>OX382357.1:5737182-6937182 GCA_947508005.1 Amphipoea lucens | reverse complement strand
CTTCGGGTCTTTTACACGTCAATCAGTCAGTAGGGACTGGTCATCTCTTTGCTGCCATGGCTTATTTTATTTTATTTAATATTTGAATTGTTGTTTTTTCTTATCTTTTCATTATGGATGCTTTTAACGTTCTGCATCGTTCTCACATGTATAATTTTTAACACAAATGTTGTAACCAAGACTTTGTAACCATATTATTTTGATTTAAGTGTCCATGGAGTTTCTTGTCCGTTCTTCTCCATAGGTACCTACACTTTGGAATGGGCAACTAGCTTCATCTTTCTAACTGACCGACCCTTTGACAATTCAAAAGTGCCTATAATTGGTTTAATTAAAATAAATGCTTTTTAAACCTAAAGCTAAGTAATTTTGTTAACTATGTTAAAATATATTTTGTTTTCAGAACCTAATGGTTTTATTTTAATTACCTATGCTATCTATGCAAACAGTTGGTGTAATTAGTCGCAACAACATTTTTATTAGGTACTTACAAAATTCATTGTGAAATTATACTATAATGTCGCTAGTGTATTATAGTCATTTAGCAGCTAAATGTATGTTTGTGTATTGCTTGGGAGGGATAGAATAGATAGAAAATGAACAAACCAAAAAATGTGATTTAGGCTTAATTTATTTATAAGTACATGTATTATAGTCTTTCAGCAGCTAAGTGTATGTTAGTGTATTGCCTGGGAGGGATAGAATGGATAGAAGGATAGGCGTCATCAGAAACCGCCTTTGAACGTAACCAGAGTCCCCTGAAAATGAAAAAAAATATAGTAGATAAAGTACCATTATATGTCAGTATAGAGATGCATCAGTTTTGATTTACTTACATAATCGGTCTATATTGTTCCCACTGCCGCAACACAGGCCTCCTCTCGATATTTTATTTTGCAAATATGGGTACAGTACGTAGTGTTATAGGAAAATAGGTTTAGCCATATTTTACCAGTAGGCATGCAAAAATTACAAAAGTAAGAACTAATTCACTAGACTGTAACTAAATACTAAACTTTAACATACAAACAGAACAAGAGACAACACAAAACCAAAAACATTGTAGGAAACAGCTGTTTTTTTTTTCATATTTTTGAGTCCGCCCCATATTCAAAATTGTTAATTTTCATGAGTACTACACTCCCTTAAAGTATGTCCCTCATTTAACTTTACACACTGTACCTATATTATGTATACTTTTTAAAGTAAATAGTTAATTATGTTTTGTTACCTAGTAGCCAGCACACTTCGCCTTGATCGTGTAAGCGCTGCATAAAATTTTGAACAGGACATTGGTTCCAAATATGGGAATCATGGCTGGCCCCTCCGAATGACGCATCAATATACTGAATGCGTAGGTCAGCATCACAAACCTAAAAGTATTGTAAATGTTTTATTTACCTTACCTATACTATATAAACAGTAGGTGAGTTTTGGTAGTGCAATTGTAATTTTATTCCTTCTAGCATAAGTTTTAATATAAATGTACATAGTTTAATCGGTCAAACGGCGCAGTTCGCCGTTCGGCGACGAAACAATACAAAATCAATTGTGACAGATTAAACACTGATCTAACATTTGTTGGTGGAATTCAAATTTTAACAAGAATAGGTATAATTAGTCACAACAAGATTATGATTAGTTACTTACAATCAGTACATTCAGGCTATGGTACATTTTTCTGTTGAAATAACATTCCTCATTTTCATGAGGGCGGATTATTGCAACATGGGTGCCATCAATGCATCCCACCACACCGGGAAATTGAAATATATCCATAAATCTGAAACCAAATAATTCGATTAATATAATAAATCATTTAAATGATATTAATATTCATTATTAATATTGAAAGAGCATTTTCTGTGATTCTTTGCATTTTTTGTGTTAAACCAATAAAAACAAAGGCAAATAATAGTCATAAATCTATATGCCTTGTATCACACAACACACAGCAAGGATGGGGTTATACACTTTCATACTCACTTCCTTTTCACAGCATCCCTCTCTTCCTGTATCAAAGGAAATTTAATATATTTTTTCAATATATCGCTGTTGTTGAGAGCGTCTGTAACCTAAACAAAGAGAAAATGATGTCAGTAAAGAATGCTAATAATAATATATAGGAATAGTTTGTGGTAGCACTTACCTCGCATATACAATCATGTACTGATGTTTGTGACAGCCCCAGATGGTAATATGCGCCAATATTTTTCTGATATGCCCCATTGGCATAAAAAGCTACCGCTGCTAAGACCTGTAAAATTATGTTATTTCAACACAGTTTTGAAGACATTTGCTTGGACTTTGTAATAACTTAATTGAGTGTCCATGGAGTTTCATGTCTGTATTTCTGAATTAGGATCTATGTTTTGGAATGGGAACTTAAACTTTCTGACAAACTGACTGACTGTCATTTAAAAAGTGCGTGATAATAGTTTTATTAAAATATAATGCTTTGCATTGACCAACTTATCTAAATATGACAGAAAAGTTACCTTTAGGTCCGGGCGTATAGCAGACGAGTTACGTCGTGGCTTCAGAAGTGGAAATACTTCCTCACAATGCCTCAAGAATTGAGGCTTTGTTAGCCTAAAGTGGGCCACGAAGTTATTCGTTGGCAAATCGAGTGGGTTGCTGGCACTCCTCAAAAGTCTGCGACTTATAATAAGCCCGTCTTTGAGGCGTTGCTCTTCCGCGAGAAGCAACAAATAACCTCGTGACATTGTGGAAGCTGAAACAATAAGAAAACAAAATTAGGAGATAGCCAAAACTGAGGATTTCTAACACTACTTACGTGCAGCTGCCGAGGATATCGCCGGTATCTAAAATACGAAAAATAATTATAGATTTAGTGTTGCGGTTCTACACAAAAACACATTCACAATTTATCTAAAAGGTGTTCACTCACCTAATTTCGTAATAATGAAAGAGATTTTATGAGTAAATCCCAAAATAATTACAAAGAAAAATGATTCTACCTAATAAATAATAATGGTTCTACCTAGTTCAGGCAAATGAGCAACTGTGTCCTCTACATATAATTGTTAAGTTATATTATTGTAAATCTGCACCATTTTTATGAATAAACAATATTATTATATTATTATATTATATTGCGGCCAGTACGTTGCCTTCGATTTGGGAAGCCAACTGCTCGTTGATTTTAAACCAATTGACAGCTGTCAAAATGATTTCGCAATTCGAAAAATAGCCTTTTTAGTACTTATCGTTCACTATTTATCGCTATTAATTGGTTTCATAATAGTTTCGCAATTCGAAAATCGTGAAATGAAGCCAATTGTGATAGAAACGAAGCCAACTGATCAGAATCATTTGACGATTTGGCGTTCCGCAATTAGGCAGCTGGTCTAGAATCTCTGTACAAAATTTCAGCTCAAAAGCAGTAACTTTGAAAATGCTTAACATTTTTTTTTATTTCGATAGCTTATTAAATTTAAATCATAAAAAACGTGTCACCGCACTACGAGGGTCATTCATTACCTACCCATTATCTGTAGTGTGTCTGTGCGCCTAGTACACGCACATCACGCCGCCGCGCGCCTGTGCAGCGCCGTGATGTCGAAATAAAAAAATATTAAGCATTTCAAAGTTAATGCTTTTGAGCTGAAATTTTGTACAGATTCTAGACCAGATACACTCTTCAACCCGTTTGTATTGATATACCCTTTCCGTAACACCCTGTAGATATTGAAGAGTTGTTGATTTTGCTGTGATATTTTAAGACTAATTATGTAGGTACTTACTATAAAAACTTATTCTAAGTATTATAATATTGAAGAGTTGTTGATTTTGCTGTGGTATTTTAAGACTAAATGTAAAGGGTGTCATTTTATAATTTATAATTTTACAGTATAATATTGTGTTTTGATTATCTGTGACTGTGGTTTTGACGCTGGGGTCGCGCTGGCACATTTTATGCGCTAGAGTATGAAATTGAAAATCCATTAAAGACAACTGTCTCAACGACGAGGACCAAAACAGTTTGTATTTAATAGATTTTCCACTTGATGCTCTAGATCATAAAGTTGAAAATCGCTAGCTCTTCGACGGGCTCACATAACACATAATCAGCCTATAATGTTCCCACTGCTGGGACACAGGCCTCCTCTCTGTGAGAGGGAGCGGGCCGTAATCTACCACGCGGGCCCAGTGCGGGTTGGTAGATGTCACATGTCTTCGAATTTTTGGTTCTAGGACATGCCGGTTTCCTCACGATGTTTTCCTTCACCGTTTTGAGAGCAGTGGTGATGAAATAATTTACACAAAGTAAAGCGCCTGCCTGGATTCGAACCTTCGACCTACAACTCGTAAGTCGCGACCGTTACCACTGGGCCACCACTGCTCTCGACGGGCTCGTCGTAGCCTAATAGAGAATAGCATAGCTGTATCCATAGAGAATAGCAGTCACTGCTGATAATTGCCGTCGACAGGCGCTTTGTTGATTTTTACGTTTTTTTTTTTTAATTTTATTTATTACTTACGAGAATAACACAATTAAAAGACTGATTATATAATTGTTTTTTTTTTCGTTTACAATCTAGTTTACCCAATTAAACTATTATTTTAGTTTAATTTCAGATGTCACGAAAATCTTAATTGAATGAAATTTATTGCATATTTCATTCGTTCATCATATTTTTCATTTTAGTTGGCAACACTATAAAACAATGAATACTAGAAAAGTTTTCATCATAGAGTAAAGTAATCTATCGGGTTGGTTTCATAATTACAATGTTTGTTATAATAAGTGATAATTATGTCTTCTCCTGATCCTGAGGATATAGCCGGACCTTCCTCACCAAGTTTACTAAGTGATGTAAGTCGTAAAAGGAAAGCATCGCCAAACGAACAACTTTGTGCAAAGAAAACAAAAGAAACACAAGTTTCTTCGGAAGATATAACCCTTTAGTCTCATAACGTTCAAGTTGCAAAATAACATATGGTAGCAAAAAGTTCAAATCTCATAAGACCCAAGTCTCGAAACCTCCAAGTTGCAAAATATCTACATCTCAAAACGTTCACGAGTGCAATTATGTATCAACGGAGCATATGGGACGCAAATGAATTAAGGTGTGACGTCTCCAATTTACCTCCGTTGGATTTTAACCAACCAGGACCTAGCGATCCACGAAATGCGGCGTTCGGAAGGCTAATCGCTTTTGAACTGGATCGAGTGCCAGAAGAAAAACGTTCAGTAACTTACGTCAATTTACTGAACGTTATTAGAAAAGTGCGACAGCAAAAGGACTTGGATGACATAAGTTTGCCAAGTTACGTAGAATCTGATTAAATTGTTTTAAATACTATTTGATTATTATTTATTATGTCCCACAATGTCACATCCCTACTCGCATGCGAGGAGGTTGTCAAAAGTCGTGCCAGCCACGCCAGAGTCGGGTGTTCCCGACAACGGATGACGTCACAAACGAGATTAGTGATGTACCTTATTATTATTTGATTTATTCGTTTGTAGTTCTAATGTCTGCTTTTAGGTTGTTTAGAACTTTGTATCTGGTGTTTAATAAAAGTATCTCAAATTAAATAAAAGAATAATGCAATAAGTAATATTTTATTTAAAAAATATGGAACGAAAAGCAATGATTAATTGGTATCGATAAGATTTTGAAATCCCTATTTTTTTTGTAGGTATTTGCGCTGAATTTGTGGCTTGGCGTGGAAGGGGCGCCGATGCGTTTACGCTCTGGCGTTCAAAAGGTTAAATACAGATAGACATAACGACGTTACGCGACGCTAGTTGTTATGCTGCACAAATCTTAGCTGTTGTAAACAATATGATGACATCTGTCTCTACATCTATACATATTATAAACTAGCTGCTGCCCGCGACTTCGTCCGCGTGAAATCCTATCCTAACTTTTCACGCCTAAACCACATATACATTGTCAGTTGTGGATGAAAGGTACTCATGTCCGTTTCTGTACATCTGATAACGTATATATGCCAATTTTCAGGATGATCGGTTCAGTGGTTTACGCGTGAAAAGGTAACAAACAAACAATCTTACTTTCGCACTTATAATATAACTAGCTGCGCCCCGCGGTTTCACCCGCATAAGTGTCGATCCCGTGGGAAACTTTGGATAACAACTATCCCATGTCCTTCCCCGGGACTCAAACTATATACCAAATTTCATCTAAATCGGTTCAGTGGTTTAGGCGTGAAAAGGTTACATACAGACAGAGTTACTTTCGAATTTATAATATTAGTATGGAAGTGTGGATATATATATACAATGTGGGGAGGATAATATGATCATAAATGAAACTTCGTATAAGTCATGATATTCCCAACCGTCACACAAAAATCAAATGAATATATCCAGTAGTTTAGCCACAGGACATTATTTTTCATTTTAAGTATTTTCTACATGCTGTATTGTAAACAGGAGAGCACGCGACAGGTTAACGACACACGTTGCCAACTCGCTACTATAAAAACCTACGGCGTTTCATTCAAATTAATTTTCTCAATGCAAATTATACTTTATGCCCGAGTCATAAGAGTCATAAAGCGTGTCATCACAGCTAGATAAGAAAAAATGCATGCGAAAGTTATTACTTTATCTGTTACGCACTCATGTCAATCGCAAAACATGTATGCCCGAGCCATAAGAGTCATAAAGCGTGTCATCACAGCTAGATAAGAAAAAATGCATGCGAAAGTTATTACTTTATCTGTTACGCACTCATGTCAATCGCAAAACATGTATGTGCGAAAGAGATAGGTAAGTTTGCTTGTTTCTACTTTGCTTACTTGTCGACGTGTCTAGGTTACGCGGTCAGTGTGTCACCGGACCTCCGTGATACCGGACGCGTTTTGTTTTTCTCTGGAATTTCGGATGCGCCCGCGCCCGTTTGAAGTAGCCGCGCGAGTGTTATCGTATCTTTGTTGTTGTGTTGTGTTGTGCGAAATTTGACGCTTTGTTTTAATAGTGACAGGACAAATAAACGTAATATAGGTACTTTGTTAAATAGCTAAGTAAACTTTGCGAAATTAGACGCTTAATACTTGGTGTTTCAAGGTTTTATTATTAAATAATCATTCCTCGTTACAATTATACCGCTTCGGAGTACACCGATATGATTTTAATTTATGGCGAGTGTCACGGTAATGCCGCTTTAGCTGTACGGACATACCATGAGAGGTATGGGAACACGCGTATGTGTCCGACCCACGGGCGCACTATTGTACAAGCTGCCCAGAGGATACGGAAAAATCAATCCTTGATCCCGCACGTAGATGCTGCTCCTCCACGTGCAATGTGATTTCAGACGAAAGAGTTATTAATTATTATGATCGCAATCCGACGTCCAGTCTGCGTAATGCAGGTCGACATTTTCGTGTAAATCACAAAACTATTCAAAAAGTACAAGAAAGTACAAGCATTGTTACCTAGAGATAAGCCAATAAGAGAAACTTTCTGTCGCTGGTTGGAAACCAAACATCTCGAGAATCCTGACTTCCTGTACAATGTGCTGTGGACTGACGAGAGTACATTCACAAGGAATGGTTTATGGAACCGACAGAACCTTCGGTACTGGAGCCGCGTGAATCCGCATCTAGTACGGGAGTCTTCGCACCAGTACAGATTTGCGGTCAATGTGTGGGCTGGCATACACAGAAATACCATTATTGGTCCGGTATTTATTGATGCCAATTTAAATGCTGTAAAGTTCATTGAACTCCTCGACGGATCCATTTCCGAGTACACGGACGAACTTTCGCTGGACGTGTACAGGCAGATGTGGTACCAGTTAGATGGAGCACCAGCTCATTCAGTGGTGTCTGCAAGAGAGCGTTTGACTCAAACGTTCGGACAGCAGTGGATTGGCCGTTTTGGACCAGTGCGGTGGCCAGTGAGGTCACCAGATCTCACGCCCCTGGATTTCTTTCTGTGGGGTCACATAAAGAATGAAGTATACTCAACAGAAGTTACTACCGTTGAGGAATTAAAAAATATAATAATAATATCTTTTAATAAATTGAAAGAAATGGCTGCTAATGGTGACCTATTATCAAGAGTGAGAAATAACATTATACGTCGGTGTAGTTTGTGTATTCGAGAACACGGCGGACATATTGAAAATAAAAAAAATTAATGACTGGCGACATAATTATGTGATCGAAAAGTGATTGTGAATAATAAATTGATTAGTGAATAACTCGCGGCTGAATGATGCCCGACTATTTGGTTAAGAGGGTATCCTAGCAGCATTTTTCCATACAAACGTATTCCCCTATTTACTTCCTGGTTTATCCCTCTAGAGGACTCGTTTTTTTTTATAAAATCTAGATCTACTGTATGTATGCCCCTGTCATTTACTTTTTCCCAAAAAATAATTACCAAAACAGATACGAATTTTCGAAAACCTACAAAATGCCCCATTTTTACTGTCATATTCAGATGACTACCAGACAAATATGAAAAGTTTTTACGTTAAAATAAAATAATAGAAACATAGATCTACTCTTCCTCTAAATTTCGACACCAAACATAATTGAATCGGCGCAGGTTTGGCGGAGAAAACAGGGGAATACAAAGCATCGATCTTGTCAAGATTTTGTAGTGAAAATCGGTCTGAGCTGCAGTTGTCCCTATCGCACATTACGGGGAAAGATCAAGGGTGAGGGGGGGTCAGACTAATACGTATACAAATAGGGAAGTGACCACTGTCGATTTTTTTATCGATAATGTAGTGATTTCCATCATTATCGATATTACTTGTATAGAGTTTGGTATCTGTATGCCGTTCCCACGGGAAAATGCTTTGAACCGCGGGGCGAAAAGTAGTGTTTTTGTATTTTTATATGAAACTAGAATTATAAATAAGAAGCAATTTGACATTGGCAGTTCATTCATACAGCCACAGATAATATAGTTTTAAATTGTTTGACTAAGGCAAAAAAATATTCAGTTTTTATTTTACAGAATTGAAGTTTTTAATTTTATTCTCCAAAAGCAAATATAATCAATCAGAACACAAAAGAAGAATGGCTATCTATATAATATATAAAATAAAGTCGTGTTTGTTTGTTCGAACACTTATAACTCGAGAACGGCTGGACCGATTTCTCGCAATCGAAGTTAAAAGCAGAGTGTATAACTCAGGCATAAACGAGCCATTTTACCCCTCGACTTAACTACGTCTCGGGGTAAAATAGCTTCTTTTATGCCTTAGTTGTACAATCTACTATTTTTTCTTTTAGCGCTCAAGAATAAACGCGCTTTATTTTGTTTTCTTTTACCCATCAAAGAGAAGGTTTAACTGAAACAACAATTACCATGATTAGGTACTTATAGCTCCACATTTGTAAATTGTTATTTATCAATCAGTAGGTATAGTATTTTAGATAAATATAATATGTATAGGTATTGCATTCCGTTTAAATCTATTTCAATTGGGTAAAATATTTAAAAATAATAGGTGGGTACTTACGGTTTTTCTTTAGTCGTAAATATAATTACTCAAAATCCGATACACAAGCCAAGTCAGTTCAGTAAAGCATAGAATCAAGTCCGTAAACAATAAAAACTTTTTAAGAAAAAAAAAAATCAACTTCCAAAAAAACACTACAAAGTGAAAAATAACTTTAATTTCGGAAGTCGGTGTCTTTGGATCTATATTTTAGTTTTTTGCCACCGAATTCCGAAATTAAAGTTATTTTTCACTTTGTAGTGTTATTTTGGAAGTTAGTTTTTTTGAAGTGACAACTTCTTTAGCGGCGTTGAACACTTTTTGTAATGGGTAAAAAGTGTTAAACTCGCGTCAGGGCATCGCGTCAGGACACGTGACCGTCAGGAGAGATTCCCCCCCCCATGTCTTTCTACGGCGGCGCCAACCGAAGTGAACCAAGTGAGACACGATAATGGTTGGATGGATGGATGGATGGATGGTGATGGCGATGGCGATGGTGATGGCGATGGCGATGGATGGTGATGGTGATGGTGATGGCGATGGTGATGGTGAAGGCGATGGTGATGGCGATGGCGATGGTGATATGATGTGATGGTGGACGCGGACGCGGACGCGAACGCGGACGTGGATGTACAGCTGATGGCTCGACCGTCTGTGTAGTAGCCACACTGCTGTGTATTCGTAAAATTCGTGTATATAAAGTGTTTCAAAAAATGGAATTTGAACAAAGTGCATCGATTAATGAAAAAAGTGACGCAGAAATAGTGAAAAAAACTCAGTTATATTAATTCAATTAATAATTGATTTATTTCAACGTTAATATTCAAGTTTTCACTTCTGCCGGCACTCCCGGAGTGCAACCCGTCTTTTTTTTTTTCTTTAAAAGTTTTATTTCACGCTTTTTAGTGGGTCTGCTTTTATTTATCTAAGTTACAATAGCTTAGTGCTCATCGCCTTTTACAAACAAAATATTGCTTTTCCCGATGCAGGGAAGTTAATTGTTGAGGAGTTCTCCAGGTCCACCATCAGCTCTATATCACCATTCACATTGTGACGAGCATAAATTGCTCAGCAACCATATTAAAGTAATCGAATCGCAACCCGTGAAATACTTAGATATTATTGAGTAGTTCCGGTGGCCATCTGTGGTCTTCATCATCAGTTCCACTTCACCAAATGGTGCTTTCCGAGAGCAAATGCACGAGTTACTATAAAAAATACCCAAATCGCTATAGGTGTGCCTATAATATTTGAAGAGTTCCTTCGATTCCTCCAGGATCCCATCATCAAATCCTGACCTGATGTTTTTAGACTAGATGCTGATAATCCTGACTGCAGCATCAGGCCAGACTTATGTCAACATTGCATTGAACTTAAAATTTAGTTCTGTTTAAAATGAGCCCAAACACGACTACGGTGCTGTAATTTCAAGGTTTGTACTTTTCCTGATGCTCCTGGCTTCAGCATCAGGTCTCTATGTACTTCGGTGTTCCTCATTAACAGTACGTTTATCCACACATCGAGCCCTTTTCAATGAGCCTAAACACGATATATCTGCTGTTAGTTGTCGAGGAGTTCGGTACTCTGCAGACTATCCTGACTGCAGCATCAGGTCATGACTTGATGATCATGAGACCAAATGTGGCAAATGCCCTATCAAACATCAAAACAATTTACTAAAACAGTCCTTGCCTGTTTGAGTAACTTCTTACTGTTAAGGAGTTGTACCTTCCATCATCAGCCCAGCTACCTGAGATGGTGACAACCATACGCAAATAAACAAGATACTTCATAAAATATGCGAAAAACAATAAGTGAGCCTATAAAATTTGAGGGTTGCCCCCGATTTCTCTAAGATCCCATCATCAGATCCTAACTTGGTGACAATGGCACCACCTCAGAACTATCTACTTTCGAACAAAAAAAGAATTTTGTAAATCCGTCGACAATTGGCGGAGTATACGATGAACAAACATACAAAAAAAAAACATACAAACAGTCGAACATAGTACCTCCTCCTTTTTGTGAAGTCGGTAAAAAACGTCTAACACAATATTTTGATCGAGTAAGTAGCTCGTAAATGCCAAACACTGCAAACGCCGACCGATGCCGATAGCAAATGCAACTGAAAGACCGCAGAACGAAAAGCGGCCGGGCGCGGGAGTGGTACGCACGCACACAAACACAGACTACCCACACACACATTGATAGCACGGTCGCTTGGGCGCAACGCGACGGCAATAGTTTGTACAAATACCTATTTCTCAATTTTGTCGCAGACCGACTACGCTCTTAATATTCTGTGAATAAGAATATGGCGCCAAACATTACGTCGCTACGTCGGCCACAGCTTTATCATGAATGAAACCAAGCTGCGTTGCCATTCTTATCGCAGGTCAGTGTACCAATTTTATAAATGGTGTTTTATTTTGTTTGCAGTTTTAAGCTATTTAGTTTGTTAGAAAAAAATGTTTTTTTAATTTCGATATTCGGATTTATTTGATAGTTTACAAATGTTTCTATAAACCAGTATTGCCAGTGTTTTCATTTAAAGTCATATTGTCATCTCCACATTGTATATACAGGGTGAATTTTCCAAGTGGGCGTGAATGGCCAAATTCTAAACTATGAGGAATAGCGAAAAGTACTCAAAGGAGTCGCGGGCTCGATTTTGATGAAAATTAAAACTGCATCATAGGATTTTTGAAAAATCAATATTTCTAGCCAGGAATCGAACCTGTTGATTTTGAAAAAAAAACACACACACTGTATTATTACACCATTCGATAGTGTCCCTAATAAGGATCAAATTCTGGGAAGTAATGATATACGGAAAACTTAAGGAAAATGTTTAATTTTAATAAACGTCTTCTTATTTTAAAGTATTCACCTTCTACACTACTACATACCTTGTTCGAAATGATGCTCAATATTTTTACTAACACACCCGCAGCGCAGTCACCTTCACAACATTATGTTCTAAATTCAAATTTCTATTACGATCTTTGCAATCCATCAGGTTAAGCTACGCTTGCCGCAGTTGGTCTGTGGATGGGTGACCATCTTTACATACCGAGATCCCTCCATGCCTCGGAAAGCACGTTAAGCCGTTGGTCCCGGCTGTCATTCCTGGATCCTTGACAGTCGTTACGGGTAGTCAGAAGCTCGAAGGTCTGACAACCAGTCTTACCAAGGGGTATCGTATTACCCAGTAACTATGGGTTGTGGAGGTTAGATAGGCTGTCGCTCCGTGTAAAATACTGGTATTCAGCTGCATCCGGTTAGACTGGAAGCCGACCCCAACATAGTTGGGAAAAGGCTAGGCAGATGATGATGAGGTAGGTAACATAAGAAAAATAATAAAAGTATTTTGTTAAAAATGAGCTCTTTCCTTTAGTTTGCCGAAATTACTTCCCAGAATTCGATCCTTATCAGCGACACTGTTCACGGCGATAAGGTTGATTTTTGCTTGGTAGAATTAATGCATTAAAACTACGTGTGGACTGTTTGATGGTTTATTTTTGACTAACAAAATTAAAGCAATGTGGACTGTAGATACATGCATAGGTACATGTGAATAGCTACTTATATGTACTATTACACATCGTATGTTGTGAGCTTGGACATTCCGCCCACCAAAGGATATATCCTTTAAATAAAAAAATATAAAAACAAAACAATAAACGTAAACTTATACAATATCATGATTAGTGTGCATAACGCACTGACCGACAAGAAATCAGAAACAAAGTAAACTGTTTTTTAAATAGGTAAACATACAAGGACTATGAAAGGTAAGTAACTAAACGCAAGTAGGCAGTATTATGGATAACTATATCTTAGGTATACATAGATAGATACCTACATCATAGGTATGAGGCGCTATGCTGCGCGAGTAGAAATAGTAGGTAGGGTAGGTAAGTAGATACATTATAGTTCAAACATAAGCACTTAAGATAATTAGTTAGATTTTTTGTCACTAATAAGTAGGTACATAATTTATTGCATTATAACCTCTAACCGCCCACCGTTATTTATTAGTTTAATAATGCTGTGTAAGTAAGTAACACATAAGTAGTATACATATAGGCAGGTTGTACGAGGTTAGGAATGCCTATTCAAGTTTATTCACTACTTATAGCTAGTTAAGCAGGTAAATTCTTAAAATACATATATTGGTATAAACATAACATGAATACAAGGTAAGTATGCAACGTTAGTTAACTTAGTCTATAAATAGGTAAACAATAATAAAGTTAAGGTAATGAGTAGATTTATTGCTAAGATACATTTAGCTTATATCCTTTTTTTGTATTTAAACTTTATGTGACTTTTGTTTAGGTAGGATATATAATTTACTCGTAGGTCGTTTATAAACACCGTTCTTACATTTAACTGACACCACACGAGTAATACCATCAGGACCCACATGTTTTTCAATTATTTTACCCAATATCCACTTACTTGGAGGAATATTGTCTTCCTTTAAAATCACTACGTCATCGATTTCTGGCTCAGTATTTTTGGTATTCCACTTATGTCTTTGGTTCAGATTTATGAGGTATTCCCTGTGCCATCTGTTCCAGAAATCGTTGACCATTTTCTGAGTTAACCTCCATCTATCTAAACTAGAAATATTAAGATTTGTATAATTTTCGTCACTTAAATTTAATAAAGGTTCGCCTATCAGGAAGTGGCCCGGTGTTAGTGGAAGAGGGTCATTAGGGTCATCACTTAGCACAGTTATGGGCCGCGAATTTAAACACGCCTCGATTTGTGTCAATACTGTAGCTAGCTCCTCGTAAGTGAGGGTTGCATCACCAATCACTTTTTTAAGGTGAGTTTTCGTGTTGCGCACCCCAGCCTCCCATAAACCACCAAAATTGGGTGCATGAGGAGGTATAAAATGCCATGTAGTACGCGCCAGGGCTAACAACTCTGCTACTTCACCATGAAACGAAGATTTGGCACTGTTGAACATGTCCCTCAGCTGCTTGTCTGCTCCCACGAAGTTAGTGCCATTATCACTATAAATATCATAACAATGGCCTCGTCTCGATGTGAATCGTCGATAGGCGGCGACAAATCCTTTTGCAGTCATGTCGGTGACAGCCTCCAGATGTATGGCACGCGTTATCATACAGATAAACAAACATATGTAACCCTTGTACGATTTAGCTCCTCTACCCGGGGAGAAACGAATATTGATGGGACCTGCGTAGTCCACACCAGCTGATTTAAAGGCACGTTCAGGTTTTACTCGCACTTCTGGCAGCTGACCCATCAGTTGCGTAGTGTTCTTTTTTGAATACCTAATACACTTGACACATTCTCGGTAAATTTTCTTTGTTAGGTCTTTAGCTCGTAATATCCAATATTTAGATCTCAAATAATTAGACATTACTTGAGGACCACCATGTAATGTCCTATGATGAGCATCCTGAATTATTAGCTTGCTAAGATGGCTCTTAGAGGGTAAAATTATAGGGTGCTGAGTATCGTAGGTAGTTTGAGATTTTTGGATGCGCCCGCCAACTCTTAGAATCCCGTTATCGTCAATAATAGGACAAAGATTGCGAAGCTTACTACTTTTAGGTACATAGCCGTGAGATTTTAACCGCCTTATCTCCTCTATGAAGTCAATAGCTTGGACTTGTTTAATACAATTATTTAATGTTGCCTTTATTTCTCTAGGCGTAATAATTGTAGAACAATGTTCACGTTTGTCTTGAGGTAATTTGAAACTAAGAAATCGTCGGCAATATGAAATAACTCTCAACATTTTTGATAAAGTAGAATATTTAGTCCAAATAAATTCCTCTTTAATATTATTTATAGTAGCCAAAGACCTCACACGTTCCTCCTCTCGTGTATCTTCGACGTTAGGAGCACTGATACTTAGGTTTACGCTAGACAACCAAACCGGTCCATTCCACCATAGTGAATGATTCGATAACTCCGGACCTTGTAAGCCCCGTGACGCACAGTCAGCTGGGTTCGTATCTGTAGATACGTGCCCCCACTGCTCGTAATTTATAATGTTCAGTATGTCTGACACTCGGTTGCTCACGAATGTGCTCCACCGACTTGGTCCGCCTCTCAACCAAGCCAAAACAATAGTGGAGTCGGTCCACGCAAATAAACTATCTTTAGGTACTCCCAACACTTGAGATGTCTCTGAAATCAGCTTGGCTGCCAATACAGCACCACAAAGTTCCAATCTAGGTATGGAAACTTGCTTCTCGATTGGAGCTACCTTTGTTTTGGAGGATATTAGGCTTACGTACACTCGCTCCTTATTAATGACTCGCATGTAAACTGCTGCTCCGTATGCGGCTTGCGATGCATCTGCGAAGACGTGCAACTCAATTCTTGATACACGTGTGTAGTGCAACCATCGTGGTATGCTTAGGCCTGTGATGCACGTCAAGTTTTCTCGATATTGTAACCACTCTGCTTGCAAAACACCGTCAATAGGTTCGTCCCATTCTAGACCTGTCTTCCACAACTTCTGCATGATCATCTTTGCTATTACCACTACAGGAGCAATCCATCCCAAAGGATCATAAAGTTTAGCTATTTCGGAAAGAATATGTCGTTTGGTTATGGGTTGCTTAGGTTCTGGCAAATTGACAGTATATTCGAAAGTGTCGGCTTCCCTGTTCCAGCTCAACCCTAAGACTTTGACAACAGTATTAACCTTAAAAGGCAACTCATTATCTTCCCGTTTATTTTCTCCAATGTACTGTAACAAAGTCTCACAATTACTGCTCCATTTTTGAAGTTGAAATCCTCCTGAGTTCATAAGATTGTTCATCTCATTATAAATATCAACAGCTTCTTCCACTGTCTCGCATCCTGTGAGGAGATCGTCAATGTAGTAATCAGTTTCAGTAATTTTTGCAGCAATAGGGTACTTTGATTTCTCGTCGTTGGCAAGTGTCTGAAGTGATTTTACTGCAAGGTACGGTGCACATGCTGTACCGAAGGTCAGCCTCAGAAGTTTAAAGTGCTTTATTGGCTCATTAGGTACAGATCTCCACAGTAATCTCTGGTAGTCCGTGTCTTCTTCCGCTACACGCACCATTCTGTACATTTTAATGATGTCAGCTGTAATACAGATTTTGTGTGTCCTCCATCTCATTAATATATGACGTAATTCCTGCTGTAGCTGAGGACCAACACATAAATTGTCGTTTAAAGAAATGTTATTAGAACCCTTGCATGAAGCGTCGAAGACCACGCGAAGCTTTGTTGTAGTCTTGTCCTCTCGAACGACGGCATGGTGAGGAAGATAGACAGCCTTAGGGTTATTAATTTCGCAAGAATTAACTTGTACCATGTGGTTTAAACTAATGTATTCTTCCATAACTTTATGGTATTCTTCCCGGAGCTTCGGATCTTTTGACAACCTTTTCTCTAAGTAATTAAACCGTTTAGTTGCTATCTCCCTCAACCCACCATATTGACATTCTGGTTCTTTGTTTTGAAACGGTAACCTTACCACGAATCTTCCTTCTTCGTCTCTAACTGTTGTGGCTTTGTAAAATTCTTCGCACCTTTCTTCTTCTTTTGAAAACTTCTTGCATATGCTGTTAGGTTCTTTTTCTATTTCCCAAAATTGACGAAGTAGCTCCTCTTCCCTTACTTGAACGTGTAGGGTTGTAATGTGTGTCTTTGCTGAGGTAGATGCTTGTGACATCCTTCCAGAGATCACCCACCCGAAGGTTGTATTTTGTGCCAATAGATTTCCCTTGGGGTGCTTAATAACGCCGTCTAACAATACGTCGCTGTAGACCTCAGCTCCAAGCAGAATATCTATTCTACCTGGTGTTGTAAACCCTGGATCAGCCAACTCTAGTTCCTTAAGTTTGGACCAATCAGGCAATTTGAGATTCATGGTTGGTAGCAGTGCTGTTAGTGTGCGCAATACATACGCATTAACTCGAACTGACTCTCTGGGATTGTGGCGTGATTTCACGCAGAATGAAACTACATGTTTGATTTTCGTTTGCCCCTCTCCCACACCGGACACCCAACCACTCACTGATTTACGTGTTAGATTTAATAACTGAACGGTCGCCTCAGATATGAATGACGCTTGCGACCCCTGGTCTAACAAGGCCCTAATGATATGTTTGCAACCGTTCTTGCTACTTACTAACACCTTAGCAGTAGCTAATAATACAGAATTTGTTTGTATATGCTCACAATGACAAGAAACAATTTGTGCATCAGTTGAAGAAGGAGTGGACTTACCTCTTAACTCCTCACTAACGGTACCTGTAGCCGACGTGTTTTCTCCTTCCTTTGATTTCTCCGTGGTTTGCTCTCTCTCGAAGTGGAGAAGGGAGTGATGTCGCCGTCCACACCTCTTGCAGCACGCTGGTTGTCGACATTTGTTCACCGAGTGTGATGACGCAAGGCAGTTGAAACACAATTTGTTCTTCTGAACATACTCCTGTCTTTCCTTGGTAGACATGTCGGCGAATGTTTTGCAATGGTAGATATAGTGCTCGTTGTTACATAACGCACACTTAATTTCGCGTTCTTTTCCATCCTTGTTGACATTCGCATGAAAGGCCTTGGGTTCAACTGCTGGTTTCGTTTGCGAAGATTTTATTTTGTTACTCTCGATCATTTCCAGCGATCTGAATCTTGACTCCAGAAAATCCCTCAAATCTTGCCAAGTGGGCAGGTCGATATTGGCTGTACTAAGTTGTTGTTCCCACAGCTTCATTGTTTCTGGATCCAGTTTGGACACAACTAGATAGTTGATAATCATGTCCCATTTGTCAGATTCAACCCCTAAGTTTCTCAATGCTTTTAAACAGGTTGATGTCGTATCTACCAGGTGTTTAATCGAACTTGCAGACTCAGTATGTATATGTTTTTGCGTAAAGAGAACTCTCAAAATTGCGTTACAGTTGAACCTCTTGTTGTTATAACGTTTCACTAATTCGTTCCAGGCGTCATCATAATTCGCATCTGTAGTACTAAAATTTCGCAATATTACTTCTGGTTCTCCTGACAAATTGCTCTTTAAATAATGCAGCTTCTGTACTGGTGACAGTTTTGTGTTTCTATGAATTAAAGAAGAAAACAGGTCAAAAAATGTCTGCCATTCCTCGTATTTGCCGCTGAAGGTGGGTATTTTAATTTTTGGCAATTTAATTTCGTTGCTGTCTGATGATCTTTGACCTTCCGCAGTACCAAGCATTGAAACTTGAACCGTTGCATCGAGAAACGGCTGAAGAGCTTCCTTTATAGCTGCCTTGTATTGCACATACAATTCTTGAAATATGTCGTATATCTCGTCTTTAAAGTACGGATCTTTTCTTTTTTCATCCTTTGTCAAACTCACGATAATACTTTTGTGTCCGTCCTTAAAGTTCTTCCAAAGCTCTTCTAGCAATTCTAACCTTGTTTCCAAGTAAGGTCTTTTAATCCTATCTTTTGGCGATTTTTTAAAGTTCTTCTCTGCATTCTTTAAGTTTTCTAGTAATTCATATTGATAAGGTAGAAGATCCTCCATAGTAACTTAATATTCTCGATGATAATAGGCTTTACACAACAATGAATCTTGAATAGACGACGAATTTTAGTCCACGGAAAAATAATGTTCACAATGTCCACAAGTAGAAGGTATGTTGCACTTTTTGTTAACTACGTACTTATTTGTCGTTAAAACTTCGTAATCCGATCACTCACTGAATAATTATAAGTACTTAGTTATGTTCGTATTTTTAATACTGTTCATAAATAACACGAGTTCACAACAGTTTGCATTCACTAATGTATCAATGTAAAAACTTCTATAGAATCCTTATCGCTTTCTTTTGTTCTCGCGACACGCTCGTCCACTGCCGGTCAGCGGTAACCGTTCGGCTCGAATTAGGACCAAATGTTCACGGCGATAAGGTTGATTTTTGCTTGGTAGAATTAATGCATTAAAACTACGTGTGGACTGTTTGATGGTTTATTTTTGACTAACAAAATTAAAGCAATGTGGACTGTAGATACATGCATAGGTACATGTGAATAGCTACTTATATGTACTATTACACATCGTATGTTGTGAGCTTGGACAACACTATCGAATGGTGTAATAATACAGTATGTTTTTTTTTTTTTCAAAATCAACAGGTTCGATTCCTGGCTAGAAATATTGATTTTTCAAAAATCCAATGATGCAGTTTTAGTTTTCATCAAAATCGAGCCCGCGACTCCTTTGAGTACTTTTCGCTAGTCCTCATAGTTTCGGATTTGGCCATCCACGCCCACTTGAAAAATTCACCCTGTATAATGTCAACTTTTATCAAGTACAAAAATTTTAAGAATAGATTCAATAGCTTAAGATAGACATTTCTTGAAAAAGTAAAATAAATTTCTATACGCTAGTTTCCAAGAAAAACACCAAAAACCATTTTGTTTAAAAATTCAAATAACAACAACCTGTGTATTAATGGCTAACGTACTCTAGGCAGATAACAATGGTTGCGCCTGCACACGTGCGGCGGCTAGTGTCCCCCGCTTCGCCCCGCTGCACCCGCTTTGCGCGGCTGGCATTCAGAGCGGGAGATTGTCTTTCAGTTCGCCAAAATCAAGTTACCGAATTGTGCGTGTTGTCTGTGCGAAAATTTTCGAAATGCCGTATCGGTATTAATCCCGAGAATACATGAATATGGCCTATGTGCTATCACGACGCAGGTGAAATAATGTTGCGGGCACAAGAACTGTACGCCCAGAGATTTGGAGGAGTGGTCAATATTCGCACCATTCTTCGAGCCGTGCAGCGCTTCAGAGAGAGTGAGAACTTCCAGCCTCGTCTTATTGACTCGGGGAGGCCACGACACCCAGTGCAGCTTGAAGAGGAGGTGCTGGATTTCTTTCACCGGCGCGGCACTTGGGCAGCGTCTCGAGCACCGGAGACGCTGCCCATGTGTTTGGCGCAAGCCAGAATTACGTGTGGCAGCTCCTGCGCAGTGAAGGTTACCATCCGTTCCATTTCACTCGGGTCCAGGAGTTGCTGCCTGAGGATTACGCGTCGAGGGTCGAGTTCTGCCGTTGGCTGCTGCGGAACCCTACGTATAACGTGCTGTGGACAGATGAGTGCACATTTACGCGCAAGGGACTATTTAATATGCATAATGTGCATTACTGGTGCGAGTACAATCCACGGGTTATTCGGCCGGACCACTTCCAACACCGTTTCAGTGTAAATGTGGGGGCAGGAGTGTTGAACGGCCAATTACTGGGACCCGTTTTTCTGGACCGACTGACTGCGGACACGTATCTGCAGTTCGTCCAGCGAGACCTACCAGAGCTGCTGCTGGATGTGCTTGTGTGGTGCCGCAGGTACATGTACTACCAGCACGACGGCGCGCCGGCGCACTTTAGTGTGCGGGTACGCGCCTACTTGGACGAGACGATCCAAGGGCGATGGATTGGGCGTGGTAGCGTTATCCGCTGACCGCCACGTTCACCTGATTTGACGCCGATGGACTTCCACGAGTGTGGTAGGGCCAAAGACCTAATGTATGGGAACGACGGTCATACAATCCGTACAGTGGAATTATTACGTAAAAAAATTAACTGCAAGAACTTTAAGAGGTGCTTTAGACCATTGAACTGAACAACTTTCACTATGGGACCAACTCCGAAATCACGATTAAAAAATCAGCTGTTTCATACAAAAGTTCAATACCTACTCGGCCAAAATGTATGAAACAGCTCTTTTTTTTTTTTCGTGATTTCAGTGTTGGTCCCATAGTGATAGTTGTTTAGTTCGATGGTCTAAAGCACCTCTTAAAGTTCTTGCAGTTAATTTTTTTACACCTTATACAACATTATTTTTAGTATATGCGAAACCCGAAACACGTGTCTAGTATTTTTATGTAAAGAATCTATGTACAAAATTTCAAAACTGTATCATGAATAATCACCAAGTTATAAGCTTGTTATGTTACCTGTTTGTCCGTATGAAATCATGGGCACCGCGTGCCTAAACGTACCGCGCGGCGATTGTATTGTAATTAACGGGTGATAACATTTTCCATCACACTTGCAGGCTTTGGACTGTCGTAATGGTCAAGTGTAGGTAGTTATTATAATGTACTTTATTCGTAAATAAATGCAGCCGTAAGCTACGAATAAGTAATTACTTATTCGTAAGCCGTAAGTGATACAATGTAGTCAATGCGATTTGTTCAAAGTGGATGAAAAGTGTTAAACATCGCATTACTTAACCACAGCAGGCTGTAGGTACAAATAATAACTTTCTACAATTAACCATCTTGGCGTGTTTAAAAATGTTAATCATCACGGCAAAGCATTGTGTTCCACGATACTCTGATGTACGTACCATTTCTGTGTACTGGACGTTGGTGTATGAGAAAGTCATGGTTACACGACACTTTTTACATACGATAGGTAAGTACACGATCAACCGAAACACAACTCGGCGGCCGCGCGCTCGCGATTATGCAGTTGGACCCACGCGACACGTGCGCGCCAACCAGTGGTACCCGGGTGACTGAGGTTGCTGCACCCCCGCCCCGGTCGCCCCGCTCGCTGTGCGTCCGCGCCGCGCCATTGTGCGCATATGGTAGATAACTACCTACTTAGTCGCTCCTCGGGGCACAGTATAATATACTCGGGGTGTCCAACTATTAACCTTTTTTAAATATTTTTGGGCCAAAATATAACATGGGGTAAAAAATATTGGAATCGATTCAGTTACTTATTCTGAACAAACTATATTCAGGTTTCGCATATACTAAAAATAATGTTGTATAAGCAGTGGCGCACAGTGGAACGAATGTATGGGAGCGGTTGGACGTAGACATGTCCGAAAAAAAAGAGTAAAATTATGCCAAACTAATGATGCCATCTTATTCGATTACTTAATGCCTTCATAACTTGTGGTGATGAATTTCTTCATAACTCCCATATTTCGGGAGTAATTTGAGAAAATGTGAAATTTTACTATGAAAATGAGTGTATCGAGCTCTCTCCCTCCTGATTCCGGGCTTGTTTCAAGTAGCGGTCTCTAATATCGTAATGCTATTACTAAGAGCTATATTTAATACTAAGACACATAGTGCGCCAAATGTGCACTTTCTGGGATAAAAGGAAATGAAAATTTAAAAAAAAAAAACGTTTTTTCCCCATTTGTATTTACTTTAAACCGCAGACAGACTTATTAAGAGGTCTATAAATATATTATATATATACAGAAATATATATTAACAAAAATATTCACAAGAACTGATGAGAGTATGACTTTTAAGTAAGTTGATAATAAATTACCTAGTTTCATTAAAAGTACAATAAATAATTAAGATGTAAGCTCTAATTTACTAAGTTACACATTTTAAAACAATAACATCATTTAATTATCTTCGTCATCATCATCATCATCAATTAATTCAAATTCAGAATCGATGTCCGCTAAATCATTTATGTTAACAAATTCGATATCACTTTTCTCAGAATCCGTAAGCTCATAAAATTCCTTAAAAGAAGATTTTTTTACAAACTTATTTCCTTTTGGACGGATACTTGTAACAAGTGGATCAGAAGACAGTAAAAGATTGTGCATAATATCTTCATTGCATGAGATACTGCTATGCTTTCGAGAATGCCCCTCTCTATATTTTCTAAAATCTTTATTTCTAGCCTCAGATGCCTCTTCGGATAGAAAACCAATGGGCACAATTGACATGTTCTGAACTATGTCTGGCCCATGCATTAAAATTTTATGAAGTGAAGAAGGCATATAATACCATGGGTATAACTCCACGTAAAGCTTAGCAGTATCAAAGCAGAACTCTCGGAATTTAGTTACGTTGATCTTCTCTCCTGATGAAATACACTGCAAGATCACACAGATTTTTCTTAAAAGCATAGCATCTATTCCGGTCAGTTCAGCAGATTTAGTGTAGTTTTCAAAAAATCTCCTTGCCGAGTTGCCATTGTTGGTGGATCCACTGCCTTGTTTCACAACATCGAGAAGTAAGCCCGTTTCTCTTCTTACAGCCTCTTGAACTCTTTTCTTCCTGTCATCAACTTGCCTTTTTGCTATATCACCCCTTACTTGCCATGATTTTATGTCTAATTTGTAGGAAATGTGTAATAAGCATTCCATTGAGCGAATCCAAGCGTGAAGGGTGCTTAAGCCATATTTATACATGTCCTCGTTTGCGTGTTTATCTTTGATTAACTCTAAATTATTCATTTCTTTAGGACAAGCCTTGCATATGTCACACACTGAAGCTGCTGTATTGGATATAATGGAATGAATTTTACCATCAATCATTGTCAACAGCAGTTGGTGTTTGACACTAATTCCATCAGTGATGGTGGATGGAGTTAAGGCTTCAATCTCTGCTTCGATTTCAGCCATCTCTCTCTGCACATTTTCTTTGGTTTCCTTTATAAACTTAAACAATATTGGCCGGCAAAATGAAGTGGAAGATGGTCGCTCGTTTTCCCAAATTGTTACACCTTTTGAGACGAGCCGCAGTGGTACAAGACTAATCATAAAATTACTAGCAAGATCGATTTGCTCATCTTCACTCGTCCTTTGATGATAAATGCTTTGGCTAGATGATCCGTCAAAACCCCATTTGCTGGTCAATACGAGCTGTTGATTGGGATCAACAGGGGTTTCTAACGACCTAATAAGTCTTCTTGAGGTTAAATCCATCAAGGCTTGTAATTTGATTTTTGCAGAGCTCTCTGTAACTGTGAGATCTTCTTTGGCCGGATAGCACTTAATTTTTTCTTTAACCAACATGTAGTAACTCGGGTATTGAAGAGCTCCTTCTTGAGTGTTGAAATCCCGAAGAGTGTTATAGCGCCATTTCGATAAGTTCATCGATACATAAAGAGCCAATGCCTTCAAAGGGGATATTTCCCGTACCTGAATTGATTTACCTTCAATGAAGGCTTTGATTTTTGAGGCCTCTTCTGGATTCTCCGTCAAGTATTTCATAACATAAGCTGTATCGCTTTGTCCTGCCTTTTGAAGCGCCCTTTCGGCCGAAAACATAATTTCAGCGCTGCTACTGCTGCATGAAAGACTATCTTCAGTGCGTCTTCTTTTTTGCCGGTTACTAAGGTCCTCAAAAGATTTACGAGGACTAGGATGTGTACAAGTTGAAGCATCAGATTTAGCAGGAGAAATTATGGGCTCGATGACGTCACTTATATTTTCTGTAGAAGGTTCCATATTTTCATTCTGTAATTCCGGCCATTGAATTGCAGCCTGTAGCCAAATCTCATGTTTCTTCCGAAACTTATCTGTGCTTCTTCCAGACTGTGTCCATTTTGCATAAATGCGGTAGCAAAATCGACGACACCAGTCTTTTAAACTTGTTTCAGCACTTTCACATAACTGAACACAACTGTTATCTTTTAAAACACTGAACAAATAGTTAAAGTCGCGTAAATCTTTATGTGCGCGTGCGCATAAAGCAACGTGAATATCAAGATTTGTATTAAAATTTGGAAAATACATTGCGAGATTAGCTTGGATACAACGAGGTGTAAATCAACACTGATTTTAAAGTTACTAATAGTGACCTATTTATATAAAATCCAGGTATCCCAGGTATCCTTTGTTAAATATTGCAAGGTAATTAGTTATTGTGATAATTAGTAAATGATGCATGCTAAATTAGTGTATTAAGAGCCATTTAGTAATTAAATAATAGCAATGTTCTTATCAGTAATCATTAGTGCATCAGTTTTATATGTAAACCTTAAGTCCCTAATTATATATCCTAATTAGCTTATATCTTCTCTAATTGGCTGCTCAGAAATGTTATTGTAATAAGGTAAACCTTTAGAAAAACGGTTTTAATCAACAAAATAAACAAAAAATAAAAAAATTGTGTTATAAAATAAACATCACTCTTTATCCCAGAAAGTGCACATTTGGCGCACTATGTGTCTTAGTATTAAATATAGCTCTTAGTATAAGCATTATGATATTAGAGACCGCTACTTGAAACAAGCCCGGAATCAGGAGGGAGAGAGCTCGATACACTCATTTTCATAGTAAAATTTCACATTTTCTCAAATTACTCCCGAAATATGGGAGTTATGAAGAAATTCATCACCACAAGTTATGAAGGCATTAAGTAATCGAATAAGATGGCATCATTAGTTTGGCATAATTTTACTCTTTTTTTTCGGACATGTCTACGTCCAACCGCTCCCATACATTCGTTCCACTGTGTGGCGTGCACTCCATACATGCAAATAAGCTCTGCATACCCTGTAGTCCCATACATACATACATACATGCCCCTTTAAATGACAAATAACTATAATTCAAAAAAATCATGGTAATTTAGCTTGCGCGCCATCTATTACTTTTTTTTTGGAACTAAGGGGCGGTTCACATCTGACGGAAGATGCGTCGCGTATTATCGGTCGCGTAACGCCAGAACAGACAATTATATGATAAAAAATTCAACCTTTCACACTCAACCGATGATGCGTTAGTGCGTCGAGCGAATAAATAGACGCAATCGAAGTTACGCTCGACGCATTTTCCGTCAGATGTGAACCGACCCTAACTCGTTGGAGCGGCGAACACCCGCCGCCGCACACCACGCAGGCAGCGCTCCCCCGCCCCGTGAGCAAAAGCAATACTACGCCTTGCTTATTCTTCATACAACGCATCGCGTGTAGTACACAGCAAAAGGGTGACTGTGTGCGTGAAAATGTGTGCGCGTGTTGGAGTTTTAGAAGCATAGCTTACATTGCAATCCGTCCAAATTGAGAACTCTTAAAGCACCGCTTAGGTAATTGTTGATTGCAGAGGGTCGACTTCTTTTGGTCGGATTGACCAAATGACCGACTATTCATTCTTTCGTAACTTACTACGTTATTGTTCAGACTAATTTAATGATTTTCTTGGCGCCTGCGCAAGTGATTGACTGTCGAATAATTATTATTTAGCAAGTTTATTGTTGAAAATGGAAAATTATACCTGTGAAACCTGTGCTGGCGAAGTGTGTTTAAATAAATTAAAATCGGCCGCGTTTTCGACGTTATCTTTTGAGGAAAAAAGTTAAATTGATTTTAAAGGGAAGGTATGAACCCTTTGAAGATAGCTTTGTTCTTCTATTAATTATCACAGTTTTGCGTTCAAAACGCTCTCCTGTAAAATCATGATTTTGTAGATAACCGTATATACTTTGTGGCCGTCGAGTAGAAAGTTTTCTACTGTCTTTAGCATGGCGATGGCGATTACAAAATGTCAGTTGTCAATGTAATTTTGACAGTTTGGGATAAACTTGCTTCTGAAATAGTCTACATAAAAAAGGACCTAGACAAAGATCGTTAGAAACGTTAATTGCATAAGATGGATAATTTCGATACAGAAAGGCTATTAAATATGCATGTTTTTTTTCTTACGTGTAATGCTATAGACTACGATTTTGATGTTGTTTAGACGAGCCGCCATCACCACGACGAGAGATAGCTCGCTCCGAAGAAGTCGGAGCAGGATTGCTCACACCAGGCTGCTACAACCGCATACGTCAAGATGGTTATCGAAATTCAAAGTAGACCATCAATTAGGAATAATTCCTCATCAGATTATTCCGACAGAGATTTGAAAAAGAAATGTTGGGAGAAAGTTGTAGATTTGTTTGGAGAACAGGAGCAAACCGATGAACAAAAAAAGAGCTTAGGGTAAGTAAACAACATACATTTTATTAATGAATTATTGTCAATCAATAAATGTTCATGATGATTCTGCACTCGTAGCATGACCACCATAGAAACGGCTTTTGTCGACGGAAGAATAGACGTTTAACGTTCCGTGTAGACTGTACGACGGCAGCGAAGTAGAAAGAGTCGACTGCACTTTTTACAAAATTCACTTTTACATAATTCGAATTCTTTGTTTTGTCATAGTTTTTTTCTGCTGTTTGTTTCTCATTTTTTATACTGATATAGGAGAAGATAGCTTTGTTCTTCTATTAATTATCACAGTTTTGCGTTCAAAACGCTCTCCTGTAAAATCATGATTTTGTAGATAACCGTATATACTTTGTGGCCATCGAGTAGAAAGTTTTCTACTGTCTTTAGCATGGCGATGGCGATTACAAAATGTCAGTTGTCAATGAAATTTTGAGTTTGGGATAGAAAACTTTCTTCTGAAATAGTCTACATAAAAAAGGACCTAGACAAAGATCGTTAGAAACGAAAGACAACATGACAGATTGTAGAAAGATTTCTACGGTGCGATGTCAAATATGGAGAAACGAATTGTCACTTTGTATAGAAAAAGCTATGTCTATTCTTCGTAGAAATAGAAAGCGTCATGCTAAGCCTGCTGGAGGAGAGGAGGCTGGTGATTGAACAGGGCATTGCTGCGGCCCTGCAGGAGCTGAGTGTGACCCTCCAGGGCATGCGGGTGGCAATGGAGTCAGTTGCACAGAGCCTGCAGAGAATTTCTAGGCATCTAGACACGTAGCTCTGCCTCTAAACTTGTATTATTAACTCATTAGAGAAAACCGACAGATTTTTGAAATGGGGCATTTATTAAGTTTTGACAAATGATAAACTAGGACCATTTAGGACCACCTAGGTACTACTTATAATTTCCGCCATTATTTGAGAAAAGTACTATACAAGCCTTGGCCACAACTAGGCATTGATGGACGAATGTGTAAAAGTAATGCCTCTTTTGATGGCCGCGGCAGTAATGTACTATTAACACTCTCATCGCCATACGGTCCGCCAGTGGGACGTATGTTTTCGAGTAAGGCACGCCACCTTTAAGTTACACTAACCGAGATCAGCAGGCCGTACGGGCCGCCGGCGTACCGTATCTTTCGCGCCAATATGTAACCAAATTTCCGTTATTATTTACGAAAAATATCGAGTCTGGCACGCCACTCATAATAATCAATCATTAGGCCGCCGGGCGCCCGCATGGCTTGCAACGCTTGCATTTTCGCGCGCTTTTAGTGTAATTTCACTACTTTCTTACAGTTTTTGTTACTTGTGCGGAATTTTTAGCATTATGTCGGACTCAGAAGATGACCCAGATTACCAGCCGTCTACAGACGAAGAATCGGTGAGCCTGAGCCAAATTTCTGATGCAATTTCTGAAGAAAGCGTAGAATTACCTACTTCTAACAGAAACGAACATCAACATTCGCCTGAAGCCACAAGACCTCAGAGTATACCAAATTGTATCTGGAAAATGCCATCATCAGATGGTTCAAGAAAAAAACAGTTTCTGTTCACTGATGATCCAGGTATGAAAAATATTAATCCAGATTGTCAAACGGAATTCGATTTTTTCTTTTTATTTTTGGATGACGAATGTATTAATTTGATGGTACAAATGACGAATTCGAACGCCTCAAAAACACGAATACTTGGACGTGTATCACGAAACAGTCGATTATCTAAGTGGAATGATTGTGATGCTGCTGAAATGAAGAAATTTCTCGGTTTATTGATTTGGATGGGGCTCAAAAAACTACCTAAAATTTCTGATTATTGGAGTACGGACGTATTATATGAAAACAATGTTGCAAAAAGAGTGATGAGTAGAAACCGATTTCAAATATTACTTCGATGTTGGCATTTCGAAGATACTTACCATGTTGGCATGGCTGGAACAGATCGACTGATAAAAATAAGACGCTTCGTCGAGATCCTTTCGAAAAAATTCGATCAATACAAAATACCAGGAGAGTTTCTTACTATTGATGAAACCATGATGGCTTTTCGTGGCAGAATTGCTTTTATGCAATACATACCTGGAAAACGACATAAGTATGGAATAAAATTATTTAAAATTTGTGACGACGACGGATATACCTACGATTTGATTGTATATGAAGGAAAAAAGACGACGCCAGCCACACAAAACATATCCTGTGAAATAGTTATGAAACTTAGTGAAAAGTACTTGAATGCTGGAAGAAGTATCGTAACTGATAATTACAGCAAAATACTCATTTATTGGGAACGCTCAGAAAGAACAGAAAAGGGCTTCCAAAAGAGTTACTGAAAGAGAAACTGAAGAAAGGCGAGACCTGTGCAATGGAAAATGAAGACGGGGTGTTAGTTCTACGCTGGAGAGACAAGCGTGATGTGTTGGCTCTGTCAACTCGACATACACCTGGTTTTGTCAGCGTGCGCAGCAAGAGAAACCGCAATAAAGTGACTGAAACCTACGCTGATAGCGGACTATAACCGTCATAAATGTGCTATTGATTACTCAGATCAGATGGGTAGTTATTCTAATCCTGCGAGAAGAAACTTGCGATGGTTCCAAAAATTGGCTATAGAGCTTATATTTAGCACATCTTTGATCAATGCCTTTATTTTGTTCAAAAAAACCAAAAACCTGACATCTAAAAAATATACAATAACTACATTCAAGGAAAATATTTGCCGTACATTGATGGGTTTGGACAAACCAGGTAGACGTGATCGAAATAACCAGGATTGCTCAGGTAGGCACCAATTTGGAAAGTCTCCGTTAGTCGACCACCGCAACAGAATAGTCAGAAGAAGATGCATTCACTGCTATGAAAAGAAAAGAGAAGAAGGTTTGACAAGTGTAGAAGCATGTAAAGTAACAAAAAAAGTCAATACGGTGTGTTTACTTTGCCCTTCAAATCCTAGTGTATGCTCTGAATGCTTTGCCAACTTCCATAGCGCCATTAAAAGGCAATAATTATGTTAATTCACTAATAAAACTAAGTTTATTTCATTTAAAACTGCTTTTTAATTCCTGTAATTAACCCTCTAGTTACCCTATAAATTTAAAGATAGAGCAACCATTTTTTTTTTTAATTGTGGGTATTTAAGTAAATTTTACACCTGATAGCTTCAATTTTCTGGAACAGCAGGCCATGCGCTATAAAATTAATATGAAATTGCGAGGTCGTAGCGGACCGCACGGCCTGCTAGTAAAAATACACAATGAGGCCGCCGGCAGACCGTATGGCCTGCTAAACCCGCCATAGAATTTTCGCCGTGGCCTGCACTGGTCGGCAAATCTGCGACCCGCCGGCAGACCGCACGGCTTGCTGCACTGAAAAATTTTATACATGGGTGGCGGTGAGAGTGAACAAAACCAAGGTCCCAATATCTACCGTCGGGCACTAGCCCACCAGACACAACTTCCGTTTGGTCGGAGGATCCTCTCTTTTCTATCGAGGATGAAGAATTTTCCACCGTGTTCCTCATTTCTTTACCCATTTTCGTGTCTGTATTTGCTGGGATCATGTTGCACCAAGTGACAGCTAGAAACTGTCGGCTTTCTCCAGTAAGTTAATAATACAAGTATAGCCGTTTCGCTACCATTCTCCGCCCTTCGGGCCCTTCCCTACCCTCCTTACCCCCTTGACTATCCCTTCCTTTTTCTCTTCTTTCCTTCCTTGTCTTGTTCCCTTTGACTATTATGCCTTCATTACAATTATATTATAAGTGTAAAACTTTTCACACTTATACTATCATTGCTTCATTACATGTACCGAGTACAGTGCTAAGACTGATTACTCCGCCCGAGTTGCTAACTTGCTACATATTAGTAATCTGTGGGCCCGAGTCCTCTGACAGGACATGAGGAGTGTGCATTCTGTCTCACCACTGTACTCATTACGTGCCTAGGAAAGGCAACAGCCTTAATATGCTATTCTAATTTTAGGGTTAACTATTGTTATTTTGAAGTGAAGCTATCCTACTGCCATTTTACCGTGTTTGTGACCAAAGAATATGTAACACTAGCGTTGTGACATGCGTTATGAATGTTATGATAAATGATTTTATTTCTGTAAGTAGGTTTGTACAAACACTTTTACACGTCAATCATATTTTAAAAACTAGACTTTTTTAAACCTAAAGTTAAGTAATTTTGTTTTTTTGTAGAGTTCACTTTGTTAAAATATATTTTGATTTCAGAATCTAATGGTTTTATTTTAATTACCTATGCTATGTATGCAAACAATACGTCTTCAACACTGAGGTGCTATATTTGTGGGCTAACTTCCAAACATTTTAATAATTTAACTAGAAGAATGGAAGTAGACCCAGAAAGTCTAAAATTCGGGCTATCGATTCTCCACGCAAAAATTCGTTTCTTTGAATGCTTATTGCATGTGTCTTACAAACTTGGGATTAAAAAATGGCAAATAAGGTCAACGGAAGATAAAAGAATTGTAAAAGAGAGGAAATTTTTGGGAATACTGATAGACGATGAATTAACTTGGAAACCTCAAGCCGAAGAAGTGTGCAAAAAGTTGAGTACTGCAGCATATGTCCTATGGAATTTGGCAAAAAAAGTTGACACAAAAACTGTTTTAATAGCTTACCATGGTTTGATCGCCTCGGTTTTGAGGTTTGGAATCATTTTTTGGGGTAACTGTAGCCTAAGAGATAAGGTGTTTAAAGCTCAAAAACGCTGTATAAGAGCGATGTGCGGTCTTAAACCCACAGATAGTTGCAAACCTTTGTTTAAGTCTCTAAAAATTCTTCCCTTTCCGTCATTATATATTATGGAAATGGCAATATTTGTAAAAACAAATGCGAAGTTATTTACTAAGGTCTCGGACACCAGAAAAGGCCCCGTGAGAAGCCAATATAAAAACCTTTTAAATGTCGGTGGCTATAAAACTGCACTATTAAAAAAAAGTGTCATTTGTATGGGACCAATCATATATAATAAATTACCAGATTATTTAAAAAATGACACATTTCAACATTTTAAACTCAAACTTAAGGCTTTTCTAGTGGAAAAATGTTATTACTCCATTAATGATTTTCTAGAGGACCGATTATTATAGACCTTGAATTTCTTTTTCTTCTTTTTTCTTTAAAAATAAATTGAATTTTGAATAATTGAAAGATTACGCCTAAAATTTCTTTTTTATTGTATTGTGTTTGACATTTTAATTGTATTTTGACATTTTAATAGTATTTTGACATTTTAATAGTATTTTGACATTTTAATAGTATTTTGACATTTGAATAATATTTTAACATAATTGTAATTTGACATTTAAATTGTACTTTGACATTTCAATTGCATTTTGACATTTTCAGTGTATTTTGACTATTATGTATTATTAATTGTATTGAACGGTTATTATTATTTTTATTTGATAATTGTATTTAAAATTTTCTTATTTTTATTAGTTACCTATTCATTCATTTAAATTTTGCATGTCGAATCTTGGGCAGAATGTATGGCTCAACTTCAATTCTTCACGACCTTATTTGTACTTACCTGCATTCTAGCAAATAAATAATTTGATTTGATTTGATTTGATTTGAGGAATGAAATGATACAAAAAGCATTTCGGGAGCAATTGGGCCTTTTGGTGGATATGCCGAAAGCAGGGTTCGGGAACAGTAATGATGGACTGACAAATTATGTAGAAGATCTCAGATTTAACCTTGATCTCAAGTTTTTAGAGTAATTCATATTATTAAGATCAAAATAAAAGTATACTAAGAGTTATTTAATTTTTGATAAGAGAAAAAAGTGCCAAAAATGTTGTGATATTATATGCAACACCTAGTAGGTGTACACTTTAACTGAGACCAATGTTGACTTCTAATAATAATAAAATGTTTAACCTATAAGTATTTGGGTATGTCGGAAGCGTTGGGCATCAATGTTACTGACATGAAGCAATTGTTGAAGGAACGCTTCTTTGGCCGCCTGAAAAAAGTACTTAATAGTCTTCTTTCAGGCGGAAACAAGGTGCGCGCCTTCAACGGTTGGGTCATGCCGGTTTTGATGTACTCTTTCGGCATACTCAAATGGACTCAGACCGAACTCGACGCCCTGGATAGGAAGGTCCGCACGCTGCTGACTGCAAATCGAATGCATCACCCACGGTCATCGGTAATGAGGCTGTACATCCCGCGAAAGTGTGGAGGTCGTGGCTTTTTAAATGCTAAGACTCTCCACAATCGCGAGATATGCAGTCTCAGGGAATATTTCCTTGAAGCCCACGTGGGAATGCATCGGGATGTAGTCGTGGTGGACAAGGGCCTTACCCCGCTCTCCTTGGGTAAAGAGAACTGGCGAAAGCCAGTAGTGCTTGACACTAATGATCGCATGGAAGTATGGCAAAGTAAGGAGCTTCACGGACGCTTTTTCCGGGCCGTACATGGACCCGATGTAGATTTACTAGCGTCCGTAGCCTGGTTGCGTTTCGGTGACCTCTTTGGAGAAACCGAAGGTTTTGTCTGTGCAATTATGGACGAAGTTGTGATGACGAACAATTACCGGAGATTTATTGTGAAAGACGGCACGGTTGACATCTGTCGGGCATGCCACCGGCCGGGAGAATCAATCAGACATATTATCTCCGGGTGTTCTCGTCTAGCTAACGGAGAATACTTGCATAGACACAACCTTGTAGCCAGGATAATCCATCAGCAGCTTGCTTTGAAATACAACCTTGTGGAATCAGAGGTGCCGTACTATAGGTATGCGCCCGACCCAGTTCTCGAAAATGGTAATATCACATTGTACTGGGATCGATCCATCATCACTGACAGGACTATTGTTGCCAATAAGCCTGATATAGTGGTGGTGGATCGATCAGAGCGGCGCGCAATGATTGTTGACATAACTGTCCCGCATGATGAGAACCTCGTGAAAGCTGAGAAAGATAAACAAATTAAGTATCTTGACTTGGTTCGCGAGGTTGTCGACATGTGGGATGTGGACTCAGCGATCATTGTGCCGATAGTCGTTACAGCCAATGGTTTGATAGCCAAGAGCCTCGACCAACACCTAAGGAGGCTCTCGTTGGGCAGCTGGATCAAGGGCTTGATTCAGAAAGCGGTACTTCTGGACACGGCTCGCATTGTCAGGAGGTTCCTCTCTCTGGAGCCCTGACCGCCGGTAGCTTGGACCCTGTTCCCGATACCGGTGGGCTACTATTTTTTATATTTTTAAATGTTGTTATATATTTTTTTTATATTCTAATATTTAAAAATATAATTTATATGTATTACAATGAAATAAAGGAAATGTTTAATAAAAAATAACTGATTATAGAATAACACAATTTATACTGCTTAGGTTTGTTAATTTTATAGGAATTAAGAAATAAACAATGGCTGTAAAAATACTTTAGGTATTAGGTACGTGAGTTGTAAAAGTAACAATTAATTCAATTTGTGATTATTTTGGTAATTGAAATTTGATCTGATTTGTGAAATAAGTATAAGTAATATAAAACATTTAAAATATATTTCGGTTTTATTTTATTCTATCGCATTAAATTTCTCTCAAAAAACTTCATGTAAGTCCAGCCTTACAAAAAATGGACTGTCAGTTTTGCGATTGTCCTGTGTTTTACGACGAGGGATTTCTTAGTTTTTGTTAATTTTTAATATGAAAGGGTACAAATTATTTAATTTCAATATTTAAAATAGCAATGTATATTTCGAAAGCAATAATGTAGTGTCCCGATGAAACTACTTAACCATTACAATATCGAAAAAATAACGGTTACTAACATCAGTTGTGGCAAAACCGAACTTAACATTAGCTTGAAATTCACATGTTATTAAGTTTTTCACTATTATGTCGTGTTTTAAAAATATATACTCGTATATTATTATCTTTAAAATACAATTATTAGAATTTGTGTGTTTTTTCAAAGTTGTAAGATATTTAGCTTTTAAGATAGTCGCAAAACTGACATTTTTTTCAACAGAGTCAGTTTAATTTACGATTTCTCGTAAAATAGCTTAATAATGAACAAAATAAATATCATTTCATGAAATACAATACATTTAAGTTATATTCTAATAAAAAAACCATCGAAAATATCACATTTAAAATCTGACAATAAATTCGATCATGGTACACTTTTTTAGTGAAAACGCTCAACTACTGATATGCCGATCTTGCTCCACTTTTTCAAAAATGGCATCCATTTTATCCGTAATAAGGCGACCAGAGCGACGTGCATCTTTGACATCAAAATTTCCGGATTGAAAACGCTTAAACCAAATTTGTGCTACTCTCACAGACACTGCACTAGGTCCATAAACATCGCAAATTTTTTTCGCGGCTTGCGTTGCTGTTTCACCTTTTTTTGTAGTAAAATTTATCGAATATCTTCATTAGATTCACTCATCTTGACAGTACGAAAAACAAATGAAAATCACACATTTTCCTAATTTGTATTTGGAATAATGTTCTTTAAACTTTCAATGATACCAAAACCAGCCAGATACAAATAGTATAGCCAAAGAGATTTTATTACAAGTTCATACATACTATAATGCGAAAGTTATTTTTCAGAAAGTAGTGCTACATCAGAGTTCATTGTTTTTTTTTTCAATAATATATTTGATATTTTAAATACGCATATTTAATCAATCAGGATACAAGAAAGCCATTTCACCAATAAATAAAGTGAGAATATTTAATTTTATTGATGAGGCTATTAATTATATAAAAGGTTTAAAAAATTTCAGTAATGTGAAAAGAATTATTAAAAGACATAACAGACAACCACGAATAGTACTGATCATTAAAAAAAAAAGCATTTTAGAATCCAAACGCAAAATAGGATTCTTAGGATTAATTGTGTGCTTAGAAAGTCTAAAAATCCTTTATCAAAATTTTGTTGAGTCGGATTCTAAACTTGTTGTGTATGTGTGTGTTAACGTAACCATGTGTGCGTGGCTGCGCCCACGCGGTGTCGAACAGTCAATAAAGCAGTGTGTCCATAGCTGTCGCGTGTTTCACTTGTCTCCTCATATCAAGTACTCAACAGTGGCGACGAGGATCTTTTTTACCCACATCTCCAAATAGTAATTGGAAAATGAACAGTATCGGCATTTTTCACTGAAATTTCACTGGAGCCAAGAGACGGGCGATCTTGCTCAGCGCACTTAGCGACGGTACTTATAAGTTGGCAGCGGATCTGGCCCTGCCAAAGGACATCCAAGAAGTGCCATATGATGAAATAGTGAAGTTATTAGATGAGCATTTCCTTCCAAAAATATGCGGCTTCAGCGAGCGTTACAATTTTTACGCGGCGGTACAGCAGCAGGGCGAGACATACACGCAATGGGCGTCAAGGCTGCGAGGACTTACGGCACATTGTAAGTTTAGTAACGTAGAGGAAGCATTACGAGATCGACAAACAAAACTGAAGTACATTTCGACGTACCGCCTGTCTCAAGACCATTTGGAACTATTTTTTAGCTTGCTTAGAAAGCACGGGGGTACAACGATAACCCAAATGCTATTCAATTCAAAGGAGCGTACAGGGGGCCTACCACCATCTTTAACAAAACAATCTTATTTCAAGAGAGTTTTGTTTCAACCTTATAATAACAATGCTCATATTCGTACCATGACCCTAACCGTTCCATATTGTTTCATTCCTGCTTAGTGCTGGGAAAGAACGAACAATTTGTCTATTGATTACTTTAATAGAAAAGAAACATCGCTATATGAACTGTATAGCGCTATTTCTTTCAAACGTTTGGTCCGATTCGTTTTTACGAGTTGATCTTGATGCCAAATATAATATTAATTTTCAAAAGAAAACATCATTTGTATGAGTAATTTCCATAAAATGCATACTATTACATATACTTAAATATGTTGCTTTGTAGTAAGTAAGGAAATCAATTGAAAAATTTATAAAATAAGCTGTGGCTAAATGTGACGTGATGTGAATCGGAACAAAATGTTTTGTAACAAAATGCTTACTTATCAGCTGTGTAGCGCGAACGAAATTCGAAACTCGGTATGGCGATATTTTTGTTTGGATAACTAGGTGATTGAACTTATTTTTGTTTTAAATGCATAAGATCTCACTAGCTAACTCAGTCGACATGGAATCAAGCTATGGTTAAACATTGTTATTCACAATGACGTATTATGTTATTTAGTGAATATATTTTGTAACAAAGAAATATTTTACTGTTAATATTTTGAGTTTTTGAGTTAGTTTGTTACAGTGAAGTGTCAGTTGTTTGTTTTTGTGTAAGTTTTAGTTTGTGATGTGTTAATCAGTGATTTGTTATTAATGCGTCAGCTAGACACTGGGAATTTTTAAATTCCAAAAACTCGAATATTTCATACACATTAGCCATCTAGAATCAAATAAGAAATTATTACTCCCGTAGGTATTAAAATCGCCAGAAACACAATTAATTTGACAAGTTTACGTAATATATACATTTTACTTACTATAAATGACACTACAACACATCACAACACATTTTTATTACATAAATTTGCAAAGCCGTAATGAATAAGTGAGCGTCCGAGTAACTTTTATAAGATTGTTAAATTAGACGCTAGAACACTATCGCGTGCTGTCAAAAGTCACGTCGTGGTACGAATTGAATGAACTTTTAGAGGTGACGTCACCAAAACTGCTAAGAAAACGACTTTGTTTCAAGATCGTAATAAGCTTATTTTAAGGACGTCATGGTACGAAAAGACAGAGTAAGGTTATATTAATACTGTTATAAGAGATGGTGGTAGGCCCCCAGGCGTTGCATGAACCACTTGTCATTAAAATCGACATTTACTGGAAATAGCATTCCTTTGGACAATTTCCCAATTTTAACTGTTTCATCTGTGAGAGCTATTAATTGCACCACTGAAATGAATGGTCATGAAGAGGAAGACCAGAACATGAACCAGACGTCAACAGATACGTATCAGGACGAAAGGGATAGAGTTTATTCCAATAACTGTGCTCAATTATCGCATACTTTGAATAATCCAACCGAAAACGTCTTCGGACACCTGTTCGAGAAAATAAACTCATTGTTGGATATATTGCTAGATGGGTAGCCAGAAGTTTATCGAAAAACAAACAAAAATCTAAAAATTTATCTACATTGTCTACATTAACGATCTTTTTGTTTACTTTTTTGTGGGGTAGGTACAACTAAAAAGTGAAGAATAAAAACTTTTTTACAAAAAAAAACAACCGACTTCAAAAAAAACACTACAAAGTGATAAATAACTTTAATTTCGGAAGTCGGTGTCAAAAAACGAAAATGCGGAATCAACGACACCGACTTCCGAAATTAAAGTTATTTATCACTTTGTAGTGTTTTTTTTGAAGTCGGTTGTTTTTTTTGTAAAAAAGTTTTTTTTCATAGGCTGATAGAATTAACAAATATGGGTGGACTTTATTTTCCTTCTCCTGACCTGTTTGAAGTATGCTTAGAAACCGAAAAAAATATAAGACACTGTGATAGACCCCAATTTATGGCAAAAAGTGACTATGTTCCTATCCACAAAAACTCTAGCAAAGTTTGTAGGAAAAAGCACTTTTACTGTTTTAAACTTGCACTCTGTTGATCAACCGGCCACATTAAGTCATAGATTGCATCTTATTCGAGCCATCATTAAGAAATATATAAATGTCAGAATGCATCACGAGTCTATCACGGAAAACACGGGGAGAGGAACTGAGAAACAAAAATTTAAAAGATCGTTTTATTCAAAGGACAGTAATTTTGCTGTTTTTCACATGCATATGCAAACTATTTCGTATTTTATAAATTTTTTTATTATTATTATCAGCCATTTCTGTCCCACTGCAGGGCAAAGGCCTCCCTTCCCTCCTTCCACTTATCCCTATCCAGTGCTGTTACACGCCAATCCTTGTGGAAAGAGTCGAGTTCGTCCCGCCATCTCATTCTGGGCCTGCCGCGTTGCCGTTTGCTGCTGTTTGGGAACCATTGTGTGGTTACTTTAGCCCATTTTATAATATCTTTTAAATATTCTAATACGTACCTACCTAATTAATATAATATTAAGTTAGTTACAATTTTAAATAAAGCTGATTGAGACTCACTAAATTTGTTTTAATTACGAATAAAACGCTTAGGCCGCGGCCCCATGTCCACGGCGCGGCGCCGGCCGCCGTGTGACGTTGCGGCGCCGCCGCCAACACGGCACGACGTCGTGCCGCAGCACGGTGCCGCGGACGGCGTGCGCGGGCGGGGGCGAATTCTCAGTCGACATTTGGCAGTTGGTGTGCAAGCATGCGTGTTAATCAAAATGGTGGAAAATATCGATTTAGATTTCTTTATTTCGTTAGTGGAGGCACGTCCAGTGCTCTGGGATAAGACAAATGACAATTATAAGGACAAACATGTAAAAACAGAAGGATGGAAAGACGTTTGCCGAACCATTTTTGAATCATTTGATGACAAGGATATTAAAGAAAAAACTAAACTGGGTGAGTACTAACATTTATTTGTCTTTAATGTTTTAATGATAATCGAGTGCTACAGTGGTCTCATCGAGATATATTTTTATCGAGAAATAGAATAGAACACAATAACTACGAACTTTTCAGAAAAATTACGAAGAAACATCTTTTCAAACCACAAACTATAGTTATTCCGTATATCTAACTAAGAAAGAGAACCGTGTAATGGCCGCCCGTGTTTACTTGTCTGTCTCGCACACAGTGATATTTTATATTGACGTCATCTCTTCCCCGCAAGAATCCACTTTTGATAAATAGAAGCCAGGTAGTCTTTTGGTTTCGTGAAAGGTTTTGGGTTATATTTTGCTTAATTGCCAACTGAGCGTGCCGACATCGCTATTAAAATATTTAGAGAAATCGTCTCTTATATTTACTGGATGTGATAAAGAAACGTTATCCATAGTTAGTTGCAAGTCCAAAAGGGAGTCATCGATAAACAGTTCTTCCGACATTTTATTTCCATCTCGAGATACAACAAAGTTGTGCAATACACAGCATGCTTTAATAATGTCTGTTGCAAAATCATATTTTACGTTTAAAGGCCTGTGAAATATACGCCATTTATTTGCAAGTATGCCAAAAGCACACTCAACATTTCGTCTGGCCCGACTCAAACGATAATTAAAAACTCTTTGATCTATATTCAAATTTTTCCCTGAGTATGGACGCATTAGATTGCTCATTAACGGTAGGCCTTCATCTGCAATAAAGACATACGGAACTGGTTTTTGAAGGCCTGGCAAAGGCTTTGGAGCTGGTATGGGAAATCGATGTTGTAATAATAATTCGTATAGTTTTGTGTTCTGAAATATTGTCGAATCGCATTCTTTTCCATATGCTCCTATATCGACATATATAAATCTGTATTTAGAATCGACTAGTGCCAGCAACATGACAGAATTATAGTTTTTTAGTTGAAAAAAAGAGATCCACTGTGGGCGGGACTGCAAATGCGAATGTGCTTCCCGTCTAAGGCCCCCATGCAATTTAGGAAATTGGTTTTTTTTTGTCAAAGTCTTCCGCTATGTGTTCAATGAGGTCTTCGCTTATTGTCGGTATACATTCTGATAAAAGAATGTCCCATATAGCACGACATACTTCTCGCACTATTCTACTGATTGTACTTTTTCCTCGATAATCTGTGAATTCCATATCTCTAAATGAATTCCCAGTTGCCAAAAACCTGAAAGAAAAAATAATATATTTACTAGTTTGTTAGGACGGAGCGGAGTTACCACAAAGCAGCTGCTTTAACAAAGCAGCTGCTTTAACAAAGCAGCTCAATTTTTGAATTGCCTTGAATAACATAAAATATACATTTGGCTATAAGGGCCTCTTTCACCACTCTCGAGTAAAGTATTGAGTAAACTAATCGCCAGTTAAAGTCACCCGTAACTGCACGTGTCAATTTCACGATGTTCGAGTACCTAGCACTAATCATATGATTAAACTGACTGACTCGTAACTTACTTGCCGCTTGCTATTAATTAGCGTGTTTACTTGACAGTTAAATTAAATCGCTGAGTTTAGATTATTGAAAATTTGTTTAACTGTTGTTGTTGTTTATTTTCGCTTGTGAAATTGGCAGAATATACTCGTTAGTTTTACTTGGCGATTAACGCTCATTGGCAAGTCACTAATCGACGCTTTACTTTGAAATATTGAAAGAGGCCCTAAAGCTATCAGCTGTGCTACTTTGACAGCTTGTAGAACCGGTTCCGCCAGGATGACTATTATTCAAAAATTTAAATTAAAGGAACTGCCTGTTTTAACTAAGTATTAATAGTTAATTTAGACCTCCTTAAGACAAGCCGTTCCCACCTATATGACATTGTGCCCTATATACAGGTGTTTCAAAATTACGAAATAAGATTTAACATGGTGAGAGTAGTCATGTACATACGAATAACTTTTACTATGGTACCAACTCTGAAATTGCGAAAAAAAATCGCCTGTTTAAGAAAGTTATTTGTATACATGAGTACTCTCACCCGTGTTAAATATTATTTTGTAATTTTGAAACAACCTTGCGATAAATACTAGCTTTCCGCCCGCCGCTTCGCCCACGTGGACTACAGTTTATATCGCGCGGGCAGACCCGTGCTCAGCAGTGGAATTATAGGTAGCCTATGTGTTATTCCAGTGTCTCTTCTACCTACCTACCAAATTTGATCTAAATCCGTTCAGTAGTAGTTTTTGCGTGAAAGCGTAGCAGACAGACAGACAGAGTTACTTTCGCATTTATAATATCAGTAGGGATGTAGGTACAGACGGCCACACGTGCAGCTATCCATTTCCGTTTTTTCTCTTGCTCCTGTCAAATTCACATTCTTCGCAACAGAGTGAGGTAGCATGACCGGATATGGGTAGCTGGAGCTGTGGCCCACTGTACAGTACGACCGGCGAAAGGTGGCGAGAGCGAAGTTAGGCTCTAGCAAATTTAGCGCTTTAATACTCTTAAGAAAATAAACAATTTAACAAAATAAGTTCCATTTGCTATTTTCAATGCTGTAATCAACGGTTATTGGCATTTATTTTTGTAAACCACTTATTTTTTTACGAATACACAAGCGCGAAAGTTGCTAGAGGCTAACTTCACTCTCGCCACCTTTCGCCGGTCGTACCTACTGTACATGTATTCATTAAAATATTAATCTAACTTTTGTTTCAGGAAATGACATAATTAAAAAATGGACAAACATCAAAGGCAACTACATGAAATACATGAAAAAGAAAGAGCTTGCAAACAAATCTGGAGCTGCTGCAAAGAATTTAAAAGAATATCATTTGTACAAACAGCTGATGTTTTTGAAAAAAAACGCACCAAAGGAGGACGGGCAAGAATGTATGGAAGCCGGCCTACGAACCAATAACAACATGCGATATATCATTGGAAAGGTTTTTTTATGTACTTCAATTAATGTTATGGCGGGAAGTCCCAAATCGCTGTGTGGAAAAAGTTATGGCACAACAAAGCTCGACTTAATTCACAAAAATGCCATTTCCCACTAATTGTGGACCAGGTGTTCCATGGCACCTCAAAATACCATATCTATGTTTGAATACACCCAGTGGAGTATTGTTTAACAGATAGTTCTGTTATTGTTATACTTTGTTAGTTGCACGTGTTTTATAGAGATGCCTAATACTTTTGGCCAAGGCTGTATCTCGGTCTCACTCTTCTCATCAGGCGCTGGTATGCTTAAACTCAAAATACCTACATGCTAAAACTACTTTATCCCAGACATTTTATTTCTCAAAAAAAAAAAATAAGGTTTGGGGGACCTCAAGCTCTACAAAATAAAACAAACTCGTGGAAAAAAATCATTTATGAGATTTATTATCAATAACAATGAATTTAAACGTTATGTACAATATTATACTTGGCTAAATAATCATTTGAGACGGTCATTAGTGACAATAGATACAAGTTAAAAGATTTAAAACGAAAACAAAAGTATTAATACTCCATCGCACCCACACACTTATAAACATTTTGATAATCCTTTCACTAATGTAATCTAAATACTTTCAGGAAGGTTTTAGTATATGATACATCAGGTAATTATGCTTATGTACGAAGTTATATGCATAAATGTACTGCATCTCCGGCATTTCTATGCGAATTTAGATGATTCTGTCTTAAGGCGAATGGTTACGCCAAACTTCAAAGTAGACCTCTCTTTGAAGGCCTACTCCTCCCAAATGGATAGCCCAAATATATTTAAAAAAATATATGATATGTGACATATGTTAACAAATATAATTTAAGTTTGATTTTTTTAATATTACTGTTAGTTTTAACAATAAAAAATCATATCCATCCTCTTATTTTACGCAAGAATTTTCTTTCTACTTTCAAACGCCTGAAGCGATTTTGATGATTCTTTCACCAAATTATAGCAAATTTAATGGTTTATAAAAATTAAGTTTGTTTTTTTTAATAATTATTATTTAAGTGGGAAAAAATCAATAACACCATGGTTTTACCTATACGGGCGCGGGCAGCAGCCGCCCGGCCAGTCTCGCTGTATCGTTCGCACGGGGAGGTTGTGTCGCATGTCGGCTCGCTCCGATCTGCATTTTTGTGGCAAAGACTAAATAGCGCAGATAGTACACTCGGACTGTTCGTTTACGCTTGGACGTTGATAGTATTAGTAGTAGTGATAGTTTGTTTGCGAGTGGACGCTATATTATTGTCTATTGAATACTAATATAATAATAATAATATCAATAAAACACGTTTATTCAGTATACAGTTCGTTTATTCACGTATACAGTTTATAAAAAAATACAATTACAAAAAAAAAATTAAAACTAACTTATGACTAATACCGCTCTTAACAGTGGTAGTTTTTAGGGTTCCGTACCCAAAGGGTAAAAACGGGACTTTATTACTAAGACTCCTCTCTCCGTCTGTCTGTCTGTCACCAGGCTGTATCTCACGAACCGTGATAGCCAGAAGAAAGGTTATGTTTTTCGAGAGTATATAATATATACTGTCGAAAAACAATTATACATAAACACATATTATGTATGTATGTATAATTGTTTGGCACGCTCTGCGGCCTGAACGGCTCGATGGATTTTAGCTTGAGAGGTGTCGTTAGATTCGTATGTACTGGAGTGACACTGGATATATCAAAATAAAAAATACAAAATGGCGGATTTTTGGCGCAATATTATTTCTACAAAATTTTTTTTTTCTCATAACCTATCGAGTGGAGTATCAAAATAAAAGGTGATTACAAAAATATATACAACTTATAATATGGTAAAAACTAATTCAAAGTGACAAATCGTAAAAAAACACCTACCAAAAACTAAATCGTCTGCGAAATCTTTCACATTTGTAAACTAAAAAGCAGGAAATAAAAAAATTACAAAACCCGACTGCAACCTTATACTAAAACTAACTGAAAAGCTAAAAACAAGCCCATTTTAAATTAAATAAAATTTGGAAGCAGGCGGGACCCATTTGAGTTAGAAACTATAATAATGGTATTCTTCTGGCAATCACGGTTCGTGAAATACAGCCCGGTGACAGACAGACAGACGGACGGAGGAGTCTTAGTAATAAGGTCCCGTTTTTACCCTTTGGGTACGGAACCCTAAAAACTACCACTGTTAAAGCGGTATTAGTCATAAGTAAGTTCTTTTATTTTTTTTGTAATTGTATTTTTTTATAATCTGTATACGTGAAGAAACGAACTGTATACTGAATAAACGTTTTATATTGATATTATTATTATTTTTATTTGTCTCGTAGCGTCATAAAACTGCCTAAGACAAAATGCGTCCCACGCCGCATCTGCATGCGCTACGTACGAGTACGACACTCTTTGACATTGGGGAGGTAAGCGGGCGCGCAGGGTGATAGGCACTGGGTTCGCCTATGCTCCGCCCAAACGCTCAAGGACATTCGAGGCTATAATCGCCTTAATTATGAGCAGTTTAATATTATATTAAATCAGACACCAACTATGTCAGAACAAAATAATCGCCCGAAGACGGTCCTTGGTGTATATTTAGCTAAACTTCGTACCGGTGAAAGTAATGAACGCTTAGCGTCATTATTTAATATGTCTCGTCGTACTCTAGAGCGAAAGTAAAAAATCGCCAGAGATTTTGTCACATTACATTATGCCGAATTGAAATGTTTGAGATGGGGTACCACGGGCAATAAAAATATATTTAATAACAAGATTTTTATTCAGGGGGTTCCACGGGCAAAAATATTTGCTCGTGGTACCCCAAGGGGGACTAGACTGGGGACCACGGGCAAGTACCGTTTTCGTTGTTACCAAATATACCCTTAGGTATCAACGAATTCTTTTCAAAAATATCGTTCCTTGAAATGTGACGAAAATAGTAAGACAATCACTATTTGCGATAGAGCCTACATTTTCATTGAAAAAAGTTCAAAGCTTTTATTATTTCAAGGTTTGTCTTATAGCTTGCACAAATATAAGAATTTATTAAAACCATTCATGATAGTATGTACTGACGGTTATATAATAGACGTTATTGGCCCTTTTGCTGCGACTACATCTGATGCACCAATCATGCAAGGGATTGTTCGTAATGAAGATAGCTCCTGGAATTGGTTTTTTCGACAGAGTGATGTTTTTATTCTAGATCGAGGTTTTAGAGATAGCATAAACAGTCTCGAGGAATGTGGCTATGAGGCACATATACCGCTTACGAAAGATAGGAGCAAAAGACAATTAATAAAACAATGCTATAGATTACTTCTACAAACATATTTTAATAGAGCTCTTCCTCATATGTTTCACGATTTTAAAATTGGTGCAAGCCTGTTAAATGCTTTTCATCCCCTTTTTCAAGATCACAGGCTAGCTCCAGATATCATAAGTTTCATTAATGAATATATGAATACTCCCAATCGTTTATTATGATTACGTTGAAATGAAAAACCTTAACAGACAACGTCGAAGTTTTACAAGAATGGAAGCAAACCTCCCATTCTTGAGTGATTTTCCACATCTGACTGAAGACTGTATAATATTGCATGCTTTAGGGACATACTTTATGAAGCTAGCAAATCATATGTAGCAGAACATTTTCGAGATGGCATATATTTGATTGAAATGTGTAAGGATGATACATTATATGATTTAGATAAATGTGATACTTTGCAAAACAATGTGTGGTTACTCCGAGTGCGGATACAGTCGCGGCACGTGAGGGTACGCACATATTATTCCTATATTTTAATTGACAGGGACCAAATCGGCAGAAACGCAATAATTCAGTACTATTGTACTTGTATGATTGGCATAAGGACAGTCGGGAGATGTGGTGAAAATGGTGGAAAACGACGCGATATGGAAACACAAGAAACCAGTGGTAGTGACAAGTTACGGTCAGAATACATTTTGACACAGACAGTTGTAGATTTTGACTTAATGACACTGTTTGATATTTTTGTCGGCACTGGCTACCTGCCTGTATCTAAATAAAATGAGGTATTGCTTGTTGTTATACCTTTTTATGATAAAAGGCTGAAAAACAAACGTTTGGTCAAGTCTGGCTTTATTGTGCAATAACTTTTTCCACACAGCGATTTGGGACTTTCCACCAGAACAATAGTTAAAGTACGTGAAAAAACCTTTCCAATGATACACTTGGGAGCAAATAAATCGAGCCACTTGCTTTTTTTTGCACGTATAATGGTTATTATTTTTGGTATTACGAAACGTATCAATTCGAAATATATATCGCCTAAGAGCTTATTTAATAACCTTTACAATGAGGGTAAATCATTGAATAATAACCTTATTTAATGATACATTACTGGCTCTGAACGAAAAACGGTAATTTTGATAGAACATTGTAGGGTTAAAACAGTCCAGAAAATCAATCGAAATCCGGGCGCGGGGGGGTAATACAAGATATTAAGAATAAGTTTATACCATAATTTTGTTTTTAATTGTTTTTTTCTGGACTGACAATTTTCTATCAAAATTACCGTTTTTCTTTCAGAGCCAATAATTTATCATTAAATAAGGTTATCATTCAATAATTTACCCTCATTGTAAAGGTTATTAAATAATCTTTTAGGCAATATATGTTTCGAATTGATACGTTCCGTAATACCAAAAATAATAACCATTATACGTGAAAAAAGGAAGTGGCTCGATTTATTTGCTCCCAAGTGTATATCGCATGTTGTTATTGGTTCGTAGGCTAGAATGCCCGTTCTCTTTTAACAGACTAGTATATTGGAAGAAGAGTCTGAAGATCCAAAGACAAGTGAAAATAAAAGGTCACGGTACCAACCCTATGCTACAACTTCGCGTAAAAGAAAATACGGTGAAGATGATTTTGAGAGACAAATTGTCGAAACTTTGAAAACTGCAGAAAACAGACATGTATCTTTTTTTAAATCAATTTTACCATTTCTGGAAAAACTAGACGAAAACCAAACATTGACCTATCAAAGTCGTGTAATGCAAATATTGACAGATTTCAATCAACCCACATATCAATACAATCAACCGTCATACAGCGGCTACCAAACAGCATTTCAAAGTAGCTACCAAAGATCACAAGAAGCTACAGCGACTTATCAAACAACTCGTAATCTATCATCTACAAGTATCCATGGCCAGACTTCGCCAAATCCATCCACAGAAGACTTATCAAATAATTTAAGCGATATCTTATCAAACACACAGGACTCCGAATACGATTTTACTTAAATCTAGTTACATGATTTAAGAACATCGCAGAGGGACCACGAGTCCGGAGGGGCAAAATCATATTTGGACTCCTGTATCTTTTGATAAAACATTTGATTACATAATAAACAATAATATTTTGATAAGTTCGTTTTATTTCTTACCTGATAGTTAAACCAAGCATCTCCATAGGATCAACAGGTTTTCTGAACACATATTGTTTTTGTAAACGAGGTGCTATCTTGGTAAGTAGTTCTTCAAAACTGGTAATGGTCATTCTAAAATATTCAAAAAATTTCTCATTCCCACACATTTTTAGCGCTGCATATTTATTTCCTTTTGAAATGAGCTCCGTCTTGGTTCATTTTTAAAATATATGGATTTACCCATTTCCTCTGTTTCTGTTTTTTTTTTTTCATTCGTCTTAGTAACAAGAGGAGAACAACTCTTTTTTCGCGATCCATTTCCAAATAAACACGTTCGAGCACACCAACTGCCAAATATCAACTGAGAATTCTCCCTCGCGGCACGCCGTCCGCGGCACCGTGCTGCGGCACGACGTCGTGCCGTGTTACGGCGGCGGCGCCGCAACGTCACACGGCGGCCGGCGCCGCGCCGTGGACATGGGGCCGCGGCCTAACGCTCTAACAAGGTTACGTCGAAAACTTGTGCGATGCGGCAGTCACGTAGTTCGAATGAGTAATCACAGATGTCGCTATTTTTGCTTGTAGTATAAAGGTTTTTAAGAAATGTTCAGTTGGGCGCATCCTTCCTTTTGAAATCATTGCTGCAACCGCTCGCCGCCTCTGCTCCGTCGCAAACACGTGTTGTTATGTTTTGTGAATCACAAAAAAGTAAGTAAGTAAAGTATGTAAGTATTGGTGATTTCTCTGTTCGTATGTATTCGTTTTATGGGCATTTTTGCGAAAAAGTGAACCTAGGAAAAATTTAAATGTCCCAGAGCATTTTTATTTTTAATAACCGAATCTGTACCCATAAGGTTACAACTAAGGATACGAACGTAAACTTTAATTATGTGTCACGTATTTGTAACCAAAATTATAGAGAAATAATAAATAATTATAGCTTGAAATCAAATTTCAAAATAGAAACTTTTTCGTTTTCATACTGTCCCAAAACCTTACAACTCCTTTATGAGGCTGTCGTTTGATTTTTTCGCATGAGACCTATAGTTGTTTCCATTTTTGTAGGATAAAATGACGTAATATCTATCTAAATAATACAAAATATATCAAGAATAGTTTGAACTACTAATTTTTAAATTAAATTGAAATTTTCAATAAATATGAATGGCGCCTGACAGGTCAGGGCATATTTTTTTACAATTCATAAAATTGGCAACATTTTGACCATAAACAAGCAAATACGAAGTCATTCTGCTGTCAGATCTAACAGTGTAACGAATAAAATTTTCGAGACGGACGTTGTAACGGTTTTTAGCCAAATTGAATGTCAGGGTTTTTTACGCTGTATTATAAAATTTATAAGTGCTTCGGTGTTGCCTTTCTTCAGACATTAGTCGAGACTTTGTAGATACAGGTATGTATAAATTTGAGTGCTAAATGTTAAATTAAAGGTCTAAAATTATTTTTTGAATTGTGTAGTGCCATGTTGTTACGTCAGTTACGTTACGATATGCAGTGTAACATATACGGCTGACAAAGAATGTAACGTAACTGACGGCTAAAAGTTAGTGACACACTAAGGTTTTTATTGTTGGAAAAATATACCTACCTACTTTTTATTATAGTAGATAGTTTAAAAGTAATTCATTTATTTTTTCTACTAGAATGCCGCAAACAGCTGCGGAACGGATGAAAAAGTACAGGGAACGCTTGAAAAACAATCCAGAAAAGTACGAAGAACACCGGAAAAAGAACTTGGAGAGAGTTAAGTCTCGAAAGAAACAAATTAATGAAATGAGTGAAGAGGAAAAATTAAAGCAGAGGAAAATGTGGCTCAAACATAAAAAAACACAAAGAAAAAGGGATGCTGAGAAAAAAAACGTTTCTGAAAAAGAAGATTCTCCAGATAAAAGACGAAAGGTGGAAGGAGAAAAAAAACAAAAACAAAATAATTACCTGACTACGAAATGTAAAAGACTTACGAACACTTGCAAGAAATATATAGACCAAAATAATAAATTACAGGCATTAAATAATTCATTAAGAAAAAGACTATACAGGACAAATATTATACAATTTAATAAAAAAACTATGGAATTAGAATGCAAAATAAATAAAATGAAAATACGTGAAGAAGTATTGGAAAATACTCTAAAGAAGACTTATCAAACTTGCAAAAAACAAGCAGAAAAACAACTTTTAAAATCTCTTGCCGTTAATTCAACTAATAAAACATACATTTCAAAACTAATAGGTTTGAAAGGCAAAGTCAGAACGAAGAAAATGCCTAAAGAACGTAATTTTATCTCTGAAGAAATTGAAAACTTTTATTTACGAAATGACATAAGCCGTAGCACTGCCGGTAAAAAAGAGTGCAAAACCAAAAATAAAGAAAAGCATCAGATAAGATATTTAATGGACACAATTCAAAATCAGTACCAAACGTATAAAGAAGGAGGTGGTAAATATAAGTTTACAACTTTTTACAAACATAAGCCGTTTTATGTAATTTCTCCACAACTCAGTTCTAGAAATACATGTTTGTGTGTAAAACATGATAATATAGAATTACAGTTTAAGACGCTAAAGCAGAATGGAGTGCTTAACCAAAATACGATCAAAGAAGTGTTGTCAGCATTGGCTTGCGATATAAAATCTTACTCTTGCATGTATGATCAGTGCGATGAATGCAAGACGAAAACATTGACATCCAATGTAGAAAAACTACACCAAGAGGTTAAGTGGTGTCAATGGGAAAGAGTAGACCATTCATATATCGATAAAAAGCAGCACAAAATCGTTACAACAAAAAAAACTACCAAATCAACAAAAACCGGGACTTTAAATGACCTACTACAGAAGTTTAGAGTCGATATAAAGGTATTTAAAAAACATTATTTTAATGAAAAACATCAACAGCAGGAATATCAAAAAGGAGTTCGAGAATTAAAAGAAAATGAAGCATTGATCATATGTGATTTCTCGGAAAATTACGAGACTAAAATGGCTGAAGAAATACAAAGCATGCACTTTGGCGCAGCCAAAGGCCAAATAACATTGCACACAGGAATGGTTTATTGGCAGAACAGGTCACAATCGTTCTGTTCAGTATCGCCTAATAATTCACATCAGCCACCTGCCATTTGGGCCCATCTAAGACCAATTCTTCATCTTATCCGCGAAGAAACTCCAGAAGTGTCTATTATACATTTTTATTCTGATGGACCTTCGTCCCAATATCGCCAGAAGAATAATTTCTTCCTTCACAGTTTTTTCACTCATAAACTTGGGTTACAATATTCTACTTGGTCATATTTTGAAGCAGGGCACGGCAAGGGTGTGGCGGACGGAATTGGAGGGTCTATCAAAAGAACGCTCGACCGGCGAGTGTGTTTTGGGAACGATTGCACGAGTGCTATAGATGCGTATAACATTTTAAAACGTAATATGAAAGTTGTGAAAATTTTTTATATTCAAGACTCAGAAATAGATGAAATATCATCTGTACTGCCAAATAAGCTTTCCACTTTGAAAGGTACTATGCAGTTACATCAAATCAATGCAAAAGAGAAACATGTATTGAGCTACAGAGATGGGAGTTGTTTCTGCGGGCCACTTAGAGGACTATGCACATGTTTTTTTCTTCAGAAACACTATTTTCATCCCGTAGGAAGCACATTAACTCAAGCATCAGGCACCAAGCCAGAAATAATTGAAACCGAAGAAGATGACTCAATATTTTAAAATACAGTTAAATCAATTTTTTCAATTTCTTCTAAATTGAAAAAATTGATTTAACTGTATTTGAGAATGTTGTCGGCGACATAGATGATTGTAACCCAAAGTATTCTGCTAAAACGGAGGAAGTGTATGTAAACCGGTATCACCGTAGTGATATAGAGAACAATCCTTATTTTTCTAATAACTCGCCTGGCAGTACTTCAATCTGCGAACCATCAAGTTCCAAGTTTCTAGTCAAGTCCCCGCTGAAGCGTGATCGTATTCTATGTAAACCCAATGTCAAGACTTACAACAAGCCTAAAAAGTCTTTAAAAACTACACACATCAAAAGTGTCTAGGGATCAAGCATTTTTATGCGGATTTCTTGAGATTGAGATGTGGCTTTGTAATAAATTTATTATTTTATAAATTTATATGGATCCTTTTTGGTGCATTTCATAATTTGAATCAGGAACTGTGAATCAAATTCGAGTAAAAGATGAAAATCAGCTGTCAATATTTTCCCTATAAAAACATACAACGCATTGAAGACATTATTAATGCTACTGTTTCCCTACTACTGATTAAAACCAACGTTATTATGGAGCGGCGACGTCATTTAAGCAGGGAAGAAATGCTCAGAGCCGTGGGAATGATAGAAGCTGGTTCCCGGCAACGTACTGTGGCTTTAGCTCTGAATACAAGTCAGAGTGTTATCAGTCGACTTTGGACACGTTACCGAAGCACTGGTACCGTGGCTGAGCGCCATGGAGGACGGTATCGCTGCACCACACGGAGACAAGACCGATACATTCAAATCTTAACTCGAAGAGCTCCAACAATAACCGCCATGATGTTAGCCGTGAGGCTTCATCACTCTTCAGGGAACTTAATTAGCGACCAAACAGTCAGACACCGCTTGCATGAAGTGAACCTTCATTCCCGAAGACCGCTACGGGTACCACCTATAGCAATGCACAATCGTAGGATTCGATATCAATGGGCTCTTGAACACAGAAATTGGGCAGAAGAACAATGGCGTTTCGTGTGCTTTTCTGATGAGTCTCGTTTTGGTATGAGACCGGATACAAGACGTATACGACACTGGAGAACCCCTGGACGCCAACAGCGATTAAAATCCTGCCAGGAAGTCCATCCTTATAGTGGTGGAACCATCACGGTATGGGCGGGTATTTGGATCGGCGGAAGAACTGAGTTGATTTGGATCAGAGGCAACCTCAACGCTCAAATTTATGCTGAGACGATTGTATCAGACGTCATCGTTCCTCTACAAGTGCAAATCGGTCCCTTATTTCAGTTAATGCATGATAATGCACGACCGCACACCGCAAGAGTTGTAAGACAGACTCTCGCCGCAGCTAACATCAATGTCCTGCCCTGGCCTGCTCAGTCGCCAGACTTGAACCCGATTGAGCATGCATGGGATATGCTACAGAGAAGAGCTCTGCCGAATATGGAGGGTATCCAGTCGCAAGAAGACCTTTTTTTGTTGTTGCAACGAACATGGGCGGCCATTCCACAGCGTGATTTGGATGAACTCATTTTGAGTATGCCAAACCGATGTTCTTGTGTTGTTAGTGTTCGCGGTAGAAACACGGATTATTAATTGTTTAAGTTACCCAATAAAATTTTAGAGAAAACTGTTATTTCAGTCTTTTTTTCGAACTTTTGTGTTAGTGGTTCAAATGTCAAAAATCCCTTTATTAGGAAAATGGCAAATTTCTTTATTAATGCAAAGGTGACTTGGTTTATCGTTACTGTGGCAAACGAAAACACTTTATTTGATGAATCCTTAAAGAAAATTTTAATTAATATCAATCAGGAGAAAAGTTATTGCAAAAATATATGTTGATCCCTAGACACTTTTGATGTGTGTATAATTAAGCGCACTTTGAAATGCGAAAAGTGCAATGAGCCGCTATTATTAAATCGTGTAGCCAAGTGCATGATTTGCAAACGATGGTTTTGTTGGGATTGTAGCGCCGGACAATTGATCATAGATTATATTTGTGATGTCTGCCTGGGGGCTTAACATATAAGGTGAATACCTATTTTGTTTATCATGTTTGCGATTGTCAGAATTTTTGATTTGTTGATTTTTATGTTGTCATTTTTGTTTTGTTACATTATTTATTTTTATTTAGTTTTAGATAATATATTGAATCAGACTGTATTCTCAAACCAAAGTAATAATAACTCAAAAACTAGAGCTGTGTTAAATGGGTTAGAGTTTAAATTGTCATCACAAGGGTAATGTTTTCGAAATAAGATATTTTGAAAACATTACGAACCCTCCAAAAGTGATTTAGAGTAATATTAGACTGAGTGTGATCTCAACCTTACTGTGTCAGTTAAGTTACAAATCTGTCAGGCGTTCAATTGTCCCAGATTTTCATTAGGAATATTGCTGTTTTTTTTTAACTATTGATTTTTTATGTTGTTTTATAGCATATAATTTGGTTACAAATATTAATTACTTTTTTAATACTAAATTTTGTTTAAGTTAGACAAAAACTATAAAAGTTACTCGAAAAATTAACAGACTGATTAGCTCCTAACGTAACAAAATGCGCTAAAATACGCACTATTTTGCATAGTTAGTTATAAAATAATATGTTTCTTTTGAGTATTTTTTGTATTTACGTAGTTTTTTACTGAATAAATGCGATATTGAGGTATAATTTGTTTCATTCTACATAATAAACTTAATAAAACTCTGTAACGTTTGTGTAATGTAACTGACAGAAATTTGAGTTTAATTCTCACAAAACTAGATTGAAATGCTATTAAAATAAATTACAAACTTATTCTATTGTATTTTCCTTAAAATTTAATACATATGGAAGCAAAAATAGTTAAAAACCCCAATAAATTACACTCTTTGAAAATGAAAGCTTATTTCCATTATTGGTACACTTTTTCGCAAAAATGCCTAAATCCCTTAGTTAATACTTTTTCATAAAAACTATTTCTAAAGCACCACTTTCAGGATAAGTTTGCCACATGTTGCAATGTTGTTTTTTGTTATTTGTGTATGATGCAATAAAAACAGTAATGCGCGTACACAGTGGATAATGATTCACTGTGTACCGTCATAGTAACGTTCATCGGCTTTCTAAAGTGTATGTGTGTATGATGATGTTTATTTTTTGCAGAATGCCAAGGAAATCGGCACCAGATGGCAGAAAAATTGGAAATGTGACAGAAGACGCAATGAAAGATACTCTTCAAAAAATATTACAAGGTAAATCAATTCGTCATGTATCAAAAGAAAAACACATTCCGTTTGCAACCCTATACCGATTAGACGTGTGCGCCGCGCCGACCCGCCGCCGCCGCTGACATTTTTTCGACGCCACCGCCGCCGCTGACATTTTTTCGACGCCACCGCCGCCGATCCGCCGGTCGGCGCGAAATCGGCGCGAGTTCTATTCCATATTTCCATACCATAAATTTCAAATAAAATTCATCGATATGAAGGTTCACCTTCCTTTAGAGTACTTATCTTAGATCACACGCGCCCTTTTATTCATTCCCTTGCTGTTTGTTTTAAGTAATACAGGTTTTTTAGTACGCCCGCCCGGGTTGCTCTTCAATTATAAACGAAAATTGCCCTAAGGTTGATGTAAAAAAAGTAAAAGTGAAACATTTTATTGTGAATTCGCTATTTTCAAAATCGAAGAACAGTTTTTCGTAGAAATACTTCGGACAGCTGGTACTCGAAAACGAAGGCAAAAGAAGATATGTGTTCACTGAACAAGTTTTTTGCTCAAGCTGTCTAGAAAATGCGAAAAATCTGACCCCTGACAGGCCGTTTGGATGGTGAGTAACAATGTCAAATAATTCTTTTAATTTTACAATTTTAGGTCAGGTGGTTAATATAATTAACTACTTTCGTTGAGTAGGTATAGATGGGTGGGTATCTGTTTACAAGTGTTATTTTTAGTGTTCCGTACCAAAATGGCAATTGCTATTTGCTAGTAATATACACTCAGCGGCACGGAATCTTGGCCAAGCGCTTATCTCGCGATAGCAAAAGTTTTAAGTGTTTCTGATGAATGTTTGTTGTGCAGGTATGTCAAAAAATGTTTACTTTTAGTTCAAGAGGGTAATCCATTATGTTTAAATGCACCACAACGAAATTTTTAATTTACAGTTGAATCGGGTCATTTGAGCGACTAAGTTCACATTTTAAATTTGTGTGTTGTGAAAAGTTTACTGTTTGGTTTTTGAATTATTGTGATTTTATGCTTTTAATTCAATAAGTAAAGGTGCTTTAAAAGCAATAAAAATGCCTCTAACACCAGCACAGGTTTCACAAGCCGTTGCGTTAATTAACCAAGAGCTGACACAGCGTGAAGTTGCTATTGCTCTTAACGTACCACGGTCATCAATGCAGTATGCCCTTAAAAGATACCAGGAGACAGGCCAGTACACCCACAGGCCAGGCAGTGGAGGCGTAAGGTGCACATCGGCCCGAGACGACCGCTTTATTGTCCTGGAGATTTTGAGAAACCGCTACCTGACCGCTGTTGAGATACGCCAGCGGCTTCAAATTGTGAGAGGCGTTAATGTTAGTGAGCGTACGGTGAGAAGACGAATGGAGGAAGTCAATTTAAAAGCTTGTAGACCAGCACGAGGTCCAGAACTTCTCAGAGAGCACCGAGTAGCTCGACTTCACTTCGCACGAGAACACGTTAACTGGACCCACGAGCAATGGGTTATAGTACTGTTCACAGACGAGTGTCAAATAGCTTTACGTTCTCCAGATGGTCGAGAACGAGTGTGGCGAAGAAGACGAGAGCGGTTTTTACCCATTACTACCACTCAAACAGTGAGTTTCCATGGAGGCTTAATAATGGTATGGGGAGGTATAAGTTCCGACGCACGTACAGAGTTGGTTATCGTCGATAATCGGCTAAAAGCTGTTCGATACATCGAGGAAGTTCTTCAGGAACACGTAATGCCATATTCGGGGTTCATTGGACACGACCAATTCCTCCTAATGCACGATAATGCACGCCCACACGTTGCACATTGCGTTGAAGAATATCTGGAAGAGGTTGGCATACAAAAATTGCAATGGCCAGCTCGTAGCCCAGACTTAAACCCAATTGACCATATCTGGGACATGCTCAAAAGAAAGATATAGTCCAGCTCCAACGCGCCGGAAACTCTAAACCAGCTCCGAACTGCAGCGCTGGCCGCTTGGCGCAGTATACTGCAAGTTGATGTCCGAAACATCATCCAAAGTATGCCAGATCGAATGCAGACAGTTATCAGGGCTAGAGGAGGAAACACCCGATATTAAAATGTATAGACAATAACAAAAAAGACCTTAGTTTTTATTTTGTAGTGTTTTTAAATTTATAGTGAAAAATTCCTAATTTCAGTGAAAGTGCGTGATTTTAAAAACTGATTTATTGGTGAGGTAATCTTTTAATTTTTATGTTCTTAAAGCATAAGAGACACGTACTAAAGCCACTTACCCTTAATTTATTGTCATAAATGCAAATGCAAATTTTTTTATGCAAATAATCAGCAAAATCACGAGTGGCCAAGTTTCCGTGCCGGTGAGTGTATAATAACATTTTACCGCTTGCCACGGTCGGTCCGTGTATGGGTGACCATCCATTTCATACCGAGACATCTCTGTGCCTCGGAAAACCCGTAAAACTTTTAGTCCCGGCTGTCATTCCTAGATCTTTGACAGTCGTTATGGGTATTCAGAAGCCAGAAAGTCTGACAACCAGTCTTACCAAAGGGTATCGTGTTACCCAGTAGTTGGATTATGTGGGTTGTGGAGGTCAGACAGTCGCTCCATGTAAAACTCTGGTATTCAGCTGCATCTGGTTAGACTGGAAGCTGACCCCAACATAGTTGGGAAAAGGCTAGGCAGATGATGATGATTATAATTATAATAACATCTTAACTAACCAAGGTTTTTATGTTTTTACAGCGTCAAAATTAAGTCCTACAGTTCAAAAGTAAGCACAGGAAATTTAATACGTCATTTGAAAGATGACCACTCTTTGACGAAAGATAAAAAACTTGCTACGACATCCAAAACTTTAACGACATTCTTCAAAGTATCACGTCTGAGTACGACAACATCTGCTTCATCATCTTCAAAAAGCCAAACTAAATGGATTCTCGCAAGGGATTTATGTTTGTGGCTCTGTCGATCTCTCATGCCGTTCGATAGTGTTTCCAACGAGGGATTAGAAGACTTCTTGACGAAATATAATGTTATATATAAAAAAGAAGATTTACCGACTCGAACTACTATCTCTAGAAAGGCCTTAAGTGATCTATACGACTCCATGCTAGCACACACGAAGCAAGATATACTGGCAAAAATAGGAACCCATGCTGCTCTCACAAAAGACCTTTGGCAAGATCTTTACTGGCGTTGCAGCTACATAACATATACTCTGCAATTTATAGCAGATGGTGATAGTGACATGCAAAATTATAGTTTAGCTACAAGAATTTTTGAAGGTAAAAAGACTGGAGAAGCTTTGAGCGCATTCACTCAAGGTATTATATCTTAATTTGATCTCGAAGAAAAGTCTTTGTACCTTATTACTGATTCTGGAGCAAACGTAAAGCGCATATCTCATATTCTGCCGGAAATCCAAAGTCATTTGTGTCTGGGACACGGTTTACATAATCTTGTAACAGTAGATGGTGTCAAAAAAACTCCACAAATACAAAATATCGTGGCAAAATGCAAGAAAGTAGTCAAGTCACTAAGATATAGATTACCTGAAATTGAAGAAGAAGCTGACAAGGAACAACGCCGAATTTTGACAGAAGTTGATGATGTTCATGACCATCTTCAAGATGACGAAAACTTTCCCCTTGATCCGCTTAATGCTACGTCAGATTCAGCCGTACTGGCAGACGAGGAGACTGACGTTTATTTCTCCAGACCCACTACATTTTCATCGGTGCCATCTATTAAATCTGCAACGCCTACTCGCTGGCACAGTACTTTGGCGATGCTGAAAAGATTAAGCAGCAAGTGCAACCGAAAACCAGTCAACGCCTTGCTTGCAAAATATAACATGTCAGAACTTAAATTTGATGATCAGGAATGGGAGTGCATTGAAGATCTGACTAGGTTTTTGGAAAAGTTTAAACCAATAACGGAACTTTTATATACGCAAACAAATTGCTCGATAAACTTCGCTTAGTGTTCAGATCTGAAATAAAAGATGCATGTGAAACTTACAATGATGATGAAAAGTTAGTAATGTTACAGATGAAAAGAAATATGGCGGAAATGTTAAATCATATTCCTAATTACTAACATTATTGTAGCAGCTGCTTTGCTAGATTGCCGATTTACCAAATTACAAGAAATAGACTATTACATGGAAAGTAACCATACAACGAGAGTATTTTTTAGTCAACTGCATAAAAGAAATAGTACCAGCGAGTGAAATAGCGACTCAGGGAGTACCTCGGTTTAGAGGCGTTCCTGGGTGATCATCTAATAAATATAACAGAAAGTCCACCACATCCCGTAAAAGGATCACGGAGGCCGTAAAATCACCGAAATCACCGAAGTTGATGGCAATGAAGGTCGAGCTCTCCCTTATACGTTCGGACGTCTCGGACACAATAGAGGAGGCGAAAGGGATCCGGGAATGGCAGGGTCACGAAACCCTTGAGGCCTAGGCATCAAGGAGGTGAAGAGCGAGGTCGCAACCGCGAGCCAAAAGAACCTAAAGGAGCTCGAGAGGACTAGGCAGGAAGGTGCAAGAGCCCCGGGAGATCCAATGTGGGAGACAATGGGAGCCAGCTTATCAGGCCTCGACACGAACGTGACCAGCGTGTCCAACCAGCTCGACGAGCTCCGGAAGGCCCTAGAAAGGCTGAAAAAGGACCTCACCCAGCCATTTGACAAGAACACGGAACCGGACCCGAGTAGCCGGGAGACAGGCCTCCAACTCACCACCGCAAAGTTTAAGGAGGCCTTCGAGGCACTAACTAAAACACCAATTGCCGGCCATCGCAAACAGGTCGGTAGCCTCCCCCCACCCCCACGACCTGCAATAAACATAATACAGCACGTCAAACCCATCTCGGAAAGGCTCGAGATCGTTTCAGCAGACCTCCGCGTACTGCGCGATAAAGGGCCGCCAATCCAGGCGCCCCCGGCGCTGAATCTGGAAGCGGAGCTCGCAGTAGAGGAGGTCAAAAAGACCTTAAAGAACATACAACAGGCAGCAGACCTGGGGCGAACCCCCATAGTGCATACTTACTCATAGTTTCCCCCGGGCAACGCCGTGTCTGACCACCGTAACGGAGTGGCAGACCGGTGGCTAAAGTGCGCTGTGATTCGTAGACGTCAATGCGGTCGTCTGCGAATATGACGAACAATCTTATGCGTGACGCCTCTGGGCGTTTTATTTCGAATCGCTCTTTCCAGGGCAATTCAAACGGCCCTTCTCAGGGCCAACCAAACACGGCCCTTGTCAGGGCCAATCCAACGGTCCTTCTCAGGGCCACGCCGACGACGCGTTGGCGTCGGAAGCTGACCGCGCACCGTCTACGGTCAGCTTGTTTAGCAGGCCAAACGAGTTGTCGGACTCCGACGACTCCAATATGGATACGTCGGTGGCCGAAAACGACCGCCTCAATCGGAAGAGGACCTATCTGAGGCTCGGGTCCGAGGGCTCCTCGGAGTCGGCCGGAAGTAAGGCGAAGAAGAAGTCCAATAAGGCTTCGACTTCTAATGCGGCTTATACCCACGATGTGGGCTTGGTGGACGCCAAGCGCCAGCTAAACCTGGCGAAAAGGGTACAACTCCAGCAAGACCTGGAGGAGAGGGTCGATGCCAAGGAGCGCCATGCGCAATTCGAGCCGCGCCGCAGTCTCATCGCGGTGATGGGACCGGACCTCTTACTCCTCGGTTTGGTTAACGCCATGCTGGGGGATGAGAGGTCCTGGGCGGCAGTCGCCTCCTTCTGCGAACACGTCATGTGCCAGGAGGCGGCGGAGCGCGCGCGGGAGGACGATACTCACGCGGCGCCGCTCCAAAGGCGGAAGAGGAGTCGCAGAAGAAGTCAGTTTGACAGTCATCTCCGACTCCTCCCAGATGGAGGCCAGCAGGCAACGGGTGCGGGGGCACTTTTGCCTGTATTGCACAGGCCTCCACCAGTGTCGGACGGGAATGGCCAAGAGTTCCCCGCCATTCCCGTAGCCCCCCAGCCTGGGGGGCATGCGCCGGGAGGGTTGTGGAAGTAAAGGCTGAGCCGGTTTCCCATGGCCCTCCCATCACGGCGATGTGGGAACACCGCTGAGTTTTAGTGGGTATACTGTCAGTGTCATTCCGACAGGAGTCAGGATGCGTTGAAGAAGACCAAAGAACAAGTCTAGTCAAACGCAAGGCTCAAGGTCCATGAGCTGAAATACATATATTAATTGCATATTATATTAATTCTTTGTCCGGCATCCTCGTAAAACAGCCAAGTTTAGGATTTCATAAAATATGTTGTGTTGACAAAAGTTTACATTCGTAAATCGTACGTTCTGAACAAACTAAGATGCCAGTGAATGAAGAAAAAAAAAAAGAAACCCACATCATTAGTAAATCACCCTGATACCGAAAATACATTGAACGCCCCTCGTACACTAGTGGCACGGAAAATTATAATGTGTAGCAGAGAGAGTGCTGCTATGGCAGCAGATTTGAGACATGGCCCGCTTCTGAGTATTCGGAGTACATGAAAACTGCAAGGATAAGTCTGCAATGTCAATAAAACAGCTGCAAACGGAAGTGAAAACAGGGAAGAAAATCTCGTAGACTCTGAAAAATACTGCTCCAGAGGTGTGGGGCTCTAATTTATGCAGCCGATGAAAAATTTCTTTGAAAGCAGGTCGTTTGTCAAGTGAGACAACAAATATGGCAGAAAACTTTATGAGCGTAATAAATAAATTCAATTGTGGAAAACGAATTAGTTTAGAAAGAGGGGGTTCTTATAATCAGTCAGAAACTGTCAGTACCAGTAAGTCATGGTACAGTATTGTTTCTTTGTACAGGGTGTCCGGTGGCAGAATTAGGATTTAAATTTCGAACTGTTTTCGAACCGTTGCACAATGTGTAATTTCCATAATCTAGAGGGACAAAAGTCAAATTCTACACTAGTTTATGCTGGTAAAATAATAATTCCTATATAAAGAAGACAAACCATATTACGTGTCCCTAAAGGTTATTTTCCAATAACTCGTAACACACAATTAAAAAAGGGTCAGAACGGCCGGCTACCTGAGCTGTGTCGACCGAGCGCTCAAAGAGACGCGTCATTCGGCTGAGTTCGCTCGTTGAATACACTCAGTTTATGTGCGCTACTAGCTATTGTGAGTTTTTATTGTTTTCTTCGAAGTATTGAGGTAAGTTTTCATATGTATTTGTTTTGATTTGTCTTAAAATTTAGTCACGTCACGAGCGCCATTTTACTAAAGAGAGATTATTTTTTAGTCAAAATATTAATAAGTGAATTTGTTGTTGAGTTTTAGTTTATTATATCGAAGTATACAGATACCGTATTATATTTTTTTGAAAGTACTATTTGTTAGCTACAGGAAAAAGGTTCTGTTGTTTGCGAATATTTGCGACACTCATATAACTTTTTTTAATTTTCAGAATGCCTTCACAAATATCTCGTAGAAAGTTTTTCGACGTTTGGTTTGCTACCGCAAAAGAAATAAGACCGGATGCTTTGCTACACCACATATTGCAAGAAATTGGTAACTCGTCCTTTTCGGATGATGTTATAAGTAGTTTAAAAGTGACTATCAGAAGTTTTTCCCAAAAAATCGAACAAAAATGGTTGAAGTCGGGAAGACATCGAGATCGATTCCTAAAAACAAATTCTGTGTGGTTAGAAGGAAACTTACCGTTACCTGATATTGCCTCTGAAGCGCTCGGAGGTGTGTCACTACCTGAAACGAGTTCGGGTTCGCTTGGAAGACCGCAAAAAGACTTTGAAAGTTCGAGCACTAAAACAAAAAGACGACGCATACAACATCTTCTTGAAACATCGAGTCTACAAGAGATAGCAATGGCAACTGAAGTAAAACTTCGGAAAGATGGAAAAAAAGATTCGGCAGCAATTGTAAAAGAACTTTGTCAGTTTTCGCCTAGAAGAGGTACTGTTATAAAAAAAAACGCGAAAGAGTTTAGAGACCTCAAAACCGGTCGGACTTTCGGCAGATCAAGCTCTCGCGTTAATGGTCGATGCGAATCTCTCTACACACCAATATTATATTATAAGAGAGCAAGTTAAAAGAATTAACAAAAAAATTTATCCACCTTACTACAGGGTTCAAGCGGCAAAACAATTGAGGAGGTTAGGAACAAAAGGTGACATTTACGTATCAGCTTCATTTTTTTTAATGTTTTTTTTCTTACTTGGAAGGATAAATTCTATCATTATCTGCAAGACATTGGTTCTGAAGGTGCTTAATTTCATAGAAAAATCAACTTGAACTACTGCTTTTGAAACAAAAAGTTACATTTTAATTCAATCTCAATAGTGATTTGTACATAATAATCAAAAAGTGTCATTTCCTTTGTAAATATTTCTGAGGCTTTTAAGGTCGGATCAAAACGGGTACATTATTTCTTAAAAAATAACGATTTGCCCAAAATAAATTATGACGACAGGTCGAATCGATATGTTTAATCGAATAACCTTATTATATGGTGGCAACATTTTTTTTTACTTTTGTGGTGCGGCGCTCCTTGATGGCGCTGTCTGTCCTGTCAGTTGTCAAACAAAACACTGACAGACAGAGTGACTGGTGACATGACGATTTGGTTGCGCGCCTTTTCGATTTTCTTTCTGTGCAGCAGGATTTATTTATCAAATATTTATTATTTTGTGAATCGGCTTCTCAAAATGGAGGAAGAAGCAGTAGACGTGGCCAGTATCAACCATGGTACACGAAAAAAGAAAAGACAGCAACAACGAAGCAAACAGCAAGTACAAAACGACAAGTAAGTACATGGAAATGAAAAGTTCTACTGTTACTTTTGTAAGTTCGTTTGCACAACTTCAACATTGTTTTTGATTTTGTTTCAGATATAAAGATAATTTTTTTGTCCCTTGTGTGCACAAAGCTTCGTCACTTTTCAAATGCCAAAAACTTAAAGAGCAAGATATCGTAAGAAACCGAAAACTGTTTTATGAGAACAAAGGGAAAGTAAGCCAAGATATTTACCTTTGTCGACTGATAGCATCTTTTAAACCTCAAAGGAATTGATTTGTTTTTGTTTCTAATAGTGACATTTTTCAGACAGTAAGTTTCAAAAGGTAACATTTTACAAAACTATTGAATCAAATGGTGACATTTACTTGTGACTTGATCAAAAGGTGACATCTGATTTGTTCTTTATTTAATTTTGTGTAAATTTTAAAACATACATGAAAACTTTTAATACCTTGTAATCTATGTCTTATTAACCCATAATATTAAAAACAAAAAAAAAAACAAAACACATAAAGTTCAACAAAAATATTTATTTTCTTAATTTATTCATATTATTATAATTAAAAAGTGTAAATGTCACTTTCTGTTCCTAACCTCCTCAATTGTGCTACCCTAATGGCATTAATGTCACAGAAACGTCCGCCGAAATTAACTTGCAATCTCTAATGGACCACAAAATTATACGATTGTGTAAAGTGCAAGAGGAAGTACTGAAGACTATGAGTGACTTGAAAAGTTTAGATATTATTGTAAAATGGGGATGTGATGGAGCGGAGCAAAATAAATACAAACAAAAATTCTCTGAAGAACATTGCAGTGATGAAAGTTTGTTCAGTATATCGATGGTGCCTATTCAAATCAATGCAATAAATGAACAGAGTGTCAAAAAGATTGTGTGGCAAAACCTTTCACCTGCTTCGACCAGATATTGTCGTCCCATCAAGTTCGTGTTTGCCAAGGAAACCGTGAATGTTATAACGACGGAGGTGAATAAAATTAAGGAACAAGTAACTTCACTCTCACCTACTAAAATGATTGTAAATGACATTGAGGTCTTGGTTAAGCCAACATTGATACACACATCAACACGGTCTAGGGATATTTCATACTCAATTAAAAAAATATCGTTCGTTACATTTGTCTTTGCTTTGAGGTAGTGTTGAATAGTATTTTTTGATGGATTGGAGATTGGTCTGGGATAGTTAAAATATACTTCTGGGATGCTTAGTTGTGGTCCTCTTTTAGAATTGTCCAGGAATTACTTTGGAATATTTGGGAAAAAAATATACCCTGGGACTGGGGATGGACTTTCTGTTTTGGATCTCAGCAGTTTTATATTAAAATATATTTGAATTTCAATGGTCTATAAATATGTAGATGTTAATTTTTTTTGTTTTTAGGCAATATGCCACTAACACCGGCTGAACGACAGCGAAATTATAGAGAACGAATGAAAGCTAATAAACCTGAAATATGGGATGAAAGAAAAAAGAAAGAAGCTGAAGATAAACGGAGAAAATATCTGAAGATTTCACAATTGTCTGAGCGAGATAAAGAAAAAAGGCGCAAGCAAGACGTGGATTAAAAAAAAAATAAGACGAACCAGAAACCTGGTGAAATTAAGAAAGAGAATCGTCGAAGCTATAAAAAGAAACATTATAGATTATCTAAAGAAAATAAGAATCTTAAGATGAAAATAGAATCTCTGAAGAAACAAGTTAATGCTCTGAAAAAAAAGGTATATAGATATAAATTATTATTAGATTGTCAGTATAATGAGCCTGATAAAGAAAATATTAACCCTGAATGTCCATTATCAAAAACAGAATCTTTTATTCAGAAGCTTAATCTAAGAACCTCCGATAAACAAAAATTGAAACGAGCTCTATTAGAGAAAAACATTCTTGTTGGGTCACTTGAAAGTGCATACAAGTCTTCTACTTGTAATCAAGAACGGCACATCCTAAAAAGAGTCGTTAACAACACTTTGGCTCGGCAATACAAAATGCAAACTCGCTTAAGTTCCTTTGTCGGTTTAAAAGGAGCAATAAGACAAAATCAAGGCATGAAAAACAAAATAACTTAGCTACTATTATTGCACAATTTTATTTACAAGATGATGTGTCTAGAGCTACAGCAGGAAAAAAGGAGACTAAAACATTGAATAAAGAAAAAATACAGAAGAGATATCTACTCTCTAATATAACAGATATTTACAAAAAATTTAAAGAAGAAACAGGAATAAATGTATCCTATACAACGTTTGTAAAGCCCGGGTGACACGAGGCTAGTAAATCAAGCTAGTGAGCCAAGCTAGTGCTGCCAAGCTAGTAAGCTAGTGACACTAGCTTCGTGTAGACGGAACTAGCTTCGTTTACAAGCTAGTAAGCTAGTGTGGAAGCTAGCAAGCTAGTGCCTCAAGCCAGGATAGTTTTAATAGCTTGGGGTTCTATTTTTCAAGCTAGTAGGCGCCCCCCACCACCCGTTTTACTATCCTGGCTTCGTTACTAGCTTCGTGTCAACCGCGAAGCTAGCGAACCTAAGCTAGTGTGCAGTCGGAGAGCGTGGTGAGAGTGCGTGCAATTTGTTAAAATGCCGAAATTAGCGGACGAAATTAATTTAAAATTCGTTCAATTGTACAGAGAAGAGGAATGTTTGTGGAATGCAAGTATTCCATCTTACAAGGACAAGCAAATGCGAGACTCGTCACTAGAAAAAATACGCGACATACTAAATAAAGATGGAATAGAAATGTCGATAAAAGAGATTAAAAATAAAATTAAAAATCTAAGAGCTACATATTGTCAAGAATTAACAAAGATAGAAAAATCTGAGAGGTCTGGAGCAGGAACTGCAGAAGTCTATAAGCCAAAAATTATTTGGTTTGAGGAAATGCATAATTTCATAAAAAAGGTGCCAATGAAGAGAAAAACTTCGGTAAGTTATTTTAATATTATTTACTCTTTACAATTATTTACCTTAAAAGTACTTATTGAAATATTAATAATCGTCGGCATTTTTAATTTTTCTTGTAGTTTTGTCTGAATTAACGAATCATTCTTGCTTGCCATGGTACTGCTCCATCATTGTTGAAATATCTCTTAAATTTCTCCCTTTTTTCGATAGCTGACAGAGAAGAGTGGTTACTTCCCTGTCGACTGATACTGGGTAAACATAAATTTTCCATTCTCCATGAACCGGGAATAATGTTTCCCGCTTCAATGTCTTCTTGGTCGACATCACTACTAATGCAATAAGTGCTTTTTTGCTCTTTTCGTAACCAATTATGCAGAGCACATGATGCTAGTACAATTTTGTCTACTGTTTTTACGTCAACTGCGATTGGTCTTTGATAAACACGAAATCGGCTTGCCAATATGCCAAAGGCATTTTCTACAGTTCTTCTGGCTCTACTTAGCCGGTAGTTGTATACTTTTTCTTCATGTGTTAAATTGTCACCTGGGTACGGTTTCATAATATACGATTTTAATGGGAATGCAGCATCCGCCAAAATTACTCCGCCTTGTGGTATAAGGTTATTTTCTAGTTGATTATATATGGAGCAATTCCTAAAAACACTTCCATCAGATGCCATTCCACAGGCGCCGACGTCAATATAAATGAAATTATAATCGTAATCAACAATAGCCATAAGAACAATACTGAATGTTTTTTTGTAATTAAAAAACAAACTTCCACTGTTGCCAGGAGCTATGATTTGAACATGCTTCCCGTCGACGGCGCCATAACACGCTGGAAAGTTCCATTTCACTCTGAAACCATTTTCTATAGCTGCCCATTCTTCAGTTGTAGTTGGAATCTGTAACAATATTTTTAACAAATTTTTTATTTTCAGAACAATCAAGATTCTCCAAACAATAATAAAGATGACAACAGTGCAAGCAACAGTCAGTCATTAGAACCACCCGTAGCAGAAAATCTGTCAGAAAAGACAGTTGAAATGTCTCAACCTGCAAGCGAAATGTCGTCTATTCAAGATAAAACTTCTAAATTTATTTCCCCCGGAAGTAACATTCCGCAATTTAAGAAACGGAAGGTTTCGCAAGTGAGTTCATTGATAAATGAAATTAAGGTGATTAAGGAGGATTTAAACAGTTCACGAGAATTTCAGGAACCAGAGCTGGATGAACATGAGATATTTGCAAAATATGTAGCAAGTCAGTTGAAAAAGCTTTCACCCGGACAGGCCATTTTAGCTAGGGATCAGATCAACGCAACACTATCCCGCTGTCGGTTGTATGATTTAAACTTCGGAAATACTACATTTTCGTACCAGTCACCTATCAATTCTTCAGACTCCAATATGTCAACCACATTTTCTTACAATAGTTCTGCAGCAAGTCCACTCTACACTAATCCACCATCACAACTACAACAGACTGAGCAACGTGATGAACCCATCATCCATCCGCCACCACAGCAAGAGTTGGAGCAAGATGAAGATCCCATCTATCAAGCATTTCAAAATGCTTGATACATTTCTCGCCATTTATGTAGCGTAAACGTACATTTTGTCGTCATTTATGATTTCTCATTTTGTAATTTAGAATTTAATCTCGCCATTTATGTAAGCGTAAAAGTACCTACTTTAATTTGAAATAAATAAAATTCTACATACCTGTATATCTTTCTTTAATGCCTTATAAATTTCACTGCAAACTTCTGGTATAAATCTAGATATAGTAGATCTTGAAACACGATACATGTGACTTAACTTCCTGTAATTGACACCAGATGATAGAAAATCTAGAGTTATTTCCAATTTTATTTTAGCCGGTATGGCTTCTCTCATATTAGTATTTAATTTTTGTATTTGTGGTCCCACTAGATTCAGTAAATTGTCAAAAATATTAGGTGTCATTCGCAAAATACTCTTGAATTCGCCGGAATCCTCAGATCGCAGTTCTTTTAAAAGTAATGCAGATGCTCCATGACTATGTCTTCTTAAGATCCAGGGTCTTGTCCAAGTACGCTTTTCTTCTAGCAGAGCTAATATTTCATCTAGCGCATGTTGACACAACTTCCGAATTAACTTTCTTAGTAGAATTGCTTTTCTCTTACGCACACTGTTCATTTTTACGTATACGTGTTATCATGTTAAGCACAACTCACTACTGACTTGACTAGCTTGAAATTTCCTAGCTTCGTGTAGACAGCACTAGCTTGGTTACAATCCAGGCTAGTAGGTAAGCTAGAAACCAAGCTAGTGACCCCTTACTAGCTTACTATCCTAGCTTCAAAATACTAGCCTCGTGTCACCCGGGCTTAAGATATAAACCCTTTTATGTTCTTCGGCCAAAGGTTTCGGACCGTGATACATGTATTTGCAAAAAACATGTAAATATAGAATTTAAATTTATAGCACTCAAAAAGCTCCAAGTTTTAAAGGAATATAGTAATCTTAATGATCTCATTGACGCATTAGTCTGTGACGCAAAATCTCAGCAGTGCATGTATTCAAAATGTGTGACTTGTAAAAGTAATTGTATTAATTATGATTTTTCTACAACAAAAAATAATGACAATGTATCCTGGTTGGAGTGGGCTGCCATTAATGTAGAATACAAGAAAAATGAGGTCACCAAAGTATCTAAAAGAATGACAAAGTTGACTAAGACAGCAAATTTACAAAATTTAATACTAACGTTTGAAGCAGAACTACAAGTTTATAAACTTCACTTGTTTAACATTAGTCATCAGTACAGTATGTATAAATATATAAAAGATAATCTTCAGGCTAACGAAGTCATTATACATTGTGATTTTTCCGAAAATTACACTTGTAAAATGTATCAGGAAATCCAAGCTGTCCATTTTGGTGCATCTCAATACCAAATTTCGCTACATACCAGTGTCATGTATAATAAAGACAAAAAAACACAGTGTTTCTGCACTTTATCTGATTCTACAGAGCATTCGCCCGAAGCAATTTGGGCACATCTAAACCCAATTTTAACGTATATAGCCCGTGAATATGAAGATATTAATACTGTACATGTATTTTCGGATGGACCGGTAACGCAATACAGACAAAAAAAGAATTTCTTTTTGTTTAATGCAATTATTAAACAGTTTGGCTTTATGGGTACATGGAATTTTTTCGAGGCCTCTCATGGCAAAGGCGCAGCAGACGGGGTAGGTGGCACCGTGAAAAGACTTTTGGACAGGAAAGTTGCTCATGGAGCAGATGTTCTGGATGCAGAAACAGCATTTAGTCTTTTAAAAGATGAAATTGCTGTAAAACTTTATCTTGTGAACGAAGAAGATATTCAAGCTATTAAAGAAAGCTTTGAGAAACATTTTTCCTCTCTTAAACCAGTTCCCAATACCATGAGTATTCACCAAATTCAGACTACTCATGGAAATTCGCATGCAATTTTTTCAAGAATTTTGAGTTGCTTCTGCACCAATGCGTCCAATCGAGGATTTTGTAACTGTTATTTCCTTAAAAAACACCATTTGCTAGAAGAAGAAGAAATTTTAACTAAGAGACGAGCTAAAAGAATTTTGTCATATTCTTCATCTGATGATGAATGTATCATACCCACTAAATGCAGTCATACCATACCTACTACCATGAAATCTACTGTATCAGAAGATAGGGTAACGGTTCTCTCAGATGTCCGAGTTAATTATGATGAAAAAAAACTAAGAGCTTTATTGGGTGGATCAAAACGGTACAACATTTCTTCATGCATCATTTCGGACGACTTCAAAGATTTAAGTAATAAAGTCTTTATTAATGATCAAAAAGATAACATAACGGAGCCATCTACTTCGGGCAGTGTGCCATATATGCAGAAAAAAAGAAGTAATTTTTTCCTACATCTAAGTGACTCTGATGACGACAGTCTTTAATTATCGTGGGTGCGAGTGAAACATACTTTATCGGTTCTCTTACATTACCAGCTCTAGTTGTGTTAAAGTGCTCCTAAATAAGAAGTTAATTTCAATCTTGCTTTACAAGACTGAAATGACTTTTATTAGTTTATAGCTTTTCGAAATATTGTCAGTTATTGATTGTACACCTAGGCATTACACACGCAACAAAGATTAAAACTCTGAACACTTTGTGAATACCTAGATGTTATATTTGTAGGTGTATTTTTATTACAGATATAACAAAACTACACCGTATACACCTTATGTTAATTTGACTAAATCAAGGCTGATTAATTATATTTTTTTTATTTTTCTATTTCATGTTTGTGTTATATAACGTACTTACTTGTTATATTTTGTATATCTTGTAATATTTGAAGAGTATTTTTTTTAAAACTATAGCGTATCTAATGCCTATTTGACAGGATCGATGCGATTAATACTTAATTATTAAGTTTAAAAATTATATGTTCTGTGTTGTGATGATTTCATACGAATGTGCCAAATACTGCACTTATGACTTCTGAAAGACGTCAAAGTAAGCATCTATAAAATCTATTGTCAAGTGCAGTTTGGGTAATTACCTAACAGAGATGTTTACTTGAGGGGAAAAAAGTTTGGTTTACACAATTTAAAAGTGGATTTTGAAAAAAAACTGAAAAAATGACAATGACTATGACACGATTTTGAGAAAATCAGTGAAGTTTCCTTTTAAAACCCAAATTACACTTGATAGGTGATATGACAGAGCTGCTTGGAACAACCTTTCAGAAATGGAGGGTTGGAATTTACCTAATTATTATTTTGCACTTTGATTTACTTTTAATGAAACACACTGTCTATTTGTGCTGAAATGAAACAGCATGAAAAAAAAACTAGTTTTTGCAAACTGATTACAATAATAAAACTAATTTATCACAAATTTTGATGTTTTATTAAAATCTTACTAATCCCGACACGTTCATGCACCCAGACCAAAGATAAATAACTTTTATAGATCCTATTCAACTTTGCTTGAGACAAGAGGTAAACAAAAACTTCAAAAATGTCCTGTTTCTTTCTTTTTATTATCTATTTATTTAATTCAAAACTCGTGTTTATTTTATTATTCCAAGAGAATAAGGATGTAACACAATTTATATTTTTTTATTTATGTTTATAAATTTTAATGTTTGTTTGCTTTTTATCTCAAGTCATTTTGAATAGAATAGAGAAGGATAATATTTTTCTTTTTATTATTACTTCTAATTTTCTTTAAAAAGTATGTGATTATAAACTGGCCCTAATAATTCCTCTCTGTTACTTTTCTGTTACAATGAAATCATTTTCCTATCTGTTTCATATCCGTAACTTACATTTATTTTGAATATGACCCTTCTATTTACCACCATTACTGATACAAGCTAAAATTCTACTAAACACGACAAACAGCATTGTAAAAATATATGAGACATCATACACCCCAAAAGATGGATTATTCCACAAAGGCGAATGGCAGCGTTGTATGGGAATTTCGTACAGCTAATAAAATTACGTGTTTTGGGATTCTTTTTGTTTTAATTGGTAGTTAATATGATAGACAAGCCCTTTTTAAATAGATAGATTTTTAGAACTTGGGACGTAAAAGTTATATCCAGTTTTATTTTTTGAGGTTATGTACTAGTGTACCAATATAAATTGTTACTTAAACGTACATAAACATTGTTTTGGAGATAAAGTAAATAATCTAGATTGCTTTTCGCTATCTTTGCGGTGTTTTACTTACTTAATTAGGTAGATTGAGATGAGGATCTTACCAAGAAGCAAAAATTCGGCAAAGCAACTAGATCCATTCAAAGGAATAATTCAATCAACACCAATTACTTTTGATTTATATGTGTCGTTTTAATCGCACGTACGGAACTACCCCACAGCGTACGAAGGTACCCCCAACACTGTATATAGGTGCCCCGTTGTTGGGGCAGATTCGTACATATTCCAGATTTAGTTTAAATCATAATTATTATCGTTGAAGCATCAGATGAAATTATCTGTCATTTTTTTATATGAATCTCAGATAGACTATAAAAAGCTGTCAGGTGATTGATTAAAAAGAAATAAAATGTGGAAACCCTACGAAGGGCCCCCACCTTCCGGCATAACCCTAAATCTATAAACCCCACATTTTCCTTTCTAAATACATGATTTTGAATCAGTAATTGCTAGCTTGGTTCTCAGTTTCCTAATGTACCTTGAGACACGTTTTAACGTTTTATCGAAAGTAAGCCTTCAAGTTAGTGCCGTTAAGTTTTTTCTGTCAAGTCTGAAGTTACTAGTTTTGTTTACAGATTAGAGCTGTATGACCGGAATTTTAACTTTGGAAACATAGGAACTCAAAGCCACGATGATTCCCTATCAGGACATTAACAGCAGTAGGTACTGCACTACCACCACTAAAAGGTTTTTGCAAAAAACTATGAAAGCTCTGCAGTATGAAGATGACATAAAAATCCAAAAAAATGGAACTTCACAGGAATCACACTGTGAATGTCTTGCTGGAAGTGGCATAGAAGCCAAATGTAAACATGTTGCTGTACTCCTATGAGGAATTGAACACATGGTGCGGGACAAAATAATGTTACTTCACAAAGTGTGTACGCAAAGGTTGCAGACTTTTCACGTGCCCTAAGGTTAACTTACAACATCACCCATTACTCATAGCTGCACACAACATGCCAAGAAGAAACATGATGGAAGGTTTATTCCTTATCCCACACAATATAACAATAAAATCAGAAACCTAATATTAAATTACCTAAATTCTACAATGCCATTAAAACAGTTATTTGATCCTGCAAATCCTTAAAATGCTATTGTAGCAGATCATGTCTATACAGCTAACAATCCTGAAAATGAAACAGGGGACACTACATCTAACAAAAATCAGTGAAGAAAGCATCCATAATATTGAGCAGCTCACACAACGACAGAAAAATTGTGCAGTATAGTATGAAGAGCTGAGACACCGCATTACTGCCAGCAAGTTCCACACAGGGGTACACTACATTAATACGAAAAACTTTATTCCGAAAGTCATAAATACGAATTTCAAAATACCGATTTTCATAATTCCGAATGGTTCAAAATTCCTTTTATAACAACTCCGATTTATCATTCACCCTTTTTTAATAATTCCGAAATTTCAATATCCCTAGCGTTTATAATTACTATTCTCAAAATACCGAGTTTCAATAGATCGAATAACAAAAAGTCCGACTTAATGATAATTCGAAACATCAATAATACGAATTCCGATTATTAAAATACCGATTAATTAGAATTCCGAAATAATAACGCTTTATAAAACTGAATAGCAAGACAAATAAACACATATTTCCAATTGTAAGAAAATAGATGGCATAGAGCCCCTATTTCTGTGTAAAGGGTTTAAAGTAACCTAACCAAACCTAACCTCGCGGTGCCCTTCGCTCGCTTTTGCTTCCTATGTCGACGGAGCCCCGCTTCGTGGGGCCCCTATTTCTGTGTAAAGGGTTTAAAGTAACCTAACCAAACCGAACCTCGGGGTGCCCTTCGCTCGCTCTTGCATCCTACGTAGTCTATTGCGTTCGATGAGTTCGGGTGCGGTAACGGTAAAGGCAATTTTACACAGGGTCGACTGACGACAGTTACTACTGTCGTCAGTCGACAGCCGAGTCAGTGCTGACCTGGCACTGCCATCGTATAAATTGATTTCAAGTCAGTACAGTACTGTCGCGTGAGTACTGACTTCAATATTCCCGCTTCATATTTTCGGCGTCAGTCCGCTCCCCCCGCCACCCGCGCCAGCGCAACTGACGCCGTGTAAATGTCGAAGTCAGTCGCTGCCACTGTATTGTACGGGGACCACGCTGCGTCGCACCACTCGCACCGCATCACAAAATGACGCGAAAACTGAGCGACACGGAAAACTTGAAGCTTATTCAACTATACCGCGATAATGAATGCCTGTGGGATAATAAATCACAAAATTATAGAAATAAAGAAATGCGTGCAACATCATTACAGAATATTGCACGAGTATTGAATTTAGAAGGTTTGGATAATTCTACTTCTAACATACCAGTTACTTCTTGCATCATGACAAACGTAAATTTTCTCAACAAATTATGTACTTTTATTTTTTGCTGTTTTCGAGAATTCATTTTTCCGCACTGACTTTACAAACGTGTGTACACCGAAAGAAATATCCTCGACTACTGACGAAATACTGACTGCGTCTAAATAGCACGAGTCAGTTTTCGGCGCCAGTGCTGACGACAGTTACTGACCCTGTGTAAAGCTGCCTTTACGGAAATAATCGGAGTATTGAAAACCGGAATGTCGTTTTTCGGATCGAGAACCCATCGAGCATTTGATTCTTCGAATATATGAAAATCGGAAAACAAACAAGTCGCATTTATGACTTTCGGTAAAATAAATTTCGTGATTTTTAATAAAAGACATTATGATTCTTAGGTATTATGAAATTCGGACTTTTGAAAATCGGAACATCAAAATTCGGAATAAAATATTTCGGAGTATTTGGGTGTTCCCTCCACACAGTTTGCCACATAAGAGATTCATCGAAGGCAAGTTACAGTAGGCAACTCCTAAATCAAAGACCCTTTACATCAAGGGCAACAAAACAACCCACCATGGGATAATGAATGAAGAGGCTGCTATAAAAGATTATGAGACAAAATATGGGTTAACAGTCGAGAATTGTGGATTATACATAAGCAAGCACAGACCATATCTAGGTGCCTCACCAGCTGGCCTACTGGAACACAACACAGTTATCGAAGTGAAATGTCCGTATTCCACCAGGGATGCAATGATCACACCAGTGGCTGTCCTTTATCTGGTTAATGATATAAAAAATCAGTTTAATTTAAAAAAAAAAAAAACTAGCCCATATTATCAGATACAGAGCCAGCTATATTATACTAATAGATAATTCTGTAATTTAACAGTGAAGCCACTATCAAAGGACGATAAAGATAAACTACTTAGTTATATTTTGGAGACAAAAACTTATAATGCCAATTGAGGTACTCAATCTTTTACAAGAACCAGAAGTTGTGTTACATGAAGAGTGATGTAAGAAAGTACACAAAATATTAATTACCTTTGTAAATTAAAATAATTAGTAGGTAAGCAAATAACAATTACTAATACCTAATTAATTAAGGTGACTTCAGCCAAATCAGCTGAATGGCTTTTTTCTAAAATTTTGTGCGGGGTTCTTTCTCAATATGCTACCTACTTAATCAATGATGTAATGTCTAGTGACATGTAAAAGTGGTTGTAAAAACCTACTTAGGGCTGATTTTTCCAACACATCTGGTGTTGTTGTCACACTTTATCCGAGGAATAATTTTGAATTTTTGACAGTTCTTCGATACAAAAACTGTTAATGTCAATTTTATTCCACAAATAAAACATATCTGTTGATTGAAAATCCGCCCTTACAGAAAGAAAATCATTTCTCACTAATTCACATTGTTATTCACTGAATATTATCAATTTTTCCATTAAAAACAGCAACAGTTTATAAAAATAAAACAGGACTGTGTCTTTTTTGAAGGTACTTAATGGAATCATCATGGATACACGAAGAAGTAAAGGAAAACGAATATTACAACTAGCAATTCAGCAAAATAATGATTTAATAATCACAATTTAAAACTAACTTCTACAACGTCGAAAAAAATCATATTCCACTTTCAACAATAATTACTTTTGATTCAAATATAATAAACATTCTTCTCACAACTAGTACAATAATACCAGCCTATTATTTCACAAGCCTCTTCTCATAAATAAATGGTTTATCTATCATACAGAGAAGACACGAGATTACCACACTAAATCAAATTGGGTTGACAATTTCAGACTTATATTAACAATAAAATCCAGGTTCCCTCGCAATGTTTTCCTTCACCAATGTCAATATTGTCAAAGATAAACTCTGAAAGTACACATTAATTGAGAAAGAGTCAATGGTACTTACTTGCCTGGGTATCAACCCACAACCTCATGCATGAGAGGCAAGCCCTTAACCATTGGACCATTACAACATTTTTAGAGTTATAAAACAAGCTTTAGACTTTAAAAAAAGGTAAATAAATAAACTATAAATGTATATAATATATAGGTAGTCACAAGTATTTTAGTACAATATCAAGGCAAGCTGCTTGTCTCATTTGCATACTAATCACACTATCACACTAATATTATAAAGGCAAAAGTTTGTGAGTGTGTGTGTGTGTGTTTATATGTTTGTTACTTCTTCACTCTTAAACCGCTGAACTGATTTAGACGAAATTTGAAATAGAGATGGTTTGAGTCCCGGGAAAGGACATAACATAGTTTTTATCCCAATATGATCGAAACTTATGCGGGTGAAATCACTGGGCGCTGCTAGTCTCATCATAATGATTTAACATTTTTATGAATCACTAGCAGCGCCCCGCGGTTTCACCCGCGTAAGTGTTGATCCCGTGGGAATATCGAGATAAAAACTATCCTATGTCCTTTCCTGGGACTCAAACTATCTCTATACCAAATTTCATCTAAATCGGTTCAGCGGTTTAAGAGTGAAGAAGTAACATACATATAAACACACACACAAACTTTCGCCTTTATAATATTAGTGTGATATTTTTTTGGCAGAAATACATAGTCCATAGTTGCAAACTACAAAACAAACCATTTCAAACAGTCCTAAAGAAATAACCATAATCAACAGTCACATGCTCTGTGATAATCAACTTCAACATTGTTGTGGCTTTTGCAGAAGAGATAAAACAGAATGTCCACACAAACATTACAATTTTTTTTTAAATATGGGCAACTTTGTTCCAACATCAGATAGCTTTAAGCTGTGATGATATAAAATTGTACGAAATAAAATTTACTTTTGACAGTTTTTGTATGGTGAAACTAGCAAAATATCATGATTATTCCTCAGGTCAAGACTATGTGTAGGACAACGACAATCAGAATGTCAGCTATATTATGATCATCTAAGCGTCTTGCTGAAAAAAGACGGAACGCATTACCAATCCTCTGGTGCAAGCCAGTTTTCGAAACAATTTAAACAGAAACAAGCCTTGATAGCCCTCTCACCCTCTGACCAAGAAAGCATTTGCAATCACTATAGTACGCTAATTAAGAAAAGACGACCATCTCACAGACTACAACAAGAGTTGAGGACCCTCTTACCGAAATTTTAAACCATGCTAAAGAAGCTCTTAAGACGACCCACTGACCGACGTTTTTAACCCAATATTCAAGAATTGAAACTGCGACTTCACTGTCCGATTGCAAATGTCACGGAATTAAATTCAGGACACCGACAAAAACGATAAAAGCAAGGTAAGAACGAAGCACTGAATTCTAAAGCACAGCACCATTTTTATTTTGCGAGGTTTATCACTTTTATGGAATGCGAGTTGATAGACAGAATAATAGGACTGTTCGATTAGTTACAAATTCCCTCCCTAAACTCTAGTTGTTCTTGTTACTAACAAACGTAGAATTTTAGAGAATCTACATACAGATACGGTCACAAATTGTCAGTGAATTTCAATCAAAAAGTACTCTGTGGTTTTTTTTTTTTTTTCCTATATGGCATCTCGTAGTTGACCTATAGAGGTCGTGACTACTTAACCGGACTATCCTGTGGTTGCCTTAAGGCGAATGGGTAGTTGTAGCCCGCGAAATTCAATTTTTCTTACGTTTTTTGCAATTTTCAGGTCAGTGTCAGGTTGTATCTTGATCAAAATATGATTCGCGACAATAACAGGTACGTATTTACAGAATTATAATAATTAGAATCATTAATACATCTTTCTAAGTTAGATTTCTACCGTTAAGAACAAATCTCGTATGGAAAAGTGTTGGTGGTAGAAATCTAACTTAAACAGATGTATTAATGATTCTGATGATTATAATTCTGTGAATACGTACCTGTTATAGTCGCGAATCAAATTTTCATCAAGATACAACCTGACACTGACCTGAAAATTGCAAAAAACGTAAGAAAAATTGAATTTCGCGGGCTACAACTACCCATTCACCTTAAGTAAACTCAAAGCCTCCAGCCAGGGGCGTAAAACTAGTATACTAAGCGACTACACGCTAAGGGCACCCCCTTTGGGGTACGAACCTCGGCTTAGGGCGTCGCTGGGGGAGGGCAGCAAGATGGGACAGGCTGGATCATAATAATATTATTTAAGCTTGATGAGGCCGGCATTTCCTATCTGACTACTCTGAGAAGAAATGCCGAAACAAACTCAGAGGTCACAGTCGGGAATTTAAAGCTACAGGCTCAGCTGCGGCGCGGGCTGGCCGTTCTTCGAGCAAGGGTCGGGGGGAAGCATTTACTTGGGGACGTCGCGAGGGACCTCGGCGGCGAGGTCGGAATGACGGAGTTCTGTGTTTGTGCACTGTACTGGTCGCTTTGTTTTTCTCCTGGAGGAGAGTTATGGGGTCGTCAGGTTCGGAGAGAGCATGCCTTGGACGGCGAAGTTTACTGATATTGGATGGGGTGTATTTGGTGGCCTCGACAACCAGTGGGTTGCGATGTTTGGCGGCGGTATCAAAGAAAGTCTTGGAAAGACGTTTCATGAATTGTTTGATGGTGGGGATTTTGAGGTCAAGATGGAGGATCTCATTTCGAACGAACCAAGGGGATCCCGTAGCCTTACGGAGGAAGCGGTTTTGGAGGGTCTGCATCCTGTGGATGTGGTGGGGTTTCGCGTGAGCGAAGACTACACAGGCGTAGGTCATTATGGGTCTAATGCACGCAGTGTAGATGCGCAATTTGCATCTTAGTGACAATTTGCTGCGTGCATTGAGAACGGAGTGGAGTCTGCCGAGAGCGAAAGCGGCGCGCGAGCGAACCGTCTTTATGTGCTCTGCGAAGGAAAGGTGCCTGTCGAGTATTACTCCTAGATATTTAGCTTGCTTTTCCCAAGGGATCGGCTTGCTGAACAGGGTGATAGGTCGGGGGGGGTTGGGTTTATGTCGCGGTTTCGAAAAGAGAACTGCTTGACTTTTGTCGGGATTGACCTCTGTTCTCCACTTCCTGAACCAGTCAGCGAGTTTGTTGACAGCGGTTTGGAGTGTGAGTGAGATCTGGACTAGGCTGCGACCAGTGTAGAAAATGGCTGTGTCGTCAGCGAACAGGGCCAACTGGGCCTTTTTATTTGTGGGGATATCGCTGGTGAACAGCGTGAAGATGAGTGGGGCAAGTACAGAGCCCTGGGGTACACCTGCTCGGATGGGGTGTGGGGAGGATATCGCTCCTTCAATTTTATAGCGGAAGGTGCGGTTCGACAGAAAGTCTCGTATGATGAGTACGAGACGGTCAGGCACTTTGAGTTGGTATAGCTTGTAGATTAAGCCATTGTGCCAGACCTTGTCGAAGGCTTTCGCTATATCGAAGAAGACTGCACCTGTCATATACCCGCGTAGGAAACCTGCGTGTATATGTTCGGTGATGCGGTGGACCTGCTGGACGCAGGAGTGTTGGGTCCGAAAACCGAATTGTTCATTAGGGATAAGGCCCTTTGTTTCGGCGTAGTCTCTGAGACGCTTATAAATAAGCCTCTCGTAGACCTTACCGAGAACATTGAGCAGACTGATGGGGCGGTAACTCGAAGGTTCCGATTTGGGTTTGCCGGGCTTGGGAATGCCGATAACAGTGGCTTCTTTCCACGCTTGTGGGAAGATGTTGTTGCTCATGGCGCCATTGAAGATGGTGACCAGTAGCATTATTATTTGGGCAGGGAAGAGTTGAATCACTCTGTTGGTGATTCCGTCTGAGCCAGGGGCTTTTCTAGGTTTGAGGCGCTTGATGATATCCTGCACTTCGTCTGGAGTGACGGGTGGCAGAGGATTATCAGGGTCCTCGACAGGTGGGAGGGAGGCTTTGCGTTCGACTTCCGCGTCAACCTCAGAGAGATGGGTTTGGTCTACGGGTAGGGAGCTAGGTGTACACTGGGCTTCGAGACTGTCGGCCAGGCATTCGGCCTTGTCATTGTCGTCGAAGGCAATGGTTTTGTCAGGGCGGGTCAGTGGGGGCATGGAGACTATCTCTTGGGATCTGAGTCTCCTTTGAAGATCCCAGAATGCCTGATGTGTGGGTTCTAGATCGCTCAGCGTCTTATCCCATTTGACTTCACGCCACTCCGATATGCGAGTCCTCACAGATCTCTGTAAGTAACGCATATGGGCTTTGTTCGCATCGCAGGGAAAGCTGCTGTAAGCACGGACAGCCGCGTTCTTCTCGCACAGTAGTTCACGCAAGTCGTCAGGCAGTTTCCATTGATGGTCATCCATCGCTGGAATCTCCCTTGAACAGTCGTTCAGGACTGACTGTACGTGTTCCGTGAGCGAGTCGATCGCGGCCGTCGTGTCCGCGATAGAGTTGAACTGATCAGGAATAGAGTCTAAGTGGGGGGATGTGGTGGATTTCAGGCGTTCGCTTACTTTCCTCCAGTCCGTTACCACTTTTGTCTGGGGGGGATGATTGGGGTCGGGGAGACCAATACGGGGGGCCAGTCTGATGATGACTGGTCGGTGGTCAGAGGATAGCTCTTGTACCACTTCTAAATCGTTCAACCGTAGGTTGACGTTCTTTAGGAGTGCCACGTCGAGGACGTCTGGAGTATGATTGGGATTGTTCGGAAAGTGGGTGGGAGTCATCGGTCCGATGACGTCGAAGTTCAGAATGGGGGAGAGGTCAAATAGGATTTTGCCTCTGGTGGAGACCCTGGTGCTGTTCCAGGCGGGGTGTTTGGCGTTAAGGTCACCCGCTATTATTACGGAGTCGCTTAAGCCAAGAAGGGCTGAGAGGTCGTTTGACAGAGGTTGTGAGTACTCTGCAGAGGTCGTGGGAGGGATGTAGGCTGAAACTATTGTGATTGGTTGGTGTCCTGACATGCCTAGCCGACAGATGGACACTTCAAGTCGTGAAAGAGGGGGCGGATCCATTGGGATGCAGTAGAGCTCTTTTTTGTAGTATATAAGAGTGCCACCTGCGTGGCATCGCGATCTGTCGTTGCGAACTATACGATAGTTCGCGATTGACGGGTTGCGATGACTAGGCTTGAGGAAGGTCTCTTGAACGAGGAAGATGTCAATTTGATGGTCGCGGATGAAGGTGGCGATCTCATCTTTTTGACTTTGGATGCCAAAAAAGACGATTTCACACGGGCTTGGATTTGATCTTGAGACTCGTCAATACTTCGATCGAGGTACAGCTTGGCAAAAAAGTCTAGAAACGGAACTAATTTTTTGTCTGTTGGCAACATTCCTAAAATAATGACGTTTCATAATAAACAAAGTTCACGACTTTGTAGAATTTTTATTTCGACCATCAAACGATGCTTAATAAACATAAAAAGTGAAAAACAATGAATAAAACCATTCGAAGTGCTGGCAGGGAGGTTATTTATAAGGTGTATAGGCGATGACTGGCGGAACATGAGGCCCAAACTATTCTTTCCGATCTTAACAATGTTTACCAAAGAACCGCTGATATGACAGGTACGTAAGCGTTTGTTTTGTTGTTTTTAGTTAAATTAAGTGTTAATTGATGAACTCAAAGCTGTTTTAATTTGCTTGCTTACGGAAAAAAGTAGAATTTTGAAACAATAAACATCGAGCACATAGGTTATGTTTACATTTTGTTTGCATTGCTCTGGTATAGCGCGCCTAGATTAATTGATACTTAGGTGACTTGAACAGTTCAAGTTCAGACCTCAATCCAATTGAGCTAATCTGGGGGATAGCAAAACACAAGATTGCCGCCCAAAATGTAGGATCGATCGACATAAAGGTATGGCTTATTAACAGTATGTGATAAAAAATGTTTTACTTTTATAGAGGTATATGAATTATTTCATCTTTTCAGGAAGCAGCTGAACGTGCTTTCCGTGCTATTACCGAGGAGGATTGGAAGAACTCATGCCAGCACGTAATAAAAATAGAAAAGAGTACTGTGAAAGAGAACGAACTATGTACGAGGAAATTGAGCGATTAGTCATAAACACTGAAGATGATAGCAGCAGCACCTCTGAATCTGAACAAGACACATATGAGTTTGCCGCCAACTCTAGCCAAGATATGGATGTCGTGGGGGTAGAATATTTAGAGGAAGATTTCTTGGAATAAAAAAGAATAATATTATACAATATGCTTTTTTTTTTAATTCCTAAAAAATGTGGTGAACTCGGGAGTATTTCTCTAAATACTTATTTTTAGGTAAAAGGTAATCAAATGCGTATCGAGACGACGTCCTTGTTCAATTTAACAATACTTACTGATTTAAAAAAGTAACATATAAAGTAGGAATAAATTTGAAAAAAAATCAGCTAAGTATCAAGATTAGGTTGGTGCGCTATTCGGTTGCAGCGGGTTGCCATACGAACAGCACAGTGGCGCCTCCATTATTTTCTACTCTTTTTTGCCAAGCTTGTAGCTTGTTACTTGACGGGGCTAACAGTACTCTGTGGTGAATTTCCAGTGACTAAGTACTACTTACTAGTAGGACCATAGACTAAACTAAGGTCCGACCACTGACCTCTATTATTACCAGTGGTAATAATAGAGGTCAGTGGGTCCGACGGACCGACGCTTTTGCCAAGATGTGAACAACAATGGACGCTCGAAATTGAATAAAATTGATAAAGGCGGAAACACATTATTAAAACGCGACGCGACCCGATGAAACGCGATGCATGTTAAGTCGAATCAAATGTATTGTTTTCTATAGACCAGAATCACACTATGAACATCCGACGCGACGCCATGCGCGCACACGCCACCCGATCCAGAGGTGCCAGGTCGGTGTGTTGCCTATGGTGGGGGTAAACACGCCATCCGACGCGGCGCGCACGCCGTGCGCACGGTATGTTTCTAGACAACACCCAACGCCACGCGTCAGTCGTTCGAGAACTGTCCCAGAGCGTATATGCATTCTTTGACCCCATCCCTGATCTTCAAACTGTCAAACGGAATTTATGTCAATATAATATTATTTTTTGCATTTATTTAGCGAAATGACCGCCGAACAATTAATTGAGTTGGTAAAACGATATCCTTTTCTACATGACATGAATATTTCTATTTTGTGAGTCGTTTAACTATCATAATGTACCCAAAATTTGCATCAAATCTTCAGTCTTCATGAGGTAGTTTTAATAGGTTTTCTAATTTTGGTGTTAGATATCAATCTTGGTGTCTTACCAATTCTTGTGTCAACAATATATTAGAAGCTATCAGGATTAAATTCATGTCTCTTACATTTTACGTAAGTAACTGGATACGTATTTCTTGTATATCAACTTCTTATATTCATTAAAAATTCAAAAACAAAAATTTCCACCAAAATTAGGTAAAAAATCATAGTTGTTGAAATTCACTCTCATCTGACTCGTTATTTATTAAATAACCATACACTTCCACTGCTTACAGCTAACTGTATTCAGAAATTGCTAGTATGTTGTCGCGTCGCGTGTTGGTAATGTGCACGGTGCAAATCGGGTGTCGACACGTTGCGTCGCGTCGCGTTTTAATAATGTGTTTCCGCCTTTAAACTTGTGCTAGATACGCACGCAGCGAATTTAGGCGCCAGTGACTCAGACGATTTCACAATATCACGTTCAAAATTACATGGCTACCGACAAATCGGCTGTCAGAGCTAGTGTGTGGACGTAAGATATTAAAAAATCACAAACTATTCGCCAGTGACAAAAGTAGGTACGTGTGTACCTAGCATTACAACGACTAACAATACGATAGATATTTGAAAGAAGACATTTTTTACATTTCTATGAACAATATAATGGCCCAGTCACTTTTTGTCTGGACTTTTTGAGGAACTAGTGAACTACAAAAAGTGATAACGTCAATCCTCAATCAGGTTTTGGTCCGCAACAGCAGCGCTAACGGCTTGGCCACGCGACACTCGCTGCAGCGAAAATTCGCGCGGTGCGAATGGCGAAGCGTCTTGCAACTAAAACAAATGTAGATAAATGTAAAGCCGGCTCTACACTCGCGGCGCGAACGGCCGCGAAAGCCCGCGACAACTGCGAATCACGAATGTAGATGTTGTTCACGCCTTCGCGTTCACGTTTCGCGCCTTTCCCCGATCAGTGTCGGTTTTTTGGTCCGCGACAAAGGGTTTGCGGCGCGCGAACGTGAACGCATCTACACTCGCATTTTTCCGCAGTAGCGGACAGGACATCGTAAGGAGTGGTTGTGCGTGCGTTGGATTTTATAAAAATGAATACTACATGGAATAATGAACTTGAACTGACACTCATTGAGTGTTATCAAGCTGAGCCGATACTCTGGCAGTCTTATAAACACAAAGACCATTGAAATAAGAATAAAGTTCATTATGCCTGGACACGCATAAGTGCTATTAAATATATCTGTAGCTGAGTTGAAGAATAAGCAATAGCAAGCAGTGACACAGCAGCAGCAGAAATCACGTTGTCGTCGTCCATATTCACGAACAAGACTGTGAAGATTTGCGAGTGTGGAGGGACACAGTACGCGCGTGGATCGCGGCATACATTCACGGCGTGAAATAACGGCGCGACTTCACGGAGAGCCGGCTTAATAGCCATGACACGCGTAGCGGCGACCGGCGAAGTTTGCCGAGCAAACCGCACGAGCGACTGGCAACGCGGCCGGCGAGTGAAACAAATACACGAATAATCAGTACGGCGCAAGCCACGCGGCGTCGCGTCGAGCGGCAGTCGCGGCGACTAGGGCAGTGATCAAACGAGTTTAGTTATTTTCGCCGCGAATAATGTACACCGAGACTTTTATTGCTGAAATACTAGCAAGGCCACCTATTTGGAAGTCTGGCCACCCACAGCATAGATATAAACATGTAGTGAAGAGATTGTGGGTAGAAATTAAAATAAAATTTCCAGATTCTCCATTTATACCACGATTCCTATTCAAATCATGTACTCCACAATCTCTTTCAAATATTATGTTTTGAACCAAAAAACAGTTACTTTCTAAGCAATTACGAGATAACTTTGATAAAGACATTTCGCTCTCGGACTTCCTACTGGTCGCGGAGGCGAACGCGACTGCTCGTGGCCTGCAAACGATGCCGCGCGAATGGTCGCCTCGCCTCCTGCATCGTCGTTCGCACCGCCGATCCTCGCGGCCAGGCCGTAAATCGTGAAATTCATTCACGGTTTTGCCCGGAAAATGCGATCCACACATCCGAGAGAGTTCTAAGTTCATATGTTTCAGTAGCGATGGACGAGCAATAAGCATTCTTAAATTACATAGTTAGAGATCATTGTGGAATCAAAAATTCGGAATTCTTGTGGAAAGAAAAAAAAAAACAGCTGTTTTACAGATTCCTACGTTTTGGTCAAGTAGATATTGAGTTGATATTGGTATTTATATTTATTTCTAGCTTTTTAATTTAGAAACGTGAAAGATTTCGCAGACGATTTAGTTCTTGATACGTGTTTTTTTTACGATTTGTCACTTTCAATTACTTTTAATCATGAAAGTTGTATATATTTTTGTAATCACCTTTTAAAACCCTTTATTTTGATACCCCACTCGATAGGTTTTGAGAAGAATTTTTTTTTAGAAGGCATAATATGGCACCAAAAATCCGCCATTTTGGTTTTTATTATTTTGATATACCCAGTGTCAATTTCACAGTAAATACGAATTTAACGACACCTCTCAAGCTAAAATCCATCGAGCCGTTCAGGCCGCAGAGCATGCCAAACAATTATACATACATACATACTCTCGAAAAACATAACCCTCCTTCTGGCGTAGTCGAGTAAAAAAGATTGATTTTTGTTGTTTTAAATTAAAAAAAAAGCTTTTGTTATCATCTGTTCCCTAATCCCTACGTTTACGTTCGCATAACTCGTCAAAATGTAGGGAACAGCTGATTTTTTCTCGCTATTTCAGGGTTGGTCTCAAACTAAAAGTTGTTCATAATGATGCGTACAATGACCTTTCTTCAGGTTCAACACCATTTAAATCAAGTACATTTGACATTAGCGAGAAGATGGCGTAAACAAAAATTATGCACGCGTGTGTTACGGCCTGGCCACGAACTTGCCGCTATCAGCGGCAGCTTAGTGCGGAGCGGCGAGCGGTTAAAATAAATATATAAAAATGTATGAACCATGCCACGACGCACCGCTCGTAGCGTCAACGCAACACAAAAGAAACCGCGCCTCTTGACGCTAAGCTAAAAGTCGTGGCGGGGCGGTTATTGCTGGATCCATTAAAAAGATTTTGGTGTTTTACCACCCGGCCACGACTTTTGGCTTAACGGCAAGCGGCGCGGTTGCCCCGAGGTTCGGTTTGGTTAGGTTACTTTAAACCCTTTACACAGAAATAGGGGCCCCGCGAACCGGGGCTACGTCGACATAGGATGCAAGGGCGAGCGAAGGGCACCCCGAGGTTCGGTTTGGTTAGGTTACTTTAAACCCTTTACACAGAAATAGGGGCCCCGCGAAGCGGGGCTCCGTCGAAATAGGATGAAAAAAAAAGTTTTTATCATATTAGACTAAATAGGTTTTATGTCTATTGAGTGGTATATCAAACGATTTTATATTAATTGTCTGTTATTCTTATAGAAATTAGTTACATTAAAATTATAAGTATCAATCGTTTATTATATTAACTGATCATTATATCAAATAAAATTATAGGTTCAGTTGTTATATCTTGTAAATATTAGAGGTTTTGTAATTATATCATATATTACTTACCCGTATAAACTCCCAGGCCATGAAAATATTATGGTAATTATGTTTAGGGATAAAAGCGTTAGGATAAAAAACAGTAGGAGTTTAAAATATTTACATTAATGATATTATTAATTACAATTTTCGGAAACATGAGTGTTATGAACATCGCCGGTAGCACTACAAATAGTATGAATGAAAACTTTAGGATGAAAAATTTTAGGAAGAGTGATCATTCGGATTACAAATCGTTAGGAAGAACAATTTCGGGTAAAGAACTTTAGTTGAGCCAATATGGACCCGTACCGAGCCGCACCGATGCCCGCCGATAGTGGGCGCCGCCCCCCTAATGGTTTGATCAAACGCGGCAAATAAGAAAGCATTCACGCGTCACACTTTATCAAATGACATCGTCTATACATGAAATTTTGAAGAGCTGGCAAGATTGAATCGAGGAGTCTCTTATGACGTATATATGACCATAGACTTATTATATTACCTGTTGTAGGTAATACATGGTGAAGTTAAATGGTTACAGTTTTCTGTTGTATTATATTTCCCTAGGTACTGTTAACTTATTATAATTTATTATTTTTATGTAATAACACCTAATCTCCTTTCCATTTCCATATTTCCTGTTGTGATATTTTATCATTTCGCGAGTACTTGATTCTTACGTTTTTTTAACAAAGAAAATATAGTTAGTGGCAATAAGCACGAATAGTGCAACGCCAAAAAAAAAAAATACAATAAAGCTGAAAACGCGCCAAAAAACTGAATCGGACGCGGCCATAGACATAGAAAAGTATCCTGTCCCAATGGACGCGGCTGACGGACGCGGCTGACAGCCGCGACAGATACGTGTGCACAGTCTTTTGAGACGTGACTTGCGGACGCGTTCCAACGCCCATTTCACAAAGAACTGTAGACGATAAGTCCATGCGAAATTACTAAACCAAATTAAGACTGGGCTAAAAGGTGCCAGCAAAAAAAAAAAAAAATACGTCCGTGCGTACAAATACCGTGTGTATGATTTCACTATGTAGAATTTTAGGCTAGCCTGTCACTGTGCTGTGTTATCTGTGATGTCAATCAACGTCAACGCCTCAACGGCGTGGCTGGCAGCATCAGAAGTCTGTCAAAGTTCTTTGATGAAAGATTTTGTTTCATTGCCGCTTAAACTCGTAAACGTAATTCGTAATCCATTTAGATGTGTCTATTCTCGTTCTTTATTAATTATTTGTGTATTACAATCAAATTCGATATTCAGAGTGATAGTTTTTAGATTTCGTATGGGCTAGAATTTTAACGAACCTTGGCTTTGTTTTGCTTTCGTATCGTAGGATCGTATTGAAATTGGTCTTATTTTTATCTTACGGCTTTCTATCATGTCTGGTCGAAAAATGAGTTCAAAACAAGGAAATCTACTTCCGTTTTTTCTTGTCGGTCTGCAATTATCGCTTGCGGCACGAGGTGGTTTTTATCGATTGAAAAATTATTTAAATCTGGCTGCAATAAAAATAACAATTGGTGGTAGCTCATATAATTGTATCGTTGTTATCTCAGGATTCGTGGATCGGGAACATTGCAGGTTTGACATTAAAACATGAATCAATCAAATCAAATCATTTATTTGCATAACACAGGTTCGGAGGATGTTATAAAAGGTTCTTATGGTACACTGTATTATAACCATGTGAGGTGTGCAAATATATTAGGAACATTATGATACAATTATTCTTATTAAGAACTCAGAAAGAAAGAAGTAAGTAACGATTATTTGGCAACAGTCAACGAAACACGAAATACATATATTATACAGTAGGGCCTTGGTAATCCGAACTACCAAAAACGGACTTACGGAACGTTCGGACTATAATATGTTATAAAAAAATGCAAACATGTTTTGACAGAATATATTTATTGAGCTTATAAGATACATATTTAAACCACAAAATGCTTTAGGTGTAAGAAAGTCATCTATTTTAGCGGTGGGTTCTATTTATTGACCATTATAAAGCTTTATCCCTCAAATTAGGCAGCATCATCTTTTCGGATAAAGACAAGTCATCAAGTTTTCGGTAGCCCAGTCCAAACAGGTATTCAGTGCTGATCTAGCTTGTGAATGAGGAATTTTCTTGACATTTAAAGCAGAAGTATCATCAACAAAAAACTCGTCATTCTCTTGCGTAATTTGGGCTATGATCTCGTCATCAGTTATGGGTTCTGTGCAACTTTCCTCTTCGCTGATTGTCAAGAAAGTAGAAATGGTTTGTTCTGTATACCCACGGTTGCGTTGAAGACTGAGTAGGAGATTGTCTTCCACATCGAAGCCATCATTTTCTTCTGATCCATCTTTTGTTGTATTGAATTGTTCAGGCCATAGAGGCTTCCAAGATTTTTTGATGAGTGACGACAACACATGATCCCAACATTGCGCTAGTGAAAAAATGGCTTCTTTAATTGCAATTTTTTTATAAAATCATGTAGTGTTAAGGGTGGATTTCAATAATTTTGGTCATTTCATTTGTGTTGCTTTTGTGTGATATAACACAAAGGAATTGTGAGGATGTATGCATAAGGTAAATAAAACAAATGCCTATTATTACAACTTTTATTACAAAATAATGAGTCTGAATCTGTTAAATTAAAGTCGCTGAGACACAACTCTTTTAACTTTGGGCTTTGCAGGCGGAGGCAAAAGTTCTTTAAAATATCTTATTAAGTAATATATTAGTCAAAACAAAATAAGGGCCACCATGTACTTTCTGTATTCTAGTAAATGTATTGGGTTTGAGGGTAGATAAATAATTAAATTGAATTAGCTAGCTAATTTTTAATGCAAAAACCTTAAAATTAAATTTATTGATAGATAAAAGAACATCTGATTAGGTTTTTTTGTAAAAAATGCGATTTCAGCTTAAAAATACACTTAATTAAAAAAGAGGTTAAAACAAAAAATAAATGTCGAAAGATTGTTAACTTTTTTGCACTTCTTTTGTATTGTGTGTGTCTCCTCTTTTTTGAACATATTTTTGAAGCCTGTATGGCACACTCTCAACCAGATGTCGCACTGTCTCTTCTGTTTGGTCCCAGCTTGACTTGAGCCCATTAATGAGCTGTCGTTCATTATGTACTATGTACTCGTGTGGGTTGATTTGTGTCCCGGACACTTCTTTTTAACAAATCCCACATGGGTACGACTTTAATATCTCTACCGTCGATTTAAGGGGGGCGAGTGGGGGGAGAAGATGGGTGTATAACCCCGGAAAACGAGTGATAGAAAGAAGTGTTGAGGGCGTTTGATAACTAAATACGATGGTATTATTAGTTTTTCAAAAAATACTTTTTTTTTCGGAAATGCCTGTGTTCAACCTCCCCTATACATCACCCTATATGTGAGAAGGTACTCGTTTGGCGCACCAAGTGTCTTAGCACTAAATGCAGGTCTTGGTATGTGTATTATTCTAGTAAAAACCACAACTTAAAATAGGATCAGATTCAGGAGGCAAAGAGCTCGATCAGTAAAAAAAACCGGCCAAGTGCGAGTCGGACTCGCCCATGAAGGGTTCCGTAGCAGCAAGTAACATAATATAAAAGTTCTTGTAGTTCGTTGTAACTTTGTGAAAGGTAAATTGCGGTTTTCGATTTATGACGTATTAAAAAAAAACTACTTACTAGATCTCGTTCAAACCAATTTTCGGTGGAAGTTTACATGGTAATGTACATTATATATATTTTTTTAATTTTATCATTCTCTTATTTTAGAAGTTAGAGGGGGGGGGGAGGTACACACATTTTACCACTTTGGAAGTGTCTCTCGCGCAAACTATTCAGTTCAGAAAAAACTGATATTAGAAACCTCAATATCATTTTTGAAGACCTATCCATAGATACCCCACACGTACAGGTTGGATGAAAAAAAATTTTTGGAGTTTCAGTTGTAAGTATGGGGAACCCCAAAATTTATTGTTTTTTTTTCTATTTTTGTGTGAAAATCTTACTGCGGTTCACAGAGTACATCTACTTACCAAGTTTCAACAGTATAGTTCTTATAGTTTCGGAAAAAAGTGGCTGAGACATACGGACGGATGGACAGACAGACAGACAGACATGACGAATCCATAAGGGTTCCGTTTTTTGCCATTTGGCTACGGAACCCTAAAAATACATCGCCCGATATGTCAGAAGGTGCACGTTTGGCGCACCATGTGGCTTAGTAGTAAATGTACCTTTTGCTATGCGTAATACGATAGTAAGGCAGGCCGCATACGTCCGGTTTCCTGATTCGTTCGCATAACTCATCAAAATGTAGGGAACAACTGATTTCTTTTTCGCGATTTATGGTTTGGTCCCATAGTAAAAGTCGTTCATAATAATGAGTACAATCTCCCATTTCGATATGTCGCGTGTGTTCAATTTCACCCTGTATATTACTGTGTGTAGTTATTGTATTCATTTGTGAGGCAAATATATCGTTAAGCAAAGGGGAATGGGCAAAAATATATGGAGTTTGGTCCAAATTTCCACCGCCAATAAGAACTATGGCATATGATGGAACACTGCGTACTGAATCATTATAAGAAGACCGCAACCAAAAATATTTACTCAGTAAAAAGTTATGACCCCATGAAAAATTGCAATTTAAAAACCTTTTTACGCTTCTTTATTTCACTATATCTTTTAAACTACTCGATTAATTTAGGCGTATGACATTTCGTTGTAATTCATACGTTATTCTGGTTGATATAAGCTATAAGACGTCAAAATAAAAACAATATGGCGGCCGCGGTCGGTACCTTGCTACGTCAAAAAATCAAACCCTGTCATGTGGGGTATCAAATGAAAGGTCTTATACATATCTTTACGCTTATGCTTATATTTATTTTAAAATATTTGTAATACTGGGTAGAATGTAAACACAAAAATATTTCACAATCGTTTTATTTATTCCTGTCTCAGTGTGGGGCCTGTCCTTAAAAGAGTACATCTCAATATGTCTTCATCCACAATAACATTATCCAGATTCGCAGCTGGAAGTACAATTGAGGAGCATCTGTTCAAAAGGTCGTATTTCTATGATAAACAAACTTTACAAAAACAGAAAAAAAACATCTAATTCCTATTATAAAAATTCTAAAATTAAATTAAATTTAGATGATTGTGAAGATTAAGACTACAATATTACATGCATTTTTAAAAATAAAAAAAATACACCATAACTTTTTTTTTATTTAATTTTAGTTCAGAAATAAGACTTATTGATCGGAAAAATCAGAAACACGACCTTTTGATTTGTCACTTCTAGAAATATTCCCTTTTGATTTGACACTTTTAGAAATATGGCTTTATGAATGGACTTTTTGGAAATACAAAATAATGTGAAATGCTACTGAAGTTTTTTGGCATTCTGTCAGAAGAAAAAATCCTATAAGCAATACTTTGATGTTTATTATCTACCTCTACTTTGAGTTGAAACATACAAAATTATTTTTCACATCATTTATTTTTTTATGATAAATCATTACAAAATTTATTCAATCCCTTAAACTCTAAAGCTCAGTACACACGCAGCGACTTTAATCGACGGTGACTCGCTAGCGACTTATGACTTTTGTGTCTATATTATAGCGATTTATCAGTATTCGTTTCGCAGTAGAAGGCAGTAGACGCAGAGTATAATAATATATAGGGGAAAGTAGATGTGTATACCGGTGTCTGTTATTAACTTTTTTTATTTGTGAACGTTTCTTTGTAATGTCCGAAGAAAGGCGTCGAATGTTACTAGCGCTAGCAGCCGTTTGCATATATGACAAAGAGAAAGAAAAGAAAAATAGAAGATGTTGGGCGAAAAAATGGTTACTTCAAAGACCAAGTTATTCGCATATAAATTTAATGGCCGAGCTAGCACTACAAGAACCGAATGATTTTAGAAACTATTTACGAATGGACTCTTGTACATATCAACAGTTGTTGTCTCTGTTGGAGCCAATGCTAACAAAACAAGATACGTGCATGAGAAAAGCGATAACAGCTCACGAACGATTATCAGCTACATTGCGATTTCTAGCAACCGGACGATCTTATGAGGATTTACAATACAGCGTTGCAATATCTAAGCAATCTCTAAGCAAGATAATTCCAGAAACATGTGATGCGATCATAGCTACATTGCTTGAAGAATATTTAAAGGTAGGTTTAAAGGTGCTTTTTAGTAAAACTAAACTTTTCTGTTACGTATTTACTATGTGCTAACAGTTATACATTATGGTTGAAAATTATTAAAATACATCGTAAGCTTTTGAGATGTTTTAGAATTGAGCAATTGGGTTTCTGCAATTTCTAGTGACTGATTGTTAGTCTCCTGAGGAACATGAACTAATTGACCACTCACAGGATCTATCAAAAGGCTTTGTGAAAAAGCATCATCAGTAGTAGCATTTGAATTATCAGCACTTTGAACATTTTCATTTTGAGAAAGCAATTGTATATTAACATTATGATTTACATCAATACGACTTTGACGGGAGAGGGAATTCATTCGTGCTTCAAACAAAACGTCGTTAATTAATTTCTCCGCAAAAATTTGTTGATCATTTGGTAAACTCTTTAAAATACCAGCCCATGATTTTGCTGTATGTTCCCAGCGATCTGTCGGAATAGGTTCGCTGAGATGAGCATTGATTTTACTAAGAATATCTTCTCTTGGTCTCTTCTTTTTATTACTATCACGAGATGCCGTAGTAGACACTGTTGAGGGTGCTGGTGATTGCGTTGACTCCGAAAATATATCAGAATCTACATCTTCATTTCTATTTATTCCTAATTCCTCATCGACAGGTCTCTGAAATAAAATATAAATATAAATACCTATTTTTGTTCTAGTTTCCTGAAACTGAAGAAGAATGGTTAGACATAGCAAAAACCTTTTGAAGAAAGGTGGCAGTTTCCTCATTGCTTAGGAGCTATAGACGGGAAACATGTAAAAATTGTGCCCCCAGCAAATAGTGGATCATACTACTTTAACTATAAAAAGGATTTCAGCGTTGTTTTATTAGCAATAGCAAATGCAAATTACGAATTTATAATGGTAGATATAGGGATTAATGGCCGAATATCTGATGGTGGAGTTATTAATAGAAGTATATTTTATGAGAAACTAAACACAGGATCCTTAAATATTCCTAGGGCAGCAAGGATAATGAATAGTGAAACTGTTTTGCCATACGTCTTCGTGGGGGATGATGCATTTTCTTTACGCCCAGATTTGATGAAACCTTACCCAGGTCAATACTTAAGTCCTCAACAAAGAATATTCAATTATAGACTATCAAGAGCCCGTCGCATTATTGAAAACATTTTTGGTATTTTAGTCAATCGATTCCGAATATTCAAAACTTCAATCAATTTAGATGTGAAAACCATTGACAAAATAGTAATGGCAGCATGTATATTGCATAACTTTTTACGTCGAAATTGTAATCAATATATCCGTGTGGGTGTGGATATTGAAAATTTAGAAGATGGCAACATATGGTGCTCCCACATTGCCGTTATAAAATGTTTGTAAACATTTTATAACACCAAAACATTTACTAACAAATGTTAACAATTGTTGCACTTTGTTAGAAACTGTTACATGTTATAAGTGCTCCTACATTGATGGAAAATGTTTAAACATTTTATAACATCTAGTATTGGCTCGCAGTTTGGCTTCGCCTTCTGAGGGCCGAGGACGTCTACACGAAAATGGAAGAAGATTTGCTCATTGGAATAGCTTTTATTTTTTGTTTAAAAAAGAAGAAAAAGCGCTCTTATTGGATGCGCCAAACGCTAAAAGCTAGAGGAAAATATAGTGCCACAGACTATCTCAAGGATTTGGGTATTGACGGTTGCTTAAAAGATTTTATAAGAATGAACAGTTCCGAATTTGAATATCTACAAAATTTAATTGGGGCAAAAATAGGCAAACGAGACACTACATTTAGAAAATCTGTAAGTGTGACGGAAAGACTTGCGGTAACGTTAAGATTTTTGGCAACTGGTAGCAGTTATAAAAGTCTTGGAAATGTGTTCAAGTTGTCAGACCAAGTGATATCTATTATCGTACCAGAAGTGTGCGAGGCTCTCAATGAGGTTTTAAAGGAATACATACAGGTAAGTCAAACAACATTTTTAATTATTTTTTATTTACTTTTAATATGATCTAATCTAATCATACTTTAGGTAGGTACCTACCTTACCTTACTAATAATTTTTTTAATAATTAACAAACCAAACATGTATTTTTTAATTTTTGATTGATTCCAACAAATCGTTTAATGATTGGGTCGAATCTTGGCTTGATTCCGATAAATTAGACGGACTCTGTGTTCTTTGTTTCCGAAAAAGTGGATAGATTTGGTTCAGAGTTGTATCCCCAGGAACTACTAGCGGTTGGGTCTGTAAAGGTTGTTGGAAAATCATATTGTCCCATTGTCGCATTGTACAAAATATTGTTAATGTGATGTTGAGCAGTATTCTTAGCATGACTGTTTTTTATTTGTTTCAGTTTCATCGAGACATACTCTCCAAATGCGTCATTTTCATCCCTGCTTTTTCTAGATTCGTACATTCTTTGTAAAATATTTACAGCTTCTTGTTGTGTTGGATCTTGTTCTACTTCAGGCCGTCTTCTTTTCCGAAATGGTTTTGGGGTGGCGAAAGGCGTGCCCGTAGTTTCATCAGTGACAGTATTTCCTGTTTCGTTCAAACTGAGAGTGTTTTCTGAAGCAATTCTGTTTTCTTCGTTACCCTGAAAGAATAGAATTAAACGATAATTTCAAGTTATAGGCGCGTCAAATTAGCTAAAATTGTAAAAAAATCTATAACCGCGATTTTCTTTTTCTATTACTTAACAACCCTTAACTGAAATCATATTTTTTTATAGTGTATTCTATTAATATTTCATACTTAATAAAAATATCCAATAAAATTTGTTAGAATAACGAGTTATAAATTTATTTTTCGCGCCTATTTCTTAATCTTCTATTTTTGTTCCAGATACCAACAACACCTCAAGAGTGGCTACACGTGGCAAATTCATTTGAAGAAAAATGGAATTTCCCAAATTGCTTAGGAAGTATCGATGGAAAGCACGTAGCCATACAAAAGCCAATTGATAGCGGCAGTGAATATTACAACTATAAAGGATTTTACAGCGTTGTACTTTTAGCGATAGTGGACGCAGAATACAACTTTCTGTACGTGAATATTGGCTGCCAAGGACGCATAAGTGATGGCGGAGTTTTCGCAAACACAAAATTTCGAAATAAAATTAACGACAATAGTTTGAAAATACCCAGTGACAGCTCACTACCAGGCAGAAACAAACCTGTTCCTTATGTGTTCGTAACAGATGATGCGTTCCCTTTAGAAAAACACTTATTAAAACCTTTTCCAGGACCACAGGATAGCAATTCTAAGGAAAGAATCTTCAGTTACAGACTGAGTCGTGCGAGGAGAACAGTAGAGAACGCATTTGGGATTTTGTCAGCCAGATTTAGAGTTTTACGAACTACAATATTATTAGATCCAGAAAAAACTACTACTTTAATTATGACATGCGTGCTACTGCATAATTTTATAAGAAAAACTGAATCGAGCATGATTTACGCTCCCTCTCAATACTATGATGGAGATGACATAGTAACTGGTACACGTATCGATGGACAATGGAGATTAGAACAGCAGCAATTAACACCACTTGAAGCATGTGAATCCCTGACAGATGATGGGAAAGAAATAAGAAAAGAATTCGCAGAATATTTTTCAAATGAAGGGTTTTTGGACTGGGCATCTAAATATTATTAAAAGACGTTAAAATAAAACTCACCTGCAACCCTCCATCGACAGTTAAACTTGGAATATTTTTGCCTTTAAGCAGTGGCGGATTAAGAGTTTCCGAGGCGCTAAGCACAGAGGCTGTGTAGGCCCTCTATCGCTGGAAGGAAGTATAAAATGAAACTTCATCAAAATAGAAAATGTAGTAGGTATAATTTAAAACTTAAAACATTTTTTTCCTTGCCTTTTTCAGGGCAAAGTCTGAGATTACATCGTCGAAATTTATCTGACGAAGTATGTCTGCCTCAATACACATTAATGCTAAAGAATTAAGCTTGTCTTGACAGATTTTTGTTCTTTGTGGGTTTTTTAATCTTTTCAGTTGTGAGAAGGATCGTTCAGCAGAGCAGTTAGTAATCATTAAGCTGTGAAAGATTCTAAATGCCACTTCTATGTTTGGGAAAACGCACTTTACTTTATCCTTAATAATCATTTCATATAGATCGGAATGGGTGACCTTTGTTTCTAAAGATTCATATTTTATTCGAACATATTTAAGAAAATGATTAAATTCGCCGAGGAAGTTTTCATTGAAGTCTTCTGGATAAGCTTCTAACAGCAATTGTATATCGTTTTCATATTCTGAACATGATTTATTTAGATCCGCAAGAAATGAAAACTTTTGTGAAACTTCGTAGTATACCTCACCTCTTCTTTGCATTTGAGCATTAAGTGTGTCAATTATTACATTGAAAGTCTCAATGCGGAATTTGTCTCTAGGATTCAAATCAACTTCTTCTGCATTTCCATCATTTACTTGTTTCTTCCTAGTTCGTCTTCGAGTTTCCTTATATTCCCCATTAGGAAAAATTTTTCTTGCCTCGCCTTCAAATTTTTCAAATTGATTCCTCATTTCAACGAGATGATCTGATAAAGAATGATACAAATTGGCACACGTTTTAAGATCTAATCCTTCTTCTTGGAGCCCTTTACTGGTGCGACGAAAATCTTGTAGAATATCATTCCACAAAGTGAGCATAAATATAAACTCAAACTCTTGCATTTTGTTTGAAATATTTTGTGCTTCTAGCCTAGTCTCCCCTTTTTGGTTTATGTCCTCAGCAATTTCATCTAAAGCATCTAAAATTTTCGAATAGGATTGTAATATTGCACTCGTAGCTACAGCGTGAGCTTCCCAACGAGTGTCCGACAGTGACTTTAGAACGCTATCGTTGCCTATTAATTTCTTTAAAACTGCCCACCGATGAGTAGAAGCTGAAAAAAAAGTGTATAACAACTGCACAGTTGAAAAAAAATTCACTGCGATCGTACAACAATCAACAGCACTGCGACCAATCAAGTTTAGAGTATGTGCAGCGCATGGTATAAATGCAGCATATTTATTATGCTCTAAAATCTTTTGCTGCATCCCTTTGTATCGTCCTGACATATTAGCAGCATTATCATATGATTGTCCTCTACACTTTGCAATATCTATTTTGCAACCCTCTAGATAACTGAGTACCAAATTTGCCATCTCTTCTCCGGTATGACTTTTTAAATTTAAAAACGTTAGAAATCGTTCCACGGGCTTACCATCAGACGGCGATACGTATCTCAAAATAATACTTAGTTGATCCGTATGTGATAGATCAGGCGTAGAGTCCACTGAGAGGCTGAAGTATCCAGCTGATTGTATTTCTTCGACAATCACTTTGTGAACTTTATCACTCATTAAATCGATAAGCTCGTCGCATACTGTTTTCGATAGATATGATGGGTTGCCTTTCCCTTTATTTCCATATCTTGCAATATGGCTTGCTAAAAATGGATCAAATTGAGCCACAAGTTCAAGTAAACCCAAAAAATTCCCATTGTGTATAGATCCAAAAGACTCATCATGCCCCCTAAAGGCCAAACCACGTTCTGCAAGCGTTTGTATAACTGCAATAACTCGTTGCAATACATTTTGCCAATATTTTCTTTCTTCTTTTACTTGTGCCTCTAGATTTTTGGTGATCCCTAGACCTTGTCTTCTACTCAAATAAGTTAGCATAAAGTCCTTATGAGCTGAACTGTTTTCGTGGTGCTCAATTGCAATTACGTTTCGCCAATCACTAAATCCGTCAACTGCAAATTGGCTCGGCGCTGTGGCGATGCATTTGTTACCAAACAACTTGCAAACAAAGCAATACAAAGATCCTTTTGTTTGTGAATACAATAACCATTCCCGTTTATATGTTTCACCGTTGGCTTTTTTACCGAAAAATAGTCGTGGTGTGCAAAAACGGACACTTTTACCACTAGCATATGTACGGCGTGATTCATGAAATGGGCCCTGATGGTGCTGACAACTTTCTGGACCGTGATCAATCCAATAGCAAATATCTTCCTCAGAAAATTCCGTCCACAGCCCAGCATCTGTCTTTTTATTAGAATTAACGAGTTCAATTTCTGAAACTTCAGGAATCGCAACAATAACAGGTTCAGATTTATCGGGTACAGGAGCAGGTGTTTTAATTTCGCCAGTTATTTCATCGTCATCAGAATGATCATCTGAGGGGCCTATAGTACTGTTTTTATCAATTTGTGTTGTAATAACAGATGATACAGATTGAGATTCTTGACATACATTATTATCTTTGCCCGATTCTGAATGATTGCTTGAAAAAAACGATGTCAATTTTGGAAGTGCATCTGTTTTTTTCTTCTTCAGTTCTGCCTGTTTGCGTTTTTGTGCGCCACTGAGATGATGGCGTTTCATTTTTAATGTTGATTATTAGCATCAATAACAAATATCACCTTCTGTATACGTACTGTGCTTGCGTACCTACCTGAAATAAATTAGTATTATTAATTAAAAAAAATTATAATAGGGACCTTTATTGCGTATGTGTAAGCTGTGTAGGTTATTACAATAATTTAAGTGTTTTATAAGTTACTGAAAATAATTTATTTTATGGGGCCTATGTTCAGCAATAGACGTCTTCCGGCTGCCGGGTGAAATGATGATGAATTTATTTTTAATATAAGAAAACAATATAAAAATATTTAGGTACTATTTTCTTATATTTTAATATTAATAATATTTTTTCTAGAGCCTTAACCGCTGAACCGTATTGGATGAAATTTTTTATTATGGGTTATTTTGTAAATAGCTAGGACAGTTTTTTTTTTTAATTTTAGATTACTTGATTATTTATGATATCTACCTGTCATACAAATGAAACACAAATATATTTTTTTCTCAGAAAAGGCGACAACGATTTTTTTGAAATTTTGTATAATATTAACTATTAATACTATCTATAATATGGCATACTCGGTTACTACGAGAAAACTCTAAAAAGGGTAGCTCCCATACAAAAGTTGAAAATTTTGTACTTTTTATGGGAGCCGAGCTAATTTTTCTAGAGTTTAAATGTACAGGCCACCCCACCCTGAACTCGAAATTCGAACGTATTTGAAATTTGAACGTGATTTTAAATGTTTCCCTCCAAATAAGTCATTACGCGAGAAAGTTATTTCAGTGTGGCCTGTACAATTTATTTATTTTGAAAGCAGGTCCAGTCCTACCTAGCCTACCTAATATAATTAGGTCCGGCAGCTAACCCCGCGGGTTTTAAATGAATTAAAGTCTGTACCAAATAAATTAATGTTGCGCCATGAACTTTTGCGGTTGTTTAAAATTCAAAATCACAAGTAACTAAAAAATCTAAGTATTTTTTACTTTAAATCATTAGTAGGTCATAAATACTCACGAAAAATCAAGTTTTATGTAAGTTCCCTCTACTGGAATGGCATTGTAATTTGTAGTCATAAATTAAAATGTCTTTTGTTTGAAATGATCTTATTGTTATATACGTACGTATGCGGAAGTGTGCTGCGGGCAGCGGGCAGCGGGCCGGTCGAATGTTTTACAATGAACATTTCATAGTGATTATCTATCTAATTTCTTTATACGTGTAAGTAATCAATGGTGAAAGCATAAGTATAGAACTTACCTGATAACTTTGTGTGGGGTAATGATAAGTATAGTTTCAATCAAAGCCACTCCGTAAGTAAAGTAGGTACGTGTGGTATGCGTACGACGTGCACTATTATTTGCAAAGCAAAGACAACTAACTCACTCGGTCGGTCGCGGCCCCGCGGCGCGAAGACGTGCAGGCGCGCGGGCGCGCGGCGGGCGGGGCCCTGCGGGGATGTATGTGAAGGGGACTATCGCTATATCGGAAGCTAAATAAAAATACTAAAGTGGTGTATACGTGGAACTTTTTATAATGAAGTAAACAACTTAGACAAACCAAAAAACATTGACATATATATAAATAAGGTAATATCAAAACGTAATTATCATATCACTAATAAGGGGTTACTCCCGGACCGCCCGCGCCTTGTGATCTCGGACATGTGGGTGAATCTCGATAAAATGTAGGTGTAAAATGAAACGCCAGTAGAGGATGGAGGCCCCTGGAGAACAGGGGCCCCAAGCACGTGCTTGTAGTGCTTATACGTTAATCCGCCATTGCCTTTAAGGAACATGAGTTTTTTAAATGCAAACCATTTACTTGACTCATTAGCTCCTGCACCAGATTTATTAGATTTACATTCTCGGTTAAATTGACCTACGAGTGATCGAATCTTTTTTTCAATTACTTTTTTATCCATATTAAATTCACTGGCAATTTCCATCCAAGCATCGTGTTTTTTATTTCGGTCTTTGTAGCTCTCTGACATCGTGTTCCATAGTACTTCTCTTGCTTGAAACATTTCAATCAGTTTGTAAACATCATCGTTATTCCAATTACCGGACATATTTTATTGCTTGGCGCACGCGCAACCACTAATACACACGCACAGCGATGCACGCTGACACAAAGGGACTGACAAGCGAGACACCACGCGGAGCGACCTGCGAACTCTAACCCCCACCGCACCGCACCGCCTATCCCGCCATCACCCTTATAAAATGTTTACAAACAAAAGATAACACATGTTTTATTTTGTTATAATTTGTTTTGTTATAAAATGTTTACTAACATTACTAAACATTTTCTAACATGAAAATTTATTTGTGATTAAATGTTTGCTAACAAATGTTTACTAACGTTATTAAACATTTTCTAACGGCAATGTGGGAGCACCAATAAGCACAGGTTACAGAGCCAACAACGAATTGTTAGATTTACAAATAACGAATCAAGGTCAAAGTCAAACCATGGCTAGATAATTATGTTCGAGATCAATATATGCAATATTTCAATAATGAGGGTAGTGTTTTGTGGCAAAACCGTTTCACTAATTTAAATACCTTTACATAATGTTATTAGATAACAATATGAATAAACAAATATAGTATACGAGTCCTAAAGCATAAACTGTATTTTTGTTTCGCATCTTACCCGATCTTTGTTTCCTATTTTAATGTTAGTTATTGAACTTCTAGTCGTCTCTTGATCTTTCAAGAAGTTGAGTAAATCATAATACCATAATGATGGAGTAGGAATATCTTCCACAGCCATTCCGGATTTCAAGCTTTTTTCAATCTTTTCGTGTTGTCTTCGCCAAACATCCCTCATATTTTTAATTTTTTTTATCACAAAATCTCGATCAGCGTTTGGCTCCACCTCCTTAAATTTTTCCACTAATATCTCATAGCTTTGTGACTTTAAATCTCTGTTTGAGTAATCTTTACTCTTAATCATCCATAATGAAGGTAATTCCCGGTATAATTCTATAAATTCAGTTACAAAAGCCCGAGAATATTTACGTAGGTCCGCCATTTTAAAATCGCTCACGCACGGCGTACACGTCCACACAGCAACGATGTCGCTGGCGACTGTTTGGCGACTGTCGACTTTTCAGATTTACAGCGATTCGATCGCCGCATTGACAGCGACTATAAATCGCTGCTAATATTCACGTCCACACACAGATTTTGACATCGCCAGCGAGTCGCTATCGATTAAAGTCGCTGCCGTGTGGACCCTACTTAATGTCCCAAATGTCAGGTTCCATGCAAATGCATTCGCTGTCCTCATTATGGTTATGATCATGATCCTCATCCTCATTCTCATTGATTGTGTTATGCTCATTCAGAAGAATGTTTTTATACCATTGTAAATCTTCAATCGAGGCCCAATCTTCACCAAATTGTTTCACTAATAATAATGTGACATCTTTTTTTTTATTTCCTGTAAGACCTTTGCCTGTTGGTTGTTCTTGCAGTTGTTTAGGATGTCGTTTACCACGTTTCAATAATGATTCAAATTCTTTTTGACCAGATTCAAAACGATAGTTTTCAAATGCACAAATTTTGACATCTTTGAATCGACCTCCTGGACCTTTAACTTTTCTAATTTTAATTCTCTTAGCAGTTTGAATTTTTGTAAGCTTTTTGTAATTTAGCTCTAACTTTTTTATATCTTTGAGTGTCCAATCAAAACCAAGGTCATCAATTTTTCCATGTTTTTCTATGATTTCTATGTATCCTGTTCTGTGTGTAATAATAGGTGTTTTCCTAATATCTTTTTCTATTCTACCGAATATGCGGTCTGCCGGCAAAAAACTATGCCCACGCACTGGGAAAGTTATTGTGATTTCTTCAATTGTGTTATTGTTATTAGCTAACCAGTAAATTAGTAAATGTAGGATGTGGCTATTTTTATTTTGTCCCCCACATCCGTCACAGAACAACTTCAGTGATGTGACATTTTCAGGAATAGTTAAATTGGTTAAGTATGTCAGCAATGCTGATCCAATTTCTAGAAACCCACGAGAAGCCTTTGTCTCATCCCATACAAAAAAGTCAGGTTGGTTTTTGTCTACGTCAGTGATACAAAAATTGTAAAAACTGATTTGCCTGCTGTAAAATGCATCTTGTATAGGTGTTCTTGGTAATGGTAATACCTTCTGCAAATCAAACACAGCCTTATGCTGTTGGTAACTGGTGTTCTCAATAGTTCGTAGAAAACATTGGATCTTAGTTTGTGAACCCTCTTTTCAACCATCAATGTTTGCTTTCTTTGACTGTTGGTTTCATTTTTTATTTTATTCGACCACAATATGCAAACACTGCATGCGTCAGTAGCTGGGGATTTGAACCCAATGTTGAATTCATTGCAAAATATATTGTGGAACATGGTGCAGGAAACCCATAAATTTCTAGGCACTGACAGGTTATAGATTCTGAGTAATCTAGCAGCATTTAGTTCAGATGACAAATATATTCTTTTGCTTTTCTGTCTGTTATAGTGACTTTCCTGAGTAGGTAACTTTTTCAAGAATTCCCTTAACTTTCCTGTCCCCACCTCGCTTCTCTGTAGGTGTTTCCCCTTGACTAAGCCTAACATTTAAGTTTCTTAGCCTTTTTTCTCCAATTGAAAATGTTTTTTGAAACACTTGTTAACACACCGTTGTCAGTTTTTTATTTATATAAAGATGGTAGGTGCAACTAACCCTTCGATTTTTCGTTGTCGCTCTTGGACTTGACTTTCCTCGATTTAGTGGTTCATACGTTGCTAAGAGTCTAGAAAGATCTACCTTCCCACGCCGTTTAAAAAACAACTTTCTGTTTCCTAGGATATCTTGTAATGTCAATTTTTTACATTTGAAAGTTTTTAGCGACTTGTGATCACATGGACATAATTTATGCACAAGTGATCTTTATCTGTGTAAGTCCTGAAAAGATACATAGAAAAAGTAAATTAATTAGATAAAACCTTACTAAGAGAACAGGATATTGAACTAAGTACCTACATTAAAATGTCACTTACGTTTTACGATATTCCGAACGATCTTTACGCTTTTTTTCCTTGAATCAGCATTCAAGGTCTCGACTAAACCTTGCTCATCCATTTTCAATATGATTTTTACTTTTTAATAACTTCCAAAGTTCAAAATTTCACAAATTTCATCTACTCGCATCGAAAGATAGAACGTCAAGAATAACATCTGTCAGTGTCATCTGCCGACGTCGTTAGAGAGATGCAGTCATATTTTTTTTATTTTTTTTGAAGTGAAAACTTCTTTAGCGGCGTTGAACACTTTTTGTAATGGGTAAAAAATGTTAAACTCGCGTCAGGGTATCGCGTCAGGACACGTGACCGTCAGGAGAGATTCCCCCCCCCCCCCCCGCCTCTCTTTCTACAGCGGCGCCAACCGAAGTGAACCAAGTTTAGTGACACACGACAATGGATGGATGGATGGATGGATGGATGGATTGGATGGAGTGGAAGTGGAAGTGGAAGCGGAAGTGGAAGTGGAAGTCGAATTCGAAGTCGAAGTCGAAGTCGAAGTCAAAGTCAAAGTCAAAGTCAAAGTCAAAGTCAAAGTCGAAGTCGGAGTCGAAGTCGAAGTCAAAGTCGAAGTAGAAGTAGAAGTCGAAGTCGAAGTGGATGTGGACGTGGACACACACACACTGCTGTGTATTCGTAACATTCGTGTATATAAAGTGTTTAAAATATGGAAATTGAACAAAGTGCATCTATTAATGAAAAAAGGGACGCAGAAATAGTGAAAAAAAATGAGTTATATTAATTCAAATAATAATTGATTTATTTCAACGTTAATATTCAAGTTTTCACTTCTGCCGGCACTCCCGGAGTGCAACCCGTCTTTTTTTTTATGATAGAATATGAACCACATATTTCACAGATGGCGTTGAATTAAAGATGACGGTGTATCTAACTCATTTATGACTAACTAGCTAGGCCCCGCGGTTTCACCCGCGTAAATGTCGATCCCGTGGGAATATCGGGATAAAAAGTAGCCTATATGTTAACCCAGGGTGTCAGCTACTTTTTTTTTATAGGGTTGCTATTGATAATGATATTCAACGTACAGCCGTCATCTTTTGACTCGATACCGTTATTTACTCGAACGAAACGATTTTTATTAAAGTTGTTATGTATGGAAAAAAATATGACCTTTTGAACAGAACAATAAATAAAAGATGCTATTTGTAGAAGAAATACGCCTGTTTTGTTTAAAACAATCCAAGGGAACATTTTAATGCAGAAATACATCCGTTTTGATTGGAATCCAAGTTTTTTGGATTTTATTATATGGGAAATACGCTCCTTTTGAACAAGTTTTTACGCTCATTCGATGGAGTTTTCTGCTATGAGTTCAAAAAAATAAAAAATAAAAAAAAAGTTGAAAAGTGAAATACGACCTTTTGAACAGACGCTCCTCAATTGTGGGTTGGTGTCTCGCCCATCCAAAATACCAAATAATACCATGATGTGGGCTCAGCAACCCACAGTTCGCATTCCAGAAAGACAAGAACAGTAGTAGTTCGAAATGGTTTCTCGACTATGGATCATTACATACGTGTAGTATTGTCTTGCACGTGCGTGTCGGGATTGTATTCTTGCGCGTAGCAACATAGCGTTTTCAGGTTCAATGCCAAAATCAACTATTACACTAAATGCTCCATTTCTTGCTACTTCAATCTGATACACGCCATTGCGTACGTGTTCGCTATAGTAGCTACGCGCAAGTTTTATGTGATATGAACCAAGTGCAAACAATGTCAAGTCTTCTTGAGTCAGAACAGGAAATTCATCTGCTCCTATGGCGTCGGCTTCATTATTTCGAAAACTTGCCCGCCGTCTATTTATATTTCTATTTGTAACATATGCTCCCAATTGATTTGGTACATGCAATCTCTCTCTAATGATTCTTAAATATTCCTCTGCATGCGCGTTATCTTCGATTAAAAGATGAAAAGCGTTAATAAGCGCAGCGGCCACCCGGAAATCATCCATCATGTGGTACATAGCATGATTAAAAAATTCTTGCCTGAACAGGCGAAAATCGCGTTTAAAACGTCCGTTTACGACCTCGACGACCCAGCGGCATATCGTCACTTCTTTATTTTTATTGGCTTCTAACGTGGTTAACTGGTCTTCGCCACGCCGTTTCCTAATTGGCATACGTGCCACATAACCACGCGATTCCATGTCTCCTATAACGTCTCTAAAGCCGCGGTCGCAGATAAAAACATCGTTCGCTTCAAAAAAGTAATGGAATGGATTGTCTTCTCTTTCGTTAATAAGACCTTTCATTATAACGGCATCCGATGTTACTGCTGCGTGAGGCCCAGAAACATCTATTATGTAACCATCACAACACACAATGAGAAATGGTTTTAACAGGTTCGTGTATTTGTGCAAACTGTATGTTTTCCGCTGGAAAAGGAAGTTGGAAGACTTCTGAATATAGGCGTAAGGTCCATCTATCACCAGAATAGCTTTCCTTTCTTGTAAGGGTGCATCTGGGTTTCCAAATAGACCATTTGCCACAGTCAGATTTTTTGCAACTACTTCGTTTCTTGAAATATGATACAGGCCCAGGTGCCTTGGTACGAAATCTTGTACCAAACATTTGCGCACAGTACTAATTTTCCTTTCGAGCGTACGGCGACTCATTCATTCTGAAAAGTACGCCGAGTCTTTCGTTAGACTCACTCGTCCGGAGCTTCATCAAAAAAATAACAATTGCAGTATTGGTCGTAAGGTCGGTTACTTCTTGCTGCAATGAAGGGGTTTCTCGTATCACTTGCTCAAATGCGTTATGAGTGATGCCCACACGATGATGCAATATTTTTGGATCCATAGTTTGTATATTTTCAAAGATCATTGTGTTGAACTATTTAGAACGGCTGTTTGTAAGATTTTCGTAATGTCTACGAACGTTTCTCCGGTAAAATCGTGGGATGAGTTTGGAGCATCAATTAAGTGACCCCATTAATTTTCATCCAAATGTTCTTGACACACTCGCGTTTGGAGGTATGTAAAAATTCGAGTGTACCAACAGTTTTAGTTTGATAGACGCCGGAATACGGCATCTACTTGCATTGCCACATTCATGATAAATGCGTGTGTTAGTTGTATTTGGTGCTCTTTTGAATTCATCGGTTTCGAAGATTCCTCCAGATGGTCTTCCGACACGAGGAGGCGGCTGGTCAGCTTGGTTTTGACTGCGGTCAACTGCATACCTTACCCGCCACCAACAATTGCGGCAGATATATTTCTCGCCATCCAGTATTAACTGCAACAAATTATTATTATTATTATAGCCTCTTTATTTCCATAATGAATGACTTATAAAAAAACAAAAAACATGCATGCATAAAATAACAATATTATTACAATTCATATCATGATTATAAAGTTACAATCGCATAACAAATAATCTTATAAATTAATAAAATTATTTCTTTCCTTTTATATAGATTTCTAAAATAATAAATAAATAAAATAATATTAAATATGTCGGCGCGTCTAGAGAATTGGTTCGGTGATGCCAACCTCTTTGGTTAATATTGTTTTTTTTTAGAAGATATGTCAACTGTCAATTTGACGTAACACCATGGACTGGGGAGGCGGCCCGCCATTATAAGAACAAGGAAAAAGTGAGGGATACATTCACATGGGTTGATCGTAAATGACGATATTCATTGGAGGAATTGTGCTATGATATCCGATTGTGTGTAAATTGATTGCGCTCGCGCCCCACATACTTGGTGGAATGTCATTCATGCATTATCGTTAATTAAATAATTGGATTAGACATCCTGTGATTGTTCATAAAGACTTTCATAATACTTTCAACTCCTCGCCCGCAAACCCACGCAACATGGCCTCTTCTGATAAAGATGATCTATTCCCTTTAAATATATTTCAATTTTCAAATCAATTTATAATTTTCTTTATATAATTTATTTCAATATGGACCCTTCATCGGGTGAAGGCCTCTTCCATGCAACTGCAACAAATACAACACCTTTATTCATGAGGCTCCGTCTATGTGCGTGTGTTAGCTAACATGTGTTAGCTAACAAAATAAAATTATCTTTATCTTTATCATGTCTACTCGCTAAGAAAGGTCCTGGGTTCGATTCCTTCCGCATACAGGCTCTCTCCGGCAATAAGCTAGAGTGTTGATTCTGTGCATCTGGGTATATTATCCATATAACTACCTATGTATTCAAAACAAAACAAAAAACGGTAACAATGATTAAAACATATTGATTAATTAACTTAACAAAAGTGTTACAAGTAATCTTATTGTTCACGCCTTCCCACGTCTGGGTATATTCTCTATATAAATAAAAACAAAAGGCCTGACTGACTGACTGACTGACTGACTCATCAACGCCCAGCCCAAACCCATGGACCTAGAAAGCTGAAATTTTACACAATGGTTCCCTTTATAATGTAGACAAGGAATAAGGAAGGATTTTTCGAAATTCAACCCCTAAGGCAGTTAAATAGGGGATGAAAGTTTGTATGAAAGTCCGTCAGTTTTAAAGTTAGGATCTTCGAATTTTGTGTTTAGGCTGACGATTGAAAATTAATTTATACGTGTCTCAGCGTTTTTGATGATTCCACCCCCAAAGGGTTAAAAAGGGGGATGAAGTTTTGTATGAAAGTCCGCCAGTTTAAAAGTTAGGATCTTCAAATTTTGTATTTAGGCTAACGATTGAAAATTAATTTATACGTGTCTCAGCGTTTTTGATAATTTTACCCCTAAAGGGGGATGAACGACCTAACTGAGATATCGACGCACAGCCTAAACCGCTGGTCCTAGGGACATGAATTTTGAAGGGTGTGTTCTTTGTAAAGAGTAAGTATCCAGTAAGAAGGGGTTTTGGAAAATCAGCCTTTAAGAGGGTGAAAAGGGGGGATTTTGTTGGTATGAAAAATCTTATTCCTTGAGTTAATAACCTTGAAACTTGGCACGAATACTTACCTAAGTAAATTATGAAGTTTGGCATTTTTCGTTTTTCTAATCTACCCCCTAAAGAGGTATTGGGGGGTGTCAAAATTTGTATGGAAGAATTTTAACGCGCTGTCCTATTAACTCAAAACTCAGTATTTATACTAAGGACTAAAAATAAAGAATAACGTGTATCAGGGTTTTTCGAAAATCTACCCCTAACTGTGTGAAAAGGGGTAATTAATTTTACAGGGGAGGATTTCACTGCGTGGCTTGATTAGTTCGAAAATTGGCATATGTAATCTTTGAGTCAAGTTATGAACACATCTTAAACGATTTTTCATAATTCTACCCATGTAGGGGTGAAAAGCGGGATAACAGTTTATATGAAAAATCTTAATCATTTGGTTAATAAACTTGAAACTTGGCACGAATATTTATCTAAGTAAATTATGAAGGTTGGCACTTTTTGTTTTCACAAACTACCCCCTAAAGGAGGATTGAGGTGGGGTGTGTCAAAATTTGTATGGAAGAATTTTAACGCATGGTCCGATTACCTCGAAACTCGGTATTTATACTTAAGACCAAAACTAAAGAATAACGTCTATCAGGGTTTTCCGAAAATCTACCCCTAACGGGGTGAAAAGGGGTAGTTAATTATACAGGTGAGGATTTTAATGCGTGTCTTGATTAATTCAACAATTCGTATAAATAATCTTTGAGTCAAGTAATGAAAACAGCTCAAACAATTTTTTGAAATTCCAACCCTATGGGGGTGAAAAGCGGGAGTACAGTGTATATGAAAAATCTAACTCATTTGGTTAATAAACATGAAACTTGCCACGAATACTTAAGTAAATTATGAAGTTTGGCATTTTGTTTTTCTAAACTACTCCCTAGAGGGGGATTGGGGGCGTCAAAATTTGTATGGAAGAATTTTAACGCACAGTCCGATTACCTCAAAACTCGGTATTTATACTTAAGACCAAAAATAAAGAATAACGTTTATCAGGGTTTTCCGAAAATCTACCCCTAACGGGGTGAAAAGGGGTATTTAATTATACAGGTGAGGATTTTAATGCGTGGCTTGATTAACTCAACAATTCGTATAAATAATCTTTGAGTCAAGTTATGAACACATCCCAAACAATTATTTGAAATTCCACCCCTATGGGGGTGAAAAGCGGGAGTACAGTGTACCTATATGAAAAATCTTACTCATTTGATTAATAAACATGAAACTTGGCACGAATACTTAAGTAAATTATGAAGTTTGGCTTTTTTGGTTTTCTAAACTACCTCCTAGAGGGGGGATTGGGGGCGTCAAAATTTGTATGGAAGAATTTTAACGCGAAGTCCGATTAACTCGAAACTCGGTATTTATACTTAAGACCATAAATAAAGAATAAAGTGTATCAGGGTTTTTCGAAAATCTACCCTTAACGGGGTGAAAAGGGGGAGTTAATTTTACAAGGTAGGATTTAACTGTGTGGTTTGATTAACTCGAAAATTGCCGATGTAGGTCACACGGCTGCCAAGCTAAAATGGAACTGGGCTGGTCACATCTGTCGCATGGGTCCCAAACAGCAGCAAACGGCAACGCGGCAGGCCCAGAATGAGATGGCGGGACGAACTCGACTCTTTCGACAAAGATTGGCGTGTAACAGCACTGGATAGGGATAAGTGGAAGAAGGGAAGGGAGGCCTTTGCCCTGCAATGGGACAGAAATGGCTGATAATAATAATAAAATCTTTGAGTCAAGTAATGAATTCCACCCCTGTGGGGGTGAAAAGCGGGGATACATTTTATATGAAAAATCTTATTTATTTGGTTAATAAACATGAAACTTGGCAATATTTGGGTCAGTAAATAATAACGATTGTCAGTTTTAGTTAAAAAAAAAAACCCCTTACAGAGGATTTTGGGAGTGACAAAGTTGATAGGTTAGAAAAATATGTAACTCGCTATCGGATTAACTCGAAACTAGGTACTACCAAAACAAAAAATAAAACAGGTACTTTCTGTGTTAGGGTTTTTCAAAAATGGAGTCGATTTTTACCAAGGTGGAAAAGGGCAAGTAAAGTTTAAGGGGTGGATATTACTGCTTGCTTCAATTAACTCGAAAATGGGTATGGGCCTTTGAGTCAAGTTATGATCACGAACGATTTTTCAAAATTCCACCCCTGTGGGGGTGGAAAGTGGGGCTACAGTTTATTTGAAAAATCTGATTCCTTTGATCTATAAAAATTGGCTCGAATACTTATTTATCTAAATAAATGATAAAGATCATACCTACATACATTTTCGAAATTTTTAGAGGTAAGTACGAATTTCACGCGGACGAAGTCGCGGGCAGAAGCTAGTGTACTTATGTATTCAAAACAAAAACGGTAATGATGATTAAAACATGACGTTACTACCTATAGTAAAATATTGATTAACTGACAAACAATAGTAACAAAAATGGATCAAGACTGAAGACGTCCAAAATATTTCGCTTCAAAAAGGTTTATGTGTTCATACTTTAATATTAATAAAAGCTTAATGGCCATTTAGGTAAAAAAAAAAACTGAAACTATTATGGCTATTTCTGGTTCCAGACAATCGCAACTAGAATCATCATCATGTCGTTCATGGTTGTCAGGAACATCTGCTTCTTTATCAACAGGTTCTGTGGAATTTTCACTCAATAATTTTTTGTACCAAGAAAAAGTTCATCTTTCTCCTAGTCGTCACCAAATTGTTTTACCATGAGAGACTTTACGTCTGCTTTCTTCAGAGCATGTTTAACGTTAAGTGGTGTCATTGACTGGGGATGTCTTTCTTGATTTTAAGATGCTAAATCGTTTTCTTTCTTGATCAGACTCGTTAACGAAATTGCGGAAGGTTCTTATCTCATATAGAGTTTCAGTTTGTCTCCTTGTTCCTCGTCCCTGAATAACATTATATCTTTTCAAATGAATACGTTTTAAGCATTTATAACAAACTAGCTTCTGCCCGCGACTTCGTCCGCGTGAAATTCGTACTTTCCTCTAAAAGTTTCGAAAATGTATGTTGGTATGATCTTTATAATTAACTTAAATAAATAAGTATTCGGGCCAATTTTTAAGTTTATAGAACAAAGGAATCAGATTTTTCAAAGAAACTATCCCCGCTTTTCACCCCCACAGGGGTAGAATTTTGAAAAATCGTTTAAGATGTGTTCATAACTTGACTCAAAGTTTATTTATACCAATTTTCGAGCTAATCAAGCCACGCAGTAAAATCCTCCCCTTTAAAATTAACTACCTCTTTTCATACAGTTAGGGGTAGATTTTTGAAAAACCCTGATACATGTTATTAATTATTTTTAGTCCTTAGTATAAATACTGAGTTTCAAGTTAATCGGACCGGGCGTTAAAATTCTTCCATACAAATTTTAACACCCCCCCATTACCTCTTTAGGGGGTATTTTAGAAAAACGAAAAATTTCATACTTCATAATTTACTTAGATAAGTATTCGTGCCAAGTTTCAAGGTTATTAACTCAATAAATAAGATTTTTCATACAAACAAAATCCCCCCTTTTCACCCTCTTAAAGGTTGAATTTCCAAAAACCCCTTCTTATTCGATACCTACTCTGCACAAAGAACACAACCTCCAAAACTCATGTCCCTAGGACCGGCTGTTTAGACTGTGCGTTGATATTTCAGTCAGTTCGTTCATCCCCCTTTGGGGGAGAAATTATCAAAAATGCTGAGACACGTATAAATTAATTTTCAATCGTTAGCCTAAATACAAAATTTGAAGACCCTAACTTTTAAACTGACGGACTTTCATACACAACTTCATCCCCCTTTTTAACCCTTTGGGGTTGGAATTATCAAAAACGCTGAGACACGTATATATTAATTTTTAGTCGTCAGCCTAAACACAAAATTTGAAGATCCTAACTTTAAAACTGACGGACTTTCATACAAACTTTCATCCCCTATTTAACTCCCTTAGGGGTTGAATTTAAAAAAATCCTTCCTAATTCCTTGTTTACATTAGAAAGGGAATAATTGTGTAAAATTTCAAAATAAATACCTATAACTACTTTAATTAATAAAAGTACCTACGCTTAATAATTTGTAATTTGAACGAATATTTAAACACTACCAAAACAACTAATACGTGGTCCTAACTTTAGCTACCTTACACTTAAAATCTAAGTGACTATTAAAACTAAAATATTCTTATAGAATTATAACCAGAAATATATACAACTCACAACAAAAAAGAAATGAAAATAAAGCTGAAACGCCTGTGCAATACTATCTACCTATACCTACTTCACTTAAAAATAAATACTTATAACTACTTTAATTAATAAAAGTACCTACGCTTAATAATTTTTAATTTGAACGAATATTTAAACACTACCAAAACAACTCATACCTATTTTACAAAATAACAACAAAAGAAATTCAAATAAACTATTTAAAGACTAAAAGTCGCGCTGATAAGCACGGTTTCTCAATATCAATTATTGTCTGTCAATAAGGTCGAACGCTCTGAACGCATCAACAGCCAAATATTGAATGAAGCTCGCTCTCGGACTCGGACCTCCCCCCGCCTTTTTATACCCTACCGGGCTACCGCCGCCGCTACCCGTGTTGAGCGCGGCAACCGTTACACAAAAATAATCCTTATAGCATGAATCAGTATTCACGATGGCGATGCGCGATGGCTTATTTCATGTATATGTTTGGTGTTTCTATACCGATTTCTATGATTCTTTTTTATTGAATAGGTAATAATGTTAACTTTTTTAAATTAGGGATGAGTGAGAGTATTATAAACGTAAGAGTAAACAAATATAATCAGAATGCTCCGAACTGCCAAGCTATCAGGAGTTACACGTGTTATTGTGAGTCAACCATAAAAGATAGACATATGCTGTTGCGGGATATTTTTTAGACAATTTTATGTAGAATATTTCCGTCATACATGATTTCTATGTAACTTTAACCATTACGGTTGCACACGCGACGGAAGCTTAAAAAATGGAGTAACTTCTCCCGTTTTCCCAACATTTCCCTTCACTACTCTGCTCCTATTGATTGTAGCGTGATGAAAAGTATACTATAACCTGCCCAGGAGTATGAAGAATAATTGTACCAAGTTTCGTTAAAATCCGTCCAGTAGTTTTTGTTTCTATAAGGAACATACAGACCGACAGACAGACAGACAGACAGACAAAAATTTTACTGATTGCATTTTTGGCATCAGTATCGATCACTAATCACCCCCTGATAGTTATTTTGAAAATATATTTCATGTACAGAATTGACCTCTCTACAGATTTATTATAAGTATAGATAATAACTAATACTTAATTAATACATATAAATTCCTAAACATAAAACGATAGTGTAAATTAAAAAAATACACAGTCACAGGTCACAAAACAACCCGCCCCTGATCGTTCCCGGCGCAAAGGTGCCCATAACACTCGCCGCATTGCCTCGCTGAATAGCAATGGCCAACCTTTACACCAAGAACGATCCAAAACGGGAGTCACCGGTTGCTACCCTGAGCTTACGGCCCAATTCCGCCACAAAAACCTTCGCTGCCCTACTCACTACCCAGGGTCTCCACAACTACCGGCACAAAATAGTAATGCTGCTCCAAGGAAGCGTACTTGAGCCTTTTTACAGAGCAGACGTCTTCAGCTGCGGCAGAGGCAGTGTGCGTGGTGCGACTCAGGTGACTGGCAGCGACAGTGCTGACGCAAGTTGCGTCCCAGATCAGGCACTTCCCGTTCTTCCATGGCACTAGAGTCAGCCCATCCGGCCTCTGACAATCACACCTGCTAAGATGCTCTACGGACTATGTCATTCAGGGCATGGTGACGCGGGAACCTCCCTGTGCAACGCCGACAACTCAGTGCGTGATGGCCATCGGCCTCCACCATGGAACCGCAGGTGCATATGTGGGGTTCGCACACCTTACAGCCCAGGCAGAGAGCCACCGCCACACGCAAAGAGTCATCGTCCAGTAGAGTGCCCAGGTGAGGTGAAGGAATCGCCTGTAACCACGCCCTGGACTCAGGTTGCGAAACTGCTCGTAGTCTAGCCTTAACGACTCCTGACGCACCTTCTAACAACTGCTTTTGGAGCAGCCCCACCCCTATGTCATCCCACGCCCGCTAAACATGTGTTGCTTCGGGGATTGTTGCATCCTTGTTAAGGGTCAACCAAGCTGACACAGCATCCGACACAAAGGGCATACTTCCCCCGTCACCATTAGTATTGAGTAATACAGTGACTAGGTTGGCAACCCCATGCGCAGACGCCAAGAAAGCCGGCAAACCCACATCCCGTGCGCAACGCACCCCGAGACCACCACATCAGATGGGCAGAGCCGCCTGTGTCCAATGGGGCCCACCTAGGGAGACATTGAGAACTGACTCTACCACCGATTTCAAGGCGTTGTCAAACGACGAAACTTCCTCTGGACAGAGCCAAGTAGGGGTGGTCCGCAACAGATATGTCATTTTCGGAAGAGCGTAGCACATGCGCAGCAGGATAATCGCAACGTGCGCGGAAAGATCTTTAAGACCCTCGTGAGAAAGAAAGGAGCTGCTTTCGAGAAAAAATGGCTTCAGGAACTGCACTAAGAAAAATAGGCGATCCTAAGAGATTAAAATCGGAGCATGAAATTTCTCTGAGGCCAGGAAGAAAAGATTCAAAACGAGAAAAGTGTGTACGAGCCTCAGTACTACAGGGGAAGAATTCGCACTTCGCGGGATTCACCTACAAACCCAGGTCTCTGAGGCGAGCGAAGTCCTGAAAGTCCAAGTCCTGAAAAACGTCTTCCGGTTTGAGATACCACACGTTTAGGCCGGAATTCAGCTAAACAATCGCTTTATGAATAGCCAAACTGAAAACGAGTGGCCCGAGCGGGTCCCCCTGCTGGGCTCCCACTTTTGAAAGAATAAGACTGTTGTCGAAGAAAAGCTTAGAAGGCATCTTATAAACCTGGTGAAGGAAGGGATATAAAGACGGGATGTTTTCCTTAACTTCGCTCAACAGAACGTCTGTTTCCAAAATATTGAACGCGTTGCGAATATCGAGCTTCAGCAAAGTTGAGTCTTCGTTCTCCGGGTTCATCACAAATGTTCGCGTGGCGTGGATGGCAGCCTCGCATCCCAGGCGTGTGCCAAAACCCAACTAATTTGGCTGCAAGTATTTGGCCATATCCTCTTAGACTGTACGACAAGCCAATTTGGCAGTAAGGCGGCGGAAGACGCTGCCGACTGCAATTGGTCTTACTACACCACCTTTTTTTGCCAGTGCAAAGAGTGATGCCCCGTACAGATAAGGGAGGGATATTTCAGAGATGATAGTAGGGATATTTATTTGCGTATATCGGCATCTGATGTTGTTGCTGGATATAGGCCTAGCACATCTATAACGTACCTACCCATCTGAGCAAACAAGTAAAAATGGTTTTACCAAGTTTCGATATTTTTGTAGAGAAAGGTGTTTTTATGCTATAATTAGAGCTTTTTTCGATATAAATGTAAGTCCCATCAGCAATAAAAATTGGATGACATTTCTCTGTTCCAAATAGATCATTTGGTATTATTGTTTCTCTGAGAGATATCTGTCCTAGTCAAATTATTCAATCCCAGGTTTGAGGGCACAAAAACTTGGTGTAATATCTCTCGACTCTGTTACTATTATGATTTCTTACCTGTAGTAGCAAACAATTGGGTATGGCAATAAGAAAACAACAAGTATCTCAAACACTGTATATTAATAAAAAAATAAATTAGTTTAAGTATTGCCAGCCAGCTTAAATTTCAGTAGAGAGAGCTATGGTCGTGGGGGGTTGGAGATAAACCCAGTACTGTTCCGTTTTTAGAAAAGTTTAAAGCAAATAATATTACAGATTTCTACATAAAGGTGAAAGTAACCTTCCAGTTATTATTTATGTTAATATCTAATAAATGGGCGCCAGGGACTTTGAGAGTCCCGGATCCCGGAGCCGACGAAGGTGTCCAATATGTTTCTGGATGGAGGTAGGATGTCGAACCCAAGATCTTCAAATTAAATTATGTTGGAGACCGATTTCCAGTGTTGAAAACCTGAACAAGACAATCAACTGGTTCCTACGGGAACCGTATTAAAGTAAAAAAAGTGATAAGGGATGTAATAGAAAAAACCGTCCCGCCTGCGCTATCGATAGATCCAGGGAAAAAGCAGTAGCGCTGAGTATCAAGTGACATAATTGGGTAAAAATATTGTGGTTTCTATCCCTTGCCCTTTAGATGTACACACATCAAACGTGTCTAGGGATCAACATATATTTTTGCAATAACTTTTCTCCTGATTGATATTAATTAAAATTTTCTTTAAGGATTCATCAAATAAAGTGTTTTCGTTTGTCACAGTAACGATAAACCAAGTCACCTTTGCATTAATAAAGAAATTTGCCATTTTCCTAATAAAGGGATTTTTGACATTTGAACCACTAACACAAAAGTTCGAAAAAAAGACTGAAATAACAGTTTTCTTTAAAATTTTATTGGGTAACTTAAACAATTAATAATCCGTGTTTCTACCGCGAACACTAACAACACAAGAACATCGGTTTGGCATACTCAAAATGAGTTCATCCAAATCACGCTGTGGAATGGCCGCCCATGTTCGTTGCAACAACAAAAAAAGGTCTTCTTGCGACTGGATACCCTCCATATTCGGCAGAGCTCTTCTCTGTAGCATATCCCATGCATGCTCAATCGGGTTCAAGTCTGGCGACTGAGCAGGCCAGGGCAGGACATTGATGTTAGCTGCGGCGAGAGTCTGTCTTACAACTCTTGCGGTGTGCGGTCGTGCATTATCATGCATTAACTGAAATAAGGGACCGATTTGCACTTGTAGAGGAACGATGACGTCTGATACAATCGTCTCAGCATAAATTTGAGCGTTGAGGTTGCCTCTGATCCAAATCAACTCAGTTCTTCCGCCGATCCAAATACCCGCCCATACCATGATGGTTCCACCACTATAAGGATGGACTTCCTGGCAGGATTTTAATCGCTGTTGGCGTCCAGGGGTTCTCCAGTGTCGTATACGTCTTGTATCCGGTCTCATACCACAACGAGACTCATCAGAAAAGCACACGAAACGCCATTGTTCTTCTGCCCAATTTCTGTGTTCAAGAGCCCATTGATATCGAATCCTACGATTGTGCATTGCTATAGGTGGTACCCGTAGCGGTCTTCGGGAATGAAGGTTCACTTCATGCAAGCGGTTTCTGACTGTTTGGTCGCTAATTAAGTTCCCTGAAGAGTGATGAAGCCTCACGGCTAACATCATGGCGGTTATTGTTGGAGCTCTTCGAGTTAAGATTTGAATGTATCGGTCTTGTCTCCGTGTGGTGCAGCGATACCGTCCTCCATGGCGCTCAGCCACGGTACCAGTGCTTCGGTAACGTGTCCAAAGTCGACTGATAACACTCTGACTTGTATTCAGAGCTAAAGCCACAGTACGTTGCCGGGAACCAGCTTCTATCATTCCCACGGCTCTGAGCATTTCTTCCCTGCTTAAATGACGTCGCCGCCCCATAATAACGTTGGTTTTAATCAGTAGTAGGGAAACAGTAGCACTAATAATGTCTTCAATGCGTTGTATGTTTTTATAGGGAAAATATTGACAGCTGATTTTCATCTTTTACTCGAATTTGATTCACAGTTCCTGATTCAAATTATGAAATGCACCAAAAAGGATCCATATAAATTTATAAAATCATAAATTTATTACAAAGCCACATCTCAATCTCAAGAAATCCGCATAAAAATGCTTGATCCCTAGACACTTTTGATGTGTGTACCTACTTTATGATGTAACAACAAACCTTCTTTTACGAGTATAGTGCCTGGTACTAAAATACGCTCAGGCCGCATGACGTTTTTTAACATGGTCCGGCTTTTTCCGGCGCCGGGTAGAAGGCCCCTTGTTACGGTACGTTCACACGGAGCCACGTTTTGCCGAATCTTATTTTCATCGGATCTGGGAAAACCGAATGTTGTATTCACACAGCACATCTTGCATTGCCGTATCCGACGGCCTCTTATCGAAATCCCGTGTGAACTCACCATCTGGCTTTTTTCAGCAAGAGCGCGCACAGTTCCTCACGTTGATTTGGAAGCGATGGACGTGAACAGTCTTGCTATACAAGTTGTTGTTTTGCATCCTCGTCAAATTTCAGGTGGTTGTCATAAAAGACATAAATAATCAATTGCCAATCGCCTAAGGCGTTTGCGGACAACTGGAGATTGCGAGCAATAGAGTTATGGGAGTTTCCAGAACAGCAGATGGCAGTGTCGTCGGCGAATAGAGCCAACTGTGCCTTATTACTTTTTGGAATGTCGCTAGTGAATAGCGTGAAGATGAGGGGGGATAATACCGAGCCCTGGGGGACTCCGGCACGAATGGGATGAGGGGGGGAGAGAGAGGCCTCAATGCGGTAGCGAAAAGTGCGATCCGACAGAAAGTCTCGTAAGATGAGTACGAGACGGTCAGGCACACCCATATGGTAGAGCTTATATAATAAGCCATTGTGCCAGACCTTGTCAAATGCTTTCGCGATGTCGAAGAAGAGAATGCCTGTCGTAGCACCTCGCTGGAATCCAGCGCTAATGTGCTCGACTATGCGGTGCACCTGATGGATGCATGAGTGTCTGGTTCTAAAACCAAACTGCTCATTTGGGATAAGGCTCTTTGCCTCAGCATAGTCCTTGAGGCGCTTATAAATAAGCCTCTCGTAGATTTTGCCAAAAACATTGAGCAGACTAATGGGGCGGTAGCTAGTGGGGTCAGACTTGGGCTTGCCTGGCTTTGGGATACCTATGACCGTGGCTTCTTTCCACGCTTGCGGGAAGATGTTATTGCTTAGAGCGCCATTGAAGATGGCGGTCATGAGCAAGATGAGGGGGGCGGGGAGGATTTTGTACACCCTATTGGTGATGCCGTCCGAACCGGGGGCTTTGCGGGTTTTGAGCCCTTTAATGATGTCTTGCACTTCGTCAGGAGTGACAGGAGGCAGAGGATCATCGGGGTCTTCAACTGGAGGGAGGGAGGCTCTATGTTCGACCTCTGCGTTCACCTTGAGGAGGTGCGCTTGGTCAACTGGTTGAGAGCTGGGGGAACATTGGGCCTCTAGGCTGTCTGCTAGGCATTCGGCCTTATCGGTGTTGTCAAAAGCTATTGTCTTGTCGGGGCGAGTGAGAGGAGGCACCGCGACCTCATTAGGGGAACGTAATTTCCTCTGAAGATGCCAGAAGGCTTGATGATTAGGCTCGAGCTCGCTGAGCATCTTTTCCCAACCCTGGGAACGCCACTCCGATACGCGTTTCTTTACAGCGCGCTGTAAATGGCGCATATGGGCTTTGTTCGCGTCGCAGGGAAAAGAGTCGTAGGCACGTATGGCTGCGTTCTTCTCGGTTATCAGTTCACGTACGTCAACGGGTAGTTTCCAGCGGTGGTCTTCCACCTCTGGAACTTCCCGTGAACAATCCGTCAGTACGGATTGAACGTGTTCTGTAAACGAGTCGATCGCCCTCGTCGTGTCTGCGACCGAGACAATGGGATCAGGGATGGAATCTAAGTGAGGTGACGTGGTGGATTTCAGTTTTTCACTTACTTTCCTCCAGTCAGTGACTACTTTGGTCTGTGGGGGCTGGTTAGGGTCACGTGGGCCCGAATAGGGGACTAGATGCATGATGACTGGGCGGTGGTCAGAGTTAAGCTCGTGTAACGTCTCAATGGATTGCAAACGGAGGTTTACATTTTTGAGCAGCGCTACATCGAGAACGTCGGAACGCTTTGTGGGATCAGTAGGGAAGTGTGTGGGATACATCGGAGCGATTTTATCGAAATTGAGGGAGGCACCTAGGTTGAAAAGAATTCTACCTCTGGTGGAGGTCGAGTTGCTATTCCAAGCAGGATGTTTGGCATTGAGATCCCCCGCCATGATGACGGAGTCACTCATACCGAAGAGGGCAGTGAAATCATTGGTGAGGGAGATGGGATCCTCTGCACCATTACTGGGCGGGATATAGGCGGACATGATGGTAATGGAAGGATGGCCAGTCATGCCGAGCCTACATATAGAGACTTCCAGGTGAGAGAGGAGAGGAGGTGGGTCAATGGGGATGCAGTAGAGAGTCTTTCTGAAATATATAAGGGTACCGCCCTTGTGACATATAGACCTGTCGTTGCGAACTAACTTGTAGTTGGCAATGTTCGGGTTTCGATGATGCGGCTTCAGGAAGGTTTCCTGTACTAGGAGAATGTATAGCTGGTGATCGCGTAGGAAAGAGGCGATCTCATCTCGTTGGGAAGAGATGCCATTGGCATTGAAGAAACCTAATTTAAGGGAGCGGGGTTTGGTAACACTAATTCTTTGTTGATCCATTGGAGCAATTAGAATTTGAGTGTTTGCATGATTTGCGTAACCTGAGGGTACGCATTGAAGATCTCTGCGATGCGCAGAGCATTGCCATTGCAGGCTTGGATTTCTGCCGCCATAGCATTTACGGGGGCGATGAGCGATGCGTAAGCACCGATTATCACCTGCATGCTGTTGGGCTCTAGGCCGGAGGCAGGGGGAGGGGCTGCCCTACTAGGAACTGCGGAAGCAGTCCTGGGTACGGTAGTGGGTTTGACTACCGGTGCTACTGGGGCTGCGGGGGCTAGTGTAGGCGCTGGGATGGGTATATCCATTAGCGCTGGGATGGTCGGGGGTTGGGATGGCACCGAAGCTGTAGGAGCGTTCTGGTGGAAGAGGTTAGCCCAGGGTGAGGACCTTTGTGGGCTGAGCCGAACGGGCATTTGTGAAGATGGGATCTTCACTGAGGGGCTCTCTCGCTGTTGGCGATCGTTTGCCCTTTTCGCCAATTTAGGAGATAATGGTTTTGGGGCTTTGGGACAGCCCCGGTAGTTTGCCGGGTGCCCAGATTGTCCGCAGAGGACGCAACTTGGTGGCTCTGTGCACAGGGCGCGGTCTTTGGGACGGGGACAGTCGGCTGTTCCGTGGCTACCTAGACACTTGACGCATCTAGGAGTCGCGTAACAGTTGGACTGCGAATGGCCATATAATTGGCATCTATGGCATTGTCCAATGACGTTGGACCTACGGGGCTTCTCAATGAGATGCCCGACAGAGAGCAAACGGACTTAATTTTGAATATTGGGTGGTGACCATCAGTAGGGTCACAGACTACTAGGACCATGTCGTAGACTAGGCCCTTTTTCGCTCTATGCAAGCGATGGACGGCGGTAACAGGGATCCCTTGCGAGATAAGATCTTCTTTAATCTCGTCAGTGGGGATCTCCTTGGGCACGCGTCTAATAACGACGCGGGTTGCGGCCTCCTCTGGGAGGGAGTATGTATGGAAGGAGTAGTTCCTTCCTTGGAGCATGCGGGTAAGTTCCCTATAGTCCGAGGACGAGGGAACGGTGACTTTGATACCCTGGTGGGTAGATGAAGCGTTAGTGTAGTTGATCTTACGATCAACACACATCTTAGAGATCTCAGTCCACTTGGACTTCTCTTGGATGTAAATCGGGGGAGGGGGACGTTGCTTCTTCTTGTCCGAAGCAGCGGGCGGACTTGCCTTAGGGCTTGGAGGATGGGCAGCCTGAGAGGCGGCGGGGGCGGGGGGCGTTGTGGGCGGGCGGGGGGACATAGCCTCCGCCGCAATCGGTTTTTTGGCCTTACTGGCCTGGGATGAGGAAGAGCCCTTCTTCCTCTTTCCTCCTACGACTATGTAGTCGTCTTCGGAGGACGACGAAGAGGCAGAGGGTATTTCCTCTGTGTCGGAGGGGTACCGAGGTATGGACGTATCCATTTCCTCGGGCTGCTTTGTCTCAGAGACAGTGGGAGCAGCAACGGGGGTGGGGGTAATGGCAGGGGTAGGGGCGGAGGCGGCGATGGCCTCGGGACCTGCGGGGGTGAGTTGTGAAGGGGCGATACCCTTTTCGGCCGGTGGCGGCGAGAGCGGACTCTCCAGCACGTCGCTGAACTCAGCGAACGTGTCTTGGACGGGAGGGGGAGAGGGGGCTCGCTGAAAATCTGCGAGCCGATCACCATATCTGGCAAGAAAGGTGGGGTCCTTGAGGAGGACCTCTCTGACGAACGCAAACAGTACTGCGTCCGTCATGGTTTGCGAAGTGAAGGGAGGGGAGGGGAGGCTATTTTAGCCAGGTGCCTAAACTTGTGACCTAGTCCCGAGGAGATACGTGGAACGTGAACACCCCGGGCAGACAGTTCCCCAAAAAAGCCCAACCCGTGTGTTTTTCCTAGTGTTGCACTGGCGAGAAGAAAAACACAAACAAACTCGCCAGCTACACTACTGTCTGAATGACCGAAAGGGTCAGTCGGAGTTGAGATACCTAACTCCCCGGGTGGGACAACCCGGGGATGTGTTCTCTCCCTGTCGGTGTCACAGGGAGGTGTGTGACTAGGGTGTGCCCTAAGCTTGTAAGCCTACCGCCAATCTTAATGTGCGGTAGGGCCCTATGGGTCTTGCGACCGATCCGGGCCGCTGGAATAGATACCCAGTCGTCCCGGGTGCAGCTGTGGACAAACGGGGGTTAAAATGCTACCAGACTGCGACTAGGAGATCCCCCAAGGTCGCAGTCGGAGCCCTTCCGAACTATTTGCCTAGCCTTGAAGGGGGTCGGCGGATGTGGCGGGTCTCCACCCACTTGGGTTCGTTGACACGGTAAGGTTTCCCCCAAGTACCACTTAAATCGGTGGTTTTTTGCTCTGAAGGAGCTTTAAAACGCGAGCGCAGTGGACAGACTACGAATGCCTAGCACTCGTAGCCGATCTGCTACGCCGTAGCTCTCGTAGCAGCACTTGGTCTGCGCGCGTACGCAAACCGTAGCACTGCTACGAAAGGGGGCGGGGCCGGTGGCCTACGCGAGTGCGGCGTAGCTGCGAGTGCTACGGGCGTAGCACTGCAGCGAGACCGAGACGGGGGGCGCGCGAGGCGCGGGGGCGGACAGCGATACGGAGCCAAGAGCACGTCTGAGCGCTATGGCAGCCGGGCGCGGAATCAAAAACAATGCCCGACCACCTTTTTTTTTTTTTTTTTTTTTTTTGAGAATGGCATCTCGCAGTTCAACCTATGAGGTTGTCGTCTGCTTAACCGGGCTTGAAAACAGTTTATTCCGGTTTGATCCCCTGAGCTTATAGAGGTATGAGGAACAGGGTGTAAAGTTCACTAATACTCTATAGAAAAGGAAGGATCCTCCGACCAGACGGGTGTTGTGTCTGGCGGGCAACTGCCCAATGCCCGACCACCTTTTTTTTTTTTTTTTTTTTTTTTTTCCTATATGGCATCTCGTAGTTGACCTATAGAGGTCGTGACTACTTAACCGGACTATCCTGTGGTTGCCTTAAGTAAACTCAAAGCCTCCAGCCAGGGGCGTAAAACTAGTATACTAAGCGACTACACGCTAAGGGCACCCCCTTTGGGGTACGAACCTCGGCTTAGGGCGTCGCTGGGGGAGGGCAGCAAGATGGGACAGGCTGGATCATAATAATATTATTTAAGCTTGATGAGGCCGGCATTTCCTATCTGACTACTCTGAGAAGAAATGCCGAAACAAACTCAGAGGTCACAGTCGGGAATTTAAAGCTACAGGCTCAGCTGCGGCGCGGGCTGGCCGTTCTTCGAGCAAGGGTCGGGGGGAAGCATTTACTTGGGGACGTCGCGAGGGACCTCGGCGGCGAGGTCGGAATGACTGCCCGACCACCTTTTTTTTTTTTTTTTTTCCTATATGGCATCTCGTAGTTGACCTATAGAGGTCGTGACTACTTAACCGGACTATCCTGTGGTTGCCTTAAGTAAACTCAAAGCCTCCAGCCAGGGGCGTAAAACTAGTAGCCCGACCACCGAAAATGGCCCTTCTTTTATACTTTGCTGTGACCAATCAGAATCCTCGAAATTTGCACACGGCACTGATCTTTTCCCTTCGACCAATCAGAGCTCTTGAATGTTGCACACGGCACCTATGTGTACTTGGTTTGGGGAACTTGTTTTGCATGTTTTCGGTGGTTGGACATCCTCTTTAATACAAGTTTTTGGTCTTATAACATAGGTTTTTACTTATTCTAGCTATGTATAAAAGATCTAAGCCGTATTTTGTAATTTGAACCTTAAAATAATTAAAAAAACTAAAACGGCTCTCCTTAAGGTAACGTTTCCTTATACTTAAACTTATGACCACTTGGTACAAGTGGCGCCACCAAGCGGGGACAATAAAAGACCTGGGATACGCCCACTTTATTTTCTAGAACAATCTAGATATTATCTTATCTATCTACTTATATTAGTCTATCTAACTTATACTCGAAGTTCTTCGTCGCTAACAAAAGTTAAATTATTTTGTACTCAAATAATCTTCAATCGTGGGGTAAGTTTTCTTAGTAGAAAACGTGTTCTCGATTCCTTATTATCGGTGTATCTCCGCTGCACATTTTGTAATTGTCGACTCTATCGATTAACTCAATAAAAACACGATGACACAAAAACCGGGATCTTATCACACTGTGCTGCGTTACCGGGTAGGCTACCATGCCAAATAGCATCACCCTCAAGATGTTTTATATCTGTGGTGTAATTATTAATAGAATTAAATACATTTTTATTTCTTTCTCGGTTAATTACAATATAAGAACAATATATTCTGGACCTCACATGTCTAGATTGTATACGCACACGTAATAACCAAATGTCTTTTTCTTCAATAAAATCTCTGAGCTGACTTATTTGACGCTTCCGGTATACCTCAATATTGTACAAGCCTTCAACTAAGTGTTCAGCGTAGTAGCTGCGAGCCAACTTGATTTGGTATGTGCCAAGTGCAAACAGAATTAGGTCTTCTTCAGAAAAAACCGGGAAGTCTTCAAAAATAGGTTGACCACTGCTGGTCTTTCAAATGATGCCCTCTGTCTATTTATGTTATGACGGATAACATAGTCCGCTAAGAGGTTTGGTATTTCAATGCGTTCATTAATTATATTCACGAACGACGATGCATAAATACTATCTTGTATTGGTGTCTGAAATGCATTGATGAGTGCAGCTGCGTTTTGGAAGTCCTCGAACATGTGACTTAAGGCGCGATTAAAATATTCTTGCCTAAACAATTTAAAGTCTCGCTTGAACTTGCCATTTATAACTTCCACTACCCAGCGGCATAGAGTGACCAGCCTAGTTCTATTGGCCTGTTCAGTAGTAAGCTGGTCTGCACCGCGGTCTTTGGTTTCGGGCATATAGGCACTGTAGTTGAATCGCTGCAAACCGCCACAGAAGTCTCTGAACCCACGATCTAAAATGAATATATCGCCAGCCCGGTAAAACAAGTGAAATGTACCTTCTTCGTCATTTATTATTCTTTCCAAAATACTGGCATCTGAGTCGGTAGCAGCGTAGGGCCCACAAACATCAATTATATGCCCATCGGAACACACCATTAAGAACGGTTTTAATAGTTTTTAGTATTTGTGTAGACTGTAGGTCTCTCGCTGGAACGAAAAGTTGGAGCTCTTCTGTATATAAATATATGTTCCATCCATGATTGTTATTGCCTTCCTTTCTTCTGGAGATGACTCGGGATTTCCAACTAACGCGTTTGGTACAATAAGATTGCGGTCAGCGACCATTCTTCTATTTAAATGGTCGAGTCCCAGGTGTCTTGGCTTAAAATCCAGAGATATAGCATCACGCGCGGTTTTTAAATGCCTTTCTAGAGTCCTTCTACTTATGTTAAAGAGCGTGGCTAATCTCTCGTTGCTATCACCACTTCGCAACTTCATTAAATAAATGGCTAGTTTCGTTTTGGCGTTTGACTCCGACAAAGAAGGCGTTTGTTCCAAGATTGAATTGAATTGATCTCTGCTAACGCCCAATCGAATATGAATCTCATTAGGATCCATATTTTCGATATCTTCAGTCTAGAATATTTTTTAGGCTCATTTTAATGTTTTTCCTTCTTGTCTCCATTTGTATCAACGTATTTTAAATCTTTATTGAGCAAATTATTACGAATACCTTTCAATAACTGAGGGACATCATACAATAACATAATCGTTTTCTTATTAACTTAAAAATTTACATTTCGCCATTCTTTTCCTTTTTGCAGGTAATCAGCTTTGGTATCCTCAATTAAACTATTGATAGTAACTCACGTTAATTGTGCTTTGATCACACACCGTGCAGAGAACTATAAGACCTGTACGCTGTACATTTGTGATTACGTCTTTGACCATTTTTAACCGACGTCAAAAAAAGGAGGAGGTTCTCAATTCGTCGGAATCTTTTTTTTTTATGTATGTTCCCCGATTTCTCGAAGACGCCTGGACCGATTTGAAAAATTCTTTTTTTGTTGGAAAGGGTATACTTCCCAAATGGTTACATGAAAATTTTATCGAAATCGGACAAGCGGTTTTTGAAAAATCAACAAAATCTAAAAATTTACCTACATTTTCTACATTAACGATCTTTTCGTTTACTTTTTTGTGGGGTAGGTAAAACTAAAAAGTGAAAAATAAAAACTTAAAAAAAAAAAACAGCTGACTTAAAAAAAAAAAAAACACTACAAAGTGATAAATAACTTTAATTTTGGAAGTCGGTGTCAAAAAACGAAAATGCGTAACCAACGACACCGACTTCCGAAATTAAAGTTATTTATCACTTTGTAGTGTTTTTTTTTTTAAGTCGGTTGTTTTTTTTTCATTAACTCGTTTTTCTTCAAAGCTTGCATAAAATAATATGCAATATGCAACTGGCTGCTTGTAGTTTTTCTTAATACCCTTCACCATAAAAACGAGTGCATGGTCTGCCAGTTTGTTTTCTTCACCATAATTTACAAACCCCTTTAATTATCAGTCCGTGAGTTATAATAGACTAGTGGGATAAATGACATCTCATCAAAGATCAATGTACAACGACGGTCTTCGTTTTTCATCTCTGAAACAGTCTTCTTTAATTAATCAAATACTGTCTCATTGATGCCTGGACCTATCCCTACTTGACTCGGTAACGTATTTAATGCCTTAGCAGAAGGCAAAGTAAAATATTTGGACAGTAAAGTTTAGCATTCCGGATTTCTCTTAATTAATAGTGATAATCACTTTTTCGTCGACAGTAAATCGCCGTCCTTTACTTTTCTTGCCCGTTTGGCGAAACTGCATTTGTATGAATGATTTTCCAGCAGCTGTCATCTTTTCCGAGACCTGTTGAAATTCTATATCATTGGAAAGTTTTTTAGCACAAGAAAGTCTTTCACTATAATTTATAACCTTCTTCCTAAGGCGAGACACTTCTTTTTTCTAATTTCTTATTTGTTGTTGGCATGATGCGAAGTTTGCACAAGAGCAGGTGATTTCCTTTTCGAACCTGTAACGGTAATTAAATTAGTACTTACTTTTTGCCAAATTCTGACATGTATGCCTGTAAAAAAAGTAACTGATGGATATGGATGTTCCGAAAGTTTATTAGAGTAGATACAAGGACTGCTGGACGAAGAAAAGACGAAAGAAATTAAAATACTTTAGTTTTGTTGTTGCGATTTTCGTTATTACTGCAATTGTGGCTATAGCCATAACAGACTAATAATAATAATAATTTATTTAATAAAACGTTTACAAAAGGTGTACATTTAGCCAAGAGTAGCAAAGGAGATCACCCATTTAGTAGGGCGACTCGGGCTAAAAAAAAAAAAGTTGGCGCGCCAGGAATGAAATACATTTTATTTGAAAGGTTACAGGAGTAGAAAGAAAATTGTATGGTGACAACGTTATAATTAATTTAGGGACAAAGATATAGAACGGTCTTTAAAAAATAAAATCGGGTTTGTTCGAACACTTTAACTCGAGAACGGCTGGACCGATTTTCATGGTTTTTGGTATTCATAAAATAACAAAATGGAAAGAACATAATGCAACGGGCGGCCTTATTGCTTGGCAGTAATTTCTACCAGGCAACTTTTGGGTTAGGAAAAACAGCTAAAAAAATATACATTTTGAATTCGATTCCTATTTTTTATATTTTATGATTACAACACTGCTATCTACTAACCAACTAGATATATATAATAGGCGTTGTACGGATTATAATAAAACAAAGAAAAGGGTACAAAAGTATCAATTTATTGTTTTTTTTTATACAGTGATCTTACATATTATGCTCATTATCTTGAACGATAACATAATCTAAAAAACCTGCCGGTGTTTGTAAGGGCTCATCTAGATGTCTAGCCAAGCCGAGAAACCAAATAATTGACATGGTATGAGCACGGCAGCCTAGAGTTTTTTTGCCAGTAAGACACGTACAATAATATTTTTTAATTGCATTTCTGCCATTTTCCGTATAATCTGCCATAATATAAACATAGTACGTCCTGGCCCTCGAATGTCGCGATTGAATACGACCTCTTACGGCCGGTATCAATAACGTACTTACCTTTAACAATCTGTTAAATTACCTATCTTTTGTAGCTATAGCCGCATTTGTGCGTCTCAATAAACTAAAGGTAGATAGGAGTATCTATCTTTAACTTTGAACTATCTTTGGGAGGGCTTACCGCTACCATAGTTAAGTAGATCAATAGAAAAAAAAAGTAGAGCGTCTCAATAACATTTTGACAGTTAACTTTAGTTTATATTCGTTACTGTCAGTCCAAAATTTGTAATCTCCCGAAATTGGGCGATTTACTGCTGGTTTACATAATTAGTAATTTACAACTTATTTCAAAATAAAATGGATTTGTTCAGTGATGAAAGTGATAATGAGATGTATGAGGCCGGTGTATTTGATTCTGCGACAACTACAGAATCAAGTGAACGCAGAGTGTACAGTCGCATTAACTACGAAAGTGAATTTTCTGACTCGGAATTTATATTTAGGTTTAGATTAAATAAAACTAGTGTAAATGAATTATTAGTAAAAATGTTACCAAATTTGAGAGTAAAATCCTCCCGGTGAGTAAATTACCTATTTCTATTCTAGTACTTAACCTAAACTTATCAAGTAGAACTAACAAAAGTAATATACCAACTACTAGTGTAGCTAAACATGAGATATTTTTTAATTTATTTATTGACTACAACTAATTAAACATTTTATTTCAGGAACTATGGTGTATCTCCACTACACCAGTTGTTGCTCACACTTAGATTTTATGCATTAGGCACAATGCTTGTATCTGTTGCGGACTTCGTTGGAGTTTCAAAAGCAACAGCTGGCAGAATTGTGGCTGATGTATCTCGTGCAATAGCTGGACTGTATTGTGAATATGTTAAAGTTTTGGAAAACACCCAGCATGCCTTTCATGCCATTGCAGGATTCCCTAAAGTACTTGGGGCAATTGACTGTACACATATACCCATACAATCACCCAGTGAGTTGGCATTTTTACTGTTAAAATGTTTCAGATAAAAGGCATATGCTTTGATTCCTTTTACAAAGCTTGTAGTTACTCAAATCTAAAGTAATAAATAAGAGATTTTTATTTTTAGATTCTAATATAGGAGAAGAGTACAGAAATAGGAAAGGAATATTTTCAATGAATGTCCAAGGAGTCTGTAATGCAGACTTGCTATTTATGAATGTAGTTGCTCGGTGGCCAGGGTCTGCTCATGATGCTACTATATTTAACAATTCCATTATAAAAAGTGAGTACTTATAAATAAAATATTTTAATATTTTCTATCATTAAACTTTTCAAGCATACCTATCTGATAACATCACCTACCTACATAAAATAACATTCTTATAATTATTTTCAGTGCAATGTGAAGATGGGATCATTGAAAATAGATGGCTCATTGGTGATAGTGCATATCCTTGTAATTCATACCTATTGACGCCATTGCTCAACCCGGTATCTCTTGCAGAAATTCGCTACAATGAATCACATATTAAGACCAGGAACACCATAGAAAGGTTGATACCTATTATCATTGATCACTTGCCTATTTGTTTTCATATTAACATGTATAGGTTGTGTTCAGTATAAATAGTTAAATATTGTTAATATTTTTTCAGGTGTTTTGGTGTATGGAAAAGACGCTTTCCAGTGCCTTCGTTGAAAATCCGTCTTGCATTACAAACAACTTGCCACATCTGTGTTACACAACATTTGTAGGTTGAATAATATAAGTGATGTGGAACCTGAAGTTGAGATACCGCTTGAGCAAGCTGATATTATCGTTGAGGGAGTGAGTCACCAACATCATCGTGTTAGACAACATCTTATAGATAATTATTTTAGTTGGTGTGTACCTATATACAATTTGATGTCAGTCTTATGGTTCTAGAAAGTAATATGAAAATGATCAAGGGTATAAATGTTTTTTTTTTTTCAGATATCTACACAGAATATTCGTGGCTAGGTTCAACAAAGGAATATTGTAAAAAAATATTATTAATTCTGATTATATCTAAATGAAAAAGAATATTCAAACGTTTAATTTCTATATCCTTACCCTGTTATTCATAATCCTATTTTATCTCTATTTTAGCTAAAATAGGTTTATAGAACGTTTGTCTTTATCTGTCACGTTGTCATTTCTGTGTGTAAGAAAGAGACCAACCCCATTTTAACTAAAAAAGGGTTTGATAAGTTTTATGAATAAGGGGGTTAATCTTTAGTATCTTTTTGTTAAAATATAATTAAAAAAAACAAAGAGAATATAATGACACAATATTTTTAATTAAACAACACAATACACAATTATACACCATATTACAAAACATTATAAATAATCAATATAACATGTAATAAATCAAAACTAACTTATAAATATTGGGAACTTACATAACTATTCTTTACAGTTAATTTTTTCTTTCATTAATTTTATTTCTAATTCTAGTTTTACAGTCTCTAATTCTATTTTTTTATTTTCTAACACAACTTTTTGTGCCTTAGCTTGAAAGTAAGCTGCCAACCCCAGATCCTTGTCTCTCTGAGCTCTCTGTACTTCTTCAGAGAGCTTCCTCCGTTTATTCACTGTAAAAATAAAAGGGTTTTATTAAATTTAAATAGTATTTACACAAAATTCCTTCACCACTGCTTATACTAATGAATACAATGTTTACAACTTACAACCTTTAACCAGTACTTTAATATTTATCTCAAAACGGGAACCCATATTACTGAACTATGTGGCTAACATTGTAAATTAATTTTAGCGACTAAAGTTAAAAATATGAAACTTACAGGCACTCTTTGGAGTGTTAAAAATAAAGTTCTTTGGTGTGTAACTACTGCCACCATCACCACCACCACCATTACCACTACAATCACCACCCAATACCACAACGCTACTGCCCTGAGCTAATTCTGGCAATGGTTGGAAGTCTAAAACTTCTACAATTGCTTCACTGGTGGCCGTGCTAGCAATAGCTTCATCCGCCCCATCACCACCAAACTCCGCAGCTAGGCCATTGCATGTAGCACCTAAAATAGATGCTACTCGGTCTAAAACTTCATCAGGAGGGATGTAAGACTTCCCCCCTCCAGTCTGTAAATTAAAAACAAAGTTTAGAGCAACCACAATAAAATGCATGACTACATAATAATAATATAAATTCCTTAAATACTGACCTTAAGGTTATTTTGTCTTATGAAAGCACTACGCTTCCTTGCAGACTTCTTTAAATTCTCCCACTTGAGTCGAATTTGCTCAGGACGCCGCATATCTCCCGTAACAGCACTGAACTCCTGTGCAATTGATTTCCAAGCTTCTTCTTTAAGTTTATTGTTTGTTGCGTTCGTCGCTTTGGTTGTTATCACTTGATGTTTCATAATCATATCAAGAAGTAGAATTATGCTGTCCTTTACAAGCGGCTTAGCCTTAATCTGAAAGTAAATTATAATTTAGGCGCGAATTGGTGGCAAGGGAAGCCTTTTGTTTATCTGTCCCAGACATTATAGTTTTTAACAAAATATAATCAATGAGTACTCAGGCAATACTTACATATTGTTGTTCAGCCATTTTAAGAAATCGTTGCACAATACTTTAGATACAAATAAGTTATTAATTTCCAAACAAATCACAAGTCGAAACACTTCAAAACAGATGCAAGCAAGCAAAGGTTGACAGCGTCGCGTCGCGTCGTTTGCTGGCAAATGTCAAAAATGCGTTTTATTGCATCATGTTAGAAAGCATTTTATCATTATTTTAATATAATAAGTCCACCGTTTTCGTATAAATTATAAAAAGAGGTTTTTTTTAAGTACAATTTTACTGAAGCTAATATCGTTTAAGCAAAAACAATATTTTTCACGAGAAACAAAACGTAACGCATTTTTTGTGAGGGAAAGGACCTATCCGTCTTTAACTGCAGCTAGGTATCGTTACGGAAATTTTGTTATTGAGACGGCAGTTATCGATAGATCAGAAGTAACAGTTAAGCTCTGGTAGCTAACCGAGTTTAACTTACAGTAGAGTATTGAGACCGGCCGTTAGAAGTCTCGTTGTATTATTAACATTAGGCAAGTTGATAATATTAGGATCATTATACAGTTCAATCGTGTATACCCCGTCTCTGATGTGCTCGCCACAGTATGATCGGGCTAATTTGAGCTGATAAGTGGCCAAAGCAAAAAGAATACAATCTTCTTCATTCAGACGAGGAAAATCTATTAGTTCTGGGTCATCAGCCGTCATTCGTCGGAATACAACTCTTTGCCTGTTCATATTATTTTCTATGACATAATCGGCAAGATCGTTCTCTATATTTCGCCTGTGTTGTATGATTTCCAAAAAGTCTTCTGCGTGTATGCTATCTATTATTGGTTGATGGAATGCATTGACGAGACTGGCTGCTACTCTAAAATCATCCATCATATGAGGCATAGCTCTATTGAAAAAATCTTGACGGAACAATTTATAATCGCGCTTAAATCTTCCATTCACCACTTCGATTACCCAACGACACATAGTAACAAGTCTTGATTCGTTGGCTTGAGCTGTGGATAATTGTAGTGCACCGACTTCTTTAGAGAGTGGTAAATAGCACGAATAGCCACATTCTTCTAAGGATGCAACTGAGTCTCGAAAGCCCCTGTCAAGGATGAAGACATCTTCATTTTGAAAGTACCAATTGAACACATAACCACTCTCGTCTCTTGCCATATTCATCATGATACGACCATCAGATGATGTAGCAGAATATGGGCCAGTCACATCAATTATATATCCATCGCAAGTTACAAATAGAAATGGCTTCAGTAAATTGGTATATTTGTGTAAGCTATAGCTTTCCCGCTGAAAAAAGAAATTGGAGCTTTTCTGACAATAAACGTATGTTGCGTCGCATATTACGATTGCCTTTCTCTCTTCCGGCGGCGACCCAGGATTACCGAAAATCGTTTCTGGTACTAATAAGTTCCGGGATACTACTTCCTGTCGACTAATGTGATCGAATCCTAAATGACGAGGAACAAAATCTCGAAGCAAGCATTTTCTAGCAATTCCAAGTTTTCGTTGTAGAGTAGACTCTGGCATTCTGAACATGTTACTTAGACGTAGGTTCGAATCACCAGTTCTGTATTTTGCTAGTAAAATGCCTAGGCAGGCTTCAGGACGTTTTTGGTTTCTCAGACTAGGTGTTTCAGACAATATGAGTTGAAACTGATCATGACTAAGACCTGTCCAGTAAAATAATTCTGTTTGGCTCATTTGCCTATAATTGACAAAGTCTAGAAAGGAACTCCTTTCTTCTTTTAACACATCTATTATATCATCTAAGTAAGCCCCACTAAGATTTGGTGCCTCCTGTAATTGTTCCCAATCAAAACTGATCAAATGTTCTTGACAAACACGACTATCTTTAGGTATGTATATGTTATACTTGCATAAAACATTCGCCCGTAAAGAACTCGGCAAGCGACGCCGGGTGGTATTTGGACAACCAAATATTAAACAGCGCGAACTTGTGCAAGGAACACGTCGATATCAGCTACTTTGGACAGAAGAGTTTCTGGCCGATGGCTCAGCGACTTCCACAGGCACAGCAGCATCAACAGGCGCAATGTCATCTGCTGGCAGAACGTTATCTGCTGGCGGAACGTCAGCTCTTCTTCTCCTGTCTGCTCGTTGTACACAAGGACGGCAGATAAATTCTTCATGATTCAGAAGAATCTGAAAAGAAACAACAAAATTAATTCGAATCTATTTTTTGGCATTTATTTACTCAAAGCGGTTACTGATTCACTTTAAAAATCGTAACTAAAAGCCTGACCACGAGGACGCCTTGTAGGGGCGAGATCGTAAGGCAGCGGGCAAATAAACACGTGCCCTTATCTTTTTCACGCCTTATCAGAATACAAAAGTGACGTCATCGACGCCAGGTGCAGAGATATTTTAACCGGGTTGTACATAGGTAATTCTTAGATACCTACATACATACATTAATTATTAAGTACAAACATTTTTAACATTTGACCAAAAAATATGTACTTATACTTGTCGAGGGTGTATAACTTCTGTTATAATCGTAAGTGCGGCCTATTTTGAAACAACTCAGACGTCAATAAAGATCGTCTTCTATTAACAACTGAACGATTACAACACACACCTTTCCATGATAACATCAAGTCCGTTATTTGCGCAATGGTCACAGATTATAAAAAAAAACAGTCCTTATAACACACGCCGAGAAATAAGCTGATTCGCAAAAACAGTGAGTAGTGAACAAGGCAACAGATGATGCGTCACTGAACGGACTGAGATGACTCGCGCGCGCGTGTCTATTGTGTTACAAGTAAACGGCACAGAGCACGGGGGAAGTGAGGGACGCGCGGAGCGTGCAAGATTAGAACAGGTTTTTACCTGAACGCGCAAAACGTATTACTTGTACCAAATATAATTCCTAATAATTATCCAAAACGAATTGTTGTTTTAATTTTTACATGCAACATATCTTCGAACCCAAATTGTTCTCGTCTTTGGTGCCATAGTAAAAAATAATGTATTCTATACATATTTTTAAAATATGTAAGAATTATCGAGGGCCACCCAAAAAAAAAATTAGCTCAGAATGGGTGATCTCCTTTCTATACAATTATAGTGCCTAAAAATAAACTAAAAGTAAAATATGTTTTGTTACGGGTGCAAGTAGTGATGGTTCGGAATTAGAGTGTTAGTTAGCATAATATTGATGTGAACCAATTTCAATAACGCCATTAGCAGCTTCTTGTCCAAAAGCTTATAAATAGCTTTTGGGTAATACATTATAGTAAAGTTATAATTACCTGACCGACACTCCTTTTTAAGATCATCTTTAATATTTTCAGATGAAGTCAATGGGTTACATAATGTATTTATTATATTAACCGTGACAGCTCTCGACTTATAACAGCAAGGGTGGAAAATTGAGTTTCACCTTGTTGTAAGGATGCAGGCATATGAATTGAATAATTACATTCTCTCAGCAATGGCACAGAATCTCTAAAGCCTCTATCCAGAATAAATATATCACCTCCTTGGAAATATATCCTTAGTGGTTTTGTTTCCTCATTAAACTCATTAATTATTATATTAGCATCTGATGTTGTAGCTGGATAGGGGCCCAATACATCGATAATGTATCCATCACAACAAACCATAAGTAAAGACTTCATCAAGTTCCTATACTTGTGCAAAGACTATGAATCTTTTTGGTACATATAATTAGATGATTTTTGTACATATAAATATGTTCCATCACTTATAATAATGGATTGCCTACTTTCTTCTCCAAATAATCCATTAGGTAGTAATCAGTTCCTTTCAGGATTTGTGTTCTACTTATATTGTTGATCCCTAAGTTATTTGGGAAAAATACTCGCTCTATTATATCTCGAGCTTGACCCATTAACCTCATTAGTGAAGTGCGAGGTATATTTAAAAGTGTTGAGATCCTTTGATCACTATCACCCGTTCGCAGTTTAATTAGATATACAGCAAGCGCTGATTTCTTTTGGCGAATGTTTTGCATTTCTGGCAATTCTAAATAGAGTTGTCCAAATTGCTTTTTGCTCAACCCAACCCAATAATGCAAAAGTTCATCTGACATATTTTCTATATTAGAAAAATCCAGGATTAACTGTCGCTCATTTACAAATGTTGCAAAATCTTGGATGTGTTCTGCATCAAAACTATGAATGGATGACTGTATATAAGCTAGAACTTCCGAATTATTACTGTATAAATGTAATGAGCTAATCCTACAGTTCTGTGGCACATAGAATTTATAATCTACAATAACTTCACCCTTAGCCATTTAGGGACAGCTAGCCTTTAGGTCGAATGGCACTAGAGGAGGGCGTGCTGCTACTACCACACGAGATAATTTTACACATTATTTTGTAAACGAAAACCCACTTCCATGGCAAAATAATTATATTCATTAATAAATACATACACAACTTACAACGAGCTTTTGGCTGTCCATGTTTCACCAGCAGGCTTAGCATGACGCTTTCTATTTCTACGAAGAATAGACCCCACGACCAAACACAACACTCACTACACTCACCCTACGCTGAATCATTGAGATGATCCAGGTCTCTTTTGAACGCGGTGTTGTCATAGCCCACAGGAATTATATCGTCGGGGTTTGCTAGCCTCCTTCCATTCCAACGAGCTCCTGGTATAGGTGAGTTACGGTAGAAGTCGTCTCTCGCAACCCTAGGTGTTAGTGGGTTGGCTAGGGCCTCAACTGTCTTGCGTAAATTAGACAAAGTCACTGTAGAGCAGTGTGGCACTTAGCGCCCATGCACAACATTTTTCTTTTGGAAGAACTGGAAGATAAACATCTCCCTGGTGCCGTAGGACGCCTATGCAATTAACTAGCCTGAAGAATGGCTCTGGAACCATTGGTATATGCCGCACGGTCTGGATCAGAGGATTGGCGACGTCAAGATCGTGTGAGTAACGGGAAAGGGGATTGGTCTTATTAAACAGCCCCTGCTGACGGGAGAGCCTGGCTTCAACGAGACCGAGGCCAGCTCTGTAAATGCTGCGGACATCAACCTCGACCGCCGGGGTCAACTTGGCGATGCTTTTTGCCAGATGGACGGCTCCGGTACCTACTCCACGAGTAGAGATGGGTAAAGGGATTGCCTCTCGAGCAACAACCTCTCCAACTGAGGGTAAGGCACCTTCTGCATTAGAGCAACCAAGGAACAGCTGCTCACGGATGAAGATTTCGCGGCTAGCTTGAAATTCTGCTCCTTTCTTCTCCCGATAATTCCCAGAACGTTTCGTCTCCTTTTTCATCTTCTGCCCTTTGGAGGGCGGCGGTGCAGCGATATCACTCATGTTCAGTAAGCTAAACAAAGCCACTGTAAGATGTGGGTTTCACTCGCATATGATAACAAACAAACAAAGTGACACAGTAGGGTCACTCACAGTGTGTTTCTATACAAAGTGACATTTCGTTTCTCCATTTTTGACATCGCACCGTAGAAATCTTTCTACAATCTGTCATTTTGTCTTTCGTTTCTAATGATCTTTGTCTAGGTCCTTTTTTATGTAGACTATTTCAGAAGAAAGTTTTCTATCCCAAACTGTCAAAATTACATTGACAACTGACATTTTGTAATCGCCATCGCCATGCTTAACACAGTAGAAAACTTTCTACTCGATGGCCACAAACTATATACAGTTATCTACAAAACCATGATTTTACAGGAGAGCGTTTTGAACGCAAAACTGTGATAATAGAAGAACAAAGCTATCTTCTCCTATATATCAGAATAAAAAATGAGAAACAAACAGCAGAAAAACAACTATGACAAAACAAAGAATTCGAATTATGTAAAAGTGAATTTTGTAAAAAGTGCAGTCGACTCTTTCTACTTCGCTGCCGTCGTACTGTCTACACGGAACGTTAAACGTCTATTCTTCCGTCGACAAAACCCGTTTCTATGGTGGTCATGCTACGCGTGCAGAATCATCATGAACATTTATTGATTGACAATAATTCATTAATAAAAATATATGTAGTTTACTTGCCTAAGCTCTTTTTTTGTTCAACGGTTTGCTCCTGTTCTCCAAACAAATCTACAACTTCCTCCCAACATTTCTTTTTCAAATCTCTGTCGGAATAATCTGATGAGGAATTATTCCAAATTGATAGTCTACTTTGAATTTCGCCATCATCAACTTGAACCATCTTGTATGCGGTTGTAGCAGCCTGGTGTGAGCAATCCTGTTCCGACTTCTTCGGAGCGAGCTATCTCTCGTCGTGGTGATGACGGCTCGTCTAAACAACATCAAAATCGTAGTCTATAGCATTACACGTAAGAAAAAAAAACATGCATATTTAATAGCCTTTCTGTATAGAAATTATCCATCGTATGAAATTAACAATCAACTAAAATATTAAAATAAGCAGTTAAAAAATAAAACATAACAGTGCACACGTGTTGCATGCAATGAGGTGGGGGCGTCACTGGCGGCCGGCAGTGTTGCCGCTTAGGGAAAAATAAAGTCACCAAACTTTTACTAAAATGTCACTAGATTGGGTGAAAAAATAAATTTAAAAAGTCACTAGAAGTCACTTAATTATTTAATGAATCTTCATCAACAAAATTACTGATTATAGAGGTACTTAATTAAAAACAAATATGAAAAATCAATGAACAAAAAACAAAACAAAACTTTTCAATTTCTAAAACGTTGTGCTTAAAAATTTATTAATTGAATTAAAAATCGTCATCTATTATCACTGTATCATCAGCTTCGTTCGGTATGGTGAAAGTGGACGGTTGCTCTGTAGTTGCAGTGGAAGTCGAAGCTTGCGGTTGTTCTAAGGATGTAGATGGTGCAGTTTTCTTATTTATATTTTTTAACGGTTTTCGTCATTTGGGACAAGACTTCATTAGGTAAAACATAAGTTTTGCAGGTTTCTTTTAACAATTTTAGCTGGTTCCTTATCAACAGTATCGAATTCAGAGTTGTTGTTGCTAATCTGTTTCGTAGTTTCGATTTAACAATGTTCATTATACTGAACGTTCGCTCTACTTCCGCGTTGGAGTGTGGCAGCGACAAAACTGCAATGGCCAAATCTGCTAAATCTTGGTATGTGTTAATACCTGCAGCATTTTTGTATTTGCTCACTTGAGCCCAAAATTGAATTGTATCGCCATTGGCAGTTACGTCCCATTTGACAAAATTAATATGAGTCCATTGCTGTAATATTTTTTCAATTTTGTCCTCGTTAAAGCCAAGTTCTAAAGCAAGTTCAGCAATTGAAGTGTCCTTTATTTGCCATAAAGTGTTTCTTACTGATAACTGTGTCATTTTTTCAAGCGCCATAAAATTGCTGGGCAAGCGGTTTTGTAGTTCTTTTGCTAATTTAACAGTGAAATCTATACAGCTGTTTCTAACAGGGGCAACTTATTCATTTGTTAATTTGGTTTTAGCGATATGCGATTCAAATAGGTATCCTAGGTGAGGTACTGGGCTTAGATGGTCTTCAATTTTTAATCTTAAATAGTCTTTCTCGGTTATGGCTGTATATGGTATCAAAATTCTATTACATATGGAGCGTAATAAGGTCATCAATGAGGTAATTAATTGAACTGGATCTATGTTCTCTCCTTCAAAAGTTTTTATTCCAATCTGTACATCATTCAGTATACTTTTCAAATACAGCAAATGTAAACGATTAGTTTCATTTCTGTACATTACACTCAGTAAATCTGCAGTGTGGCATTTATCTTTTGTCAGTGTAAAAAGCAACTTAAGCTCTTCCCATTGCGACAAAATACGGACAACTGCCGGTTCTATGGATAGCCAACGTGTATCACACAATTTGAGAATATTAAGTGGTTCTTCTCCGCAATTGATAAGACTGTAAATTTCTTTATATTCGTGTTGGCGTTTAGACGAAGTTGAAAACCGGCTGCCAGTCCGGCCGCCGGCTGGACTGGCGGCCGAGTGAGTGAGACACCGTACATCGCTATAGTAATTAGTGGTGGCGCGACCAGCGTGGCGGCGCAACCAGCAGTGTTGCCACCTTAGCCCTTTTCGGGCTAGATCTAGCACTTTTTAGTGAAGGTAAACTCGTTTTTTCATGCTTTAGCCCGAAAAGAGCAATCTAGCCCTTTTCAAGCGATACGAAAACTTCGCACCGCGATTACCAAGTTATGAAACAATGCGCGCCATGTAGTATAGATTTCTTCAATTCACTTTATGATCACTAATTTAGTATATTTTTAGTTTTGCTATGGTAACCCTACCTGCTCTTTCTGCTTTTTTACCGGGGAATTCTCCAAATTTGTTTCTAAGTATAAACCGACTAATTTAGGATGTAGTTACTATTCATAGTGATATTATTTACGTGCCTTTTTTTTTGCAGTATTATAATATCACTAAAGGAAATTAGAGGGAAGCGAACATTTGTTTTTGTAACTTGTTGAAATAATCGAGCGAGTGACCTGAACATTGTGGTGTCTTCAGTTTTGATACATAAGGTGTGTGAATGTGAATGTTTTGAAAGTTCAGTACGTAACAAAGTAAAAAATGACGGATCTACCATTTCAAAAACGGACTGTTTACAAACAACATTATAAAAAAGAGTGGGAAGTGGAATTTAATTGGATAAAGCCAGTGCCAGGAAATTCGTCAAAAGCTTTATGTGTATATTGCAAAATCGAGATAAATGCGAAGTTATTCGATATCCAACGACACAAAGATACGAAAAAACATAAAAACAGTTCAGCTCCTTTCATATCGTCCTCACAAACCAAAATAGTTGTAAGTAAAGAAGATACCGCAAGTGCCAGTAAGTCTGAAACTTATCTTAGCTTATATATTGCAGAACACTCCTCCATCAACAGTGTTGATCACCTTACGGATTTATGCAAACAAATTTTCAGTTGTGACTGCGTCAAAGGAGGCGCAAAAGAAATGAAGATGCATCGTACTAAATGTACCCATGTTATAACCGAAGTTTTGAGTCCATATTTTAAAGATCTGTTGGTAAAAGATATTGGCACAGGTCCGTACAGCCTGATTATTGATGAATCCACGGATGTATCTGTCACAAAACAATTGGGAGTAGTTATAAAATATCTGAGTGAAGAACGCAAGGAAATAACTTCCACATTTCTAGGTCTTCAACAATTAACTTCCGCAAATGCTAGAGCTATAGTTGATGCCCTCATCAGTCTTATTAATGAGCTGAATTTAGATATTAAAAAATTAATGGGAATAGGAACCGATAACGCTTCCGTGATGGTGGGGATAAACAATGGAGTGTATAAGATTCTCAAAGAAGAGTACAATCTTCCCCATTTAATTTTGAATAGATGCGTATGCCACTCTATACAACTAGCTGTTTCGCATGCTTCCCAAGAGACTATACCAAGAAACATTGAGTTTTTAATAAGAGAGACCTACAATTGGTTTTGTCTATCCCCATCAAGACAAGATGCATACAAAGAAGTGTATGAAACAATTAATGTGGGTGAAAAACCACTGAAAATTTTAAAGATGTGTGCTACTCGTTGGATTTCTATTGAACCAGCAATAGTACGCATTCTTGCTCAATGGGATGAACTCAAACTACACTTTCAATTGACACAGAGGGCGGAAAATTGTTATACAGCCACATTGCTTTATTCGATGTTCCAAGATCAGAGGAATAAATTGTATTTGATTTACTTAAAATCAGTGCTTAGCGAAGTCCAACAAACATTAAAAATATTTGAAAGCAAGGGCGCAGACCCGGTATTTCTACTAGATACGCTAAAAAAGCTGATTGAAAGTTTGTGTCATAAAATTATCAATTCGAATTCCAGAGTAGACTATTGTGTTGAAAGAGTAAACGACTACGTTGATACAAACCCGTATATGGGATATTCGTTTGAGGATGCCTTGAGTAAATCAACACTGGAAAACGCTGAAAAGAAAGCGCTCAAACAAAGATGCATTGATTTTACATTAAAATTACCAGATAATTTAAAAAATTTGGAGACAATGACTGCTCTTTCTGTTAAAGAGACACTTAAAAGAAACAAAACTGTACAACGCATCGTTCACCTTGCAGAAGCATTTTGTTTGATACCAGAAGATATTGATAAAGTTCTAGTACAATATAGAAATATCGGAGAACACGACTGGGAGAACAAAGACGACACTATTAAATTTTGGTGTGAAGTTCTCAAATACAAGGATGCTGCTGGAAACAACTTGTATCAAGAGCTTGGATATTTGGCGAAAATAGTTTTGTCATTGCCCCATTCGAACGCGGATGTCGAACGTGTTTTCAGTTCTATGAACGTAATCAAAACTAAAAACAGGAATAAAATGGGGTTAAAAACAATGACATCCATACTACATATACGATGGGGTTTGAAACGATTGAAAGAGTCTTGCTGTTCCCACAAGGTGCCAACTGAAGTAATACAAAAGTGTGGGAGTAATTTGAAATACTCGTTCAAATTGGCTAAGAATACAGATGTTAATCAGCCATCAACTTCTTCTGCTTCGGCAGATATGATTTTGGAAGATTCTGTTGAAGACTCTTCTTTTTAACAATTTAATAATAATTAGATTATATTATACATTTCAAATAAACAATTTTTAACTCTTTGTATTTATGTTTTTAGCTCTTGTGCTAGAAAGAGCTCTTTTGATGGCAAAATTTGCAAAATCTAGCTCTTTTTAACTTGGTCGACTGCCCCTTTTCAAAAACCAAGGTGGCAACACTGGCAACCAGTAACATTCTGTGCACGCGTACGAGTTGGTCGCGCCGCCAAATTGGTTGCGCAACAAAACGGACATCAGGTGAGTAACTCTCTATAGAGCTGTATACATTTTGTTGGTAGCGGCGACTGGTTGCGCCGCCATGGTGTCCTGGTGAAATATAGCCCTAAATCTTCATGCGGTCTTTGGAAAGCGCTCCCTCTGAACATCAGGACGGCAACCAGTCGGTTATCTTTTAAAGTGAAGGCACACATCCGTCAGAAGTTGGCCATAACATCTCAGCGCTGATTTGCTGGATTCGTTTTCTCCTCTACCGATATTTTTTTTTCCTAGATATTTATCCCGTATGTTGCACCTGCCATGTTTTGTCACTGCATCACCCTAAGGTTGACTAGTAGAAAATTCCTCAGGCATTAAGTCCGCCTTTGTACAGTATTTATTTTTTCTTGTGCATATCACGATAAGTTGTGGTTACACCTACAGTTAACTCCCATCGTCACGATCATCAACGTCATTTCCCGTTGGTGTGGCCCCTGCATAAGTACCCAAGGATACCAGAATGGGGAAAATCATTGTCCCACAGCCAGCAGACGGGCACGCTCATCAGTGTTACGTGACGTGTTTAGTAGTAGGTAATGTTATAGCATACTGTCACATTGGTATTCGCTCGTTGGCTAAACATCATTAATTTCGTCTTATCAATATTTATTTTAAGATTATTATTATCTAACCATTGCACTATGAAGGTTATTGTCTGAGTGACCACGTCGTTGTGGTTTTTATCGTCAGTACCCTTAATGGTCGCAGTGCTGTCATCAGCAAACAGTGACATAGGGTGACTTGTTACTTGATAATAAAATAATAATAAATAATAAAATAATTTATTTGCGTAAAACACGGTATACAGTGGTGTTAAGCATAGGTCAGAGTAGCACAAACATGTTTAGCTAAGATAAAACATAGCATGCAAAATTTTAAGGTTACAGGGTCATTATAATTAAGTGCATTAATGTTAGAATATAATGTCAATATTTTTTATCCATAAATTCTTTCAAACTATAAAAACTACATTCATTTAGCCATTTGTATAATTTGTTTTTAAATAATCTTACATTGAATGATTTGAGATCGTTTGGTATTTTATTATAAACACGCACACACATTGCTAGACAGCTTTTATTATATTTGGTTAGCTTTGGCAAATCATTTAACACCACTCCATAAGGATCACGTCTACTCCGAGGATATACCTCGCTTGCTGTCTTGAATAATTGTTTATTCTTGGTCACAAACACACATATTTCGTAAATATAGAGATGTGCAAGTTGTTGCATCATGTCCTATCTTCTTACAAACTGTACATTTTTTTTATATTCTGAGGTGAAGAAGTTGGTTCGCTAGTTTTTTTACAGTGAGCGGAAAAGTCCCTTCTCACCACATGTAAAACATTTTTTATCCCGAAATTTCTCTTCGGATTTTGGCATCGGTTTGAAACGTTTACTTGGTCATCCAGTAGACGCCTAGATATAATTCTTTTTTGTGAGGGTACGCCCATGTAAACCTAAATGCTGGGGCACAAAACGTTCAGTGAATATCTCACGGGCTTGAAATAGCCACTTGTCGAGTGTTCTCTTTGATATTTTAAATAATGTTGTCAACCTTTCATTTGAGTCCCCAGTTCTTAATTTCATAAGATAGGCTGCTAAAACCTCATCAAATATTTGACGGAACTGAGCTTTAATCAACCAAATCTAAGAATGCACAACATGGTCTTCCATATCACCAATGTTTCCAAAGTTCAAAAGCTTTCTTTACGTGACTCTTTTAATGTCATCATAATTATCTTGGATATGCCTCGCAGTAAATGTTTGTAAATAATTACTCCTTCAACTATCGAGGAAATCCTCTTATGTGAAGTCCGTGAGGCTTCAATAAGCAGTTTTTATCAATCACTTGTACCTACTTCAGTGGTATGTTTATCGTCTCTTTTTTCAAATTACAATACTCATGACACTTCGAACGAAGTAGAAATCATTGAAACATTACCACGAGATATGTCACTAGAAGCTATGACAGATCCGCAGGCTTATTACGTATCTTGCAGAAGCCTAGCAATAGCGAAATTTGCGCAATTATCGCGCAAATTTCGCAAATCCGTATTATGTAACAGCGATAGCGATAGCATAGCAAACTAGCGATAGTGCTGCCTCTATGGAACAATTAGTTAACTAAACAGTGCAGTTTCCTACTGTGATCGCGCGGTTATCGCGACTATTTCGTATTAGGTACGCATGGTTTTTGATAGCAGAGCGACAGCAATCGGCGAGCAAATTTGGCTGTCAAATTGCGATAACCTTTTCCCTTGTTGTCGATCGCTCGCTGATTGCTTATTACAAAGAAAGTCTTATAACTCGAAGAATTTTATCTAAAATTGTGCTAGGAGGCTATAATACAACTAATAAAGAGTATTCTATTCTACTCTAATATCTTACTTCAAAATTCAAACTGACAAAATCGAAGTGGTTGCTAATTTTAATTGTATAAGTACATATTATTTTTATGATATTGACTTAAAATTTTCTGTGATTACTTTAACTCGCACTCTGACATAATACTTGTTAAAATTTTAGGAACATCATAAAAGTACTTTTAAAATATTTGTAAATATGTGAGCACCATTGTATCTATCACATTTATCTGCCATTAATTCCTTTTAATTCTTTTTACCTTTTTGATATCACACTAATCACACTAATATTATAAAGGCGAAAGTTTGTGAGTGTGTGTGTGTTTATATTTTTGTTACTTATTCACGCTCAAACGGCTGGACCAATTTTGATGAAATTTGGTATAGAGATAGCTTGAGTCCCGGAAAAGGACATAGGGTGCTTTTTATCCCGATATTCCCACGGGATCGAGACTTATGCGGGTAAAACCGCGGGGCGCAGCTAGTTTGAAATAAATGCTTCGACTTTTGATAAATATTATTATAATAATAACAATCATAAAATTATTGTGTAACTGAACTCAGTAATAATACTAATAATTATGTCCCATCATAAATACATGTCTATAGCAATCAATAAATTCGTTTCATTATAAATAAAATACATAGATTAGTTTAACAGGTAATTTTTTTATTTAATTAGTGTCCATAGCTGCTGGCGCGCTGTTTGACTGGCTAATCGCCTTCATGAGCTCTAATTGCATGCGAGACGTCTCAGCATTCATGCGATTCGTCTCAGCATTCATGAGAGACGCCTCGGCGATAATTCTTGCAGCTTCAGCGATTATGAGAGTAGCATCAGCCATCTTGTTCTCCGCCAGTACTCTATTCCTCTCTAATTCCTTCACCCATTCGGGGTCGATTCTTGTTTGTGAAGCTGTAATGAGAATTAAAAATGTCATTATAAACTTTGAAGTGGTAGGCAGAGGTGCATTTGTACACCCAGTTTGCCAGAGACGTTGACAGATCTCCCATGCAGTGGCGTGCACTCCATACATGCAAATAAGCTCTGCATACCCTGTAGTCCCATACATACATACATGCCCGTCTAAATGATAAATAACTATAATTTCAAAAAATCATGGTAATTTAGTTTACGCGCCATCTATTATTATTTTTTTGGAACTAACTCGTTGGGTCGGCGAACATCTGCCGCCGCGCAACGCGCTGGTAGCGCTCCCGTGAGCAAAAGCAATACTACGCCTTGCTTATTCTTCATACAACGCATCTCGTGTAGTACACAGCAAAAGTGTGACTGTGTGCGTGAAAATGTATGCGTGTGTTGGAGTTTTGGAAGCATAGCTTACATTGCAAACCGTCCAAATTGAGAACACGTAAAAGCACCGCTTAATTGTTGATTGCAGAGGGTCCACTTTTTTTAGTCGGATTGTTCGTAATAGTTTGTAACGTAAACATTGCAGTTTTTCGCTTTTTGTTGGATTTGTTTTTTTTTATTTTTGATTTTATTTAATTTATTTGTTATGTTTTTTTATCAATTTATGTCGTGTGGCAAGGGCGTTTAAGTACCTATTTACTTGAAATAAATGAATTTATTTATTATTGTTTTCTTTGCGCAAGTGATTGACTGTCGAGTAATTATTTAGTAAGTTTATTGTAAAAAATGTAAATTTATACCTGTGAGACCTGTGCTGGCGATGTGTGTTTTAATATATTAAAATCGGCCGCGTTTTCGCCGTTACCTTTTGAGGAAAAAGTTAAATTGATTGCAAAGGGAAGGTGTGTACCCGGGATAGATTTATCTAAAAGAAAAGGTAATAAGTACTACTCGTTATTTTCATAAAAAGTTTTATGATAAGTATTACTGGCTAACTGGTTGTGTACACATACACACAAACACATTGTATTGCTTCCCTTGAATTTTGTTTACCTACTACCTAATCAAGATAAAAATTATGTTTGGAACTATATAGCGGCTACGCGCCTGCGGTAAGTCAGGTAGGCAGAGTAGGTACAATAAGCTGAAACTGGCAAGTTTTTTGTTTTGTGCATACCCTTTCTGAAATCTCTGTGCACGCCATTGCTCCCATGTATACAAAAGGGGGTAAGGCTATTGCTTTTCACTGCCTTGTTTCGCCAGCCATTCAGGCTACTAAGAATTTTCCGCAAGAAAATACTAATAACACTGACCAACCTGAGAATCGAACCCAGGCACACACCCAACGTGTTAGTCACAAGCGTGAAACAATACCAACAAATGTATAATTGTTATATTTAATACCTATAAAACAAATTGAATCCCTAGGATCAATAAAACATACTATAATAGTAGTATCTCTATTATGTCTGAGGCGGGGATGACTTCTAGCAGGCCGAGGCTGACTCACGGAACTCTCTAATCCTGTAAAATATGATTAGGTTTGATAAAATATGATTGACTTTGCTTGTGAGATTGATACAATTAAAATCACCATGGACAATACCATACAGTACAGGAGCGTCTAGATACTTACGTCTAGATTCTTATCATTATCATATCTAAAGCATTTCAGGTATATTACCTGTCTGATTTGGCTCAGGCCCTTGTTGTGTTTGAACTTCTACTGAACTGGCAACAGGCTCAGGAAATTCTGAAGTGTCTGTAATTAAACAAAAGTATAGTATTGGTCAAAAATATAAATCTAATTATATAGAGAGAAACAACGAAAATAAATAGGTACTACAAAGCAAAATGTAGTACTTACCTACTTATAAAACACAGATTCTGATAAAATATATGATTTATGAATAATTGTGTAGGTAATGATTTGTATTTACCTGATATGACAATGTCTTCCAAAACAACTATATTGTCTGGTTCTGTTATTAATTGGTCTGCAGGTTGAATGTTCTAAAAAACAAAATGTGTTATAATAATACATATTATATGCATTCAAATATTATACATATTAGTAGGTAACTTACAAATACAGGTACTCTGTGCTAAGTATCACCATAAACAGCTTGTTCCCCGATGATAGCCAAGATTTTTTTATCAATTTCAGATAGGTCATCTTGGTTACTTGGACCACCACCAGTGCCTCGAGCATCCTCTCTCCGTTTGGCTAGTCTGGTCTTGCTTTTATGCTTTAGGTCAGCCCAGGACTATAAAATTAAAACAAATAATATGATAAATCTATCAAAATAAGTTACAAAATTAGCATGCAGTTAGAAACTGTTAAGAATTACAAAAACCAAGTATAGGTTAGTACGGTTACCTTTTTCCACCGGTCGCCCGTCTTTGATGACCCAGAGCCAAAAGAATTCAGCTTGTTGGCAAGATCATTCCACTGCCTCTCCACAGTTTCCTTGGATCTTGAGCCAAGGCCAACACCCCTGGCTAAAGCGGGATGCTCAGCTAGAAAATCTAATAGTTCTTCTAGCTGATCATTGGACACTCTATTTGCCATTTTATACTGAAACACGATTATGTATTGTTAATTTCAAAGTTAATTTTTACACCTTTGTTTCACATCAATAATATTTTATAACTTACTTGTTGAACAGCCGAATAGTCCAAGTCGCTTCGAGTCCAAGCTAACACTGTTTTCACCCACTTATGCATCTCGTAACCGGCACCAAGCTATTTTTGGTAAATTTTAAGAGGGTTTAAGTGGTTTGTAAGTTTTTTTCGTAACAAAACTTATAAGATTCTTCATGTGATTGACAATTGACTTTAGTTCCGACGTTTGCTACATAATTGTTTTGGCGCTAGTGTCGTAGCGATAAGTGCATAAATAACAATTGGCGAGCGATCAGCGAACGATTTTTAGATAATACCGATTTTTTTAGCGTTTAGCGATTGATCGCGCAATGACTGCGCGATAATTGCTGATTGCTCTTTCTTACGTAATAAGCCTGCCGGTTCCAGAAGAACCCGAACCTCTTATCGTAGAAAAACCTACCTCAACTCCAACGGTTGATCCTAAGCCTACCTCAGCAACACCAACTATAAGTTCAGAGGTACTTTTAGCACTGGGTGATCTCATGCCAGACACACCTGCATTCGCTCACCTAGCGGTATAATGACACTTCTACTTTTTTCTTATTTTACAGAAATGAGGGTCAAAGATTTAACAAATGTTTGAAACGAAGTTATGACTTCATTTTACATTTTATCATGGATTTTATGGTTTTAGCAACTAGTATAAACCTTAGTAGATACTTAGGGATAAAAATTCCACTTCAGGTTTCCAAGAGTTGCTTCATAACAGTCAAAGAAGAAGAGCCATGCAATTGTGCCGTTATACTTTTAACAACTTCCAAAAATGTCATATATGCCCCCAAAGCCATAATTATGCAGGATGTGAAAACCAAGAAATAAAGACAATTGGTTAATTGTCGGCGCATCACATATGCGCGTGATTGATCAAGGGGACGGCGCGGGGCGTCGGGTTACCGAACCCGGTACGCGACGGCCGCTGCGTGCCCTTCACTCCACTCGGCTCACAGACGCGCTCGACCACGGGCATTTCATTGTTTCTTAATATGTTGATATTGTAAATTATGGTATTACACCTATTTTGATACAGTCCACTACTTCTTTTATTATAAAGTTTTTGACACTGTCCACTACTTCTTTTATTAGAAAACAAAAGTTTTTATTTGAAATCAACATACATAAAAGTTTAACTAAAATATTATAATAACCTATATTTGGCTCGTGAATCGTTAAGAAATAGTCATCATCAAACTATAATTAATAAAATAAAGTATAATCACGTATCTTCTCTTAATTGTAAAGGTAGGTAATCATCATACATTTTTAAAATTATGGTGAGATAGTTACTCTCCGTTCTAAAAACAAAAGCACTTAATAGCTTGGCAGTTTAAGTTTAGATAAAGGTAGGATAATGAAAAAATCAAGTTTTACTTTATCACTCCGAAATTTTAAGGAAGTTTACGTTTAAGTATCTTTATTAATTGACTAAAGCAGTAAACAAAACCATTAGGCAATATTAGGAACTTGCACATTAGGTTCAGCGGTAGGAGCAGTGGTGGCCCAGTGATAACGACTGAGCAGTGGTGGCCCAGTGATAAAGACTGCGACTTACGAGTTGCAGGTAAATTATTTCATCACCACTGCTCTCAAAACGGTGAAGGAAAACATCGTGAGGAAACCGGCATGTCCTAGAACCAAAAATTCGAAGACATGTGACATCTACCAATCCGGTCCTATATATTTGTGATGAATTAGCTGGCTGTCCTATTTTAATTGGTAGGAATTTTACGGAGGATAAAAGAATTATGTATGCACGTGTAGGAAGTAGCCTTTCTTTTTGCCCCATAAGTAGCTACCACGTCGCTTTAATAGATTCGTCTATGTTCAACCCTGATTCTGTTAAACACATATCTGTGTTAAATGAAATATTTTATAGATACCCTCGGGTTGTTTCGAAAGATTTACAATCGTTAAGGCAGACTTCTTGTGTTGAGTTAGACATTGAACTAATAACTAATAAACCTGTATACCATAGACCCTATCGTATGTCTGAATCTGAAAAGGCAGCGACCAGGGAAATTATTGATGACCTATTAAAAAATGGAATAATTCGCGAAAATAATTCTGCTTATGCCAGTCCAATTCTGATGGTCGTTGGATACAGTGCGAGTAACATCTCCAGAATTGTTATAAAATATTGTAAGTGTAATTGTAATACCAGAAAATAAAGTTATAATTATTGTGTACGTGTGCAGTTTGATTAAAGTCCTTTATAAACGACTTTAAAAATCCGGCGGTTTATTAGTTATTAGGCTGTTAAAGGCTTGCTTGTCTTTAATCAAACTGCACACAATAATTATAACTTTATTTTCTAGTATTACAATTGCCATTTCGCAATTCTTTTCTTCCCGTCCAGACAATATTCTAAATTTTTAGTTATAAGATTATTTCTTATGCCTTTTATAAGATGTGGCGGATCAAAAATTGGATAAATTATATTATCATTGATTTCAAAACATCCTTCTTTAAATTCTCTGTTACTTCTTAAATATTCTTCTTTTGTCTCCTTAATCAACAAATTTATGGCTGCTATATTTGAAGTTCCTTGGTCACATGTAACCGATACTACTTTTAACCCAGTTTCTATTCTAATACTTTTGTCAAAATGATTTTTATTTGATTTTTTAAACTGTTAGAATTTGTGGTTCCACCACAAAATTTATATGCGACTGGCTGTTTATATTTTTTAAATATTTCTCTGACCATGAAGACCAGTGCATGGTCAGCAAAACATTTTGTTTGCATACTTCCATCGTCGCAAAATCCTTTTATTCGGTCATTGTGTTAATCATATGTTAAATTAGCAGCATTGGCCATCTCATCAAATATCAACGTACAGACGCCAGCACATCAAGCTACCCGAAACTGTCAAATTTACCCAATCAACTTTGAACCTTACGCTTTAGCGATAGAGTTGAAAATCTATTAAAGAAATTTGACAGATTGTAGTAGCTTGATGTGCTGGCATCTGTACAATATTTGTGAGTTAATGAGTTTGGGCACTTTATTTACCCTTTTTTTCAAGTGTTCATAAATCACATCATTGGGTCCAGGCAACAAAAATATGTTTCTCATCAATTTATTTAATATGCTTTTCTTTGGTAAAACACATACACTCAGCGGCACGGAATGTGGCCCAAGCGCGCTATATGGTTTATTATCATAAATGAAACGCAAAATAGGGTTTTTTTTGGTTGTAAAATTTAAATGTTTATTCGAATCTTAAATGCGAATGATTAATTTACAAAAAGTGAGTTAACTTTATTAAAAATTTACAAAATTACAAAAAAGACATTAAGCTCTAAGTTTAAAAAAAATGTTTTACAATTAAATTTACAAAATAAAGCTATGGTACTTAAAATTAATAGCGGGTATTTCCACCTCTGGCCCTGATGATCGCCTGCATGCGGTCAGGCATGCTGTGGATTATGTTTTTAATGTCCACATGGGGTATTTCTTCCCAGGCGGCCACCAAAGCGGTTTTTAATTGACTGATAGTCTCTGGAGGGTTGGGACTGGATCGGATGCGTCTTTTAAGCATATCCCAGACATGTTCTATGGGATTCATGTCTGGGCTTCGTGCCGGCCACTCCAATTTGTTAATTCTCACCTCCGACAGGTAATCATCCACGCAACGTGCAGTGTGAGGTCGGGCATTATCTTGCATTAAGATGAAATCTTCGCTACCGATGAATCCCATGAATGGTAGAACGTGTTCTTGAAGGATCTCTTTAATGTAGCGCACTGCCGTTAGACGACCTGCAACTACTGCCAACTCTGTGCGTGCGTCTGAACAGATCCCTCCCCAAACCATAACTGATCCACCATGGAAACTGACGGTTTGCCTGGTAGTTATTGGCAGAAACCTCTCCCCATGCCTTCTCCACACACGTTCGCGGCCATCTGGAGCTCTTAGGGCCACTCTGCATTCGTCAGTCCACAGAACTTTACTCCACTGCTCGTGAGTCCAATTTGCATGTTCGCGAGCGAACCGAAGTCGAGCTACACGATGGTGCCGGAGCAGTTCTGGACCTCGCGCTGGTCTTCGAGCACGCAGATCCCGTTCCTCCATTCTCCTTCTTATTGTCCGCTCACTTACGTTGACCCCTCTTGCCGTTTGTAGCCGCTGCCGTATTTCAACCGCAGTAAGGAACCGATTTCTCAAAATTGCGAGAGCGATAAATCGGTCATCTCGCGCTGATGTACACCTAATACCGCTACTTCCAGGTCTCCTCGTGTAAAGGCCGGTCTGGTCGTACCTTGTTAAGGCGTACCTGAGAGTTGTACGCGGTACATTTAAAGTTTCAGCAATCTCTCGCTGCGTTCGCCCCTGACTCCGAAGCAACACAGCTTGAGCAACTTGAGCTAAAGTTAGAGGCATTATTTTCCAATTCTGGAAGCATAAATTACTACAGATTAATTAAAAAATAAAACAATAAAGATTAAAATGCACGATCATTTGAATATCGAGTTTTAACTCACCCGTGTCTTGTGCGTTCCAGTAACGAACTAACGTTAAGTGTCACAGAAATGAAACATTAACTTTTTTAAGTGCTTACCCTCTTAAATTAACAAAAACAAACGTCCTGACAAACTGCCACTCGAAATTCTCATACGCGATATCAAAATCGCCTGTTATCGGTTTGTTTAAGTTTGGGCCACATTCCGTGCCGCTGAGTGTATTTGGCTTAGTAAGCGATATGCTTTTGGACTTGGTTTATAAAGTGATAAAGCTAGAATTTTTTCATCCAATGTAAAGCGATGTCCCTTGGGGTGTTTCATTGACTGCCTTATTTGCATATTAATGTTTTCGCTGCTGGAGACAAATTTGTAAGAGTAAGTCTTTGTGACAATTTTGTAAGCTTCGGAACATATTCATTTTCTAGATATTTTTAACTTCTGGAAAAGTCCACCTTTAGCTTTTTTGCATCTGTTGAGTTCCCCTTGCATTTTTGCAACCGCTTTATACACCTCTTATCATTAAAGCAACCATTCCATTCGGAAGTTGGGGTCTCCAAAATGGCCGTTTTGCAGGTGTCCACAGCTTCTTCAGGTGATGAAAATCTCTGTCCATGCAATTTATTCTTTATTTTAGGGAAAGTATAGAAATCATTAGGGCTTAGGTCGGGGCTGTACGGCGGATGATCTAATAATTCTATGTTTTCTTGCTCTAAAAACTCTTTTTTTCTGTGCGCGAGCTTGACACGTCCACGTTGAAATTCAGCAAACCAGCGATAAATTGTGGTTTTGGATGGGGCTTCATCACCAAATGCAGCAATCATCCGGTCAACACACTGTTTTTGTGTTAAATTACTTCGAAAGTCATAGTAAATCATCGCTCTTGAATTTTCTCGAGTCAATTTCATTTTCTCAACGACTTAACAAGTTTGACAAAACCTTGTGACAAGACCGAGAATCTTTTTTAAAATAAATAAATGGTATTCGATTTTTAAAACCAAGGAGTTTTCAATTAAAAAGATTCTAATATGACAGGAACAGTGGAAATATTCCATTCCCGATACTTTTAGTGCAGCCCTCGTATTAACGTTTTTTGTTTTCTTTAGATTTTCATTAAAAAATTTTTCTTTTATCAGTGCAAAAGACATGGACAAAAAAGTACATTCCAAGTACAAATATATAGTAAATAATAATGTATATAAAAATAGAAAAATGAATTAATACGTAGTTTTTAACCTCTCTGAACTCGTCAGTTTTTATTTCAAAATATTTAGTAATGCAAGATGAATTCAAAGTACCGTTTGTCAACGTCCGCTATAGTGGACCATAGAGAAAGATAAATACACACATCAGCACGGTCTAGGGATATTTTTAAAAAAGCGAATTACTATCAATGTGTTAATTATTTATATGACATGTATATATTTAAAAGATACGTTATTTAATATTCTACCATTTTTTAATAATGGTTAAGGTACTTAGATTAAAATTTCAGGATTTTATGGAAAAAAAATGAAGCATAGACGGAAATCGTATATGAATGAACTTTTAATTTGTGAGTAAAAACTGAAAAAAATAGAAAAATCATTTAATTTGTGTTTATAAACTTGAAATTAGTAGTCTGAGAAAGCGCCCATGATGTTCATAACACATCGGCAACGATTCGGCATGCTCAGAACAAGGTTGTCAATGTCTTGCTGCGGAATATTGTCCCATGTCCTTCTGAGGTGCGCAAAAAGTTGATCTTCTGTAGCCAGATTTTCAGGAACTTCCTTCAGAGCTCTTCTTTGCAGCATATCCCACGCATGCTCAATGGGATTTAGATCTGGCGATTGAGCAGGCCAGTCTAAGGCCCTAACATTATGTGTATGTAACCAAGCTGCTACCGTTCTCGCCGTGTGTGCCCGGGCATTGTCGTGCATGAGCAGGAAATCTTGCCCCATTTGTGTTCTGTGGGGCAAGATTACGGGCCCCAGCACCTGTTGGACGTATCGTTCTGCCGTCATATTGCCCCGCACCCAAACGAGATCCGTCCGTCCTCCAAGACGAATTCCTGCCCAAACCATAATTGTTCCTCCTTGGTATGGGTGAACTTCCTGAGGGTTCTGGAGACGGCTCCATCGTCCAGGAACTCGCCAAACACGCGTCCTTCGTGAATCTGGATGGAAGCCGAACCTGGATTCATCCGTGAACAGCACATTGGACCATTGCTCACGGCCCCAGTCCACGTGGTTCCGAACCCATTCTAATCGTCGTCCACGATTGCCTCTCCGTAAAGGTGGGACCCGGAGTGGTCTACGAGAGCGTAGATTGCTTTCATGCAGTCGCCTTCTTACAGTTTGGTCACTCACAAGCACTTGGTGTTCCACTCGCAGCCTTTGGACCAATTGAGTCGCCGTTGCATTTGGTTCTGCTCGCGCAGTAATTTGCAAAAATCGGTCTTGTCTGGGGGTAGTGATGCGACTTGGCCCCCGGTGCCTCTCCGCTACTTCACCTGTGGCACGATAGCGTGTCCACAATCTTGAAATTACATTTTGATGGGTCCCTATGGCCTCAGCAACATTACGCTGAACAGATCCAGCTTCCAGCATTCCCACAGCTCGTAACATCTCCGCCCTCGTCAAATGTCGGCGTTGCATGGCTACAATACCTCAATTTTAACTTTATCTTTCGTTTAAAAATGAAAAAAAACTGTAACTAAACGTAATTCGTATTGTTTTCTAAATTTCGCACAAATGAAAATTCCCTCTCCTATACATCAAGACATTTTTTGCCACCGAAACAAAAGAATTTTCAAAAATTTAAATTTGGAATTAGTCTGAGATAAATTACAAACAAATCGGTGTATAAAAGATTCCAATGCGGCCAGTACTTTTCGAGTTATTTAATTGAGTATGAAATATCCCTAGACCGTGTTGATGTGTGTATAAGAGATGTTTTTCAACAATATTTTATGAGTGACAGTGGAGCCTTAAGTTGGCAATTATCAAAAATTTAAGTTATTAATTATTGTAGTTATAGGAAACCCGAGTCAATAAAGAAAAGAATGGTGGCGCTGACATTTATAAATAAACCTGTATAATACTAACCATATTCTTTTTTATTTCTCTCGTCCGAATTTTCAAAATCTTTATTTAAAATAGTACAGACTTCCTCCCATGCTTTGAGCGTCAAATTCTTGTATTTGTATTCTTCCAAACTCTTGTCCCATAGAACTGGCCTTTCTTGTACTAAGGTAATTAAGAGATCTATTTAAATATCCATTTTATTAGAATATTATACTTATTGTTTGTTGACAACGTCACGATGCCACGTGTAATAACAAGTCACTGATGCAAAATGGCCGGATCTCTGTACCTCCCGCCGCGCCGCCCGCCGGCCCCCGCGGTCGCGCGCCAACCGATCGCAAAGCGCGCGGGCGCCACCCGCCGAGGCTGCGGGTAACCGCGGCCCGCGCGATTCTACTAGTTGCCCGCCGGTGCAGCGGGAACCGCAAACAACCGCGCACACCGCGGGCGTAAAACGTGTCGTGAGTTGTGCTTTAATTTTTTACATATATATCTGCATTCTACAGAAGCTGCGGGCCCGCAACCGCGGCGGACGCGGGTGAAAATCGCTCCGTAAGTTCTTAGCCTAAAGCTTATGCTTCCGCCAGTAATCCCGAATCGCTGGCAGCTTTACTAACCCCATCCATCCTATGAGTCCCAAGAATGTCCAAATCTCAGCGGAGTCTACCGGCTTCCAAGCATGAAGTCTTGATTGCGAGGATGTGTCATTCTCCAAGAGATATTGACAGGCGTATAAATTGGTCTGGTCCACTATGAGGTCTATGATGTCCTGCGTAACGAACAACTCATAGTAATCTAATGGCTGGCCATTAGCTAAAATTCCTTGATATATATCTTTCATTCCAGAAACGCCAGTAAATTGTTCTCCTTGAGGTCCGGGATCTTTTGGTAGGACCCATTGCATGTTGTCAATAAACTGCTTCACTATCACATCTTCAGTAATGTTGGTTGTTGAACCAGAAGTACTCGGCACGTTTGGCGAATCAGCTCGCTGTGGCATTCTCGACCTCAATTCAGCCAGCGGGATTCCTTCATCGCTGCTGATGTCTCCTGTATCACTACCACTATTGTCACTTGGATCATTACTGGGATTATAATTTGGATCATTTACTGAATCGTCTGATGAATAATCCATTTTGCTAATGACTCAAAAGCACTTAACTTTCAACACTGAAACAAGCAGAAAAAAAAATTGAAGAAATACAGCGAAAATAAATTTCGTTTCTGTATTTCTTTAATTTTTTTTTCTTGTTCCCGACGTATTTCTTCACTGCAATCTGAAAAGAGGAAAGTAATCACTGTTGCAAAGGAAAACTAAAAGAAAACAATAAAAACAAGGTGTATACTAAATGATACACCTGGCCCATGGAATGCGAATCTTTCAATTCTACGTTCCCAGGCCAGTGTATCATAAATCATACACCTCAAAAAAAGGGGGTAAATTAAAAGAAAAAAAAAATTGTAGTAAGTGAAACCAGTAGAATCAGATTCTGCAATAAAAAAAAGACGGGTTGCACTCCGGGAGTGCCGGCAGAAGTGAAAACTTGAATATTAACGTTGAAATAAATCAATTATTAATTTAATTAATATTAGTCATTTTTTTTTCAATATTTCTGCGTCACTTTTTTCATTAATAGATGCACTTTGTTCAAGTTCTTTGTTCAAAATGAAGTCATCCAACAAATTGGCCAACACATTAAATCGGCATACGAGAATATCTGTCTACGAACCGAATATTTCTGTCCATAGACATTATTACGTATGAAAAACTAATTTATTGTCTACAGTTTCAACAGTTTTGACGCGACAACGTCATGGTCGTCATGGAAACAATATGAATATGTCAATGAATGAATTTGATATTGTATGTGTCAAACTAAAAAACTTTTGAATATTTTTTTTGTATTTAAAATAAATGAAATTAAGACCGGAGACTAGTTGCAATAAAGGGCAAAGAATTGAATATTGGTTGGAGGAGGATAAGGTGTGTACCTACTGTTACAGCTAAAATGTGTTCAAAGTAAGTTATGTTTTGTAAACATTCTCAATTTCTTATACTTATGCTTGCTTTTGCTTCTAATCCTTAGATTTTTTGGAAGAATTGGTCAGGGAGAGGTCTCCATAATAGAAAATAAAAACACTGACACAAGCACTAACGTTAAACAGGGGCAGCCTGGCATGGTTTACGAATTAGGTGCCTATCCAATTTACAATTTTACGAAGAACTTCGTTTGCCTGTACAAAACTCATTGTAACAAAAAAAAAAACCCGCCATAAGAATAATAATGACTGTTATTTTGATGCCGCTACTGATTAATTAAATCAGTATAAATAAGATAATGAAGAGAAAGAATTTATAACATTAGTTTTGTATTTCAGGTCAATAGGACTAGTAAGGATGGTGCTTCACTACGAATAGCAGAAAATGAAACGGCCTACAGAAGAGATGGCACAGATGGCAAATGAAAAGCAAACATTTTAAAAATGTTGTTCTGCTTGCACAAGTTTTAGAAGCCAAATTAGAGTTTAGAGTATTGTTCAGCCGTGAACAGGCAAGAGTTACATACGCCAGCGTCAGCATCAAGAGCGACATACATTCGTTCCACATAAATTAGTAATTAGTAAATGAATAAATTAGTCATTAAGTTGGAGTAGAGTTTGATTCATCTTCCATAATTCCTCTCACTATGGCCAAGACACCTTTAGCCATCACCAGTTCTATGAGTCTGTGGGACCGGCAATGACAAAACTATTTCCTGTGTACACATTGCACGACGTACACAAACCCCTATTCCTACCCAAATTCTGTCTGTTCCCGTAGGTCTCCCGTAGGCTTGTATGATAGGTTAGGGTGTTAGGATAACTAGGGTGTTAAGTAGTTGCTGTAGGTTTATAATCAGTAGGGTGAGGTTACCATAGATACCAGGTTCAACTGTTACAAACTTAGCCACACTGTATGCATTTGGAATAACAGCCGTACTAAGCTGTAAGTCCCGGTGCGTACAAGTATTATAAAAATAAACTGATATTTGTATACAAGCTTTTTATTAATGAACTACTCCCTAAATTTCTTCTCTTTTACTTTAGATCTTGTTGGCTCAAAATATTGCCACTTCCACGTTGTCGTCGGTGGCAGCGCAGAGGTCACTTTGACTGCTTGTTTTGGGTAGGACAAATAAGGCAGGATAGGACGTGGAGCATGTTTTGCAACATAGCTTCACAGCCACACCCTACTGGAGCATCTCCCTGCAGGGTGTAAACTTCCGTGGTCGACACGGAAGCATTGTTTTCACACAAAAGCAGCAATGTCCCACAGTATTTCTTGTTGCTATAATGTGCTTCGTTATATTTTTCGTCGCTTCTATTTTGTATTGTAGGTAGGTATATAATAATAAACTAAATTGGTTAAACAGAAGTTCAAAATAAATTAAATACAACTGCGGCTCCTCGAAGTACTATTGTTTACGAAACTGACTTTTCAAACATTTGTACGTCAAATGTCATTTTCTTCGGCCATCTTTGTCGTGTCTCACTTGGTTCACTTCGGTTGGCGCCGCCGTAGAAAGAAATGGGGGGGGGGGGGGAAATCTCTCCTGACGGTCACGTGTCCTGACGCGAGTTTAACATTTTTTACCCATTACAAAAAGTGTTCAACGCCGCTAAAGAAGTTTTCACTTCAAAAACGTAATTCCAGCAACCTTTTCCAAAAATTGCCTTGGCACTGAGCGTGTTAACTAATGTGGCAATTCTTTCATCAGAATCACCAGTCCTCATTTTTAATAATAATGCTGCTAAGCCTAAACTTCCTCTTTTTATTTGACTAAGGCGGGATACTTCTTGAAATAAAGTATTAAACTTCTCTTTTGTTAGGCCTATCCAATATTCGAAAATTTTATCATCCATTTCTTGCACATTTTCAAAATCTAGCGTTGAATGGAATGCATTTACAAAAGAAAATACATGTTGTACCTGCTGAGCAGTGAATATATCCATGCTGTTGTCAGAATGGAATAGTTTCCCATGAATTACTCATTAAATGTTCTGAACAAATTCGAGCTAAGCTTGGCAAGTAATATTTATGATTACCTAAAACAGTTGCACGTAAATTATCCGATATACCATGCAGTGTGGTACTAGTGCAATTTGGATATACACAGTGATGGTTAGCATGAGCTGCTCATCTGTACTCTGGCAAAACTATGCTCTGCACATCCGCTTGACGATTAGGAGTTGGGTCTGATGGATTAGATCTAGAAGGTTGATCATCCTCTTGAGATTCCTCTTGAGCTGGTTGGGAACTACCAGGTAGGGATCTAGTGTCATCAACAACGTTACCACGCCGTGCTTCTCTTTGAGTGCGTAACCAACAAGGATGGCACACACGATCGGATACTGTAATCTGCAAATAAAGAAAAAGAAATTAATAGGCCAGTAATTCCAAGCTCCTATGCAGTTGCTGGTATAGAAACTTTTACTTGGAATTCCCCGATGAAATAATATGAGACCCGAGGCGGTAACCCTATTAATTTTTTTGTGTTTCTAATGTCACATATAATTATTAATGCATATAACTTTTAAACAGGTTGTGGAGAATGTAATTTAGTAGTATACCTGTCGTGGTGCTAATCTGCTTTCTAGAATATTTATCATAGACTGCTGTAGTTCAGAAGGGTTATCTCTCAGTATTCTGTCACTTTGTCTACGTAGAATAGAAGAGCCACATAAAAGACACACATTAGTGTGGCCTTGGTGACTTGGTCCAGCTTGTTGGTTGTCACTGCTTGCAACTACTTGTTGCAACTCATGATTGACACTAAAAATCGCAAGATTTCTGCATTCTTCGCAAACATAGTCATCTTCAGTAATCTGAAATCAATTAAAAATATTGTTATCTGCAATTTGTACCCTATCAGAGCCTTCTAGTAAGTAACACAGAACTTATATTAATGTATCTGTCTTGTATTCATAAAAATGGCCGGTTCTTAGTGCCAATGTCAACATCTACAATTTGAACAAAATATGTGTTGTGGTATCTAAAATGTAAACTAATAATAATAATAAGGTACATAGTCAAGAATAGCTACTTACGATTCGGGGATATACCCAGTTACACAGTAATGTAGTCACTCTAGTATCAAGTTCCAATGCACAATATCGGCGCAGTGTATTGACGCATATACTACAGTTGATACACATAATTCGTGTCGGTCTGCCACGACGACCTTCTATTTAACGGTAGCTTATCAAACAACTAGTTCACTAATAACTAATCCAAATAATGAGGCAAGATCGGAGTCCAGTTAAGAAAAAGCACAATGTCACACAGGGAAAATCTCGGAGTCCATAAACACACACAGGGTCACTCAGGGGAATATCAAAGTCCATAAGCAGTCCGGGTCAAGTGAATTATAGAAATAGAAAACGGAAAACAATCGAGAGAGTAACACACGAAGCGCAAGCGCACAAGCGTCTGTGACATAAACGTAATCAACAATGAGGTGAAAAACTGCCTTTTCATCCCACCAGATGTCGCATGATCGACTTTGCCTAGGTTTGTCCTGTCAGCTGTCAAAATCCATATTAATTTACGACTTCCAAGTAAACAAATATCTAAAATAATTAAATACTCTAAATATGACGCAGTGTTGTGCTCCAGACTGCAAAAATAAAGGGAGACATATATTTCCAAAAGATCCAAAACGCCGAAAAGCCTGGGAAAAAGCGTTGAGAATCAAAAACTTTAAAGCAACTGAACACTCAGTATTGTGCTCTGATCATTTTAAAGCTGATGATTATTTTGGCCAAAGTAAATATACCGGTAAGTGTGATTTTAATAAGTCGTGGATAATAGTAAATCAGTTTGCATAGAAAGTAATCATGTATTGTTATATTTCAGTTTACGAGCCTAAGGCTAAATTCTTGAAGAAAACAGCAGTGCCCTCAATCTTTTCTTTTACAAAAACAAAAGCTTGCGGATGTTGATTCTATCAACATCCGCAAAGCAGCGTTTAGAACGTTTAGTAAAAAGGTCTCGGAGGAAATTAATGCTTGATGTACCTACAAGCCAAATTACAAGCCCTCAAGAAAGCGATGAAACTTGTTTATCCAGTTTTTCTATGGAAATAGAATCATGCAATGAAGTGGAGATAAGTAGGTACAGAGAGTGAGGAGATATTACCATCACTAGCCGAACGTGTATTTTTGTGCAAAGGTACACAAGGTGATAGTGAACACATGTTTGGGACAATTAATAGATATAAAACTGATGATAAAGCTATTCAATTTTACACAGGATTTGAATCCTATAAGAAATTATTTTTTGTGTATTCTACTTTGAGCCCGGTAGCTCATAAAATAAACTATTTTGGAAGCAAAGTTATCAATGTTAGCACAGAAGATCAATTCTTTCTAACTTTAATGAAATTAAGGCAAAATAAGTGTATATTTGAATTGAGTAGATTTTTTAACATAAGCACCACAACTGTATCAAATATATTTATTACTTGGATTAATTTTATATACCAACTTTGGTCAAAAATAAATATATGGCCACATAAAGATTTGGTTCAGTATTATATGCCAGATCATTTCAAACAATACAATGTTAATGTTAGGGTAATTTTAGATGGTACAGAAATTCATGTACAGAAACCAAAACATCCCACTGCTCAGCAAGCATCCTGGAGTAGCTACAAGCATGGAAACACGCTAAAGATACTTGTTGGTGCTACTCCAGGAGGCCTATTGTCTTATTGCTCTCCTGCATATGCAGGATCTGTAAGTGACAGGCAAACTGTGGAAAGAAGTGACTTGTTACAAAAGTGTGAAAGTGGTGATGTTATTCTGGCAGACCGTGGATTCAATATTCAAGATATGTTTGCTGAAAGTAATGTTACTGTTAATACTCCAACATTTTTAAAAGGTCAGACCCAATTGCCAGGCTTAACAGTATTAAAGGATAGAACTTTAGCAAGTAAAAGAGTACACATTGAACGGTTGATTGGTCTTACTAAAACCTATAAAATGCTCAAAAGTGAATTAGATCACAACTATATTCCTATAGCAAGCAAAATATTTTTTATTTGTGTCATGTGTTGTAATTTTAGAGAGAGTATCATTAAAAATGTAAAATAAAAGACAAGGAATATTCTACTGTGGTTTTATTATAGAAGCATAGTTTTTATAAAAGTATTTGTTAATGATTTCTGGTTTTAAATCACATTCATAGAAATTTACTAGTCTATTTACCATCTCCTCTATGTATATATCATCTCTATTGATAAAACACACCTGGATTTCTTTAAAAGTATAAATAATAAAATTACAATATTTTCTCCCTGTGCACAATAATTGTCCTTGGATTTGTGCATAATAAGGATGGTTTCTTTTTAAAGTTAATTGCCCATTACTGTTTTCTAAATATGGTACAGTAACTGCATTTATTGGCATGAACCTTGCAGTATAGGGGCACTTGACCTCTACAACAGCCTCTTCACCTATGAGCCCATCTGGAGAAGGCATTTTTGTGTCTCCAAGGTTTATTGCCAAATTGCGAACATAATCATTGTAATTGTCCATTTCATCCTTCTTGGACAATGGATCAAAATTAACATTGACTCTGCTTTTTTTTCGAATTGATGGCAAATTTTGAGCCTGAATAGGTGATCTATAAAACACCTTGCTTGGTTTTTTAAATGTCATCAGACTTTGAGTAGAAACCTGATGTAGGATGATGGTCTTGGATCGGACCATATTCTCTATTCCACAAAGTAGCACTGACACATGTTTGCAGTGTGCTTGAATACCGCTGCCTGCCGCACATTCACAATGGCATTGTTCAATGTTGCCTTCATTGCTCAACAGAACATTTACAACATACACAACCTTTTTCATTTGAGCCTTGCATTGGCCCTGTATGTATGTATTAGTACCTTCAATGCTATACCGTGCAGTCAATAAACACCTGGCTTCATACATAGCCTGTCCTTTTGGCTGAGCATTGAATCTGAAAGAATTAAAAAAGCATTTTGGTAAGTCATGTAAGATAGGAGAAGGTAACTACTTTAATTTGAGTTCTAAGGTCTAAATATAAAGGTATCACTAAAGAGATGGTACAACAGATCTTACAAATAAACTCACCTTTCGAAGTACGATTGTATTTCTTGCCTATTTAAAGCAGGAATCGGCGAATCGGCATTGATGTCTTTGTAAGAAGAAGTTGGTGGGCACCGATATTGTGGGTCACTGAGAGATGTGCCAGGCTCTGGGTTGGCATAAAAATTAAAATTTCGGTCGTATGCTTCTAATCTGAAAGTCAAAAACATACATCTTATTAGATTCGAAGAGAATTTAAATTAACTCTCAGTATAACCTTACAATTATTTATTGATTACCTCTCAATCAAAACTGCTTTTTTCCCTGCTGTTGATGCATTTCTTTTACTTAACTCTGCTTTTAATTGTGAAACAGTCCAAAAAGAATACATTGTAGATATAAAATTACTCGAAAACCGCATTAATAAATTCACATAGAACGTCAACAATAACTACAAGGCAGAGTCGATGCTAGCGACATCTATGTCGACCTTTGCGTTTTTCTCCCCATTGTCAAATGCAAGTTATTTTTTTTTTTATTGGGATATTAGTCTTTTTCAATCAACTCAGCCTATCGCAGTCCACTGCTGGACATAGGCCTCTCCCAGACTGCGCCACAGCACCCTGTCCTCCGCTTTCCGCATCCAGTCGACCCCAGCAACCTTCTTTAGGTCGTCTGTCCATCTAGCGGGGGGGCGTCCTACACTGCGCTTGCCGGTACGCGGTCTCCACTCCAGGACTCGCCTGCTCCACCGGCCATCAGTCCTTCGACAGACATGGCCAGCCCACTGCCACTTCAGTTTGCTTACTCTGCAAGCTATGTCGGTAACTCCGGTTCTTTTCCGGATAATTTCATTCCTGATTTTATCCTTCAAAGAGACTCCGAGCATAGCTCGCTCCATAGCGCGCTGAGCGACCTTGAATTTGTGGACCAGCCCGACCGTCAGTGTCCACGTTTCAGCACCGTATGTCATGACGGGCAGGACGCACTGGTTGAAGACCTTAGTCTTCAAACACTGCGGGATAGGCGACGAGAAGACTTGACGGAGTTTTCCAAATGCTGCCCAACCCAACTGGATCCTTCTGTCAGCTTCCTTCTCAAAGTTGTGTCTACCGAGCTGAATGACTTGTCCTAGGTAGACATACTCCTTCACAACTTCGAGAAGCGACCCTTCGATGTGGATTGGACTCGGCAAGACATGCGAATTGTACATGACTTTCGTCTTGTACAAATTCATGCCGAGGCCAACACGCCGGGAGGCTCCATTTAGGCTGTGCAGCATTTGGTCTAGCTGTTCCAACGTCTCTGCCATTATGACGATGTCATCGGCAAATCGAAGATGGGAGATGTACTCGCCGTTAATGTTGATACCCTGTCCAGTCCAGTCCAGCGTCTTGAAAACGTCTTCCAACGCGTTGGTAAACAATTTAGGGGATATTACATCCCCCTGTCTCACCCCCCTGAGCAGTTGGATGGGGCTGGTTTTCTGATTCTGGATCTGGACAGTCATCGTTGCAGCGTCATACAAACATCTCAACACTTCGATGTAGCGCCAGTCAATTCGACATCGTTGCAGAGAGGCCAGAACTGCCCATATTTCGATGGAGTCGAAGGCTTTCTCGTAGTCTTCTGTACAATTTGTCGAACAGTATGGATGTGGTCTACGGTACTGAAGCCTTTCCGAAAACCGGCTTGTTCTGGCGGCTGGAACTCGTCAAGTCTCCTGGCGAGACGGTTCGTGACGACTCTCGAGAACAGCTATACGTGGCTCAGAAGTGAGATGGGTCTATAGTTCTTCAGTAAGGATTTGTCACCTTTTTTGAAGAACAGAACCACCGTACCCCTGCTCCACGCCTCGGGCGTTGTACCCTCTTGGATAACGGAATTAAAGAGACTCGCTAGCTCCTTCAGGACTGGAGCCCCGCCCGCTTTAAGGAGCTCTGTCGTTATTCCGTCATCCCCAGGTGCCTTGTTGTTCTTTAACTGCTCGAGAGCCGCCCTAATCTCGCATTGGTCGATATCCGGGATGTCCTCCGTGTAGTGGCGCGTTAATTCGGCTCGATGGTCATCTGCACTATGCCCCGCTGGTTTCATCGTCCGTGTTGAGTATAGGTGCCCATAAAAATCCTCGACTTCCTCGAGTATCTCGGACTTGGAAGTCACGATTCTGCCATCCGCAGTTCTTAGTTTCGTCAGATGGGACCTCCCTAATTGCTGAGCGAACACTTTCGACCCTCGGTTCTGCTCAATCGCGTCCTTAATGTCACGGGTGCTGGAGCACCGAAGGTCTCGTCGCGTCAGCTTTCTAATTTTTAGGTTTAAGGCCCTCTTATCTGACGAAGACGGCTGCATAGATGGCAACTCTCGTCTTTCCCTCATAAGTCCGAGAGTTTCCGAGGAAAGTTTAGACACCTTACTTTTTCGCTGCGACGGGAAAAACCTGCGGGACACGTCGCGTAGTGCTTTGACCACCTCGTCAGCTTTCTCGTCAACATTGCCTGTTGTTTCCAACAGGGCGAATCGATTTTGAAGTTCCAGTTGGAACTTTTCGGATCCTAGAGCGGCTTGGAGCTAGTTAGTTAGGAGTTAGTTTAGTCTTTTTACCAGTCATTAATTGAAAGTAATTCATTTATTTTTACAGTATAGTATTTTTACCTCCCTTCAAGGAACACTTCCATTTAGAAATAAACAGTTTTGTTACTTAATTTACTCAATTTAATTACAATAACAAATTAAAACTGAATAAAACACAATAATGCTGAGCTTACTGTCACTAGGCATAATAAATATAAAATTGCAACACTCGACGTCAATGAAAAAATCAATTAACTTTTCATTTAAAATATTTTTTTTATCCGGCCCTAACTAGTTAATGTGATACTTTGAAAAAACGTAGAAAAATAATGGAACCGCCTTCGTATTAAGTCACTTTTAGACGCTCAAAATAAATTCAGCTAAGATTTCGCCATTGTCCTTTTTTACGTAAGTTTAGTTCGTAATTGTAAGGCGCTCCACACACTGGCTGCGGTGAGCAGATAACGCGCCCGCGCGATTTTTTAAATACAAAAAAAATCACGCGCTCACGCGCGGGCGTTGAATTTGTATGTAAAAAATCACGCGCGGAGGCGCGTTATCTGCTCACCGCGGCAGAGCGCGGTGCAGTGTGTGGAGCGCCTAAGTAGAATTGTTATGTTTTTGACAAAATGGTGATGATTGATTAATGCTAACATTGTTTATTTTGAGCTTTAATTGTTATATTTATCAAACTAAATTAGACTTTGTATAAAGATGTATTTTAATTTTGTGCAAGGCATGGGGTGCTTTCGGACAGCCTGACAGGGGCACATTCGTACGCGTACGAATGCTTCCCTTTAGATTTTATTACCGTCAAGTACATCTAAATTTGATTTTTATGAAATAAAATTATCGTGCGGACAGCACAATAACATTTTTTTCCTTTTATTAAGTATTTTACTTGTAACAAAATGAAATATTTTTATTAAGTCAACCTATAATCAATATTTTATTGCAGAATCATGGTGCGAAAATATAAAAAAAGGGTACGCGTACTCAAGAAGTGGATGAAGAGTCCATGAATTTGGCAATTGATGATGTAATACAAGGACGGTTGTCGTATAGGAAAGCCGCGTTAAAATACAACATCAAAACATCAACTTTGGAAAGCAGAGTCAAAGTTAAAGATAGCTCTAACGCCGATGGACCCTCACGAACTTTTCATTCAAAATTCACGAGTCTACAAGTCTTCTCCTTGGAAGAAGAGGCACGCTTAAATGACTACATTATTAATTGCTGCAAAATGCATTATGGACTTACGATAGTACAAATTCGGAAATTTGCCTTCGAATACGCGAAAGCGTTGAATTCAAAATATCCAGCGAATTGGGACGAAAATCAAATGGCTGGCTTAGAGTGGATGCGTAAATACAGGGAACGAAACGCCAACCTCAGTTTGCGAAAGCCAGAAAACACTAGCGCTGCTCGATCATTCGCGTTTAATAAAACTGCAGTCCAAGAGTTCTATAATAATTTGGCTGATGTGTTATACAGCGACATAATTTTGCTGCCGACAGGATATTTAACTTTGACGAGTCCGGCGTGTCTACTGTTTTAGAAACTCCTAAAATTTTGGCTCCTAAATCACAGAAACAAGTGGGACAAATCGTGTCAGCGGAAAGAGGCTAATTGATAACATTTGGTGCTATTATTTCGGCAAGCGGAAATACTATCCCTCCGCTATTTGTATTTCCACGTGTGCACTACAAAGACCATTTTCGTGAAGGTGCGCCTGAAGGAAGCCTCGGAGCTGCTAATAGAAGTGGGTGGATAAATGCTGACATATTTGTTTCAGTATTAAAGCACATTCAGAAACACACACTGAGCTCTAAAGAGCATCCGATTTTACTGTTATGTGATAATCACGAAAGCCACATCAGCTTACAGGCTGTAACATATGCTCGAGATAATGGCATCATTTTTGTGTCTTTTCCCCCGCACACAAGTCATCGATTGCAACCTTTAGACGTTGGAGTGTTCGGCCCATTTAAGGCAAAGTTGAAAATAGCGTTCAATAATTGGCATATGTCGAATCCTGGCAAAACAAAAAACATTTATAATATTCCTAAACTGGTAAAACTTGCATATTTCGAATCTTTTAGTGCAAAAAATATTACAAGTGGATTTGAAAAGCCAGGTATATGGCCATTTAATGAGATGGCCTTCAGCGATGAAGATTTCGCTCCCATTGACGTGTATGCTTCAAATAATTCGGTAAATGTGCCACCTAATCCGGAAACAAGTACTGTCGTTCTAGAACCACAACCTTCCACCAGAGCGCCATCGACTGATATGAATAAGACAGATATTCGTGAGCCTTCTTTGCTCCAAAATCGTCAAGACATTGTCACAGGAATTGGCGAACCTTCCACGTCTGCGGCTGAGACACAATCTGGACCGAGTTCTTATCTTCCCAAAACACCAGTAGGCTTAGCCAAGTTGACAATCTACAATCGTTAAAGCTAGTAGAAAACTAATCAAATCCTATAGGAATGACATCATCTCAACGTTAAGTCACGTGGTCAGTACAAACGAATAGAAAATTCGTAGCCAAGTTTACTCGTTCAAAATGCTAGAATAGAATGTAATCGTTTCTACAACGTAGATCGCTACATCCAATACAAATGGTAGCCAAGTTACACTTTTGACAAGCGCTAACGAAACGCTGTCGAAGTTTTTGAACGATAGCTAAGCGATCGCCGAGACCCTAGAGAAAACGATAAAAAAATGGCGTCTATTATGATACAGTGTTAAGACTGAGAAGTGTTTTGTTTGTTTTACATAATTTTGGACTATATTTACCATTATCATTTAAAATGCATACCTTAAAAGCCTAACAAAAGCCAAGCCTGAACATCGGTGATTTAGTCCTCCTGAGGGAGGAAAATACGCCGCCCCTGTGTTGGAGACTGGGACGAGTGCAGAAATTGTTTCCTGGATCGGACGGAATTTCTCGAGTTGCTGATGTGAAGACCCAACGGGGAGTTCTACGACGTCCTTTAGTTCGCCTCTGCCCTCTGCCTTCTTCAGATGAAATAAATGGTTGAAACCTGAAGATTTCAACGGCGGGAGGATGTTGGCGCCTAGTGCTACATGCATAGCAACAAGTTTCGTTCAACTGACACGAAGCAAATAGTCAGGAGTTTATTTTTTTTTTCTTAGTTTTTATAAGGTACCCCACATTACTTTTTTCATTATATCCATTTTGCATAACGTTAATCGCTCCACTAAATCATTGTAAAAAACCTATTCAGTGTTGAAATACAAGTATAAAACTATCCGGCGCACAGTAGAACGAATGTATGGGAGCGGTTGGACGTAGACATGTCCGAAAAAAAAGAGTAAAATTATGCCAAACTAATGATGCCATCTTATTCGATTACTTAATGCCTTCATAACTTGTGGTGATGAATTTCTTCATAACTCCCATATTTCGGGAGTAATTTGAGAAAATGTGAAATTTTACTATGAAAATGAGTGTATCGAGCTCTCTCCCTCCTGATTCCGGGCTTGTTTCAAGTAGCGGTCTCTAATATCATAATGCTTATACTAAGAGCTATATTTAATACTAAGACACATAGTGCGCCAAATGTGCACTTTCTGGGATAAAGAGTGATGTTTATTTTATAACACAATTTTTTTATTTTTTGTTTATTTTGTTGATTAAAACCGTTTTTCTAAAGGTTTACCTTATTACAATAACATTTCTGAGCAGCCAATTAGAGAAGATATAAGCTAATTAGGATATATAATTAGGGACTTAAGGTTTACATATAAAACTGATGCACTAATGATTACTGATAAGAACATTGCTATTATTTAATTACTAAATGGCTCTTAATACACTAATTTAGCATGCATCATTTACTAATTATCACAATAACTAATTACCTTGCAATATTTAACAAAGGATACCTGGGATACCTGGATTTTATATAAATAGGTCACTATTAGTAACTTTAAAATCAGTGTTGATTTACACCTCGTTGTATCCAAGCTAATCTCGCAATGTATTTTCCAAATTTTAATACAAATCTTGATATTCACGTTGCTTTATGCGCACGCGCACATAAAGATTTACGCGACTTTAACTATTTGTTCAGTGTTTTAAAAGATAACAGTTGTGTTCAGTTATGTGAAAGTGCTGAAACAAGTTTAAAAGACTGGTGTCGTCGATTTTGCTACCGCATTTATGCAAAATGGACACAGTCTGGAAGAAGCACAGATAAGTTTCGGAAGAAACATGAGATTTGGCTACAGGCTGCAATTCAATGGCCGGAATTACAGAATGAAAATATGGAACCTTCTACAGAAAATATAAGTGACGTCATCGAGCCCATAATTTCTCCTGCTAAATCTGATGCTTCAACTTGTACACATCCTAGTCCTCGTAAATCTTTTGAGGACCTTAGTAACCGGCAAAAAAGAAGACGCACTGAAGATAGTCTTTCATGCAGCAGTAGCAGCGCTGAAATTATGTTTTCGGCCGAAAGGGCGCTTCAAAAGGCAGGACAAAGCGATACAGCTTATGTTATGAAATACTTGACGGAGAATCCAGAAGAGGCCTCAAAAATCAAAGCCTTCATTGAAGGTAAATCAATTCAGGTACGGGAAATATCCCCTTTGAAGGCATTGGCTCTTTATGTATCGATGAACTTATCGAAATGGCGCTATAACACTCTTCGGGATTTCAACACTCAAGAAGGAGCTCTTCAATACCCGAGTTACTACATGTTGGTTAAAGAAAAAATTAAGTGCTATCCGGCCAAAGAAGATCTCACAGTTACAGAGAGCTCTGCAAAAATCAAATTACAAGCCTTGATGGATTTAACCTCAAGAAGACTTATTAGGTCGTTAGAAACCCCTGTTGATCCCAATCAACAGCTCGTATTGACCAGCAAATGGGGTTTTGACGGATCATCTAGCCAAAGCATTTATCATCAAAGGACGAGTGAAGATGAGCAAATCGATCTTGCTAGTAATTTTATGATTAGTCTTGTACCACTGCGGCTCGTCTCAAAAGGTGTAACAATTTGGGAAAACGAGCGACCATCTTCCACTTCATTTTGCCGGCCAATATTGTTTAAGTTTATAAAGGAAACCAAAGAAAATGTGCAGAGAGAGATGGCTGAAATCGAAGCAGAGATTGAAGCCTTAACTCCATCCACCATCACTGATGGAATTAGTGTCAAACACCAACTGCTGTTGACAATGATTGATGGTAAAATTCATTCCATTATATCCAATACAGCAGCTTCAGTGTGTGACATATGCAAGGCTTGTCCTAAAGAAATGAATAATTTAGAGTTAATCAAAGATAAACACGCAAACGAGGACATGTATAAATATGGCTTAAGCACCCTTCACGCTTGGATTCGCTCAATGGAATGCTTATTACACATTTCCTACAAATTAGACATAAAATCATGGCAAGTAAGGGGTGATATAGCAAAAAGGCAAGTTGATGACAGGAAGAAAAGAGTTCAAGAGGCTGTAAGAAGAGAAACGGGCTTACTTCTCGATGTTGTGAAACAAGGCAGTGGATCCACCAACAATGGCAACTCGGCAAGGAGATTTTTTGAAAACTACACTAAATCTGCTGAACTGACCGGAATAGATGCTATGCTTTTAAGAAAAATCTGTGTGATCTTGCAGTGTATTTCATCAGGAGAGAAGATCAACGTAACTAAATTCCGAGAGTTCTGCTTTGATACTGCTAAGCTTTACGTGGAGTTATACCCATGGTATTATATGCCTTCTTCACTTCATAAAATTTTAATGCATGGGCCAGACATAGTTCAGAACATGTCAATTGTGCCCATTGGTTTTCTATCCGAAGAGGCATCTGAGGCTAGAAATAAAGATTTTAGAAAATATAGAGAGGGGCATTCTCGAAAGCATAGCAGTATCTCATGCAATGAAGATATTATGCACAATCTTTTACTGTCTTCTGATCCACTTGTTACAAGTATCCGTCCAAAAGGAAATAAGTTTGTAAAAAAATCTTCTTTTAAGGAATTTTATGAGCTTACGGATTCTGAGAAAAGTGATATCGAATTTGTTAACATAAATGATTTAGCGGACATCGATTCTGAATTTGAATTAATTGATGATGATGATGATGACGAAGATAATTAAATGATGTTATTGTTTTAAAATGTGTAACTTAGTAAATTAGAGCTTACATCTTAATTATTTATTGTACTTTTAATGAAACTAGGTAATTTATTATCAACTTACTTAAAAGTCATACTCTCATCAGTTCTTGTGAATATTTTTGTTAATATATATTTCTGTATATATATAATATATTTATAGACCTCTTAATAAGTCTGTCTGCGGTTTAAAGTAAATACAAATGGGGAAAAAACGTTTTTTTTTTTTAAATTTTCATTTCCTTTTATCCCAGAAAGTGCACATTTGGCGCACTATGTGTCTTAGTATTAAATATAGCTCTTAGTAATAGCATTACGATATTAGAGACCGCTACTTGAAACAAGCCCGGAATCAGGAGGGAGAGAGCTCGATACACTCATTTTCATAGTAAAATTTCACATTTTCTCAAATTACTCCCGAAATATGGGAGTTATGAAGAAATTCATCACCACAAGTTATGAAGGCATTAAGTAATCGAATAAGATGGCATGATTAGTTTGGCATAATTTTACTCTTTTTTTTCGGACATGTCTACGTCCAACCGCTCCCATACATTCGTTCCACTGTGCGGCGGTTTCATTTATGTCCTATACGAGACCTAAAAAATGGCCTTAAAAATGGTCTTATCTATGTACACACATCAAAAGTCTCTAGGGATCAACATATATTTTTGCAATAACTTTTCTCCTGATTGATATTAATTAAAATTTTCTTTAAGGATTCATCAAATAAAGTGTTTTCGTTTGTCACAGTAACGATAAACCAAGTCACCTTTGCATTAATAAAGAAATTTGCCATTTTCCTAATAAAGGGATTTTTGACATTTGAACCACTAACACAAAAGTTCGAAAAAAAGACTGAAATAACAGTTTTCTTTAAAATTTTATTGGGTAACTTAAACAATTAATAATCCGTGTTTCTACCGCGAACACTAACAACACAAGAACATCGGTTTGGCATACTCAAAATGAGTTCATCCAAATCACGCTGTGGAATGGCCGCCCATGTTCGTTGCAACAACAAAAAAAGGTCTTCTTGCGACTGGATACCCTCCATATTCGGCAGAGCTCTTCTCTGTAGCATATCCCATGCATGCTCAATCGGGTTCAAGTCTGGCGACTGAGCAGGCCAGGGCAGGACATTGATGTTAGCTGCGGCGAGAGTCTGTCTTACAACTCTTGCGGTGTGCGGTCGTGCATTATCATGCATTAACTGAAATAAGGGACCGATTTGCACTTGTAGAGGAACGATGACGTCTGATACAATCGTCTCAGCATAAATTTGAGCGTTGAGGTTGCCTCTGATCCAAATCAACTCAGTTCTTCCGCCGATCCAAATACCCGCCCATACCATGATGGTTCCACCACTATAAGGATGGACTTCCTGGCAGGATTTTAATCGCTGTTGGCGTCCAGGGGTTCTCCAGTGTCGTATACGTCTTGTATCCGGTCTCATACCAAAACGAGACTCATCAGAAAAGCACACGAAACGCCATTGTTCTTCTGCCCAATTTCTGTGTTCAAGAGCCCATTGATATCGAATCCTACGATTGTGCATTGCTATAGGTGGTACCCGTAGCGGTCTTCGGGAATGAAAGTTCACTTCATGCAAGCGGTTTCTGACTGTTTGGTCGCTAATTAAGTTCCCTGAAGAGTGATGAAGCCTCACGGCTAACATCATGGCGGTTATTGTTGGAGCTCTTCGAGTTAAGATTTGAATGTATCGGTCTTGTCTCCGTGTGGTGCAGCGATACCGTCCTCCATGGCGCTCAGCCACGGTACCAGTGCTTCGGTAACGTGTCCAAAGTCGACTGATAACACTCTGACTTGTATTCAGAGCTAAAGCCACAGTACATTGCCGGGAACCAGCTTCTATCATTCCCACGGCTCTGAGCATTTCTTCCCTGCTTAAATGACGTCGCCGCTCCATAATAACGTTGGTTTTAATCAGTAGTAGGGAAACAGTAGCACTAATAATGTCTTCAATGCGTTGTATGTTTTTATAGGGAAAATATTGACAGCTGATTTTCATCTTTTACTCGAATTTGATTCACAGTTCCTGATTCAAATTATGAAATGCACCAAAAAGGATCCATATAAATTTATAAAATCATAAATTTATTACAAAGCCACATCTCAATCTCAAGAAATCCGCATAAAAATGCTTGATCCCTAGACACTTTTGATGTGTGTACTAAATACCCATGTTTGCAAACCAATAAATGATTTGATTTGATTTAAATATGTTGTGGTCCGCTAATAATGAAAAAGTGTGGCTTAGGCGCCAAAAAAGAAACATAAATCGTCAGTGCATGGAGAAAATACGCGAAATGCCGGATACGTTATTTGTGCAGCAATTTCGGCTAGACAAAACGACTTTCCGAGCCCTTTGTCAAGAACTCCGACAAAAAACTTCACTAAAAGGAACCAACGAGATTCCCCTAAAAGTTAAGGTTAGTGCATATTAAGCTGACTGTCGAGTATTAGCAATTTTTTTATTACTTATCTGTTGGCGACGCCGTCTGCGAAGCTCCGACAAGTGTGTTGTGAATAAACAGTGATAAACAGTGCAATAAGAAAGACTTAGAACATTACTCAGTGTTAAGTGCAAAGTACTCGTTATAAACAGTATAGTGTTCAGTGATAAAACGTAAGTAGACTTATTAAAACATTATAAAGTGTCCTGTGTTTATAACTTAGTAGAGTAATTCGTATAAGAGCTGTATGTGTCCAATTGGTGTCAATTTTTAGCTAATAAGATTGTTTGTTTATGTAATGCATCATATTGGAATAATATTTAAATAATAAGTTATGTATTGTGAGTTACCGTAACGAGGTGCCAAAAGTAAATAAGGAAATAGTAAAACGGGCCTCGTTACGGTAACGTTTTAACGCTAGATAGCAACTGTGTATTTTTTGTGCTCGGCCCTGATTGGTCAATATTGTAAATTACGTAATGTGGGCGTGACCGCCAGAGGGCAGCAGATGTCCAATTGTAAGTAGCTAGAAGAGTATAAATTAAGCGTCATTGTAAGGCTGAAAGTCACCATCCCCGACGACGCTATCACTCTCCTCCAGGAGAGTAGCAAAGCCACCAGCACGCTCAAAAGACACATACACAAGACCCGTAAGCCGTCCTTCCGTCCTCGCCGTCGAGGACGCCCGTCGCGACGTCCCGTAACTTGTCCACCCCGACCCTTGCTCGAGCCAGCCCGCGCCGCTGAGCCTATAGCTTTAAATTCGCCCCAAAATAATTCCGATCCAGCCTGTCCCTTGCTGCCCTCCCCCAGCGACGCCCTAAGCCGAGGTCCGTACCCCACAGGGGGTGCCCTTAGCGTGTAGTCGCTTAGTTTTAGTAAGTTTTTAAGCCCTGGCTGGAGGCCTTAATTTTGAGGCATCCACAGGCAAGCCCGGTTAAGCAGACGACAACCTCATAGGTTGAACTGCGAGATGCCATAGACAAAAAAAAAAAAAGGCTGAAAGTCAGTCAGCGGCCATCTTGTGAACAAGCAACATCAATAAAGAAGCAAAGTTATTCCTCGACCATCCGTGTTTTCATCAAGATCCCCTACATTATCTATAATTTAATATCCTCAATATTTGTGTTTTGTAGGTGTTGTGCGCTCTTAATTTCCTAGCCACAGGATCCTATCAGCGAATTATTGGCATCACTCAGCATCTTGCCCAACGCACAGCTAGTCGGTGCATCAGACAAGTTGTTGATGCTTTGAACCACCCTGCTGTCATGGCAAAATGGATTGTGTTTCCGAAAACACGACAAGACAGAGCATCTATAAAACAAGAGTGAGTATGTAACAAACGATTTAACAATATTTAAATGAATGTAATTTAAATTAACAATTATTGTTTCAGGTTCCAAAGAAGATTTGGCCTGCCTGGTGTAATTGGGTGCATAGATTGTACCCATGTAGCTTTGGTAAAGCCCAATGATGAAGAGCATCTTTTTTATAATAGAAAAGGGTATCATTCATTAAATGTTCAAATGGTAGATTTATACAATGTGGATATGGAACTACGACATTAAATTAAAACGAGCACAGTACTAGTCCATCGAAACATTTTAAACCACGAAGATTAGTAGTTAATGGAAAATTAAAAAATTGCAATTTTCAAACAAAATAAATAGCAGAATCAACTGCATAAAAAGTAAACACGCTTTATCTACGAAAAGTCACTGACCTATTGCGCGGCGGGGTGCGGGGTGCAGCGGGCGGCGGCGCGGTGCTGGGCGTAGGTACTTAACAAAAAATCAGCGGCATAAACTCAATAAAGTTGCGAGTTGTTAATTAATAAAAGATCATTGATTGAATAATTAATCACGTAATATTACATCACAATCACAATTAAAATCATCAATAGTAGCATTTTGGTGACATTCTCCGTACCTAAGTACCATGTCGGTGTACTCGGCAGCTGTGTACCTTATTTGAGGCATAATTAAACTCAAAAAACTTACAAACCTAACCTAAATCACAAAACTAGCTACCTAATAAATGTCCAAAATAACTAACCAATATTACACTAACACTTAACAATAAGTCACACTAACCTATGCACTAATCCAATTATCATAAATCGTCTTTAATCACAATAACGACTAAAACTTTTCATAAAATCACGACAATGCGCGCGCGGCTCGTTTTGTGATAATAAAAGTAGGCGTGTGCTCTCCTCAAAGGGCGCCGTTCTGCACTGACATGACATAGTTACCGATTCAAGGACTATTTGCCGAAAATATTCCGCTCACACACATTCGCAATTTTCTATGCACCACTAATGCATTATTATCGTAAGTAATATTTCTTTTTCTTTCTAATCGTAGTATTTTGTGAGTGGGCGGGGCGCGTCAGAGTGGGGCCGTATGACACCTTTCTCTGTCTTTCAAGCATAGAATCGTAGGTACATTTTTGCACAGGTTCCTGACCTTACAATGTTTACCTATTATTACGAACTCAGATCTACATCATGTTGAATAATTTCCTGTGGCTAAAGTATTCATTGGATTTGATTGATTTTTTGTATACGGGTAAAGAGCATGCCACTCTTTACGTGGTTTAAAGGAATGTCAATCGTCCTGCTCCACATTGTATATTACTATATATTATATTTATATATATTACTATATGGCATGTTAAAGCTAGATAAATCACTTCTTAATAATAGTTTTATTTTCAGATATGTGACAGCAATCTTCTAATTTTAAATGTGAATGCAAAGTTTGGTGGAGCTACACATGATTCACATATATGGTCTTCTAGTAGAGTTGAATCATATATGCGTGAACTTCATCAAAACAATGAACAAGTATGGCTATTAGGTAGGTATTTATAATAGTAACAAGATCAAATATATAGGAGTTTTCTTGTGTTTTGTCTACAGAAACGAATTTTTCAGGTGACTCTGGATATCCACAACGCCCTTGGCTTATGATACCTATCCTCAATGCAGTTCAAGGTTCTGTTGAAGAACGATACACAGAAAAGCATGTGCAAGCCCGTAACTGCATTGAGCGCTGTTTTGGATTACTCAAAGCACGGTGCAGATGTTTGCTTAGAGACAGGGTTCTTCACTATCATCCTCATGTAGCTAGCAATATTACAATGGCATGTTGTGTGTTACACAACATAGCTTTGAAAGCTGGCTTACCACCACTACAACCACTTTCTGCTGCACATGACGATGGGGATGATATAACCATGCACGATCACTGCGACTATAGGTAGCCAAAGTGAGTTAATCCAAGGAAGAGCCATGCTGAGATGTTTATTGAATAGGTTATAGTAAGATTATTTTAAGCTTTAATAAGATTTTATTTACATTGCCTAATTATGAATGACACTTTTATGTACTCTATATTTACTTTATTTATATATGAATAACTGTGGTGACTGGTTGTCTTGCTGACCATGGTTTTATTGTAAGTTTTTGTTTAAATTTTAATTTTGATTTATTATTTTTTTGCTTGAGTATGTATAGTTTTTACTGTATTTGTTGCTATAATGGTGTGGCTTGCTGACATAAATGGCAAATAATTTTAATTTAATGTTTTGTGCCTTGTCATGTTTATTACTTTGCATACCTAGTATTGTATACAATCTAGTATTTTCTAACTTAACAGACAGCTGTGCTGCTGGGGAGTTTGTTGCGCCACTTCTCCCCAGCGAAAGCACTAAGAAGTGGTGAAGGGCGGGCTTTTTGGGGGACTGTCTATTGTAATTTTGACGTTCGAAAAGTGCTGATTCTCAGCCTAGTTTGAGTAAATGACTTGATTTTGATTTAATAAGTATATTATTGTTTTTATTAAAACACTGACATTCATAATGAATTGGTAGTGGCGTGCACGGTAGGTAAGAAGGAAGGATTTTTCAGTTATTTATCTAATAGGTACTTTGTATTTACAATTCACTCAATACCTACATTTAAGGTATTATTTGTTACTTTACATAAAAATTAATTGCCTACGTTACTGTACATAAATATTGGTTTCATTCTTACATTTCAAATATAAATTAAAATAGGTTTTGTTTAAATACTACAAAAAGATCAATTATTATATTATAGGGGGAAGTGCTAAGGTAGCCCGCGAAATTCAAATTTTCTTACGATTTTTGCAATTTGCAGCTCAGTGTCTGGGTGTACGTTGATTAAAATATGATTCGCAACTGTAACAAATATGTCGCACCTTCAGAATAGTAGTGACTAACTCAAAAATCTAAGAAATCGAGTTACGATCATAGAGGGTCACTAAAAGGTTCTGTAAATACATATTTGTTACGGCCGCGAATCATATTTTAATCAACATACGAGTACAACTTAATACTGACCAGCAAATTGCAAAAAACGTAAGAAAATTTGAATTTCGTGGGCTAGCCTGGAACTTTCGCTTAAATGAAATAAAAATGATATACAATTTGTACAAATAAAATTTAAAGAAGGGAAAAGTAAACTGGATTAGAATCGCAAACAATTGAAATAAAAAATTAATTGTTACTTTGATATTGCAGACAATTTGAAATTGTTCATAGCCCTCAGCTGAGACCGCTATCACTACATTAGACATTTTAAGGGATAATATCTGTCGAAGGTAGTGACAATGGTCTCAACTGTGGTAAAATTTCTATCAAATTGTCTACAGTACCAGCTAACCGACTTAAAATTAAATTTTGATTTTCTTCCATTTCAATTCTCGATTCCAATCGCAGCCTTTCCATCTCCCTCTCGTGATATTTTTTTTCCCGGTCTGCCTCTAGTTGTAGCCGGCGATGCTCGACAGCCACGAACTCGCTCGTGGCTCGTTCGAAGGGCGTTTGTATTCGCCGTGTGCGTGCTCGAAGCAGCCCGCGGCGCCGCGGTGTGGATGTAGTGGGCGACGCCGCGGGCGACGGGCTTGCCCGATGCCGCCGCCGCTGCGGAGCCCTCCGTGACGTGGACGTGGTAGGCGACGTCGCTGACGGCATCTGCGCGGACGCAGTGCCGGGCGGCGGTGTTAGCACTGGTGGTGGAGGATGGCGTGGTGTTCTTCACAGGGAGTAGGTGGCGGTGAAGGACGGGCGGTAGATGCTGGTGTTGCTGAGAATAAATAATTACAGTCATATATTAAAATGTGCTCAAATGAATTATTTAGCCAAAACATTGTATCTTTAAAAAAAAGTTAAAAGGTACCTTGAATATAATCAGAAGGAATAAAATCCAACATAATTTCCTCTGTGGCAGAAATTTGGGACGGACAGACAGTAGGCACAGAATCTCTGGTTGGTGGTGGTAGAGAGTTTCTCTCTGCTGGTGAGTCCTGAAAAATATGAAGAATTTTTATTAGAAAAATTACACTTTTATAAAACAAAATATAGTAATAAGCAAAGAAAAACTAACATCAAAGCCTCTCTCCTCAATTGCAGCTTGACCAATGACAGCAGTCAAACCCATTATGCCCAACACTCTCTCTTCTGAAGCAGTGAGAGTTTGTCTGCTGCTTGGACCACCACCAGTACCAGAAGCCTCACAACGTATTGCCAAGGCTTTTTTCTTTGTTTTGGTTTTCCAATCTGCCCACACCTGAACATATTTGTCTGTTAATTTTTGTCATGCATGTTTTCATCAATCATTATCTAGTCTATGAAGTAAGCTGATTGTTGTATGTAGGTACTTCATCTTGTAGAATACTAAATATTAATAATAGGAAACCAAATAATATTTTACAGTGGTTTGTTTGAGAATCTTACTTTTTTCCATTTGTCCAATGGCTTTATTACTCCTCCACCAAGTGAGTTAAGTAATTCTCCCAGTTCCTGCCACAGTCGGTCAGCTCTTATTCGGCCTTGGGGGCCTTGCTGGGGCCTCGTTAAATCGCCATGGCTAAAACATAAGTTAAAACTATTTCAGAGAAACAAAGGGTCTATTGATTAAGTAAAGAGTCAAACACAATTGTTTTGTTTGTTGACCGTAGACATGGGTCCACTTCATGTCGCGGATCACGTCATTGTTTATCTTTCAAACTTTCAAGTGCCCGAGGTGGCCCAAGTATGATAGATTTTTAAATAACAAAGGAAGATATTTACGAAACAACTAATAATTTACGTACCTTTCCATGAATTCCAATAAAGCTGCGAACTGTTCTGGGCTTGCTCGAGATCTAGATTCCATCCTATAAAAGTTATCACTTCATTATTTTAAGGTATCTTTCATTCATTCATATTATGCAGAATCATATCATAACATTTCGAGACACGGTAATATTTAAAATTACATTCCACACTGTGATATAATAATAAACCAAATATAAGAAGAGCTTTACCTTATTCCGCTTACTTTCCAATTTCAAAACACTTTAAATACAATTATTTGCCCGCGCACTAAGTACACAACTGTGACTTTGACGTTAGTTTGACGTCTGTAGGAACGCTCACCATAGACTAAAGTATAGTTTTTTTCTAAATACGTTGTAGAATGAGCGTTCGACTCGGTCGTGTCAACTTGGCTACCAACTTATCGTTTTCTATGATCGCTTACGCCGAAGCGTTAACGATTGTAGAAAGAGATTCGATATGAAACGTTTGTAACTTGGCTAGGCCTGCAGAAGTCACAAGACTCCTACAGTTGTTAGAAACAGAAAAACCAATAACGGAAGAAAACCGGGTAAATCCCGTATACAGGGTGAATTTTTTAAGTGGGCGTGGATGGCCAAATCCGAAACTATGAGGACTAGCGAAAAGTACTCAAAGGAGTCGCGGGCTCGATTTTGATGAAAACTAAAACTGCATCATTGGATTTTTGAAAAATCAATATTTCTAGCCATGAATCGAACCTGTTGATTTTGAAAAAAAAAAAACATCCACTGTATTATTACACCATTCGATAGTGTCGCTAATAAGGATTGAATTCTGGGAAGTAATGACATACGGCAAACTTAAGGAAAATGTTGAATTTTAATAAACTGCTTCTTATTTTAGAGTCCTAGATCCTCAACAACGAGCGGGCTGTACAGCTAGAATGGCTAAACTTTATTAAGTTCCAAAGTAACAACTAAATGTATAATTACCTACTTTAAGTTTTTGTACAGACGCCAGCACATCAACCTACTACAATCTGTCAAATTTCTTTAATCGATTTTCAACTTTATCACTGAACTATAAGGTTCAAAGTTGATTAGGAAAATGTGACAGTTTCGGGTAGGTTGATGTGCTGGCGTCTGTACAACGATCTCATACAAAATAATTGTAAACATCTCATTTAGACTGATTGTAAAGGTTAGATTTATCAATAAGTAAACTAAGCATGAACGATTTTATTTTTTGATATTTTTCTAAAGAAAGATTTATCGACTATGAGTCAAGTCAAATATTATAAGTTAGTTCTTTGATAAATAAATATTTTCATAATAATTAATAAAAATTTAACGACTTTTATAGACTTTTTAATTACCCTTTATGAATCTACACCATGGCGTACGAAAGCACCTCACCTACTGTACGAATGTACCCCGTACGTCCAGTACGTTCGTACAAATATCTTATCGTAGAAAAATGGCTATAACCCTTTAACCTTTTGTCATAATCGTTTCGGACTTTTTTGTAACAAACTACAATATATTTGTTACACTTAAGTACATAAACTACATAAATTCGACCGTTGATCATAAAGTAAAAAAAATAAAAACTAAAAAGTGTACGAAGGGTAACCACTTACCCCTACTATTTGTTTTATACATTTTGAAAATATTAATTTCATTGAAGGAAAAAAGTTGAGATTGTTGAAATAAACGGCATGCCCCACTTTAGATATACTAAAACTCATTGACAATGAAGACGAGGTTAGTGAACTAATGTTTTACAGTGTTTTTATTTAATCGTGTATAAAAATATACCAGACATACACTCATTTGTGCTTTACTGAATAAAGATACACCGCAAGAACCTTCATCATTGTCAAGGAAGGGAAAACTAGAACAGGTATAGTATAAATTTTTCATGTAAATATATACATAACTAGCTGACCTAGCCACGCGTTGCTGTGGCTAACGTTTTTGTCATATTTTTTTTTCTATCCTATCTTTCAAGTTGAATCAAACTGCACACGGTATACTTTGATTAAAATCGGTTAAGTAGTTTAGGAGTCCATCGCGGACAAACATCGTGACACGTAATTTATATCGACAGGCCTGATGGTCTAGTGGTTAGTGACCCTGACTGCTATGCCGGAGGTCGTGGGTTCGATTCCCACCCAGGACAAATGTTTGTGTGATGAGCACGATCGTTTGTTCTGTGTCTGGGTGTAATTTATCTATAATATGTATGTATTTAGAAATATATAAGTATGTTTATCAGTTGTCTAGTACCCATAACACAAGCTCTGCTTAGCTTGGGGCTAGATGGCGTTGTGTGATAGTTAAAAAAAAAAATATATATATACAGGGTGAATTTTTCAAGTGGGCGTGGATGGCCAAATCCGAAACTATGAGGACTAGCGAAAAGTACTCAAAGGAGTCGCGGGCTCGATTTTGATGAGAACTAAAACTGCATCATTGGATTTTTGAAAAATCAATATTTCTAGCCAGGAATCTAACCTGTTGATTTTGAAAAAAAAAACACGCTGTATTATTACACCATTCGATAGTGTCGCTAATAATGATCGAATTCTGGGAAGTAATGACATACGGCAAACTAAAGGAAAGAGCTCATTTTTAACAAAATACTTTTTTTATTTTTCTTATGTTACCTACCACATCATCAACAGCCTAGGCAGTATACCGTCGGCTTCCAGTCTAACCGGATGCAGCTGAATACCAGTATTATAAATGGAGCGACTGCCTATCTGACCTCCACAACCCAGTTACTGGGTAATACGATACTCCTTCCCCTTGGTAAGAATGGTTGTCAGACCTTCGAGCTTCTGACTACCCGTAACGACTGTCAAAGATCTAGGAATGACAGCCGGGACCAACGGCTTAACGTGCTTTCCGAGGCATGGAGGGGTTTCGGTATGTAAAGATGGTCACCCATCCATAAACCAACCACGGCAAGCGTAGCTTAACCTGGATGGATTGACCTGTGTGGTTGTTATTATTTAGCCGGACCCGAGTTATGTTACTACCTACCTACTAAACCTTAACTGATTGTTTAAAATGATGACCATTGTTTTCAATACATAGCTGGATTCGACGTCTCACGGATTGTACTGCATTCAGCATTACAATATTATTGATTCCATTAGAATATTTTCCAAAGATCGTAATAGATATTTGAATTTAGAAACTAATGTTGTGAAGGTGACTGCGCTGCGGGTGTGTTAATAAAAATATTGAGCATCATTTCGAACAAGGTACGTAATGTAGGTATGAATACTTTAAAATAAGAAGCAGTTTATTAAAATTCAACATTTTCCTTACGTTTGCCGTATGTCATTACTTCCCAAAATTTGATCCTTATTAGGGACGCTATCGAATGGTGTAATAATACAGTATGTTTTTTTTTTCAAAATCTACAGGTTCGATTCCTGGCTAGAAATATTGATTTTTCAAAAATCCAATGATGCAGTTTTAGTTTTCATCAAAATCGGGCCCGCGACTCCTTTGAGTACTTTTCGCTATTCCTCATAGTTTAGAATTTGGCCATCCACGCCCACTTGGAAAATTCACGCTGTATACAACATTATTTTTAGTATATGCGAAACCCGAAACACGTGTCTATTATTTTTATGTAAAGAATCTATGTACAAAATTTCAAAACTGTATCATGAATAATCACAAAGTTATAAGCTTGTTATGTTACCTGTTTGTCCGTATGAAATCATGCGCACCGCGTGCCTAAACGTACCGCGCGGCGATTGTATTGTAATTAACGGGTGATAACATTTTCCATCACACTTGCAGGCTTTGGACTGTCGTAATGGTCAAGTGCAGGTAGTTATTATAATGTACTTTATTCGTAAATAAATGCAGCCGTAAGCTACGAATAAGTAATTACTTATTCGTAAGCCGTAAGTGATACAATGTAGTCAATGCGATTTGTTGCACCTTATGTCAACAAGTTCAAAGTGGATGAAAAGTGTTAAACATCGCATTACTTAACCACAGCAGGCTGTAGGTACAAATAATAACTTTCTACAATTAACCATCTTGGCGTGTTTAAAAATGTTAATTATCACGGCAAAGCATTGTGTTCCACGATGTACTGTGACGATACTCTGATTGCTCCTCGTACCGCCGCACTGCCAGGGATACGTTATCACTGTTATCGTTGTTTCTGTGTACTGGACGTTTGTGTATGAGAAAGTCATGGTTACACGACACTTTTTACATACGATAGGTAAGTACACGATCAACCGAAACAAAACTGTAAGGCCCGCGGCGCGGCGGCCGCGCGCTCGCGATTATGCACTTGGACACGCGCGCGCCAGCCTGTAGCACCCGGGCGACTGAAGGGGTTGCTTCACCCCCGCCCCGCTCGCCCCGCTCGCTGTGCGCGGGCGCCGCGCCTATTGTGTATGGGTATGGTAGAAAACTACCTAGGTACTAATGTCGCTCGGTGGCCAAGATTTAACCTTTTTTTAAATATTTTTGGGCCAAAATATAACATGGGGTAAAAATTATTGGAATCGATTCAGTTAATTATTCTGAACAAACTATATTCAGGTTTCGCATATACTAAAAATAATGTTGTATAAGGTGTAAAAAAATTAACCATAAAAACTTTAAGAGGTGCTTTAGACCATCGAACTGAACAACTTTCACTATGGGACCAACTCCGAAATCACGAAAAAAAAATCAGCTGTTTCATACATTTTGGCCGAGTAGGTATTGAACTTTTGTATGATGATGAGATGTGTGTACCTACATACATAAGATAAGAAAAAAGACCAACGGTATAATGTAAGCTAGTAGCAAAAGTGGAAAACATGAACTAGAGCGTGTAACGGAACTTAGATCGGGAGCGAGAGTGGAAGTGGAAGCGGGACCAGGGATTGGGAGAGACTAGGAACCGGCAACTAAAATCAACTATAACTTACTTTACCTTCCAGGATGTCAATGAACTACCCACATCAGGAGGGCAAAGAGTAACAGAAAAGAAATTATTAATTAAACTTAACAATGCACAAGAAAAAATAAATCAACAAAACTCAGTACATCAAAGTATTCACAAGCACTCCGCACTTTTGCATTGACTTTGTACTATTATTCCCCGAAAGCATACAGTTATGTTAGAAAGGTTTTTAATTTATGCTTACCACATCCTCACACCATTCATAAGTGGTATAAAGGATGATGCCAGAGTTTGTATGGAATCCAGTCCCACCTTCCAATAGCTATGTGTGTTACATCGTTGGATAGGTAATTTTGAGCTGAATAAAAGTTACTATGGCGCCAAGTTCCAAATCTTAGTCCGTTCAGAGTTATTCTTTATTAAACATGGTTGTTTTATCAGTAGCCAAGCAATTATATTTTTACGTAATAATTGCATTTGTGCTTTATACACGTAGTGTAGATACTAACCTACGGTTATCAATTGCGTCACTGAGTCGCAAACCTTATGACAAAAAGTTAAACAGATGTCCACATTGACAAAATGCTATTTTTTTTTACAAATAAAACACAATAGCGTATTTTAAACCTTTACATTTATTTAATCATCGTTGTCTACAATGACGTTGTTTAAAAATAAGGCTGGGCCTACAAATCCCTCATGTCTGGCGTACCCTAGGTACCAAATGATTGACACGATATGCGCACAGGTCCCAACAGTACGTCGTCCCGTTATGCAGGTACAATATCTTTGTATAATATCGTTGTTGCGAACTAATAAGTAACAGTAGTACTTTCTAGCTCTCACGTGTCGCGACTGTATACGGCCACGTAAGAGCCAAGCATCCTCATCAATGCCAAAATTAGGTAAATCCTCCAGTGCAGCTTCTCGGTATATTTCTATTGTATACATTCCATTTTGTAGATGTTCGCTGCAATAAGATTTCACTAACTTCAGTTGATAGGTTCCCAAAGCTAACAAAATGATTTGTTCTTCACTGAATCTCGGAAAATCAATATCACTTGCTTCTATTCTTGTAAAATCCGCTCTTCTGCTATTAAACGTTTCCGTTCCACATATTCATATAAAATATTAGGGGTATGTAACTTCAGCCTTATTTCGGTGACGATAGCTTCGGCATATTGACTATCTTCGATGGGTATATGAAAGTGGTTTGTGATAGCAGCAGCTATCCTAAACTCAGAAAACATATGCGGCAATGCATTGTTAAAATATTTTTGGCGAAACAGTTTAAAATCCCGTTTGAACCTACCGTTAACCACTTCCACTACCCAGCGGCAAATAGTGACTAACCGAGATTCGTTGGTTTGGTCAGTAGTGAGTTGGGATTCGCGTCTATCCTTTGAAGGCGGGACATGGTATTCATAACCACAGGCTTCTATATCATCCAAGCTGTCCCTAAATCCGCGATCCAAAATAAATACGTCATTTGTTTCAAGGAGACAGTGAATTGGATGTTCACCATTATTCATAATATCGCTCATTATGTTTGCGTCTGTTTTTGTAGCAGCATAGGGCCCTGTGACGTCAATGATATAGCCATCCGTTGTGACTATAACAAACGGTATTACAAACACAACCGAACGACTACCTGCGCTTGCGCGCACTCTCGCCGCCTATCCGTGCCGCTAACCAGTTTCATTGTTCTAAGCATACTTAACGAGTGCGAGTGAGACAGAGCGATAAAAAGGTTTGCGTTATCGTCTACACTACGTGTATAAAGCACAAATGCAATTATTACGTAAAAATAGCATTATTTGACTACTGAATAAACTATCATGTTTATTAAAGAATAACTCTGAACGGACTAAGATTTGGAACTTAGCGCCATAGTAACTTATATTCAGCTCAAAAATACCTATCCAACGATGTAACACACATAGCTATTGGAAGGTGGGACCGGAATTTGCATCCTCCTTTATAAATGGTCATCCTGGTTTTACAACTGAATGTTTAAATGCTTTAAAATTGATTGCAAGTAAATCAAAAAAACCTTTATATTGCTGTCTAATGATAGATGAAATGGCAATTAGAAAAAAAATCAAATGGGATGGGAAAAGATTCCATGGATATGTAGATTTTGGTGGCAGTTTAGATACAGATGAGGTTCCCGAAGCAAAAGAAGCACTAGTAATGTTAGTTACTGGAATAAATGCTAGTTGGAAGGTAATACAAATATTTAACTGGATTATTTTGTTTCTTATTAAACGTTATTTGTTGTCTTAATTATTATTTTTATTTACTTTTGTTTACGGGTCCCTGTTGGGTATTTTTTAATAGATGGGGCAAATGGTCGACAAAAGGCAGATTTAGTGCTACAGTGTCTGCGACATTTGAACGAGTCAAATATAAGCGTAGTCGGCCTTACTTTTGATGGATGCCCATCCAATATGACAATGGCAAAACTATTGGGTTGTAAATTAGATCCAAATGAAATAAAAAGTACGTTTGAAGACCCTGTTACTAAACAACCCATAGCAATTTTTCTGGACGCTTGTCACATGATAAAATTAATTAGAAATTGTCTTCATACTGAAATGTTCCATTTAGCTAACAAATTACGAGCGTAACACATAAACTTTCAAAATCAAAAAATGAAAGTTAAATTGGCAACTCAACTTTTAGGTAAAAGCATTGCCGATTCTATCGATTTTTGTAGAAAAAAATTGAGAATTTAAAATTTCAAAGATTCGTTAGCTACAACTGAATTTATACATATTTTCAATAATTTGTTCGACGTTCTAAATTCTCGAAACTTAAAAAGCTTCGGTTATAAGCACCCACTTAACTTAAGTAACAAAAAAACAATTATGGATTTTTTGGAAAAGGCCGAAGAATACATTAACCGCTCAAGGACCGCGGGACACCGATCGGTGACCAAACAATAGAAAATCAATTGTGTCTCATTAGCGGAGCTTGACAGAAGGACTGCGAACTTCAGAAGGAGATTTGTTGACTAACAGTGGTAGAAAGACAGGATTTCTTGGTCTATTAGTTTGCATAAAAAGTACAATGGCTCTTTTTCAGCATTTAATTGAAGAACAGAGAATCAATTTTATGTCAATGTGCCGATTTAGCCAGGACCACCTTGAATTATTCTTTTGTAATGTACGGGCCCACGGTAGGAGTAACAACAACCCTACTTCACGGCAGTTCCAATCTTTTTATAAGAAATTATTGAGTCACGTTGAAATTTAAAATTGCAATGCTGGTAATTGTGTGGAACTGGAGCAAATTTCAATTCTGAATTGTTCTTCGGCGATTCAAACGATTAATGTTACTACACAAGGGTCTCTCTCTTATGATGATCATGCAGATTTTAAAGAACTCAATATAAGCAGTGTCCTACTTTGACAAAGAGACAACTGTATAATAAGCTTATTTTGTTTAAAGGGCAATAAAAACATACTTTTGTAATCATATTGTTTTTTTTATTATTAAATATCCTTAATGTTCCTGAATACAAACTTGCTTAAATGACAACGACAGTTATTAAAAATCAACTTAAAAATAATTAACAATGCTTTTGAAATAACAGAAGAAGATCTAACACAGCTTCAAAATATTGAAATATCGCTGCTGAACAGTAGTTTTCACATTAGTTCAGAAGAAAAAGAAGAGCAAATAGCGCCTATTAGGCAAAAACGACGACGTGTCTTCAGATCGGATAGTGAAGACAGAAATTCAGGATATGAGGTCAGTACGCAAGAAACTTCAAGCGTTACACCTACCACGAGTTCTTGGAGTGAGCCTACAGGTAATCAACGCCAAATAATTCCTTTTACCGAGGTTTCGGGTGCTCCGCTGCATGTCAGATTATCTATGACTAAAAAATCTCCCGTCGATTTTTATTCACTTTTTGTGACTGATGACCTGTTTCAACAAATAGTGCATAACACAAATCGATATGCTATTCATAACATTACTAATATGGCTGAAGCTACAAGAGGTGCACGTATTAATCAGTGGAGTCCGATTAATATAGAAGAAATAAAAAAAGTTTTTGGCCTAAATATCTCAGAATCACTGCTGCTTCCGTACGCACCTACATCAATATGGATGAACTTGTAGTCAGCATCAGTCCAAGCCAGTGGTTCCCAATTAGTTTTTGCTGCGTACCACTTCAAAAAAGACCTCAAACCTGCGTACCCCTTATTGTAGCAATCACACTAATATTATAAATGCGAAAGTTTGTGAATGTGTGTATGTCTGTTACTTCTTCACGCTCAAACGCCTGGACCAATTTTGATGAAATTTGGTGTACGGGTAGTTGATACCCTGGATTAACAGATAGGCTACCGCGGGAAACACCGCGGGGCACAGCTAGTGATAAATAAAAAAAATAAGTCAGTTAAAATAACATTTATTATTTTCAAATTACAGTACAATAGTGAAAATCAAAATAATATGATGTATTGGCGAAGACGCTAATGTGACAAATGTGCACGTTTTTCTTTGCACAGCTCTTGAAAATCTGGTTGTCCTTCAGTCAGTTTCAGTCTTAAATCGTCTTCAAGTTGAAGTCTGTGACGATGTTTAGTTTTTAAGTTCGTCATGGCCGAAAATCCGCTTTCGCAAAGGTAGGTTGTGCAAAATGGCAGTAAATATTTTATTGCTGATTCGCTGATATGATAAATATCTTTTAAATTAGCCCAAAAGTCACCCAGTGATTGCTCTGCAAAACAACTCTTGAGTCTGCTGTTGCATGAGATGTCTATTAATTCCTCTTGATCAGAGATGGGTAGGTGGTCGACGGAATGGTTCGCGAAAGGGTCGTTTACCCAGTTCCATTGCGGCGATATTTCTGGGAAGTAACTGCGTAAAGCCGCCGATAGATTTTGCAAGTGGCATTTTATGTCCGATTTTAAATCTTCATTTACTGTCGAAGAAGTTGTATCCAAAAAAAGTTTAAGATTCGGAAACTGGTCATATTTACACTTGTCAATCAAAGATGTCCAGAGGGATAGTTTTTTTATAGTGGACTCAACTTTCTCCTGCATAGTGAATATGGTTGTATCACGGCCTTGTAGTCCCAAATTCAACTCATTTAATTTTGTGAAGATATCTGACAAGTAAGCCAATTTTTGCACCCACAAAGAGTCAGTCAGCATCTGTTTGTACTCATCGTGTCCCTGCTCGACCAAAAATAACTCAATTTCATGTCTTAACTCAAACATTCTCGAAACAACTCTTCCTCTGGACAGCCAACGCACTTCAGTATGTAACAACAGGGTCTCGTGTTCACTGCCAAGCTCTTTGCAAATAGCTGCAAAAATTCTAGAGTTTGTGGCACGGGCCTTGATTAAGTTAACAATTTTTACAGCATTTTTGAGAGTAATATCTAAGCTAGCTGGAATTTTTTTACAAGCCAGTGCCTCTCGATGAATTCCACAATGCGTCCATTTTGCTTCTGGGGCTATATCTTGTATCCGCTTTACAAGTCCTGAAAAACGACCAGTCATTGCTCTGCCACCATCAGTACATATTCCCACACATTTTGACCAATCCAATTGGTTTTCTTTTACAAAACTGTCGACCATATGAAATATATCCTCCCCGGTGGTGCGAATCGAAAGGGTACGACAAAACAGGAATTCTTCATGAAACTTTTTGGAATAATAATAATAATAATAAAAATATTTATTGCATAAAGGGTATTTGCGGTATGTACATATTAAAGTTAAATAATTAAGCATGCGTAGAACTTATACTAACAAATATATGTATGGGTGAACTACTGTTCTCCTAGCTAGGTAGCTGTGCAACCTGTATTAAGGAGAAACAGTTTGCCTCCCTATAATGATGTTACAAAATAAATTGAGCATAGTGCTACGTGTTGTCTCCCAAAACAAGTCGTTAGTTAACTTTCATACATTATTATCTACGTTGATTAATGGAATAAGTCTATACAAAAAATTAATACTTTAGTTGGTTACAGATTCGGAGGAAAGAAAAAAAAATAATAATAAAGTAAAAAACTATAAATTAATGGTAAAAATGAGATTGTTTTGTGTGGGACGTGTTTGAGTATGAGTGAGTGTTTGATTTTTGTGTACTGCGTGTGTGTGAGTGTTTGCTATTCGTGTGAGCAAGTGTTTATGTGGGGGTGTGTGCATGTGTGTGAGGGTGTGTTTGTGAAATAACTATGGGATGATTAAACGGTTATGTTGTGCCAAAAACGAGAAGTTATGAGAGTGTTTTTAAAAGATCCTCAGTCTCATCATAGGTTTTTAAAAGAAGAAAAGAACGGACCACAGTTTTGCATTTAGAATAAGGTAGACTATAAATAGGTGTGTTAGCGTTAAGTTTGTTATACAGATATGGACCAAGGTAAAAAAAGAATCGTTTGGTGAATTTAAAGTGCGGTGGTGGAATAGTGCAGACCAAATCTTTCCGACGTTTCGAGACTGTAGTAAAAGGCGTAAGTCGGTGTTGCTGAAGAATGGTCTGCAAGATAAAGTGTTGTCTAACATTAAGAACCTTCCAATCTTTGTAGAGGGTTGTTGTTGGGTACAAAATTGGTTTAAACGTGGCTACCTTCAGTATTGCTCTATGGGCTGTTTCTAGGTGTTTCATCGTCGTCTTAGCAGCGCCACCCCAACATGCAATACCATAAGTTACAATAGATTGGCATAGGGCGTAGTAGACAGTACGTATTACAGCTGGCGTGGCGACGTGTCGTAGATTTTTAAAAATGTAAATGAGTTTTCTAACCCTACTTGTAAGAAGATTGATGTGTGTTTTAAAGTTAAGAAAAGGGTCTAATGTAATGCCCAGATATTTTATATTGTCAACGCGAGTAATTAATGGGCACTGACAGGGTGGAGCCGTCTGAGAATGTGTGTGGCAGGAGTGTGCTTTTATGACAATTGGAATTTTGGGTTGTGACTTAGGTGAAGTAGAAAAGGTTATAAGCTTTGTTTTTGACGTGTTTAATGTGAGAGTGTGAGAAAGTAGCCATTCATTAGCAGAGTTGAAGCCAGTTTGTGCTGAATACTGAAGCTCTGACCACGAGTCGGCTGAGAATGTAAGAGCAGTATCATCTGCGAATGACACAATTTTAGCATTATTGATGTTTAAATTGCAAAGGTCATTAATAAAAGCAAGAAAGAGAGTCGGCCCAAGGATACTGCCCTGCGGCACACCGTAACAAATTGGAAGATCATCACTTGTGTGATCACCTATTTTGACTAGTTGTGTCCGATTAGTAAGGTAACTGTGAAAGAATTGTAACTGTAAGCCTCTGATACCTAACTTTTCGAGTTTAGTTAGAAGTGTTGAAGTCGGAATGGTATCAAAGGCTTTGGCCAGATCAAGGAATATGGTGAGAACTTTTTTGTGGGCGTTAAGTTTATTCACAATATATCCCGTTAACTCCTGTACCGCGTCAGTAGTACTTTTATTCTTTCTAAAACCAAATTGCTGGGGAGAGATCAAGTTAAGTTTTTCAAGGTAGTGTACTAGTCTCTTGTTGATCAAACGCTCAAGAACCTTTGATAAAGAAGTAAGAACCGCGATGGGGCGGTAGTTATTTACGGACTTTTTGTCCCCACCCTTAAAGATAGGGTGTATTATCGCCTTTTTAAATAAAGTTGGAAAGGTCGCAGTCTGGAAACAGAGGTTAAAGATATAGTTTAGGACGGGTGCTAGAGTGGATGAATATCTTTTTAATATGGAAGGTGAGATGCCATCAAAACCGGGGGCTGCATTAGACCTGAGAGAGTTAATCACAGATATAATCTCGAGCGGGTCTGTTTCATCTAGAACGAATGATGATGATGAATTAGTACTTTGTGACATGATTGGTTGTGGCAGGGCGTGGGTCTGTGTAATTTTATTGGCGAGGTTTTTACCTATTTCTACATAAAACCTATTAACTAAGTTACAAGACTGGGAGGGTGTGTCGTGGGATAGTAGATGTGTGGATGAATTTCGCGTTTTTGGAGTGTTTGTGATTCTTTTTATAGTTTCCCAGAGAACTTTTAGATTATTACCAGCCTTATTGAGCTCTTCACTATCAAACTGCCTTTTAACTTTTTTTAAAATTTTGTTACAAAAATTTCTGTATCTTTTGTAGCTAATTACGAGAGTAGCATTATTGGGCGATGATTTAACTTTTTTATGTAGTGAATCTCTGTGCTTCATACAACGTAGCAGCCCAGGCGTGATCCAAGGTTTTAGAATTTTTTTCCTGGCTGGTAATTTAGATACCGTAGTGCTCTCGGTAATAGCTCCATTCAGAACATTTACCAGAGTATCGGTAGCAATATTAGCATCTGCTATGGAGTAGATGGGCGTCAGGTCCATTTCTACCATTGATTTGTCAAGTTTAACGAAGTCGACTTTAGTAAAGGTAGTGGTAACACTGTGTTGGGTTTTTTTAAGATACATGGCCAGTAGCGATGAGTAATGGTCAGTAGCTGTGGTATTGAAAACAAGAGAGATTGTTGACATTTTAGTTTTTAGTATGATGTGATCAAGGCAGTTGGGGCCTCTGGTAGGTATGGTATGAGCGGGAAGAAAACCGTGGAAGGCTAATGTGTTGAGGTATTCTTGAGAGCGCGCATCAAGAGAAAGTGGTTTTATATCTAAATTAATGTCGCCAGTAAGGACAACTGTTTTGAATTTAGAGAAAGTGGGTAATATGTCATTAAGAGTAGAAGTAAACGTATTAGTGTTTGTATTTGACGGGGATCGATAGAGGCAAAGTAAAGCTATATCTAACCCCACCTCTAACACCAACCCGGTTGCGCAATTACTCAAAGATAATTCGGTGCAATTACAGTTAAGATCAGTTTTGACGTAAACCACGACACCATCGCTCTGGTTTAAATGTTTGGTGGTACGGTACATTGTATAATTATCTAATTGGGGGATGTTTGTGTTACTGGAACACGAGAGCCAGCATTCTGTTAAAACTATAATGTCACAAACTATAGGAATTCTTTGTAAAATCGTTTGTAGGCTTAAGAAATTATGATTTATTGATCTTATGTTCTGTGTGAAAATTTTTAGGTAGTTTAGTGGATGCCTGATGTAGAGTTGAGCCTCCTCTGGACTACAAGAGTATGATTCCGATACAGAGTGTAGGTCAATGTTATCCATAAGTGCATTGGTATTATCAACCATTTTTAAAGATAAAGGTGAGGGTCAAAAGTTTTTCGTAAGGCTGGAGTATTATTTTTAAGTTTCTGGGGAGGGAATAGTATGATTGTGTGCGGTGTGAGTGTTGTGAAAGGACGTATAGTATAGTTACATGTGTGTGTATTTGTGTGAAGGTGTTAAAATTTACAAACAGGTTATAAGTAAGAAATAGATTAAAACTAAAATAATAAAATGATAAGAACAGGGGAAAAAATGAACATCCGCAGTGTCCTACTACTAGTCATTCATTATTTTGCGATGAAAGCTGAAGTAATTGTTGTTCACTTTTAACTATAATGTATTGGCTATCAATGTTCTTAATCATGACGCGTCCATTAGATGTCCAGCAGAAGGCATAGTTGTTTGCCTTGACAAAATTACGTGCAGCGTAGAAGAGTTTTCTGGACAGCGATGTAAGCTGCTCAGTGATGTATACAGGCGTGAGTGGTACATCAAGGCCCAAATGTGAAGAATTAATTTTACTGTTGGGATTCTTGTTGTTGAAATGTTTTGCCGAAGTCAAGAAATTACTTTTTTGAAGGGTATTAGAGAACTCAATACTAATGTTGGAGGTCTTGCTTTCCTTTTTGGATGGCAATCTTGTGACATCACGAATATCCGTTAGTTGAATATCAGTTTCTAGTTGTTTTGAAAGATACTGTACGATAGTATAAAGATTGTTCTTGGTTTCACGTGGTAATTTCGGTACGTTACGTAGTTCAACGCAGGTTTTAATGCAGCTTCGGTCCAAAAGATCTATTTTCTCTTCGAGGGAACACATTTTTGCGGCCATAATCTTGCGTTCATTTTCTAAGCCCGTTATTTTTATTTCTAAAGAGGTTAACTGGTCCGAAATGCATGTTACAGATTTCTCGATTTCGGAGTTCGTTTCCTCTATTTTCGTGTATTGTGATTTAATGTCTACTATGAGGGTCTCTAATTTGTCCAACCGTGCATTCTGGGAACTTATCAGTTCTGTAATCATTTCCTTCAAATCGTTTCTGAGCTCATTAAATGAGTCGGATTGGTCACCCGATGGTCGGCGACGCTTTGCGCGCTGGGTAATGTTTTTGGCTGCTAGGTCCGTCGTAATACCTTCATCTGCACATAATTTTTGAATGTCGGACTCAGAACGAGACGGCTTTTGGTCTGCTGAACACTTAGGCGGTGTTTGGAACATAATGAATCGGTAGAAAGATGTACAAAAAGATTTATTAAATCACAAAAAGTGACCGTCGTGCGTGAGGATCGAACTTGCGCCACAAGGCGTACTTCAAGAGCGTGCGGGAGCTTACACCTCTAGACTACCGAAGCTCATGCGTAGTTAGCGAATTAGGCGATATGTTGCTAATGCTCTAATCAATGTGTTAGCAACCGGTTTTTGAAGGTCATTAGCCCGTTCACGACGACCGTGAGACACAATGACACTTGTAACGATTCACTTTTGAATTTTATAGAAATGATTTCGAAGATAACTGAGTAATTTGATTATGCACTGTTCTAGTTTTGTCACTGTTTTTAGTGTTGATATAATGATCACAATATTGATTAGTTCTGCAACTGCTTACTGGGTTATAAACTATTTTTCTCGATTAAAATATACGGGAGACCACAAGAAACACGTCTGCTCGACACAGCGACCGGGGGGGGGGTTTTTTTTGAATGAACATAACGAACGTACGTTAAAAGTTGAGCCAAGTTTGTTATGTCTGTGGATTCATCAAGTTGTATGGCAAAGTAATCGCTTTCTAAAATCCGTTTAATTTGGTGGGTTTTCAGATTCTCTGACATGTTTGCAATACGACGAGAGACAGTGTTATTAGACATAGGAATAACATCAAGTTATCTTGCCATTTTTTCTCCAAACATACATTTCACTATCTCTTTTGCTGCAGGCAATATAAGGTTCTCCCCAATAGTGTGAGGTTTCGCTTGCTTAGCTATTAAATAACTCACTCTAAAAGAGGCTTGCAGAGCGTTGTCATTCGTGTTTTGGGAGAGCGCCTCAATAGATTTTTGTCTTTGTTTGAGATCTTTGAATTTATGTTGAAAGAAGGATACAGACTGGTCTTTCAAATTAGCGTGTTTGGTTTCTAAATGTCGACGTAGTAAAGACGGCTTTAGCGAATGATTTGACAGCGTTTCTGCACAAACGACACACTGTGGCAACGGAGAATCAGGGTCTCCAGAGCTTGTAAAACCAAACTGAATATAACTATCATCATATTTCCTTTTTTTGAGAGACGATTCCTTGTTATCAAGTTTTCTTTTTTCTTGTGTCGGAGTACTGGTAGAGGATGACACATCATTATCAGGTGACTGTTCAGTATTGCCTGACACCGCGGCAACCTTTTGGCGACTTATCAGCCACTTTTCCATCTGAAATACAACTGGACTTAATAAGCCGGCTTATATATTTTTTAATTACAAAGCTTACAAAACAGTAACCGCGAACACGTGTAAAACTGAAGCAACTCAACTCATATATTATTATTATTATAATTATTCCAAGTTTTTTATATTATAAGAAAAAACAAACTAAACATCAATCGTTACGTTCTATTGCAATTTATAATGAAAGTGTAAGTTTAAAAGTAGTTTTAAAACATTATCTTACCTTTTTCCAAAGTATATTAGGCAGAGGTAACGCGACGCTTAGTACTTAAGTCACAAATCGTGGGCCTGGCGTTACAGGACTGAAACTTGGCCATAAATTAGGGCATTTAGTAAGGTCTCACGAGCCCAATTTTCACGTCTCCCAGCAATGGCCAAATTGATAAAATCAGACAATGTTTACATTTTAGGTTATTTTTTATTATTTGAGTTATTTATGTAAATTAAAATGATATTTTCGAGGGTTTGTTTCCTACGTAAATCTGGAAGGCCCATGTGCTGTGCTGCAGCGTACTTATCACGGTGAGGCCGAGCCCAACCAAGATACCATATTATGCTCATAGTGTGAGCACAGCAACCAACCGTTCCTTTGTCAACGATACAGGTGCAATAATATTGTATTATAAGCATCCCTTCCACTTAGAGAGCTGTTGACTAATATGTATACGAAATACATCCTACTACTAATATGCCTGGATTTTATTCTTCCTCTTAACATCCAGTTTGAGTCCGATGTAGATAGCTCTTGCTGTAGGTCACCGTCCACTTCCCTACACACTTCTATGACATATGAGCCATTTTCCAGGCACACAGACAGGCCCGTTCTTACTATGGGGAGCACGTGAGAACGTGCTCCCCATAGTAAGAACGGGCCTGTTTAACTTGTTAAGTGCCCAAGGAGACAAGAATTAGCTCGCTGTATGTTAATTCAGGAAACTCTATAACATTATCTCTTTCTACATCTATTGCTTGGAACTGCGCCCTCCGTCGATTTATATTGTTGATAATCAAGCGAGGGTCAGTCAGAAGGCCACCAATTTCGGAGTCCAGTATTCGATCAAAGGCCTTATGAAATAATAAATCACGCGAAATACGGAAAAAACACATTCACTTGCGCAAAAATACGAAAAGCGAATGACAATAATGACATTGACATATATGACAATTGACAGACGTTGACAGTAGCAGTGCATTCCGTGGTGCATCCGATTTTATCGATAATATAATTTATTTCTTTGATTTTTTGATGGTGGTTACGTTAAAAACCAATTAGATTCCAGATTTTTATTTTACATTTATTTTAATACCTATTAAAACAATCACACTAACACAATGGAGTATTATTTAATTATTTGTAACAGTATCGATTTCCACCACATCGATCATATTCGTAGGGTACGCTCTATTGATATAATGACAGCGTTTGTGAAGTTAGTGACATATAATGAAATAAGTGTTGTAACAGTTTACAAAGCTTGTTTAGAACAAAAAAATAGAAATCCACTTATTTTCTACACTTGGCCATTGCTAATGAGGCTAAGATTTAAATGGGTTAATCAAGCAAAATAGACGATTTTATTGGTACATATCTGATTCGTGTAACAGCTAGGCCCAAAACCGGGTTTCTCCTTTGCTCAAAAAGATGCAAAGGCCAGAGCAAAAATTTGCCTGAGCATCAATGAAAGTCTCTATGCTGTTTATGACGGCGACAACATCAAAGGAAACTTGGAAACGCTTGCGAGATACCTACGCGGATAGCAGCCTAGGGAGCCGGCTTGAGTCATTATGCTGGCTGGCCTGGCCTCGGGAACAGTTACAGCAATGATGGTGATGGCAATAGAGCACTCTGGCGCCCGGATTACTACTGACTCGATTGCATCAATCCTGCTCAAGGAGGAACGTCCAGATACACCTACTACGTCAAGTGCGCTGATGTCTAATGTAAATAGTATGCCTGCGCGTAATTTTAAAGTGTCGTGTACATACTGCAAAAAGCTAGGCCACGTAGTGTCTCAGTGTAGGAAACGCATAAACCGAAACAAGAATAATTCATCATCATCATCCTCTTCTCATCTCATGTATGCAACATTACATTGACGTTACACTTTCATCTTGTTTTAATGAAACTCTTCCTACAGGCTTCACTACCCCTTCAGTGTATACCTCTACCGACTGGTATGTTGACTCTGGTGCTACAACTCATATGAGTAACAAGAATGATTGGTTCTTGGACCTTAAGCAGGAAAGTAAACCAATTACTGTTGCCAATGGTCAGTAAATTCAATGTGAATTTAATTATGGTCCCGGCGCCGCATCGTACCGTTAACGCATCGTGTGGCCTCACTCTAATAGACAAATGTAGTTGGAAGGACATTCGGCGCTCACTCAAACCGGTTTACATTACTAGTAAATTTTTTTTTGAAGTGAAAACTTCTTTAGCGGCGTTGAACACTTTTTGTAATGGGTAAAAAATGTTAAACTCGCGTCAGGGCATCGCGTCAGGACACGTGACCGTCAGGAGAGATTTCCCCCCCCCCCCCCATCTCTTTCCACGGCGGCGCCAACCGAAGTGAACCAAGTGAGACACGACAAAGATGGCCGAAGAAAATGACATTTGACGTACAAATGTTTGAAAAGTCAGTTTCGTAAACAATAGTACTTCGAGGAGCCGCAGTTGTATTTAATTTATTTTGAACTTCTGTTTAACCAATTTAGTTTATTATTATATAGGTATATAATAATAAACTAAATTGGTTAAACAGAAGGAACAGGTAGGTACCTACAATACAAAATAGAAGCGACGAAAAATATAACGAAGCACATTATAGCAACAAGAAATACTGTGGGACATTGCTGCTTTTGTGTGAAAACAATGCTTCCGTGTCGACCACGGAAGTTTACACCCTGCAGGGAGATGCTCCAGTAGGGTGTGGCTGTGAAGCTATGTTGCAAAACATGCTCCACGTCCTATCCTGCCTTATATGTCCTACCCAAAACATGCAGTCAAAGTGACCTCTGCGCTGCCACCGACTGTTTCACACCGTTATTATGATGCGCTGCCCCGCATGCTTGAGTCTAATGTGTTCATTATAAATGATTAACTTAGTCAAAGCAGACCTTTTAGGTAGGATAATGGGATGCTTTTGCTGAAATGTCAGGTTTGTATTTTGTAAACGACCTCCCACTCTTAACAGACCTTGACCATCTATAAAAGGATTTAAACTACTCAAATAAGAATTTAAGTTAGCTTTTGACTTTAACAATGTTAACTCATTTTCAAAATGTTTGCTTTGATCAATTTTAGTCAAGTCATGCAATGCAAGAACCATCTCCTCAGGAGTTAAATATCCCTGCCTTTTGTTAAAATTCTGTTTTTTACAATTAAATATAAAACGATTGACATAAGCCATTATTCTAGTCATCTTATTCAAATTTGAATATTTTTCTATAAAAGTATGAAGAGAATTATTTTCTTTATTACAAGTATTACATATCGCTGAAGGCATTTTTATTTCAGGAATATCAGATACATTTATATTTAGTTGTGAATTACAATGAACATAATCACTGTTTTGCAAATACTGTGGACCCTGAAACCACAATGAGTGTTTTTTCAGTTGCTCTGGTTTAAGACCACAAGACAAGCAATCAGCAGGATTCTCACTAGTGTTAACATAGTCCCAGTGTACATCTTTTGACAATTGTTTGATTTTTTCTACTCTATTAGCAACATAAACAGTAAGTTTTACAGGTTCAATCTTAAGCCAAGCTAAAACAATATTTGAATCTAAATATAAGTAGGTTTGGATATTGTTATACTTTAATGCTAAAGTGTCATGTACTTTCTTTGATAATATAGCTAATAATAAAGCACTGTTAAGCTCAAGTCTAGGTATAGTTAAGCTTTTATCTTTAGGATTTATACGAGATTTTGAACATAAAAGATTGACATTTACTGTGTTGTCTTCGCCAACTACTCTCAAATAGAGGCAGCAACCGTGCGCAATATTAGAGGCATCGGCATAACCGACTAACTCAAATTTTTGATGTGGATTAACATTGATATTTCTGGGAACAGAGATACAAGACATTTGCATCAAACTTTCAGTAAATTCAAGGAATCTCTTATTTAAATAATCCGGTAGGATATCATCCCACTTTAATTTTTCAAACCAGACCTGTTGCATTAAGTATTTTGCTTGCACCAAAATAGGACCTACCAAACCCAGTGGGTCAAAAAATCTACTAATAAAGCTTAACATTTGTCTCTTAGTATAGGTTTGCTGTGTTTCAGTAACTGGACATTTCATATTCAAGGTATCGGAACTTACATCATATGACAAACCTAACGTTTTGACATAAGTATTTGACTTATCAAAATCTTCTTTATTCAATTGATGAATTTCAATAGGAATATCATTTAATATTTCACTTTGATTAGAACACCACTTATGTAATGAAAAGCTAGCTAAATTTAAAAGCTCAATAAGCTGTCTTTTTACCTCAAGAAGTTCTGCAATCCCGTTGGAGCCACACAAGATATCATCAACATAACATGAATGTTTTAACACAAAACATGCCAAAGGATATTGCCCTTTGTATCTTTCAGCAAGCTCAATCAAACAGCGTGTTGCTAAAAACGCAGAACTTTTTAAACCATAAGTTACCGTTTTCAACTGAAGACATTTTACACTTTGATCAGGTGAATCTCGCCAAAGAATGTTTTGTAGGCAGCAATGGTCATTGCTTACTAGTATACCTCTATACATTGCCTTAATATCACAAAGCAAAACAAATTTAAAAGTCCTAAATAGTGTCAAAATGTCAAATAAGTCATTTTGCACAACTGGCCCGTTAAGCATAATATCATTTAAACAAACACCTTTATTAGTTTTCATGCTCGCGTCAAAGACAGCTCGAACCGGAGTAGTTTTACTATTTAAATTGAAGACGGGGTGATGAGGTAAATAGTACACATTACCTGCCTTAGGGTCATAGTTGGAGATATCAAAGTATATGGCATGGCCCGGTTCAACATAATGCTGAATGAATTTTTTGTACTGCTGATATAAATTATTATCTTTAGCAAAGCGCTTTTCTAAATTATAAAATCTATGCAGTGCCTGGTTGAATGAGTCACCCAACTGGATGTCATTTACATTAAGTTTTAAAGGCAAGTCTACACAAAACTTTTTATCAACAAGTTTCACAGAATTTTGGAAACATTCCTCAGCTAGTTGGTGTTCAGTAGTACCTTCTTTATAAACTTCAGGTACTTTTTCACATTTCCAAAAATTTGAAATAACGTCCCCTATATCATCTGACTGCTCATTAAGAGGATTATTATAAAAATGATTAAGAGGGGTACCTTGAACTTTCACACACAAATTTGATGAACATACTTTGCCAGCGGAGACTGGTAGACTGCCTGCCACAATATATCCCAAGCTGGTACTAACCAGGTAGGGCCCATTCGGCGTTAATGGCAGCGTCTCCCTCTGGAGCACCTGAAAAAATACGTCGCACCCTAATAGTAACGATATTTCACCAGATTTATTAAAATGTTCATCTGCCAATTTGACATTAGATGGTATATTGAACCCAGTTTTATAAAAACTTTGTTGTGGCAGTTCACAGGTTATGTTTTTTGCTATATAACAGGTTAAGCATAATTTAAAATTGCTGTTTGTAGCATAAATATCTAACTCCGCCTTACGATGCATGTTGCTAGTGCTCTGCAAGATACCTGTAATAAATTGATTGGCCTGTGTTATTTTGCAGCCAATTTTACCAGCCAGTTTTTCAGAAATAAAAGACACTTGACTGCCTGTGTCTAGTAAAGCTCGTGCATAGATAAATGTGCCATTTTTAGCTATAATACGCACCACAGCGGTAGGAAGCAACACATCTTGTACAAGTGAGGTACTTGACATGACCACAACACTGTCAGGCTTGCCAATGTCAGCAGTAGACCCTGCAGCAGTAGGCTCAGCAGTAGCAGTATAGCTTACCTCCCTTCTTGCAAATTCCACACCATGCAGAAGCGTATTGTGCCGTTGCTGACAGGTGGAACATTTTAAGCGCAGTTTGCATTTACCACCATGTGCATTCAAACAGATTATGCATAGCTTATGCTTTTTAACAAACAGACATTTATCATTGTCAGTAGCAAGCTTGAATTTTGCACATTCATATAACTTATGGTTAGTATTACAATACTTACATGAGGCTGGGGCTGCTACATTACACATAGACTTGCTGGACTTCACACTCTTAGAGTTGCTCGAAGGTGCTGTTTCAATAACAGCATTCTCGCTGGCCAGGGCTCGTTTCTCTAGAAAGTTGAGGAACTCATTCAACTTAGGCACAACCTTTTCATTTCGCTCTAAGTGAAAACCCCTATTGGTGTAGGCATCGACCTTCCTAAGTAAAATATTAACCACTATTGGATCCCATGTCTCCACAGACACTTGCAAACCTTTTAAAGCAGTTATGTGTAAGTTGACACATGAGACGAGTGACCTGAGATTTGAAGCAGTGCATTTGGTGAAAGAAGGCAAATCAAGCAAGGCATTAATGTGATGATTTATGATCATTGGCTCATTGTTATACCTTTTATCCAATAATTGTAATGCAGCACTATAATTTTGCTCAGTTAATGGCAAATTTTGAATTAAATTTAAGGCTTCCCCAGATAAAAAGGAACGCAAATAATATAATTTTTGACACAAGCCCAAACTATCATCAGCATCTATAACAGCTTTAAACATATTAATGAAGGGAATGTATTCTACGACATTTTTACCATCAAACTCTTTTATAGTAATTTGAGGTAACTGTTTAAAGTTAGTGTTTGCTTTAAGCGGCTTCGCCACAGGCAGACTGGATTGTCGACCGTTTAGTTCCCCGTCAATGATACCAATGCAAGTAAAATACTTACTTTCATAAATTTCAGGGTTCTCCTCATCTTTAGGATTTGCGTACAATATATCCTTGTTAAGCTCTTCGTAATCTCTGAAGTTTTCAGCTAACCGGCTTCGTCGTTCTTTTAGTAATTCACTAGGAGCACTTGAAAAGCCGGCGCTATTGCAAAATGCTTCAACCCTACTTATGGCACCCTTAAGGTATCCCCTACGGAGCTTAAGTTGCGCCAAATCATCACTTTGGGATTGGGGCATCTTTAAGTTTTGGTGCAATGCAAACAAAATACTCAATGCGTTAGGTATCAAAGTCAACGCCTCTCAAACGTTTAAAACTTTGAATATCCACTAATTCACGACTATCACTAGCGCTTTCTTAAACTTAACCTTATTACAGTTATTACTGAAGTAAGTGAAGTAGTTATTATAAGTACAACAAAGCAAATATTTCAAGACAAGGATACAAATTGTAAAATGAGCAAACAAAATGGAGGAAAGGTAACGCGACCGATTCGATACGAACGTAGAACGATGAACGATTCTTCGGAAGAACTCGGACGAAATCGCTTGCTGATTGGTCGTTGCGAGGTTGGCAGCACGCAATTATTTCTGCAGTCTATGCGCACGACGCTCCGATACACGTAGCAAAAAGGCTTGATACAATGAAAATATGATTGTGCGCATGCGGATTTGTGAAATTGTGGCTTCTAAAATGGCCGACAACAAGAAATTGTACACTTGTTGACATTCACTTTCACGCACACACTTTTTTATATAAAATACCTCTTAGGATGAATTTCGGCCCTTCCTGTAATTTCTTCTTATATTTTTCGCAATCTTCCAAATTATAGCCCGGCAAAAGGTTGAGAAATCACGCAATTTTTCCCAAAGTGCCGCACCACGTACATAAGACGCCACGCAGCAATATCTCTTCAGGTGCAGGAAATCTCGCTTGGTACCACCAAAATATTGAGGCATACGGTTTCACAGGCTGACGCGGGGACAGGACGCTCTTCTGCAGCAGGATATTGTTTCCGCCACTAGAGTACAGACTCCAAACTCACCCAGCGTCGATTTTTTATTGCTCGAAGGACCAATTTTATGTTTCACACCGTTATTATGATGCGCTGGTGCCGGTGAAGAAGAAACATAAAAGAACGGCGTTTTTTCAGTAACACACGTTTATTCAATTTTAATTAAGTAAGTATTACAGGAAAGTGATTCGAGGTACAAAAATGTTCTACCTTCTTTTTTCTTAATAAAGGTCATCGACCATAGACCCACACAAAAAGGTTTTCTATGTTTTGAATATTGGTGATAAACACCGACGACAACGTGGAAGTGGCAATATTTTGAGCCAACAAGATCTAAAGTAAAAGAGAAGAAATTTAGGGAGTAGTTCATTAATAAAAAGCTTGTATACAAATATCAGTTTATTTTTATAATACTTGTACGCACCGGGACTTACAGCTTAGTACGGCTGTTATTCCAAATGCATACAGTGTGGCTAAGTTTGTAACAATTGAGCCTGGTATCTATGGTTACCTCACCCTACTGATTATAAACCTACAGCAACTACTTAACACCCTAGTTATCCTAACACCCTAACCTATCATACAAGCCTACGGGAGACCTCCGGGAACAGACAGAATTTGGGTAGGAATAGGGGTTTGTGTACGTCGTGCAATGTGTACACAGGAAATAGTTTTGTCATTGCCGGTCCCACAGACTCATAGAACTGGTGATGGCTAAAGGTGTCTTGTCCATAGTGAGAGGAATTATGGAAGATGAATCAAACTCTACTCCAGCTTTATGATTAATTTATTCATTTACTAATTACTAATTTATGTGGAACGAATGTATGTCGCTCTTGATGCTGACGCTGGCGTATGTAACTCTTGCCTGTTCACGACTGAACAATACTCTAAACTCTAATTTGGCTTCTAAAACTTGTGCAAGCAGAACAACATTTTTAAAATGTTTGCTTTTCATTTGCCATCTGTGCCATCTCTTCTGTAGGCCGTTTCATTTTCTGCTATTCGTAGTGAAGCACCATCCTTACTAGTCCTATTGACCTGAAATACAAAACTAATGTTATAAATTCTTTCTCTTCATTATCTTATTTATACTGATTTAATTAATCAGTAGCGGCATCAAAATAACAGTCATTATTATTCTTATGGCGGGTTTTTTTTTTGTTACAATGAGTTTTGTACAGGCAAACGAAGTTCTTCGTAAAATTGTAAATTGGATAGGCACCTAATTCGTAAATCATGCCAGGCTGCCCCTGTTTAGCGTTAGTGCTTGTGTCAGTGTTTTTATTTTCTATTATGGAGACCTCTCCCTGACCAATTCTTCCAAAAAATCTAAGGATTAGAAGCAAAAGCAAGCATAAGTATAAGAAATTGAGAATGTTTACAAAACATAACTTACTTTGAACACATTTTAGCTGTAACAGTAGGTACACACCTTATCCTCCTCCAACCAATATTCAATTTTTTGCCCTTTATTGCAACTAGTCTCCGGTCTTAATTTCATTTATTTTAAATACAAAAAAAATATTCAAAAGTTTTTTAGTTTGACACATACAATATCAAATTCATTCATTGACATATTCATATTGTTTCCATGACGACCATGACGTTGTCGCGTCAAAACTGTTGAAACTGTAGACAATAAATTAGTTTTTCATACGTAATAATGTCTATGGACAGAAATATTCGGTTCGTTGACAGATATTCTCGTATGCCGATTTAATGTGTTGGCCAATTTGTTGGATGACTTCATTATAATGGCAACATTTAGAAGTTGTAGGACATTCTAGTTATAGAACGTTTATGAAGCGTTTATGAATACAAAATTTTATCGAATGTTTTAAAGGCCTATTGAGCATTTTAACTAAGGAATGAAAACCTTCAATAGGCTTTTTTTATGAATAAGACCGAAAGTGTTTAAAATATGGAAATTGAACAAAGTGCATCTATTAATGAAAAAAGTGACGCAGAAATATTGAAAAAAATGAGTAATATTAATTAAATTAATAATTGATTTATTTCAACGTTAATATTCAAGTTTTCACTTCTGCCGGCACTCCCGGAGTGCAACCCGTCTTTTTTTTATTATAAGTCACTTAATGCTGGAGCGGTGCCGCAACGTCATCCTACATACAAATCACTATGCCATGTCACACGATGCGTTGGGTCGCCGTGCGGCGTCGCACCGTATAGACGCGCCGCGCTTGTGACCTGCGACACGAGGCGGGGAGGGGTGATACGCTGCGGCGCGCACCACGGTAAACAGCGTTCCACTGCAGTGCCGCACCGCCAGCGTTGCCAGACCTACGGATTTGTCCGTAGATCTACGGACTTTAGGTCTTCTCTACAGACATACGGATTTTAGTCGCAAATCTACGGATTTTTGTAAGATTCCATCTACCCAACCCAAACAATAGTATAAAATTCAGATTAAATAAAAAAAAATTAAAACGAAACGTAACTCCAAAAAAAAGGTAGACCTGCGATGCGAACTGCGTTTCGTAATTCGTTCTTTGTCAAACTTAGCAACTAATGGCTAGTTTACACAGTGCGTGCTGCTGCCTAGCCAGTAGACAGCTACTCGGCTTGACTACTTGTACGCCAGTAGCTCGGCTCGCCCTTGCTGTCTACACGACACATAGTAGTTGCTGAACAGTCTTGCGAGTTGTCGCAATGTCGAGTGAACGTGTTTCAATTAAAAAAAAAAACGGTAGTAAGGTCTATGGCAACAATATTATGTTAAGAATTAGAAAATGCCTATAAAAAACTTAAAACTGTCCGGCTGGCATTGGCGAGCTACTGCCGAAGGCGTCCAAACGATGCGAGTGATGACCGAGCTGCTGCCATATGCGAGTTGCTGCCGGGCGAACAGGCGAGTGAAAACAAAAGAAGTAACTCGGATGCGAGTTACTGTCCAACTCGCACCTACGAGTTACTCGCAAGTTATATACAAACAGTGCGATTTACTGCAGGTTGACTCGTACGCTAGCTAGCACTGTGTAAACTAGCCATAACGTAAAACAGAATGAACTATTCATTGGTTTGGTTTGGCGGCGCCGGCGTTGACAATTGTCACTGTCAATGTCAACTTATTTTAGGTTAAAACAACATCGTAGGATTTATCGTTTGTTTACATTACACTGACGCATTAAACTAAAATGGAAAAACATAGTAGTGAGAGTGAGAATGGCGACACTCCTCCTAGAACTTTGGCGAAAAGAGCAAAAATTCACTATGACCAGAAATATTCTGCTGCGTGGAAAAAATCATCGGTTGGTTAAAAAAATGTGAAAAAAGGCGAATGTTTCTGTTATTGCACTGCATGTGAGGTTGACCTAAAATGTGGTGGTGGAATTAAAGATTTTAAAAAAGCATGCTACTCGCACTAAACATGTTGCACACGCGAAAGGTTTGTTTTGTATGCTTGCTTTCATTCTATAAACAAATATAATTACTAACTTAACAGATATCTACTTTCATTTCAAACATAGTCTTATGTGAATTAGTTATGTACTTGTATTTTTGTGTACTAACATATTATTTATTACATAATATTGGATAATGAATAATCATAGGAATATTATAATGATAATTATTTATATTTTTTAGCCATTTTACATCAGCCGGCTATAACGTCAATGTTGCCAGTAGCTGCTTCAAAAACATTTAAGGAAAAAATTAAAGCAGGTGAAATAAAACTAACAAGCTTTCTAGCAGAGCATAATGTACCATTTCATATAGCTGGTCATTTAAAAAATTTGGTGCAATCAGCATGCCCAGATTCCAAAATAACTGCTGAATTTACTATAGAGAGAACAAAGGTTCGAGCTATTGTGACCAACGTAACCGGACAAGTAGCTGAGAATGAACTAGTTGAATATTTGAAGGAAAATGCACTTATAGTAGATGAAAGTACTGATAAATCTAAAACAAAACACTTAGCATTACTTGTGAGAACTGCTGTTAACTTTAAAATAGAAGACAGGTTTTTGAATCTCATACCAGTTGTGGGTGGATGGAACAGCTACAACACTTTATAATAATATAGTGGAGTTCTTTAACTCCAAAGATATCCCATATAAGAAAAACCTAATACGATTTGCTGCAGATGGAGCAAACACAATATTTGGAGAAAGGCACTCTTTAGCAGTATTATTATTTCAAGAATGTGTGTGCCATAGCTTTTCATCTTTGCTGGTCATATGCCTGCCAAAAACTACCACGAGGTGTGGAAGATTTTGCACGTGATGTGTACAATTATATACAAAATCTTAAAAGTCTTTGTAGTCTGGTGACTACAAAAACTTTCAAGATTTTGTTAACTTACAACCTCACGATTTTGTTCATGAAAAAACAAACGGAGGATAAAACAATTGCGGAATCAATAAGCACTTCGATAAAACAAATGAAGTAGCTATAACAGTGAGTAGAAGTAGCAGTTATAGGTACTCACTTTTATAATAGTCTGACGTCTCTGGTCAGATTCCCAGGTCGGGACAAAAATAGTTAGTTCTGTATATAGTCTGCCTGGCGTCGACTACAGCAGAAACGTGTCGATTCGAAGCGATTCGAGTCGAGCCGCATTTATTCCTTGTGCGTCCATCTAAGACGAATCGAATCGAATTGTTCATTCATCGCAACTCTTCATCAACATAGGTCGTTTTTGCGTTATGGACAGCAACAGCACAACAAATATATAATTATAATAATATAATACATATTTGTTGACCCTGCTCCAGACACTGGCGGACTACTATTTTTTTTTTATATTTTTAAATGTTTTTATACTTATTTTTTAAATTTTAAGAAATATTTAAAAATGTAATTAAATATGTAAATAGATGAATAAACGAAATAATAAATAAATATGTTCATTAATAATATAATAAAACTCACGAGTTTCATTTATAATTCTCCCAAACAATTATCCGACGCTGCACATACATAGATTTTAATGATTTAGGCGGCCAAAATTATTTTTGGGGTGATTTTAGTTCTAAGTTCAATTAAAATAAAGAAAAGGTATATATTTATAAAAACATACATATATTTGTCAGGTTATAAATCAATATAAATCAGTGCGATGCGATGCGCGGTCGAGTACGGTCGCGTTTGCACTGCATAGTACGAATATTATATTCGCGAATTGCGCGGCTATAGTCGCTGCCCGTTTTCGCTATGAGTTCCCAAACTCTCATAGCCAACGAAGTGTTGGCATTCATCAAACATGCCATCGACTACATGGACGAGATCAGCATCTTGCAGATCTGCAAGTCATCCTACAAGGAGGAGGAGATTAGCAGTGCCAAGTTGCTGCTGTTCACAACGCTCGGCAAAGTCAGCCAGATGCCGTCTCGTCGAAGGGACGGTACAGAGAAGAGTCTCCAGGACATCGTAACGCTGATGAAGGAGACCGACCCGGACGACGTGCCTGATTTCGTGGCGAAGGATCTGCACAAGCTGCCTCCCGTCACGTTTGACCACGTAGACGTCACCAGGCTGTTGAAGGACAAGTAGTGCGCTTGCGCAACGCAATTTCTGCAAGTAGGTCACCTACCGACGCGGACGCCGCAAATGTGAACACGCGTCGCGGGGCACAAAACGCCTCCATCTGCAGTTTTGAGTCGGCGGGCTCGATTGCGTCACCAGCTGCCGAGAATGCATGCGTGGCAACGCGTGCCGTGGCCGTCCCTGCCTCGACACAGGTGGAGACAACGACGTGTGTAGGTTCGTCGACCCCCAATCGAGCCTACGCAGCAATAGTAGCCGCTAACAAGCCTGCTGAGTCGCAAAACTCGCAGGTAAAACTAGCGGAAAAACTAAAAGGGGGTAAACGGAGCCGGTCGAAACCCAACAAGGTTTTAAAAAGGCAGGATCCAGAGAAGGGCACGTGCGACAAGGATGGTTTCATCAAAGTGGAGAAGAAGAAGAAGAAGAAACCTCATTGTCGGAACCAGTGCGGCACCGCGCTGGCAGGACCCAACATGCTGCTGCGTCTAGCAATCCCGACGACGCAGCTGTACGTGTCCAGACTGCACCACTCCACGAAGGTTGAGGAGATCGTGGAGTACTTGCGTGTGAAGACCAACTGGACTTTGAGGGTCGAGAAGTTGGAGTCGCGTCACAACACGAACTTCAAGTCGTTCGTGGTGCGTGTTCCGACACACCATCTCGAGAAGTTCCTCAAAGAAGAGTTCTGGCCGAAGGGTGTTGTGTACCGCCGGTTTCGTGGCCGGCTACATGACACCAGTCAGCGAAACACGACGCCGTCACTTCGTGTTTAGTTAGTTTCTTAGTGTAATTATAATGATGTATTTATTTATAGTATTTTTAAGTTATATTAATATTGTATTTTATGTGTTTTCTATGGGCCTTGATGCCTGAAATAAATGGATAAATAAAAAATAAAAAACAATAATATATCTGGATATGAGAAGCATCATGTCAGATGTGTAAAATGCTAACTTTTCAGGAGAGCAAAAACAAAACTGACAAAAGTTTTTTCTTCATAATTATTGAACTTTAGGTATTTAAGTCAGTATTATTTTTTTAATATTTGGTAGGCAATAGTACCTTTTTATTTTAATTACAAGCATTACCTGTTAAATTAAATGAATATATTTTTTAATCTACTTAACCGGTCATGGGCGAGACGTCATGTGACGTAATATCAAAAAAAGACCTGTCAAATGCCAGATGTCACTCGCTGTGCGCGTGATTTATTACCCTGCTCACAAAAAATGGTCTACTGATGCTTATATGGGCTCAAGCCACTTAATGTAAACTGTTTTGGGTTCTTGAATAAACAGACCATAATATAAAATGCAAACGATACTCGTAATATGAGAATTGTATTTATAAACAAATGACGTCATCAGAGAATAGGTTGAAAGTGTGTTCGTTCCCGTGTTATGTCGATTTCTGATAAAACTACTATATGAATTTACACGAAACTTTGCAAGTTACATTATGAATAGACAAGTAATCTAACAACAGCGTTTTTTTGAAAGTCCTACCTTACATTTTAATAATATTGAAACTCAAATTTCAGTGCGCCGAGCCGTTCAATTCCTATTACAACACAATGACTGCAAACACCCAATCCTAGTCATATTGAGTTGTTTCTAATTAAAAAAGTGTTACTAGGATACTACATAAACCTTTATTGACTGATAACTACCTATATCTTGTAAAAATATACCACTATAATTGTAAAATCATAAGATTTTCTTGAAGTACTTACGTAAAATTTTGTTTGACCAAAAAAAAAGGATTATTGATTGATTGTGATGTTATTTCGTGCAAATATTATCTACAATATTATCTACAAGGACGTATAATATGTTATAAACGAATATTCATCCACTTAACGTCGATTTTACACAAAAACTATTAAAATAAACAACATAGCATCATAACAAAACAGCACGCACTGCAGCTGCCATTAAGAATCGTAAAGTCTATTTTTAACTTTTTTTTTCAAATATTGCCAACCCATATTTTTCGTTTTGAATCATTTAGTCGATTAGTTTATCTACCGGACCATAGACTCAAACTGTTGCACAGGATATTAGACCGTATTTAACAGTAATAATAGAGGTTGAAGCCGCGTGAATCGGGTGGTGACAAATGGTTACGCTCGCCTCTGAAGGGTGCGCGCCGGTTGGTGACAAATGGTTACGCTCGCCCGCTAACGGTCCTTTACCTCAGACTTTATGCCTGAAATATAATAGACGAGTGCTTAAAACTGCAAGCCTATGTTCACATCCGACGATATGCTTGCGATTTTAGGCAATAACTTTTTCTTTTATATTGAAATGTAGGATTATGATCTTAGATATAGAACAATTACCTAGAGTCTGATCTGTTGATATTGCTGTATACTTCTTAGATACTTGTTACTTTTAATTTCAAGCAAAAGGATGGAAGTCCTCATAAAAGTACATAAACCAGACAACGTATACACAGGAAAAAAAACAAATTTTCAAATTAAATCAAAATCTTTACTTCTAATAAACATTTATTTTTTATCATAATAAAAGTATTAAACATAACAAAAAAATGAGCTTAGTGACAAGCTTGGTAACTTAGTTTAAAAATAATTAAAAAATAAAATGAATCTAATCAGTCTCAGGAAAATCAGGCTCATTTTCGTTATGTTTCAGATTTCTATAAAAACCGTGAAATTCTACCGGCACCCATTCCAAAAGTGTAATCAAATCTTTATATTTTGCAGAAGATTTTGGTTTCTCTTCTTTTCGTATATTTGGTAAGTCACCGGGAAACCGTATACCTTTAGCCAAATTCCGTAAAAATGAAATCTCAAAAAAACCTGATGAAAAACTGTTTTGTAAAACAGTGTGCCCGGCTGATCTTTCTTTAACTGAAGCCAAACACATTCTGAGATTTTGAATTCCTGGCCATCTTTGTTCTTTTTTCGCGTTACTAAGGGCCCATTCTTTTTATACAAGGCAGTGACGTCTTTGTAATGCCTCAGTTCCATATCAAACACTTCAAAAGGTTTTCTTCCTCCACATGTCCTTATGAATTGGGACCAATCCCTAGGAATAGCTATTTGCATAGTCTTCAGCTGTTTTTTTTTCTTTTCTATTATTGAATGTATTTGGTGTACCTCCATATGAGTGTGGCCTTTTAGCAAGTATTTGTGATTTATCAAAAATTTTAAAAATACAAATAAATGGAAACAGAATTTAACAAGTTTTCTTTAAATATAAAATTACATAAAAAATCGGTATCTTCAGGTCCAGATGTCTCTACTGACTCTGTGTTTGGGTCAGCAGGTAATAAAAGTTTAACCGTTTCAGGATGAAATGCGTTACGTGAAGGTTTTCTTATTTGTCTCAAGCAACTAATGAAGGGATCTGAACTTAACAAAAGCCTATAATATACATCTAAGTTACATTCTTCCCTAGAAAACTTTCTGGCAAAGTTTAGCCGGTACGATCGGAAATGCTTGTTCCGGGCTTCTGCAGCTTCTTCCGATAGCTGTCCAATTGGAAGCAGCGAACTTTTTATGATTTGGCTTCCATGTACCAATATCTTGTGCATAGTAGGCGTCATTGGGTGCCAACGATACTGTTCTACGTACAATTTTGCTGTGTCGTACGCATACTTATCATATTCTTCAGCATCAATTTTATGGCTACTAGAAATAGTTTTTAAAATAACCTTGAATCTGTAAATCAGTTAAAAGTTAATACCTGTGATGTCTCAAGCCAATTCGGGGTTTTCAAAAAACCTCCGGCTTGTGTTGCCATCATTCGTGTTGCCAAAGTTGGCCTTTGGCATGTCAATGAGCAAACCGGTTTTGTACCGAACGCCGAGCGTGCAGAACTATAGGTTCCCTATCCATTTGCATAAAATTTTAAGACCTAATATAACTTAGCATAATTTTGTTTGGCATAATTATATTTTCGCATAATATAATTACGCATAACAGCTTACGCATATTTTTTTTAAGCATAATTTCTCTAGTCATAATAATGATTAAGCATAACATTCTAAAGCATAAAATTTACATGACCGTTTTATTTCTAACGACGTCAGGTCGACGGAGCCCCGCTACGCGGGGCTCCTATTTCTGTCTGCAGGGTTTAAAGGAACCTAACCAAACCGAACCTCGGGGTGCCCCTGACGTCGTTTAGTATTATGCGAATCAAATTTATGCCAAAACAAATTAGTCTTTAAGATGATTATGCCAACATAAAATGTATGCCGAAGTATTATTATGCCAAAACAAATTGTGCCAAAATCGTTATGCCGAAGTATATTAGGACAAAGAACATTATGCGAAAAGAAGGGATCCCAGAACTATACCCCGCGACAAAACTTTAGCACACTACACATTTTTCATCATAACTCTCGATAAAAAAAACGTACACCCTCTACATTCTACGATTAATGACAATTAGTCAAGGCATTAATGTAAACATTATTAAGAGACAGCTATTGTTCACGTATAGGTTCCGCGTGAAATTGTGCCTCCCGAACGACGCGACAAAACTATAGCACAGTTAGGTTAAAAAAAAAAGAAAACAACTGATTAATATTTTTTATTTTTATTTTAGTAATGGGTATATCCTCCTTGATTTTTTACAACTTCAATCAATCTCTTGGGCAGCGTTTCATACAGGTTTTTAATGTAGTTTTGATCAAACCTGTTCCACTCGTCTTGGATAGCATTTTTTAATTGTTCTACATTATTATAATGTTTACCATTTAAGTACACAGCACGTGCTAGTTTACCCCAACAATTTTCAATAATATTCAAATCTGGGGAGCATGCTGGCCACGTTAAAATTTGAATATTCCGTTCTGAAAAATAGTCTTTAACGAGTTTTGCAGTATGAATAGCGGCATTATCTTGCTGGAAAATATAATTCTGACCACCAATTTGTGTTCCATATTTGGCTAAGTGTTCGTCGATCAATTTAATATATCTTACACTATTTATTTTTCCAGAAATAAATTTTATTTCTGTCTTTCCTTCAAAGCCTATAGTAGCCCAACACATAACACTTCCTCCGCCAAACTGTCTGCGACTTAAAATTTTTTCATCTTTTCTCAAATCATGATAGTAGTACTTATACCCATCAGGGCCATCCAGAATGAACTTTTTTTCATCCGAAAATATTACATGACGCCACTTTTTTTTCCATGCGATATGGTCTTCGGCAAATTGTAAACGTTCTTTCTTATGCTTTTCACTTAAAGGTGGTTTCTTTAACACTTTCTTACTGCTTAAATGCTTAACATCATGTAGAAGACGTTGAAAATTCCTTAAATTTGTTTTTACATCAGCAGCAGAAGCGATTTGATTGGCTGTTAACGGTGAATTAGAAGCAACTCGCAAAATTGCTCGTCTATCTCTATCACTTATGGCCCTTGGGCAACCTCCTGGATTTTTTTAATGTAATTTTCTGGATCTTTTAAATAATTTATGATGACTTTTCTTGATCTATTTATTATATTTGCTATTTGTGTCACATTAAATTTCTGTTTTTTTAAATTATTGATAATATTTATTTCAACTGTATTAAGTTTTTTTCCACGAGGCATGATGAATAAATAAACTGATATTTTAAATACGTAACACTTTGAAATACGTATGGTATTCAAAAAACAAAATAAAAAAGTATCAATCGTTCGCTAATCAGTCACATACTAAATGTGTGCTATAGTTTTGTCGCGTCGTTCGGGAGGCACGATTTTACGCGGAACCTATACATGAACAATAGCTCTCTTAGTAATGTTTACATTAATGCCTTGACTAACTGTCTTTACTCGTAGAATATACACAAAGGCTAAAAATTTCGTTTTTATTAGAGGTGTAATGAATAATATGTAGTGTGCTAAAGTTTTGTCGCGGAGTGTATTTATGTATAATTAAGTTATTAATTATGTTAATGAATCTTTCTCTATGTTTTCATATTATCTTGTAAGTAGCGATAAGATAGTTCACATTCTGCACGCTTGGTGGCAGCACTTGTGCCACGGTTACATAAAGCTTAAGTGTCTCGAAACTTTACCCTGGGGAGAACCGTTGCACAAATTTGTAACCTATCCGAGTCAGAATGCTCTGAATCGGGGTGTTAACCATAATGACGGTATCAATATATATTTTAAACCATAGACCTAATGATTTTCGATTAAATAAACGTTATATCCAATAAAGTTATACGAAATAAGTTCTAGAGTATATAAATGTTATATGGAAAGAAATTATATCAACAGTTGGTATATCTCACGTTTATTATATCTTGTGAACGTTATTTAAATGAAAATATACCAAATAACTTTATATGATATGAGATGCACCCATTTCCTTTACTTTGGAGCAAAAGAAGAAGTAGCAAAAATGCCCCACTTCCGACTGCAAAGATAAGTATCTCAAAAAATCGCTAAAAATTTGTATAAAAAATGGTATACTTCCGGTGATCATCCTTACTGGCTAGCACATAAAGAAATTGCTCTAAATATTAATTCAGGGGCAGAATACCTGTAATATACTAACTTTTGATTTTAGTTTTACAATGGGATTAAAAAGCAATTAAACACTGTAATAGCTCATTTTGATAACAGATATTATACTAGGTTAATAATATTTACATATTTGAAAAGTATTATTATGTATTTGAAAAAACACGATTAGAACTAATGGCGAAGTCACGGTATACTATCGACAGTTAATTTGTAGCAGCTAACGGAATAAAACTAAAATAATACAAACAAAATAAGGAAATCTAGTTTTATTTTACAAAAATAGGAGGTATCTAATTTAATCATTTTAAACAAAATTCAATATTTCTTCCGAGTCATCTTCTTCAATTTCTTCTTCGTGCATTGGTCGCCCTATCACGTTCTCACTGTTAACCACTTTTTTTTATAATATTTCAATTCCACCAATGATGTCCACTCTTGGCCAAAGCACGTTTCCAGCAATTTGCGAACATCACTCAGTTTTGCTTCATTTACTGGAACTCCAATTGGCAGTTTCTCTGGACTAAAATTTTCAAGCGATTGGCCGCGTTTATTGATTATTTTAGCAACACCTGAAATTAAATTCTTTATTAAAAAAGGAACAGCATATTTACAAACGAATTACCTAGTTAGTAAAATGCGATAAATTTCTTGTCAAGTAGGTACAAATTTACAGATAATAAATAAATGAGAATGTCAATTTTGTTTATGACCTGTATCAGAATAGTACGATATTTCACCACGAATTCGGACTTCTCCTCTATGTAAAGTTACGATAAATCTTTTACATTTTGTTATTTGAAATTGTGTTTGTGAAATTGTTGTGATTTGTTTAATGAATTGTTAAACACAAATTGTAACCTACATTCCATAACAACAATAGACCTAACAGAGGATTCCTTACTGAAACATAACTATATTCATAAAATGAGTCAAAATAAAATAAAAAAATATGCAAGACTGAATAAAATCATTAAAAAATGTAATAGATTTAAGAAACAGCAAAAACATTATTCCAAAAATATTCAATTAAGGAAAGAACGTGTTACTCTTGTTAATAAGTTGAAGAACTATCAAATTAAATTAGAAGATAGTATAAATATTTATGAAATAGACACACAACGCTTACAAACTGAAATTCAAGTTCTTGATGACTCACTAAAGTCCCTTTATAATAAATATGTATGCTCTCGCCACCAAATTAAGGAACACATACTTGCTACAAACGAGTTGGTAGACAAAGTGGACTTGCTGACTCTCAGCAACACTCAGTGTACTTGTCAGAGGGGATCCAACCTTGATGCTCTCCGGCCTGAGGCAACGGAGGACCCGTCCCAAGCTGTGAGGGCTCTGGAGTGTGTCCCCATACAAGATACACCTGATTCTGTGCAAGAATTACCTCAAGCAGTACAGTCAGCAGCAAGTAGTGTTTCCTCTTGTAGTAGTCAAGTATGTTATCAGTCAGTTATGTTTTCAGATAGTATAGGAAGAGGTTTAGGTAAATTAGTTAGTAACAACTTTAACTTTACTACTCAAAACTATTGTTTACCTGGGACATCATTCAAAGAAATAATGACATCAATTACAGGAAATCAATATGATTCTAATACCAACATTACTGTATTTGTAGGTAATAGTTCACAGGTCAAAAAAGAAGATATCACTGACAGTGTTTCTGAGCTTTTAAAGATAAATTGTAATAAAATTATTTTGTGTGCTTTTCCATATTTTGAGAGGTTATCAAATAGACAAAACAATTATATACATATGCTTAATAAGCATATGCATTTCTTAGTAAGTCACTACAGTGACAAACTTATATATTTTGACACCAACAGTTTTGTTGATAAGTTGAGAACGACAAGGAATACAGTGTATCTGCCCATTAGGTTTAGACATAAAATAGCGAGGCTATTAGCTTATATAAACTCAGACATAAGTAGTATGTCGAAGTCTAGTACTATAATTAACACCGCAATTATTAGTAATAATTCTAATGTACAGGTAGTCACCCGAAATAACTGTAGCACTAATGCTATAACTATTTACAATAATTGTACGAAGGAGGATCCATGTCTCACTTTGGCAAATTCAAGTTCTAATGTGGGGTCCACAAGTAATGGGATTGGGATATCATTGCCTGGTGATGGCATGGGAGTCTTGGGGCTCACTCTGGATGTTGATTTAAACTAGTTAGTAAGACAACAGAAGATACCAGTAACAATATTGTTATACCTACCAACAACAAGGTGCCTTCTTGCTCTCAAATAGTTAAGTGTAAAAAAGGATCTAAGCAGAATTCCTTGACATTATTTCATCAAAATATTCAAGGTTTTTCATCCAAGCAATTAGAAATTGAACTATTTTTAGAAAAAACTATGTTTGAAATTATTTGTTTAACTGAACATTGGTTGAAAGATTATGAAATGCTAATTAATTATGAAAACTATAGTGTGGGCAGTTGTTTTAACCGAAAATCTATGCTGCGTGGGGGTTCATTAATCTTAGTTAAAACTTCTATTAAATCTAAGACTCGTAAAGATATAGTTGATCTGTCGGTTGAACATAATATTGAACTTTCCTGTGTTGAGCTAGATAAGCATGTTATAGTGTGCGTTTACAGACCCCCAAATTATCAAAACTACTCCATATTTGAGTCAGTAATGGAAGATGTTCTGGCAAAGCTTGGAACTGGTAAAAAATCGCTAATTATCTGTGGTGACTTCAATATTAATATCTTAGAGAATAGTTCAAATAGCAGTCGATTATTAAGTCTCTTTAAATCATTCAATTTGTCAAATGTGTTTTCAGAACCAACACGCATAACTATAAATTCTGCTACATGTATTGATAATGTTTTTTGTTGCTGCGACTACTTAGATAAAGCCATAGTAAACTATCTCCCTTCTGATCACAGCGGTCAAACCGTTGCGTTCAAGTCCAATACACCATTACAAAAAGTTCAGATACAAACAAGACAAATAACACCAAGCAATCTAAATAGATTTAATAATAACTTAATTAGTAAGTTAAGTATACCAGGCCATATTAAAAACAATGTAAATGAATTATATGATGAGTTCTTTTCTATAATGCGCACCGAATTCAATAACACTTTTAAAAAGAAAACTAAAACTATTTGCAAAAATTTTTTGTTCAGTGACTGGGCAACTAAGGGTATTAGAAAAAGTAGGGAAAAATTGTTTGAGCTGTATGGCCTTAAGCCTTATATTAACTCTGAAACTTTTAATAAATATGTTGCTACCTACTCTAAAACTTTTAAAAATACCTGCAAGATAGCTAAAGCCTTGTATATTAGCAACAAGATCAAATCAGCCGATAATAAAATAAAGACGGTTTGGAAAATTATTAATGACGAGACTAACCGGAATAAAAGACATAATAATGATTTCACACTAGAGACTTCGCGTGGTCTCATAAGCACTAACAAAGAAGTTGCTCAAGAATTTGTAAATTTCTTTACCAGTATCCCACATAAAACTACTGAAGTCTTAAATTCCTCGCCCTTGCGTTCTATTGATTTATTAAGAGCAAACGTTTCATCCTGCCAGATTGAATTTAAATTCAAGCATATAAACCCCACAATAGTAATAAAAGCTTTCAAGCAAATCAAGATCAAACTAACCGAAGATCTATGGGGAATGTCTATCAAAGTTTGTACCTCCATTATTGAGACTATAGCGCCGTACTTAGCCTTAATATTTAATTTGTGTGTAGATCAAGGAGTCTTCCCGGATCTAATGAAATACAGTAAGGTAATACCACTTTTCAAATCGGGGGACAGTAAAGATACCAATAATTATAGACCCGTATCCGTGTTACCGGTTTTCAGCAAGGTCTTTGAAAAGGTGATGCTGAACCAAATGCTCAATCATTTTAACACCAATAAAATACTACACGACCAACAGTATGGTTTCACCAAGGGACGTTGTACGACTGATGCCGGTGTCACCTTATTAAAACACATATTTACGGCGTGGGAAGAGTCTCAAGACGCCATAGGAATTTTTTGTGACCTCTCCAAGGCTTTTGATTGCGTCGACCACGAAACCTTACTCTTAAAACTTGAACATTACGGACTTGGAAAACTTGCGCTCAGTTTAGTAAAATCTTATTTAAATGATAGACAACAGCAAGTTCAAATAAATGGTGTCAATTCACTCGGTTTAAAAGTAAAAATGGGTGTACCACAAGGCTCGATATTAGGTCCTTTCCTCTTTTTAGTATATATTAATGACCTACCCCATTTGTTAAAAACCCACCCTCAAATGGTGTTATTTGCTGATGATACTTCCTTGATTTTTAAAATTAATAGACGTGCATCAAATCTTGACGACGTTAATAACGCCCTACAGCAGATCCAAAATTGGTTCACTGCTAATAATTTAGTGTTAAATGGGAAAAAAACGAAGTGCATAAGATTTTCTTTACCAAATGTCAAAAGTAGTAATTGTGAGATAGTACTGAATCAAGAGAAACTCGAATTCGTCGATGAAACTGTTTTCCTGGGGATCACGCTCGACTCAAGGCTTCAATGGGGTCCTCATTTAACATCCCTTGCAGGACGGCTAAGTTCAGCAGCATATGCTGTGAGAAAAATCCGTCAATTTACTGATGTTGATACCGCGAGACTAGTCTATTTTAGTTACTTTCATAGTATAATGTCGTACGGTATTTTACTATGGGGACGGGCTGCAGACATCGAGTCTATTTTTATTCTGCAGAAAAGAGCCATCAGAGCCATATATAATCTCCGCCGGCGTGACTCTCTAAGGAAACTGTTTAAAGATATTAACATCATGACGGTACCTTGTCAATATATCTATGAAAATATCATGTACGTAAGGAAAAACCTACATCTTTTTAGTAAAAGAGGTGAAAGACACAATTATATCACTAGAAATAGGGACCAATTAGTTCAACCAGGTTTCAGGCTGGCTAAAGTAGACTCATCTTTCATGGGCTACTGTTTAAAATGTTACAATAAAATACCTACCCACATACTTGAACTGAATGAAACGAAATTTAAATCTTGTATAAAACGCACACTATGCAGCCAGGCATATTATAAATTGGGGGATTACATCACTGATAGAAATGCGTGGCTAAATGCTGGTCCTGCTCCATAAGGACGCACAAATAAATTGATTAGCATTCGAAAATACTGTTGGAGCTGCTGAAGATTGTAAAATACTACTTTTGCATTATATAAATTCAATCTCTTAGTATTGTATAATTGCATAGCACATGTGTGAGTACTATGTACATACTATAAAGCTACCATTTACTGGGTACGTCTTTCATTGACTTGAATGTGCTCTGGCGGCTGAGAGTATGTCATGCTCACTCAAATGTCTCGCTGATGGTGGCGCATGTGTTGGATCATTTAGCTCCCTTCAAAATGGTTGAGCTGAATGGTGCTAATACATGCGTCATGTTCGTGAACGGGCGCCGTCAGTAGGGACTGGTCATCTCTTTGCTGCCACGGCTTATTTTAATTTAATTTTTGAATTGTTTTTTTTTTTTCTCATCTTTACATTATGGACGCTTTTAACGTTCTGCATCGTTCTCACATGTATAATTTTTAGCATGAATGATGTAACCAAGACTTTGTAACCATATTATTCTGATTTAAAAGAGTGTCCATGGAGTTTCTTGCCCGTTCTTCTCCATAGGTACCTACGCTTTGGAATGGGCAACTAGCTTCATCTTTCTGACTGACCGACCCCTTGACAATTCAAAAGTGCCTGTAATTGGTTTAATTGAAATAAATGCTTTGAGTTTGAGTTTGAGTTTGAGTTTGAAAATGAAAGCTTTGGGTCGACTTCAATACATTTCTGCTTTGTGTCTTAAAATCAAATATCGGAATGTCCGTTCCTAAACGCAAAATCGTTGCGTGTTCTTTTAGGACATCCATGTAGTCTTCGGGAGATAATATTGTTTCCATTTTCCTGATTTGTTTTTTCAGTTAACGCGAATACACGGTCTGCTGGCAGAAAAGAATTTCCAGTAACTGGGAAAATGATTTCGACACTTTTGATGTTCTGCGAGTTCAAATAAAGCCAGTTCATCAGAGCACTCAACAAAATGGAATTCTTGTTTTGGCCTCCGCAACCATCGGCCATAAGCAGTGCGCCGACATTTTGAATGCTGATGCCGGTGGACTGTCCAAATCTGGGCCGAAGTGGAAGAAGGTAAGTTACTTATTGTATCCACTAGCTGTGTTCGCATGAGAGTCGGAAAACAACAAGTAGGTACCTACATCATTTATTTTGTTTGCAGTACTACAACCAGTACAAAAGCCGGACAAAGGCAAAGCTGAGGGCGATAAAGGAGGGCCGAACAAGGACTGGTGGTGGGCCAGCACCCCAAATTTCTTTGTTTCTCCTTGAAGAGCGCCTCATCAGCATCGTGGGTGGATGCAGTTCGCCTCTACCAGTCAGGTAGAACCCACTGGATGCTCTGGTAAAAACTGTTGATAAGCTATAGGTAGTTTTTTTTATGGTTTTCACATATTGAACATCATTTTGCCTGCACTCGTTTTATTGAATGTATGATTTATTTGACTAGTCTTTTGAGCCGGCAACTGATGGTAGTGGTGGACTGGGTGGACAGGACTTAATCATTGTGCCGCAGGATGCCAACCTGCTTACTGCGAGACAGATAGACATAGAGTGAGTTTACAGTGAAGTTTAACATCACAAAACTAAAACAATAAGTAGGTATTTATCTACTATAATGATGTATTTATAATGAAAACCATTACTTTTTAGATATTTAGAAGTTCTTTCCGACGCTGCCAGCTGTTCTGAGTAAGTTAACCTTTTAACCGCCCGACTTAATGTCAGTTGTCGTGCCCCCAGCGCCCGGCACCGTGAATTGAAAAATAAATACCTACAACAAAGAGGGATGTGCAATAAATGCTTAACTTTTCGATGTCGATATTTCGTTTTAATAACGACATTTGCATTTGCGAGGGTGATTAACTAACAACTACAACTCGACCAAGCTAAGTTTGCACCTCGCGTCGATTACGTCACACTGACGCTTAGGTACGGGCTGCAAAAAAGGATTCGCTATGATTTTAAAAAAGTAAACAAATGTTTGTTAGATTTTACTTTGCATTCATTTTCATCGCCTTCTAGAATTCGTATTAACTCTTCAGTAGTCGTCATGATAAATTTCTGTCATGTACATTTTATCGACATACGAACGTAAAACTACATGCACAAGCACAGCACTGGTGGAAAATTCCAGAAGTCAGTACTCGTTTATGACGTAAGAAGCGGTCGTCTTTATCCGACCGTGGCGCAAGGGGTACTAACAAAGTAAGTTTCGGAACATGTAGGCTAGGGATGGGAACCATCAATTTAGTCGCTGACATTTTACAAGTAAATTTACTTAATTTTAAAGGAATTAAATGAAATACAAATATTTGTAAAAAAATGTTTTATTAACAATTTCTGTATTTGTTTTAAAGTTAATTAGTCAGTACAACGAGAAATATTCTGATTTATGTTTATTTTTGTATCGGTAAATCTTGGCATATGTCCCGTCCCTCATGTCGGATTTTGCCGTCATGGGCGTTGCACATCAATACAATTTTCTAAAAATGTTAGTAATTCATCTAACTTTGGACATTATTTTTAGGACTTCTTATCAAAGTGTATTAAACTGTAAATTATTATTGATATTGACATTCCTTCGAGCACCCTCCCACTACCTCTAACCGTTTCCGAGTTATTCGACTTTTTATTTTGTATGGCGGCCATCTTTTTTTCAGCTTTTCGTGAATCTGCCCAGGGTGTGCTCCAAAATTAGTTTGAGAACCACCCCCCCTATTCCCCACTGTTTGACCAGGCCGTTGGGTCACTCATTGATGAGGAGCAGTTTTCAAAGATTTCGGAATTTTCCCATACTCACCAAAACCACTCCCTCACTTTTCCCATAAACGACTTTCACCCCCCAACCTTCCTTCTGGGAGAACAATTATGTCAATGTGTCAGTGAGTGAGTGAGTGGGTCTTCAGCTATATATAATAGTAATACAGGTACTATAATATGGTAATACAAACTCGAACAAAAATGGCGGACCAGCGCAGAACCGATTTTTAGATTAGAAGTGTTAAAATTGTCGAAATACCTTTAAACAGGGGAAATGACACATTTTTACCAAAAGAATAACAAAGGCAATATAAAAAATAACAGTAGATTTTAAAAGTCTTAATCTTTGTTTCTGTCCTACCTAAGATTTTAACCCATTTAAAAAAAAGTTTTTGCTCGCAAGTGTACATGCGCGAACATCATCCCCACCACGTGATTTTTGCTCAATAAGTTTGTCCCGAGCCAGAGCTGTACTGTATCATTTATGAACATTCATGGATCATATCTAAAATACAACAGTTACTTACACCGACAGTCACATAACCACCGCATTTCAATTTTCGCCAATTAGTGCAGCGCCATAAAACATTTCCATTTTTATAAGTTTTCTTCTTGTGGTATTTACGTCCATCATGAAGCATCACTTCTCCATGCTTTTTTATAATATGGATTGTATTTTCGTTATCTTCCATTATAATTATTACGAAATTAAATGCAAAAGCAACGCAATGAAAAAACAGGAAATGCATGTCACGATTGACATTACGTATATTATTGATAACGTCCTTTGATAAACAAGAAGATTGCATTTAATAATACTAGCCAGTTAAAAAAAATATAGATTAAAAACATATAAATACTTAATACTTGTTTTAATGTAAGTAAGCCGATTCGGTGTGATATCATCTTTATACTTGATTTTATTATGAGGGGATTCTGATGAACTGATGAGTTCACTAGGATCCCCTGGGGGATCGGGCTGGGGGATCCTGGTGGCCGAACTCGGTATGAGAGCCACTTTTGGCCACATTTTACCTATTTGTGGCCACACTATGTGCCAGTTCTGGCCATTATGAAATAAAACATCAATGAATTCAAAATCGAACGTAGTATTTATTAGAAAGTCGCTGTAACAATAATTCTTACAGACTACACAGTCTCAAAGGCTCAGTTTTTATTTAACATTTAATTTTAATTACTTCACTGTTACTTTACATATTATAAATGTCAGGCAAAAATTTCTCCATCTCCGCAATTTTGAAAAAGCCCCTGTTGTTATGTTTAAGTGGGGGAGTTATGATTTCCACGATATCACGTATTGTGTACCAAATATCTGGCCTTTCCGGCCATCTAAAAGTATTCCCGGTAGATAGTACCATAGTACTGATTTCATACAGTCCACCTTCTTTTTTCTCAATTTTACCTGGAAAGTATTCCCCTTCGTACTTAATAATTACATAACAACAATTTTTTAAGTTTTTATTCCAACTTTCATTATTAGAGTTTGCTACCTTAGTCAAAGGTAATTCTGATTCCGAACTACTGTCCTTGGTCACAGACCTTTTCCTTTTCCTCTGCTCGGAACCTTTTCTCTGATTGTGTAGTTTTGTTGCTTGATCTATAATTTCTTCATCATTTGAAGCGTCACTCTGTTCGTTCCATTCACTTTTGTAGAACGGAACGTAGTACATGCAATGTAATAAAAAGAGACAACGATTGTGACGTAGCAGCTTGCTATCCCTCTCTATGTCATACTCTGTACAAGATGGTTGTTATAATATAGTTGCTCCGTAAGAAATAAAATACTTTAAATGTATTGCGTATATTTTATTACAAAAAATCATCAGGTTATGGGCCCAGACACATAACCGAACTGGAAAGTAACATATACGCAAAAAGTAAAAGTGATTACTGTGGATACTGGCGAAGAAAAACTAAACCAGCGCGTGTTCAAGCCATCAAGGCGACGCGGCTCGTCTTTTGTTTTTTGAGGTGAACATCGTCAGGAAGGAACTGGAAGGAATTACTTGTTCGGGGAGTGAACAAGGCAGGAAACACAGGAAAGATTAGGAGCAATAAAACTGGAAGGTGCCAGAAATTGGAACATATGGAAATTCCAGACAACGGTGTTGCTGCGAGGTCAAGGATTGTTCGACATAGTAAGCGGTACAAACAAAAAACCGGAAAATATCGCAGAGAGTACTCGTTGGGGAACGCAAGATGCAAAAGCTCAGACATTGTTGGTTACAAGGATTTCAGAAAATGTCATGGTGCATATAATTACTTGCGAAACCTCGGCAGAAATGTGGCAAAAGTTAAATAGTATTTACGAACAGAAATCAGAAACAAGTATTCATATTGTGCAGCAAAGATTTTTTCAATTTAAATATGAAAAGGGTTCAAAAATGTCGGTATTTTTATCGAAGATACAGGAGTTGCAAAACCAGTTAAAGCAACTCGGTGAAAATATAACTGACAAGTTGGTCATAACCAAAGTTTTAATGTCGTTACCGGATGAATACAGACATTTCGTGTCAGCATGGGAGTCTGCACCAGACGACAAGCAGACTTATGATAACCTAGTCGCCAGGTTGCTGATAGAAGAGGAAAGATTAAAGGAAAGAGGCGGTGGTGAAAATTCGCAATCTGCTGCCTTTGTCGCTAAGAAAATGTTAAACAAGAAGTCAGTGAAGTGCTTTAAGTGTAATAAACTTGGACATTTTCAAAGTGAATGCAAGTCTAATATAAATGCAAATTCAAATTACCAAGGTAATCGTAATAACAAAGACAGTAGAACGGAACAAAGGTGTTTCTATTGCAATAAAATTGGACATTTCAAGAGTCAGTGTCGATTTATGAAAAATAAAGTAAGTAAAGAAAGTAATGCCTTTGTTGTGGAAAGTGCGATTGGCGAAAGTTTTCAAAAAACCAAGTGGTTAGTGGACTCAGGCGCAAGCGAACACATGTGTTGTGATCGAAAACTATTTTCGTCATATTCGATAGTTACGAACAAAAAGGTGACTGTCGGTAATGGTACGCAAATTAGTGTCCATGGCTGCGGACAGGTGACGGTTGAAGTGTGGAATGGTTATAAATGGACTGATACGAACATAGACAATGTTCTACATGTACCTGAGTTGAAGATGAATCTATTATCTGTCAATCGTGTTACAAGTAGAGGTTATGTTTTGATAACAAAAGAAAATATATGTGAATTCTACAATAAACAGAAGAAATTAATAGCAATTTCTCAGCGGAGTGGCAACATGTACATCCTGGACTTCCGCTATAATGCTGGCTGCTCAGTAAATACAGCAGAAGTTACATGCACAGATTTACATATATGGCATGAGAAGTTAGTGCATCAAAACATGGATTATGTGAAGAATGTATTGAAGAAAAACAATATTGATGTAAACAAATCTCACGTTCTCGACTCTAAAAAGTCTTGTAAAAGTGTGAGAGTTGTTTGGAGGGGAAAATTCATCGTCTACCTTACCCTGTTAGTGATAATGTGAGTCACAAAACCTGTGAAATAATTCATGCCGATACATGTGGGCCAATGGAGGAAAGTTCAGTTGGAGGATCGAAATATTTTGTTATCTTCAAGGATGACTACTCGAAGTATAGGAAAGTGTACTTCATAAAAAATAAGTATGAAGTGAAGCAGTGTATCAAAAATTTCATTGCTCAGGCAGAGAATGAAACAGGAAACAATGTCAAAGTTTTCCGGAGTGACAATGGAACAGAATTTGTTAATAAAAAATTTGTGTAATGTTCCAAGCAAAGGGTATTGTGCATCAACTGACAGTTCGCTATACCCCGGAACAAAACGAAAATGCGGAACGGGAAAACAGAACCTTAGTCGAAGCTGCAAGGACGATGTTGTGTGCTAAAAATTTACCCAAGAAACTGTGGGCAGAAGCAGTTAATACTGCTGCTTATGTGCTGAATAGAACTTGTAAAAGCAGCATAGAAGGAAAAACCCCTTATGAATTGTGGTCAAACAAAATGTATGATATACATAACCTTAAGATATTTGGCACTGCTGTTTACACTCACATACCTAAGGAAAAGAGGAGGAAGTGGGACCCAAAAGGAGAAAAAGGAATAATGGTAGGGTATGGAGAAACAACAAAGGGATATAGAATATATTTTCAACACAAAAATAATGTTGAGATAAGAAGAGATATTGTATTTCTGCAAGAAAATCAGTGTGAGACCATGAAGACTGTATGTGAAATTGATAACACACTACCTGTGGAGCAATCTACTAGTGAGGATACTGAAGAACAGGAGCAAAACAGAGACAGTAACCCAAATTCTCAAGAAGCTAGTGAACAAGAAGACAGTGGTACATTACAGACTGATTCCGATGATAGCTTGTATGTTCCAAGTGATAGTGATGAGTCTGATGGATTAAATAATAATGAAGGACTTTTAAGGCGAGGTACTCGTGTGAGGAAACAGACTCCATTTTATGAATGTAACAATGTTTCAGTAGAAGATAATGAGCCTAAGACATATGAAGAAGCTATGAGTAGTCCAGACTCATGTAAATGGAAAGAAGCAATAAAGAAGGAGCTACAGACTCTTAAAGATAATAACACATGGAATGTGTGTGAATTGCCAGATAATACACAAGCGGTTAGTAGCAAATGGGTGTTTAAAGTAAAGAAAAATAATGGTGTAGTACAATATAAGGCTAGATTAGTAGCTAGGGGATTTGAGCAAAATGACATGTTAAGTTTAAATGAAATCTATGCACCTGTAGCGAAGTTAGCAACATTTAGATTGTTTTTAGCAATAGCAACAAAACTAAAACTGCCTGTATACCAGATGGATGTTACTGGGGCTTTTTTGTATGGGGAGATTGGGGAAAATGTTTACATAAGCTTACCTGAAGGAGGATATGATGATGGTAAAAATATTGTAAAATTTAATAAGGCTTTGTATGGTCTTAAGAAGTCCCCAAAATATTGGAATGATAAATTTAACTCTGTTATGATTAGAGATGGTTTTAAAAGATCACAGTGTGACTCATGTCTTTATTCAAAATGTAATGGTAAACAACAAATGTATGTGATAGTCTATGTCGATGATTTGTTACTTTTTGGGACTAATGAAAGCCAAATATGTGATCTTAAGTCAATGTTAAATAGGGAATTTGAAATGAAAGATTTAGGTTTCTCTAATGTATCTCCAGTTACAATGCTTTGTGATAATCAATCAGCCATAATGATTGCTAATACTAATAGTGTTAAAAGATTAAAGCATATAGATATAAAGTTTCACTTTGTAAGAGAATTAATATTAAATGAAAAGATAAATGTTAAGTATGTAAGTTCTACCGAACAAGTAGCTGATATGTTCACAAAATCTTTAAAGAAAGATCTTTTACTAAAGTTTGTTAAGATGTGTGGTATGATATAATTTTAATGTGATTCAGTATTGGCTTGAGAAATACCTTTTTATATAGTTTATAATATCTAGATGGTTGGTTAATTAGTTTCTTAAAGAAGATTTGTGTTTAAGAAATAAGAGTTAAGTTGAGTTATTGTTTGAGTTGTTAGTTATTTCTTTGAGAATATTTGTTAATTAAAGTAAATGCCTGAGATAAAAATGATATTGTGCGAGTTCTATTTATTACATTGAGGGGGGGTGTAGAACGGAACGTAGTACATGCAATGTAATAAAAAGAGACAACGATTGTGACGTAGTAGCTTGCTATCCCTCTCTATGTCATACTCTGTACAAGATGGTCGTTATAATATAGTTGCTCCGTAAGAAATAAATTACTTTAAATGTATTGCGTATATTTTATTACAAAAAATCATCAACTTTCACCACTTTCTACATAATCAACTTCACCATCTTCTTCGGAGGACGAGGTTTCTTCGGGCATTTTTTTCTTTTTAGCCTTCAGTTTCGGGTCTTTTTTCTTTTTGTTTGCCTGTTTTTCGTTCTTTTTGTTTCCAGCTGCCTTCGTAACTCCACCATCTTGTTCACCACCTGCCTCCATAACTTCGCCATCTTCTTCAGAAAACGATATTTCATTGGTAACTTTTTTCTGTTTAGTCTTAATTTTAGTCTGTTTTTTCTTTTAGATTTGCTTTTGTTTCTTTTCGTTTTCGGCTGCCTCCATAATATCTACCCATTTGTTCGAAGTTATAATTGAAGGGATGTACATTGCAGTCTTAGTTTTTTTAGGTACCACTTTCCCTGGATACAATACACATTTTTTAACTAACTCTCTTGCCGTATATTTAGCAGATTTTTCATAGTTTTTCTCGACTTCATTATTTTGTACGGAAACGTCCTCTTGATTGGAGTTATCAAGATTAGTTAAAGTAATGCAAGGATCATTATTAGAATTATATTCATCCAGAGTGTTACTTTGTTTTGGAGTGCGGAGGGTAGTGTTTTCTTGACCACAAGTAACAAGACGTGTGGAAGATGCGCAAGGTTCTTCAAAGGTATTGTCATCTTTTAGGGTAATATCCTTTGCATTGCAAGTATTATCGTGGTATCTAGTTCCAGTGCCTTAGATAGTGCCCTCTTGGTCACGGGTATAAACAACACGGGAAGAAGATGCGCAAGGTTCTTCAAAAGTATTGTCGTCCTTTAGAGTAGGATTTTCTTCATTGCCTGAATTATCCATATTTTGAGTGCCAGTCCCTTTGACAATGTCATCTGCATTGCAATTATCAAGAAGCGATGGAGAAGCACAACATTCTTCGTGGGGGTTGTCCTCATTATCTCCGAGATCACGAAGGGCAAATATATAAGGATCTTCGACCTCTTCCGATAGGACTGCCTGGTTAGTTCGGGTCTTTGTAGCAGTGTTGTCATTTTTAAAAGCCAGCCAAGTATCATAAAGCATTGATGCCTCCTTATTTCCTTCCCAATCCATGACCAATTCTAATGTAGTGTAAAAGTCTTTCAGCAAGTTCGAATCTATTTTACTTTCTAGATATGCAAGATAGCTTGACTCAGAAATGGTAAGCTTCGTGACGACGTCATGGTTCTCTTTTGTGTTGCTGTGTTGATTCACAATTCTTTTATAATTCACGAAATCCGCCCCGAATGGATACAGACCACATGTCTTAAATCCTGCTTTTATATTGTTTGCAAAATTTTCGTTATTGATTATTAAGCTATACAAAGCTGAAGGAAGGTTATATTTTGTAATTTCTTTTCCATCATTTTCTATACGCCACTTCTTCACGAGCTTACGCCAGTTTTGTTTTAGAGGGTAAAACACCGCGACGTCCAAGGGTTTGTAGCATGTGAGTTGTGTTTGGAACAAGCGCCACCACGATGATTCCATTTTCACGACATAATTTGCTAAGTTGCATGGTCAGGTGAGATTTGTGTCCATCCAGGAATAAAATTATAGGTAATTCTATTCCTTTTTCCTTTAGGTAGGGAATAAAGACGTTTCCAACAAATTCATAAAAAGCCTCTCCTGTCATCCAACCTTTTTCAGTTTTTCCAGCCGTCTGGTGCATTTTGAACAACTTCACTACTCATCCTTTTGTACTTGTAAACAGTTGTAGGGGGCGCATACTCGCCCAGGGCATTTACAGTAAAAAGTGTCGTTATATTTTCTTTGTCGCTGTTCTTTGATGTATCATAGACATGCAGTCCTTTTTCGGCTAACACCAGACCTCCTTTAGGTGCTAGAAAGAAAGCAGTTTCATCGCAATTCCACACTCGTGAGGGGTCTTCTAGAATTTTCAGATCTTCTGTGCCTAATAGTGAAGAAACTTCCTGAAACCAATTTCTTATTTTTTCTTCGGTAATCAATGAACGAGCTTTATTTATATATTCGGCATGTTTTTGTCTGAGATCGGGATGTCTGGCCATAAACGCTTCGAACCAGGATCTTGAAGGCCTGTTATTTATAAAAGGTGTCTTAAGACCTCCCTTCTCCACGTTTTTTTTTACAGAGTCTAATAACCCTTCTTTATTGATTGGAAACCCATTACGAGCAGAATCTTTAATCCACGCTACTCGTCTTCGCGCTCACGTGCCGAACGCTCCGGTACATTAAGTCTTGACCGATTGGCCAAGTTGTGCAGCACACAACAAGCGTTTACAATTCTTGCGGCCATGTGGGGCCGATAGTGTAGTTGCCGCGCAACTAAGAGAGGCTTAGTCGTTAAATGCCCAATTCGTAAAATGCCCAACAGCTTGAAAAAGGGCTAATTCGCTAAATACCTAGTTCTGATAATACCTATTTCTGGAAATGCCTAATTCATAAAAAGCCCAATTCTCAAAAAGTCCAATTCTTAAAAATAATTCTTAGAAAGCCAAATACTTAAAAAGACCAATTCTTAAAAGGACATTTTTTTTTGCCAATTAGATAATTCGAATAATAATAATGTAAGTACCTACATAATTATGTATATAAAATGAGGAAATAGGTACTTAAAATAAAATTGCTGAAAGACGGTACAAATCAAATATAATATAGTTCTTAAAAGTAATAATCGTCATTATCTATCAGTATACAACACAAACATTGATTGAATGTACAAATACATTTCTTCAGTAAATCGGGCTGTATCATCGATTGACACGTACGAAAACAATAGTTAAGTCATGAAAAAAACAGGAAAAAAAAAACATAATATATCGCCGGAATTAAAAAACACAAACATAATATTATCATCATTGGATTTACTAATTTAGAGTAAGAATGTAGGTGTTATTATTTATTATGCAAAGTCATCATATATATGTATATTATATATGTAATAAATTACACCAGAAGTTGCAAGATCATCTTTTAAAAAAAATCCTGAACCGATATCTCTTGCCTCTCTAGTGCTTTGAGAAGTTTTTTATATTTCTTGTTGAATAAGATTTTATTACTTCGGTTTTTTCTATGTCCTTTAGTTAAACTCCGTTTACTATTCACATCAAAATGTGTAGATTCCTTTTTTATTTTATGAATAAATAAAAATAGGCTAGGACGTTTTGGAATGACAACATTGAGTCTCCTGTGCCATGCTTCTACAGCATTGGTGGTTCGGTGGCGTTGACCGGAACAACTTAATAATGTAGGGGACAGTCGATGCCACTGTCTCTCTAAATAGTTTTGGTACTCCTTCATGGCAGCAGTTAATGATTCAATTTTACCATAAATAATTTGCCATCCCTCTGGTATATAGCGGATTGGCAAAAGTGGTAATACAGCGGCCATACGAATGACATTACGGTTTTCTTTGCATGTTGTTAAATTGGCCATTTTAAGAACTAGTCTTTTTGCGAATTGGTCACTTTAAGAACTAGTCCTTTTGCGAATTAGCCGTTTTAAGAATTAGTCCTTTTGCGAATCAGCCATTTGCCGAATTAGGCATTTGTAGAATGCTAGGCATTTTAATAATTGGGCATTTAACGACTAAGCCAGTAAAAGTAAACAAATACTTTCCGTTTTAATCCGGAGTTCGAACGTCAGCTGTTGGTTTTAGGTTACCGGTGTGTAACAAACACTGTGTATTACTTTATCTATTTACAGGAAAAAAAAAAAATCCTGAGTATTTATGCAATTATACTACGTTTACACATAAAATTACACCTTAATTTTACTTAATTACGAATTAAAATTAATTAAAAAAAAAAAAAAAAACAAAATAACGACAATAACCGAAATGCACAAACAAATAAACCTACGTGGTGCTCTTGATTTACCTGCAATCAGGCCCGACCTCTCGATATAGTATTAAGTTATTTTTATGGTTTATATGTTCAAGTCCTTCAGCTTTTTTAATTTTTATCACATTTTCTTTGCGTTTTCTTCTTCTAGAAACACCTTGAATATCCATTTTAAATTATTTGTAAGGCGCGAGAAAAAGCGTATCACAATACCAAGCACACGTCGTTTTTGACATTGACATGACCACAGACATAATATTTTTTTACAAAAACTACTTAAGTACAAAACGTTATGCAGATTTTGTAAAATATTTATGAAGATATGCTGTTCTTGTAAAATAGCATGAATTTTAAAGCAAAAAATATCTTCGAGATAAAACTCTTCTAATTGCTTCCCCAGCCTCATTAAGCCCTTCAATATAATTATTGAGTGGGTGATCCCTCCAAATGGTCGAGTCGTGTGAACTCCCGGGGCTAGATGGATCCACGCAGAGTATGTTCATGTCTGCATCACATATCTGGAAATTAATATTGTAGGGTGAATCAAATAAAATAGTTTTGCGGTATAACAAAAAACAATATAATCGTTCACTCAATACAAAACGCAGAAAATAGGGATGCGGGCTGGACTGAGGGAGCGGGGTGCGGGACGCGGGGCGCGGGGCGCAGGATGCGCGGACGCGAGGATGCGCGTGTTCATGTTACATGACTTCTCTTCCTACATACTCTCCCCCTTTTGACCGAGACCGAGTGCCACAGGTGGTCAAACGTCAACTATGGGACGTTGCTTACGCGGCCTACCACGAAAACGTTTAGGAGCAACCGGCTGCAGAACCTCAGGGCATTCACCACCTCGAAAATTATGTATACACTTCCCGCAGCATCTTCTCTATATCCGCCTCCATGATGGCTTTCTTTGCAGGCGTGCACTGCAATCGGTGGGTGATCATCGAAATCGATGCGATGCTCTGCGAACTATGTAGGTTCTCCTCTTGCGAAGATATCTCCATACTCCTGGAGCAACTAAGCGAGACTGCAAGGGGTGAATGACCTGAGGCCGATCAGCTGTGAACCAAGTATTGTTCGACATATTAATAACAATACCGACTTTACGCAAGAAATCAATACTGAGCAACGTGTCATTATTTACTGAATCACGAAAAGTGATGGGTACTACCGAACCCCTAAGTTATACGTCAAAATCCACGAGTAAAACTTTAAGGCCCCGCACTAAACCGTCGCGCGTCGGCTAATTTGACCGACATCGAACCGGGGGAATTGGGAGTCACTTAAGGAAAACTCGTTATTGTAATCACTAATGATCAGTCTTATAATTTGTTCACATTTATATAACTTTAAAAACTAATCAGGTATCGAGTTACAAAAATATTTTTGGCGAAAATTACTACCTTTTCTAATGCAAGGTAGAGGTGTTAGTTGTGAGAGTACGCTAGTTAAAGGTTCACTGTCGGTTTCATTGTTCTCTTGATTTATACAATCATTTGGTTTATAATTTGTAATTCCACTTGTGGAAGGCTGCGGTTCCAAAGCGTTCCTAATGCTAGTTGATGCTGTTGCTTCTGAATGGCTATCTGAAGCTTCAATAACTTTCAAGTCTGTTATGGTGGCAGAAATTTCTTCAACACAGGGAACATCAGAGGTGTCTAAGAAGTCTTCGTCTTTGAACTTGTGAGGATTGAGTGGGAATATTCCTGGGCAACTTTGCGTATTGACACGCCTTGTCTAATGCGTACAGCAGCTGCCTGCAGGTCACCTGCAGTCCAAGTCGCTTTAGAGGTTTTTCTTGTCCAGTTCCTTGGCATCTGAAATGAACAAAAAAGTTTTATCATAATAAAAGTCGAAGCGGGGAATGGAGGTCAATTAAATCTCATTACCCCAATGACGGTTTGTTTGCTAGATTTGAATTATTACACAAAAAACATCAGAAAATCTAATAACTTGCATTAATAAACATAAGTTTAGTTCCAGTACTACATTTTAAGATTATTTTATACGCAAAATTAATAAATATAGATACTCACGTTTTCGATCTAAATTTCGAAAATTTTACAACGGCCCCTCTCCTGTGACACGTGTGTCGCACCCGGTGATGCGAGCGTGAGGCCTCTTGTCCACGACACGTTTTCTTAACCGTACGGCGTGTTAGCCGTACGGTTAACAAAACGTGCAAGCTTCTACATGGCACGGCGAAGCTACCGGTCGAGACAACGGCCAGGTGCCGCTCAGTTCACATTTTTCTGCAGCCAAGTTACGACGTTTTCGACATGAACCCTTCTAAAAAAAAGATTATTCTTGCGTACTATGTATAGGTATAGAAAACTTAAAAAAAAAAGAGAAAAGAAGAAGGTTTTGGATACATCCAATTTTAGAAAAACGCGAAGAATTTGGCGCTTTTCATACACTTGTCAAGAATCAACTGAGGGAAGATGAAGACAAGTTTTTCAATTATTTTAGAATGCAGAAAACGACATTCGATAAATTGGTCCAAATTTTATCCCAGAAACTAAAGCACCAAGATACTAATATGCGACAAAGTATTTCCGCCGCAGAAAGATTGGCTGTAACTTTGAGGTTAGTACAAAATTAAATTACTTACATACTTTTGTTTAATTTTATTTATTTATACTAATCATTTATCACAAACAAAATTGTACTGTTGATAAATTATTTACTTACTAATCAACAATTAATTATACACGTAGAAACAAGAAACAAGGATAAATATGCTAATGAAATTCAGAACTGAAATCGAATTCTTCTTCAGCACTAGCTTGAGAATTTGCAGAGGTACTTCCTGCATTTTCACTGTACACAGATACTTGCGATTCTGGTCGGTTGGGGATTGACTCCAAACCAGAACTATGTCCAAAATCATATTCCTGACGATTATTCCCAAAGCCTGATCTAGCAGCTGTAGAATACCCATATATTGATAACTGCGAATTCGCTGATGCTGTGCCACTTTGATAGCCACTATCCCATTGGTTTCTAGGTGTAGGTATATATCGGTTATGCTCTCTCTGTTGGATGCTTTTAATTATTGATATGACTTGAAACTGAAAGTCTATCATATTTTCATCACTAAACTTGTCAACAGTATCAGAAATTCCCCTAAAAAAGTTAATACTACGGCTTCTTTCCTCCTGCGCTGTTGAATCCATATACTTCATAAACTTAATGTCAACTTCGCTGAGTTGATTTTTTATTTTTTGTAGCCTTCCGAACCTCACTCGTTTCACAGTCCCTTGAGCTTGATTGAAGGCTTGAATCATTTACATGTTCAATCATACTAGAATCGGTCTTGCGATGCTCGACATTTTTTTTTAAGAATAGCATTTCATCATAAAAATTGTAATTTTTTATTTTTTTCGCTCCAGATCCAGATTTACATTCATTCATTTTTTTATTACATTTTATCCAATTATCTTTCATATTGGTCCATTTCTTCATCACCTGTTGCCCTAAAACTAAAAATGATATTATTTTTTGATATTTCAGGTACCTAGCAACCGGAGACACATTTACAGATCTACATTATACCTATAGAATTGGAATAAAAACTATAAGTTGCATTGTACGTGAAGTTTGCTACTTCATTTGGTCAGAACTGTGCAAAGAATATATGAAAATGCCGACTAAAGAAGACTGGTTTCAAATTGCAAACAAATTTCAAAAATCTTCCGATTTCCCGCTGTGCTTAGGAGCGGTTGATGGTAAACACATCAGAGTCATTAAGCCTATGGACAGTGGTTCGATGTTTTTAAATTACAAGCATTACTTCTCAATAGTTTTAATGGCGGTAGTAGACAGCGATTACAATTTTATATTTGTTGATATTGGTACCTACGGAAAGGAATGTGATTCCAGTGTTTTTAAAGAAACCACATTTTGGAAAAAATTAACAAACAACACATTAAATCTACCCGATGCATCACGCTTGCCTGGAACTGACTACAAATTTCCGTTTGTGTTTGTTGGAGACGAAGCCTTTGCTTTGCACTATCACTTACTTCGTCCATTCGGAGGCCATCAACTTAATCAAATAAAACGAACGTTTAATTATAGACTCACAAGAGCACGAAGGTTTGTTGAATGTGCTTTTGGAATTTTAGCCAACAAATGGCGTATTTTTCACCGGCCAATGAATGTGTCAATCGATTTGGCTGTAGATATTGTGAAAACTTGTTGCGTTTTGCAAAATTTTATACATAAAGAAGAAAGCTTTCATTTTGATAATGAAATCGAGTCCACCTTTGAATTAGAATCGGAACTAACACAGCTACCTATCACGAATGCAGTTCGCGGAAGTTTAGTGGCTAACGATTTTCGCAACAGATTTGCACAATATTTTATGTCTAACGAAGGTAGCCTCTCTTATCAAAATAACTATGCTTAAATATTTTTTTGTAAGGAAATAAATTACATATCTGTAACTTACCAAAATTGTTTTTTTCTTCACCACTTAAATCTTCAAATAGGGGATTTAAGTTTGTAAAGATTTCTTTCCAAGAATCGTACTTAAGCCGCTTATTTTTATAATCGTCAATAGTCTTATCCCATATTACAGGTCTTTCATGAACTAGTGTAATTAGTAATTCTTGATTTCTGTTCATTTTACTCGTAATACAAAATGAGCGTATGTAATCCGTCACGAAAACGTTAAAACGTCCGGCACCGTCGACACGCTCGCATAGACTGCAATACAACACTGATCAAAATGGCGCCGTGTGTAGACGCGGCGTGCCGAGGGGGACGCACGGCGAACACGGCGGCGGCGCCGGAACGTAAAGCAGCCGTGTATGTCAACAAGCTTCTACAGTGGCCCATACAACACTGACAGCCGTGCCTACACACGGTGAATTTACCGCAGATTTTTACGGCGAAAAAACGTGTGTGTACAAGAGGCCTGACTGGCGGGCGCGCGTATTGGCCAGTGCGGGAGGGGTGCAGAGCTAGCTAAACCCTGTGCGACATAGCCGTATTCTGTAATGCTTTAGGTTCAACTCATTTTGAATTGACCCTCATTGCCCACTGACTCCCATTCCCCCCGGCTCCCCTACTATCATCACGTTCAGTGAGTGGTAGCATTTCCGGCGGTAATACGCCTCTTCGTGATCTGACGGTTTTATTATGCAGACATGAGTCCCGTCGACGCAGCCAATCACCCCCGGGAATCCAAATTTAGCATAGAATCTAAAATGCAGATATTATTATAATATTGTATAAATATCATTGCAATATTTTCGTGCATCATCATTAGGTACATAATTTACGCTTTTCGTGTCTGAGTGACCGCGTTGTTCATTTAAACTACTTCATTTTACGTAGGTACGGTAAAGAAATATTGATGTTTTGTTAAGTTGTTGCAAGCGATGTCGACGGATACCTAACTAACTTGATTGTATTCCGTCGGAACCCGCCTTGGAGCAGTTTTACAATGAGATGCGCTGCTGATGTGGTTATAATATATTATAGTCTCTAGACTTACCCACTCCTAGCCCTTTCTCGGACCTCCCTTGTCAAAGGGAAAGTTACATGTTTCCTAAACACATCTGGGTGGTTCAGGGCCAGGGTCACTTGTTTGACCGCCCTCGAAACGCTCGGCTGGGAAACCGCATGCGAGCAGTGCTGCCCTACCAATGTCTGATAGGAGCCGCTGGCGTAAAACGGGCTAGGGTTATCATTACCACAAAATGGGTTGAAGAGTGTATCTGGTCTAGAATCTCTGTACAAAATTTCAGCTCAAAAGCAGTAACTTTGAAAATGCTTAATATTTTTTTATTTCAATAGTTTATTAAATTGAAATCATAACAAACGTGTTAGCGCACTACGAGGGTCATTATTCATTATCTTTAGTGTGTCTGTGCGCCTAGTACACGCACATCACGCCGCCGCGCGCCAGTGCAGCGCCGTGATATCGAAATAAAAAAATATTAAGCATGTTCAAAGTTAATGCTTTTGAGCTAAAATTTTTACAGAGGTTCTAGACCAGATACACTCTTCAACCCGTTTGTATTGATATACCCTTTCCGTAACACCCTGTATAAGTAACTAAGACTAACATTGGCGGCAGCATCAAGTCCATCGCTGCGCCTTTCCCGAGGGATGTGCGGCGTCAGCTCGGTTATTAAATTTGCCACGAGCGACTTAGTGAGCCTGTAGGTCTTCACAAACTCACGGTCGCTCATGGCAAATGCATCCGATGCAAGGCGACGACGGCGGTTAGAACGGCGGCTGCGGCGGCGGCGTTCTCTCCGTCTTGCTGACGCCGCTGCATCGTCTGCACGTTGCGCCAGGGATAAGTATAATAAATGAGTGGTTTCGGTATAAGATTATTATTAATAATCGTAAACCGAAACCACTCATTTTGTCCACCACAATATCCAATCACTTCACAACAAAAAAAATAGGTACCTACACAAAACGTCTCAGGTCACTCTGTTAAATATGTTCCTTGCACTCTGTCCACTGAACTCAATACAAAAAAGGCGGGAAAAAAAATCTGTCCTACTCTGAACTCAATACAAAAAAGGCGGGAAATAAAATTTTTATACGCATAAAACTATACAGAAGCTAAAATTATTTGTCACAGTTCGGTCAACAAATAATCTCATGCTGGCGTCAGTTTTAACGTTTTTATATTTAGTGGAATACCAATTTGTTTTTAGATGTCATGGCGAGACTTTAGCAGAATACCGATTTGGTACAAACGCCAGCACATCAACCTACACCAAACTGTCACATTTTCCCAATCAACTTTGAACCTTATGTTTTAGTGATAAAGTTGAAAATCTATTAAAGTTTGACAGATTGTAGTAGGTTGATGTGCTGGCGTCTGTAAATTTTTTTTTTCGGTCTGGTCGTAATCTCATTGCAGTAAACGTCACATTTGACATACTTTTTTTCATTGAGTTAAATAACTAGAGAAGCAAACCTCAATAAAATGTGTCAAAAAAGTGTAACCACTATTTAAACGTGACGACGTAGCTTTGAAACCACTAAACATTTAAAAGTAAACATATCTGTTTCACTTACACAAGTCGCAAGAATAATACCGTCACTTAGATTAGACAAAGACCGCAATATAAACATGCAATGGCGGGATGGGGTTGCCTACTCATGCAAAATTTTACCCAACTTTTTAAACCATAAATGACGTTAAAAAAAAAACGTTAGGCCAAATTATTTATAAAATATTTGAATTATGTATTTCTTATTCGATGTGTATTAGAAGTTAGGAGGTTAGGAACAGAAAGTGACATTTACACTTTTTAATTATATGAATAAATTAAGAAAATAAATATTTTTGTTGAACTTTATGTGTTTTGTTTTTTTTTTGTTTTTAATATTATGGGTTAATAAGACATAGATTACAAGGTATTAAAAGTTTTCATGTATGTTTTAAAATTTACACAAAATTAAATAAAGAACAAATCAGATGTCACCTTTTGATCAAGTCACAAGTAAATGTCACCATTTGATTCAATAGTTTTGTAAAATGTTACCTTTTGAAACTTACTGTCTGAAATTACTGTCTGAAAAATGTCACTATTAGAAACAAAAACAAATCAATATCCATACAAAAAATGTGTTTATTATTATTTTAAATTCTTATACATGAAGTTCTCCACAATCAGGTTCTAAGCAGTCACATCCATTTTCATCATTTTCATTGTCATTTTCACTTATATTATTTTCATACAAGATATCACAATACCATTTTAAAGAAGGATCATTTTTCCAGTTTTCTCCAAACTGTTTAGTTAATAAACTTTCTACATCCTTTTTCTTTGCACCTTTTATGAAATGTCCCAGTTCTTTCTCAACAAGTTTGATACTCAACAGGTTTGTATTTCTCTTTAAAGGATTTATTCCTTTTGATTCTCCAGCATTTTCAAATCTGAAGTTTCTGAAACATTTAACTATTGCCTCAGTTCTTTTTTTTATTTGTTTCTTTTCTATGCATATGCGTTTCATGTCCCTTATACCTTCTACTTTTTTAAAATGTTTATCAAGGTTTTTGATGTCATAATACTTCCAATCTTTGCCTAAAATATTTACTCTTCCATGCTGTAATAATAGGTCATGATAATCTTCTCTGTTTGTAATTACTGTTTTTTTTCTCAAATCTTTTTCTACGCGACCAAATACACGATCGGCAGGTAAAAAGGAGTGACCACGCACAGGAAAAACAATCTGAATTTCTTTTAAAGTTGCTGGAGACTCTTTTATTAACCAGTATATAAGTGTGTCAATAATAAATGAATTTTTGTTTTGTCCTCCACACCCATCACAAAACATGCGGATTATGTGTACATCATTTAAAGACCCATTCTGCTTGAGTGTGTTCAGATGACTAAATAAAGCAGAACCTACTTCCATTGAGCCCCTACCAGCCATGTCCTCAGTCCAACAATAAAAATCTGGGTCCTTTCCATCCACATTCACAATACACAAATTATAAAAACTTATTTGTCGAGCATAGAAACTGTCTTGAATTGGTGTTTTTGGTAAAGGCATAACTTGTTGCAAGTCAAAACAAAAAGAATAAGAATTGTCCACTTCTTGTCTTACTAATTGGTAAAAAGCGTTAGCTCTCAGCTTGTGTACTCTTTTTTCAGTCATATGATACTGTTTCTTTTGTGGATCCTGCTCAGATTTAATTTTATGGGACAGTAATGTACATGTCGTGCAAGCATCACTTGCTGGAGATGAAAAACCAATGTTAAATTGTGTAACAAAAATGTGTCTAAAAAACCATTTTTTTACCTGTAGTGCTTCTTCAACAGAATTATTGTATAATTTCCACAACTTTGTTATGTTTAATTCACATGACAAATAAATTCTGCTAGACTTGCTCCTGCTGTAGTGACTTTCCCTGGCTGGTAAGGCTTTTATAAAGTTGCAAACACTCTTCCTTTTTTCTAAAGATTTTTTGGACTTTCTGTCTCCACCCCTAGATTCTTTAGGAATATTGCCATTTTTTATGGTTTTGCACAAAGTGTTTATTCTTTTGCGACCCAAACTCAAAGCTTTCATGAAAAATAATTTGCACACTCTGACTGCCTTTTTATTTTTATTCATTAAATAAAAGTTAGTAGAAAACTTTCGTGGTTTAGGTTTATTGCTGTTTTTATCAACCTTCTTCCTTTGAGGTTTAAAAGATGCTATCAGTCGACAAAGGTAAATATCTTGGCTTACTTTCCCTTTGTTCTCATAAAACAGTTTTCGGTTTCTTACGATATCTTGCTCTTTAAGTTTTTGGCATTTGAAAAGTGACGAAGCTTTGTGCACACAAGGGACAAAAAAATTGGTACACAAGGGGTCCTTATCTTTATATCTGAAACAAAATCAAAAACAATGTTGAAGTTGTGCAAACGAACTTACAAAAGTAACAGTAGAACTTTTCATTTCCATGTACTTACTTGTCGTTTTGTACTTGCTGTTTGCTTCGTTGTTGCTGTCTTTTCTTTTTTCGTGTACCATGGTTGATACTGGCCACGTCTACTGCTTCTTCCTCCATTTTGAGAAGCCGATTCACAAAATAATAAATATTTGATAAATAAATCCTGCTGCACAGAAAGAAAATCGAAAAGGCGCGCAACCAAATCGTCATGTCACCAGTCACTCTGTCTGTCAGTGTTTTGTTTGACAACTGACAGGACAGACAGCGCCATCAAGGAGCGCCGCACCACAAAAGTAAAAAAAAATGTTGCCACCATATAATAAGGTTATTCGATTAAACATATCGATTCGACCTGTCGTCATAATTTATTTTGGGCAAATCGTTATTTTTTAAGAAATAATGTACCCGTTTTGATCCGACCTTAAAAGCCTCAGAAATATTTACAAAGGAAATGACACTTTTTGATTATTATGTACAAATCACTATTGAGATTGAATTAAAATGTAACTTTTTGTTTCAAAAGCAGTAGTTCAAGTTGATTTTTCTATGAAATTAAGCACCTTCAGAACCAATGTCTTGCAGATAATGATAGAATTTATCCTTCCAAGTAAGAAAAAAAACATAAAAAAAAATGAAGCTGATACGTAAATGTCACCTTTTGTTCCTAACCTCCGACAATAATTAAGACATTTTTTTTTTTAATATTTTTTATTTATTCAGTTAGTCACTTTTCTCAGCAATCTGATTATTTCCACCCATTTATCACGGCGTACTGCATCTTTAGGCACCCTGCAACGTTGTTATTATTTAAAAAATATTTAAAATCACTTATTCCAATAAATTAAAAACTCCCATAAATGTGGGAAACTAAAACTAAGTTTTTAGTGGTAACACTGAACCTAATTTACAAAATTCTGCAATTTATTTATTTTGCGTTGATATAAACACAGAAACAATAAAATTACTTGTGGAAAGTAATTCTGGTTAATATATTATGTTTTTGTGATCTTGAATCGCACTCTTTCACTACGAATTTACCCATTTTGGCGATATTTTTGTCATGTGTCACTTGGTTCACTTTCGGTTGGCGCCACACAGAGCACTGAAGTGACATTAGCTACGCATACGGCTGTGGCCTTATGACAAGTGGCAATGCCTTGGCGCGGTAATTACTGATCTAGTGTATTTATATCAATGCTTTTTTTGGTTTAGTAAAACCGTACCGGGCGTGAATATGTTGACAACTCGAGATGTCGTTTTTTTTATTTTTTTAGCTTACTCGCATTTCTTACCTTATACCCTACTGTTAAAAAAAACTCAACTCGAAATACCCAAAAAATCTTTAAATATTGCCCTTGTTCATAAGTAAGTATCTCCAATTTAGGCAGCAAATATTAGACAAAATGATATATTCAATTAATAACATTCACGTTATGTACTGCTTATAAACTATTATATTTCGATTTATCAATTTATTCTTAATGTAAATCAGAACATGTGTGTGTTAATACCTCGACATATACATTTATGGACTTTCGTGTCTAATTTGATAAAAAAAAAACAACTGACTTAAAAAAGAACACTACAAAGTGATAAATAACTTTAATTTCGGAAGTCGGTGTCGTTGGTTCCGCATTTTTGTTTTTTTGACACCGACTTCCGAAATTAAAGTTATTTATCACTTTGTAGTGTTTTTTTTTTAAGTCGGTTGTTTTGTTTTGTAAAAGTTTTTATTTTTCACTTTTTAGTTGTACCTACCCCACAAAAAAGTAAACGAAAAGATCGTTAATGTAGAAAATGTAGGTAAATTTTTTGATTTTTGTTGATTTTTCAAAAACCGCTTGTCCGATTTCGATAAAATTTTCATGTAACCATTTGGGAAGGGAACCCTTTCCAACAAAAAAAGAATTTTTCAAATCGGTCCAGGCGTCTTCGAGAAATCGGGGAACATACATAAAAAAAAAAAGATTCCGACGAATTGAGAACCTCCTCCTTTTTTTGAAGTCGGTTAAAAAACAGTTATCAAGTTATGACCGTTCGTTGAGTCTAAAGCAAAAACTTTATATTTACAGTTGTCTAGTTATGCACGCTCTGAAGAGTTTTAATGTTATAGAATATATTGAGTTATCTAGTTATTACCATACTAAAGTCACACTTTTATGCGAGTCATAAGCAGTTGTTAAAATAAATACATTGTGTGTTGTTCTTGTTCATAAGTAAGTATCTCAAAAGGCAGTAAATATTTGACAAAATTATATATTCAATTAATAATTTTTAAGTTACTGCATATAAACTATTATATTTCGATTTAACAAATTATTGTTACTATAATTCAAAACATGTGTGTTATTACCTCGACATATACATTTATGGACTTTTGTGTCTAATTTGATAAAAACAGTTATCAAGTTATGACCGTTCGTTGAGTATAAAGCACAAGTAGTTGTCTAGTTATGCACGCTCTCAATAGTTTCAATGTTATAGAATATTTTGAGTTATCTAGTTATGACCACGTAAAGTCGCACTTCTGTACGAGTCTTATGTAGTTGTTAAAATAGATACATAGTCATGATTTCAAACATCGTTAAATATTTTTACTTATCAACCCATGGAAAACAAAATGCGTATGTTAAGCGTGAATATTGAATAATATTGTCAATAGTTTAAAACTAATTTAACTTATACAAAATATCAAATGGAAAGCAGAAGGATATGCCTAATAAGTACTATCATACCGTAGAGGGAGTATAGTAATAGAGTGGTCAACAGCGTATACTAATGAGATAGCAATAACGCATGACAAGTGTTGCAAGCTCCTACTAAAATTCTCCCACAAGAAACCGGTAAAATCAATTTTCTTCATATTATTGTATGTACGCGAAAATTGATGAAAGCTTTTGTGAAATCAATATCGTATTGTTAAAAAATATATAAAATACTTACAACAGAAATACAATTCTTTAGTGTGTTTTTGGTTTGTAAATTAAGTTGTGTGTATGTCTAAATAAAACAGATTTTATAATAATAAGATGTTTATTGTTCTTTATTATTACGTATTTTACAATATAACCATGTATCTAAAACTTAACCATCTATATCTTAAAATCTACAGAATCGATGACAGATAAGATACTTAATCCAACCAAAAATTAATCATTGCAATGAATAAGACCGTACCCAGAGATAAAGTTAATTGTAGCATTATGAAGTATGTCGGTATTTGTTGACCTCATGGAGTAGTTTAATTAATCCTAAGACAGCATGTGTGAATTCACTTGGAGAAAAAAGATATTTCAAGAAATGCGCGGACATATCTACAAACAGACGGTACATAGAAACACGTGTTTAGAAGCCTACATAAACTGATATACCTATACGTACCTATATTAAGCAATTCCAACAATATTAGTTACCATACGTATCGAATTTATAAACCTCCTTTTTCGAAGTAGTACTTATATTAAAAAACCTAATCACTGGCCTTTAAACAAAATCAATTTATTATAAAAATTTCTGACTTTTTCATCATTCGTGGAAATTTTTTTTGTCGCATAATGCATTCTAACTTTTAAATATTTCAAACAAATTGATTTGATTAAAAGTGGATAACTACAATCTAAAAACGCCTGATTTTTAAAATGGTCAGTAATTTGAGAAAAAAAAATCTACTGTTAAGCATTTCTTAAGAGTGTTATCGTTAAAAAATGACAATAAACATAAAATCGGGGTTTTTTAAGGTTAAATTACTACTAAATGGCATAAAATTATTAAAAACTAATTTGAGTACCGCATTAAGCATATCTTTATATTGTATTTGTATAGAATAGAAATTGAAAAATATTCTTAAATATCAAAATAAAAGCTTATTTTGAACTCATATTTTTGAGACTATACGGGAAGACTGAATTTCGGAATGAAATTATGAATCAACAATGAGTCGTGGAAGTCTGGAAAAAATACGTGGAAAAAGGAAAGATACCGTTATTGTTTTTGTATAAAATAAAAAAGAAATTTTAATTCATTAAGTGTCTCAAAAAAAATATTTTCTTAATCTAAATTTGGCAAAATAAAACATCATTTTGATGTCATATTAAGGCTGAAATTATTAAAAAAAAATACACTGTTTGTAAGAGGAGTTCAGGCAAACAAAAATCAGTAAAAAAAAAACTTACATAAAGATATTTTATCGACAGTATAATATTTCAAAGTTACTAATAAATTACGCGGCGCCGAGCGGTGTCGGCCAGTCGCGCTGTGGCGCTCTCCGAGGTAGGACCTATGTCGCTCGCGCTGCCATCGATCGACTATACACAGATACGTAGTTGCCGGCAGTATATACTACGCCTGACACGTTTTGATCCGTAAGTATTTTTTTTTCATAAAATTTATTTTGTACATTCGAATCATAAACGTAATAGTGTAGTGTCAACTAGGTGTGTGTGGTCTATTATTCCTTTTATGTTTTAGGTGATGGGCCGAAAACGTAAATTGTATTGTGGTGACAGTGGAGCAGCAATCCGTCAAAAAACAATTGAAATGTTTTTTATTTGATGGCGATAACGTCATTATCAACGTTAACCATGGCTGGTATTACCAAGTTCAGGGCCAACTAAATATTGAAAATAAAAATTTATGTTTGTTTGCGGTGTACACTGGTCCTGAATTTCCAATAAATGTTCTGAAGATTTATAAAGACGATCAATTTTGGAAAGAAAAATGATTCCTCGTTTGACAAAATTTTATTATATGTGCGTTCTTCCTGAAATAATTGATCCCACAAAAAGCCGATCAATGCCACTGAGGGAAACTATTTTATAATGTAAACAGCATAACATGATAAACGTAGAAAAATGAAATTGTGTTAACTAAATTTAGATTTACTAAAACTAGTAAGTCATTTTTTGTAAACTGCATCCATTTTTATAACAAGTTGCCAAAGCCGGTTACAGAACTTAGCGATGAAAAGTTCAAAACCCTCATCAAACGAGTCCTTATCAAAAAAGCATAATATTATAAGATTAAAGACTATGTTAAAGACAAGGTACTTTGGCAATAATTCCTTCTGCACATGTGGCTTCCCTGGGACCTCATTAACGGCATAACTACGTAAATGTTTAACTGCTCTCAAATTACGATATTTATTTTTTATTTCTTTTTACATACTTCTTTGACATACTCTTTTTATTATTTGACATTATATACAGACTGTACACGCGCATGGCGAACGAGAGCCACGGGAGGGGCGCGGGGAACGACGAGCGGCGCGGGGGCGCCCGCGCCCGCCGCGGCGGCGCCGCCGCCATTCGGACGAAAGACAGGACCGAGCGCGCGCGTCGATAGATTTAAATTGTCTCGCTCGGCTATCCTATAATTATTGTAATAACAAGGCAATATTATACATTATTTTATGAAGAAAAGTCCGTTTCAATTCATCTCCCAAACATTTGGCGACCGTGTGCAACAAGAAACTGCAAGTCAAAGTACTCTGTACTGCAAGTTGGAGCGAAGAAAAGCTGCGGCTCGGTGGCGTGTTCTCGACTGTTCGAGCGAACCAGTTCGAACCGGCCACGGGAAAACGACGCCGCTGCGTACCGATCATCGCGGCCACGTACAACTGTAGCGAAATCGCTGGAACACAAGGAGGCTACTGCTACCTATTTTGAAGATCTACCTGGATATAGCGGGCATCGCGTCAGGTGGTCTATCCGAGGGAAGTAAGCTCGTTCCTATTATATTTTCCGTTCCCGATTTCCGTTTTTATTTGTGTGTTTAGAGTGGACTGCTTCCTCTGGTGCAAAAGGGCAGCTAACTGCTAACATAATCGCATTGTGGTCATTTAAATTCTATAGGTAATACCTATAACTACGTTACCTTATGCCTATTATCGTAACTCGTATAAAACTGTGAGTTTAATAATAGGATAGGCGGCTATTATGTCCAGCATGTCTATATTCGTGCCATACCATTCGCTGTTTATGCTTATTTAACTACCTATCACACTTTATTTTCTTTGATGTTTACATTCCTGTACTAAAATCCCCAATTCCGTTTCTCGTGCACCAATTGCACAGCTTAAAGCCTTGCACTGCATCCGTGCTTCAAATAGATTTGCCGAACAATTCCAGAATATCATCGGCTCCGACTGCGCGCTGCCTCCTGGCTACCGGCGCTCCTCGGCCGCCGCGGAATAAGCAGCAGAGCGGCCATCTTGCTGTGCGCGAGCGGCGCGGCGTGCCTGCCGTGACACCGCGTGGCTGCGAGCTGCGCCTGGAGCGTACCTAACTATAACGACTGTTTGGTTTGATGCACATTTTATTATCTATTTTATTGTTTGTTTATTCTCGGTTATTGTGATTTATAGATGCCGATAATGGATAAAAACGAGGTCAAAAGTGAATTAATTAGGAAACGCGGTAATATTAAAGCACGTTTAACTAAATTAAACGATTATGTACAGGAAATGCAAAAGCTAGACATTAGTGCTCTAAGTAGCGTAAATATAAAGGAGTTAGGTAGACGTTTGGACAACGGTCAAGAATTATTCAGACAGTTCAATGAAGTTCAAACATTAATTGAAAACAGCTGTGATGAATCCGCTATGAATGAACAAATCACGTTAAGAGATTTGAGTGAAACTAAGTTTATTTCAGTACTGTCAATTATTGAGGACATACTAGAAAGGCAAGCGTCAGAAAAAGAAAAATTTAATGATGCATGTAGTAACAGAGGTTCAAATTGCGTATCACATGGCCTACAATCAATAAAATTGCCAACAATCAAATTGCCAACGTTTAATGGTTCTTATTTAAAATGGCTAGAATTTAGAGACACCTTTCAATCTTTAATTCATTGCAATGAATCAATACCAAGCATCAATAAGTTTCACTATCTGAGATCCTCATTAGAGGGTGGTGCCATTGAAGTTATCAAGTCATTGGAGTTTACCTCTGAAAATTACATTGTAGCATGGGAGTTACTTTGTAATAGATATAATAATAAGAAAATCCTCATTAACAATCACCTTAAAGCATTGTGCAGTATTGAAACTCTAACGAAGGAGTCAGTTAAAGAATTACTTAACTTAGTAGACATTGTTTCAAAAAATTTAAGAGCACTCAACACTCTAGGGCAACCGACTGATCAGTGGGACACTTTATTGATATTTATGATTACTGGGAAGTTAGATACCAGTACGGGCATAAAGTGGGAAGAACATAGGAATATTTTACCAAACTTGCCAACGCTAAATGACTTTTTTAATTTTATACGTAGTCGTGCGGATATTTTAGAAACTACATCAGTTACGTCACAACCAAATAAAAATGATAAAGGGAATTACAATAAAAATAATCAAACCAATAATTGGAAAAATAAACAACTTGATAAATCAAATGCCAATGTCTCTTCGGTTGAGAACTTGTGTGAATATTTATGTTTATTGTGTAGTGAGCAGGGTCACCGCGTTCACCAATGTACTAAATTTAAAAATATGAATGTACAAGACAGACTTAAAGAAGCATCAAAATTAAAATTGTGTCCAAATTGTCTGCGGGAGGGTCACAATTTATTTCGTTGTCGTTTGAAGAGTTTATGTAAGTTTTGTAAACAAAAACATAACAGTTTATTACATGTAAATAAACCTCAAAATAATAATAGTACTGACAGAGACCCAACTACCGCTACACCTTGTACCTCAACTCAACCTTTACCAGTATCATTGTCTGCTGTTTCCGTCAGCCAGGTTCTGTTGTGTACTGCTATAGTAGAAGTAGTAGATGGATATACTCAACAGACATACCCTGTTCGGGCTCTATTAGACACAGGCAGCCAATCATCTTTTGTGACAGAAAACCTGAAAAGCATGTTAGGACTATCAGTTAAAATTACTGAACCTTTACGGATTTCAGGTATTAATAATGTTTCTTTTAATATATCCGAGCGCTGCAATTTAAATATAAAATCGCGATTAAATTCTTTTAATATGGAAATAAATTGTCTAATTGTACCACAGATTACAGGAACATTACCGAGTGCACCAGTAAATATTCAGGAACTTAATTTACCCGAAAATATCGTGCTTGCAGACCCAAAGTTCCATTATCCCTCTAATATTGATATGTTATTAGGGGCGGATGTTTTTTGGAACATTGTAGGGACAAAGCGTATTTCATTAGGTGCAGGTAAACCTATCCTACAAAATTCACAGTTTGGATGGTTAGTCAGTGGCCGTGTAGGAGAATGTAGCCTTAGTCACTTGACATGTAATTTCACAAAGGAAATTCATAATGACCTTAAAAGGTTTTGGGAAGTTGAAGAAATTAATTGTGTCAATAACACTTCACCCCAAGACAAATTATGTGAACAACATTTTTTAGAAAATATGAAGCGTCTCCCCAATGGTCGATTTTCTGTTAAAATGCCATTCAAGGAGATCCCTGAAAAGGCACTAGGTAATTCTTATTTTTTAGCGAAAAAACGTTTCCTTAACCTGGAGAAAAAATTAGATAAAAATTATCAGCTGAAACAAAGTTACACAGCATTTATTGAAGAGTATAAGAACCTAGATCATTTACATGAGACTAAGCGTCCTTTATTTGGATATTACTTACCACATCATGCGGTATTGAGGGAACACAGTGAAACCACAAAGTTACGTGTTGTGTTTGATGCCTCTGCCAAAACAACTTCAGGAAAATCGTTAAATGACATTCAGTATGTAGGTCCAGTGGTACAAGATGATTTGTTGTCTATTTTATTAAGGTTCAGAACTTATAAGTTTGTGCTAACTGGGGATATACAAAAAATGTATAGGCAAATAGAAATAGATCCATCTCAGCGACATTTGCAACTAATTTTGTGGAGGGATGATTCTTCTCAGCCTATAAAGGTCTTGCAGCTTAACACTGTCACCTATGGGACAGCATCTGCACCTTTCTTGAGCACTAGGTGCCTTGTTCAGTTAGCTCGCGAATGTTCTAATCCCATAATTTCTAATATTTTGGAACATGATATTTACATGGATGATTTAAATACTGGGTGTCAGTCAGAAAAAGAAATTAAAGAAATATATGATGAGGTCACTAAAGTTTTATCTTCAGCTTGTTTCCCTCTTCATAAGATACGCACAAACTGTCCCAAGGTGTTACAAACAGAGACCACTTCTAAAATTCTTGATCTGAGTAAACATTCCACAGTTTTAGGACTAAACTGGTCACCTTCACCGGACACTTTACATTTTGCGGTTAATATGGATATGAGTAGAAAACTTACTAAACGTTCTATTATATCATCAACATGTAAAATATTTGACCCATTAGGGCTCCTGTGTGCATGCATAATTAAAGCTAAAATGATTTTACAGCAATTGTGGAATGAAAAGTTGGGCTGGGATGATCCAGTGCCACCCCATATCGAAAAAAAGTGGGTAAAGATATCAGAGAATATAAATAATCTGTCTAAAATTAGTTTGCCTAGATATGTAGTCAGTGACTTTCCCATGTCAGTTGAATTGCATTGTTTTGTGGATGCTTCCCAGGAAGCGTATGGAGCATGTGTCTATCTACGATCAATTAATAAGGATAATATTGTAAATGTTAAATTGTTGTGTGCGAAGGCGAAGGTTGCACCTCTGAAAGCCATGACCATACCTCGCCTTGAATTATGTGGCGCACTACTTGGTGCTCGGTTGTCCACAAAGGTAATCCAGTCCATTCGAAGTCATAAGATAACACAAAAGGTAATATGGACTGACTCAACAGTAGTTCTTGGCTGGATTAATACACAACCAAACCTTTTAAAGGCATTTGTAGCCAATCGGGTAATTGAAATTAGTGAGTTGACACAGGGCTTTACGTGGAAGCATGTGCCTACTCACCTCAACCCTGCAGATCTTGCTTCCAGAGGTGTAGACCCTCAGCGTCTGCAGGTTGAACCCTTGTGGTGGGAAGGACCCTCCTTCTTAAAGGAGGGATCACCTGCCTGGCCACAGCAACCTCATAAGTCAGTGGAACTACCTGAACTAAAGGTTCATATACAAACAAACGTAACTCACGATGACAGTCATAACTCGATCCTTAATTTTAATAATTATTCCAAGTTTAATCACTTAAGTCGCGTGTTTGCGTATGTATTGCGTTTTTTGCATAATTGTACGAACGAAACTAAATTATATAACTCACTGCAAACTAGCGAAATAAATAAATCACATATTATTCTCTTTAAAATCTGCCAACACGAATCGTTTGATCATCATCATCATCATCATTTCAGCCGAAAGACGTCCACTGCTGGACATAGGCCTCCCCCAAGCACCTCCACTTCGACCGGTTTTGTGCTTCTCGCATCCAACGAGTTCCTGCGGCCTTCACAAGGTCGTCGGTCCACCTTGTGGGAGGCCTTCCAACGCTACGCCTTCCGGTACGCGGTCGCCACTCCAGAACCTTTCGGCCCCATCGGCCATCTGTTCTGCGAGCAATGTGCCCTGCCCACTGCCACTTAAGTTTGGCAATTCTTCGGGCTATGTCGGTTACCTTGGTTCTCCTGCGGATCTCTTCATTTCTGATTCGATCCCGCAGGGAAACTCCAAGCATAGCCCTCTCCATTGCCCTTTGGGTGACTTTCAGCCTTCTAATAAGGCCCATTGTGAGCGACCACGTTTCAGTGCCATATGTCATCACTGGCAACACGCACTGGTCAAAGACTTTCGTCTTGAGACACTGCGGTATGTGGGACGAGAAGATATTGCGTAGCTTCCCGAACGCTGCCCAGCCGAGTCGGATTCGACGATTGACCTCTTTCTCGAAGTTGGACCTACCTAACTGGACAGTTTGTCCTAGGTAAATATACTCGTCCACGACTTCGAGTGTAGCGTCTCCGATCTTCATGAGAGTGGGTGTTACATGAGCATTTGACATGACCTTCGTTTTGTCCATGTTCATTTTCAGACCCACTCTTTCAGAGGCTCTACTGAGGTCATCGAGCATTGTACTGAGGTCCTCCATAGTCTCAGCCATGACTACTATATCGTCGGCAAACCGAAGGTGAGTTATGTACTCGCCATTGATGTTAATGCCAGCTCCTTTCCAGTCCAGAACCTTAAAGACATCCTCCAGAGCAGCGGTGAACAGTTTCGGAGAGATAACGTCTCCCTGTCTCACACCTCGCTGCAGAAGGATAGGTTTCGAGGTCTGGTCCTGGAGTCGAACTGACATAGTGGCGTTTTCGTACAGACACTTCAGCACCTCGATGTACCGATAGTCGATCTGGCACCGTTGAAGAGACTGCAGTACAGCCCATGTCTCGATCGAATCAAAGGCTTTTTCGTAGTCCACAAACGCTAAGCAGAGAGGCAGGTTATACTCTTCGGTCTTCTGTATAACCTGTCGCAGCGTATGTATGTGGTCTACGGTGCTAAAGCCTTTACGGAATCCGGCTTGTTCGGGAGGCTGGAAGTCGTCAAACCTGCGCGCGAGACGGTTCGTGATGACTCTCGAAAACAGCTTGTAGACATGGCTCAGAAGTGAGATGGGCCTATAATTCTTAAGAAGGGCATTGTCACCCTTCTTAAAGAAAAGTATCACCACACCTCTGTTCCATGCCTGTGGTGTTTTACCCTCGAGTATGACGGAATCAAACAGCCTCTGAAGGGCCTTAAGAACGGGTTTTCCGCCGGCCTTCAGGAGCTCGGCCGTAATTCCGTCATCACCCGGTGCCTTGTTGTTTTTAAGCTGCTTCAGAGCCATCCTAATCTCGTACAGGCTGACGTCCGGGATGTCTTCGGTATAGTGTCGGGTCAATCTAGCTCTTGGGTCGTTTGCCAGATTCGTAACGGGGTTGCTTGTTGACGTGTATAACTGTCCATAGAACCTCTCGATCTCTCTCAACAGCTCAGGTTTGGCGGATACGATCCTGCCATCATCAGTCTTCAGTTTCATAAGCTGGCTCTGCCCAATAGACAGATCTCTAGCAAAAACCTTGGAGCCTCTATTTTGCTCTATCGCTTCCTCAATACGATCTGTATTGAAGCGGCGAAGGTCGCTTTTCAAGGACTTAGAGATCTGTCTGTTGAGCCGCCGGTACTTTAGAACATCATCTGAAGACTGCAGGATCATCTCGCGCCTCTCCTTCATGAGCCGCAAAGTAGGATCGGAGAGCTTCTTTTTCGTATTCGTACGACGGGTCTTGAAGATCTTAGACCCGACCGTATGGACAGCTTCCACGAACCCATCGTTATATTCGTCCACGGAGCTCCCCAGGCACTCGAAACGATTCTGAAGTTCGAGCTGAAAGCTCTCGGGGTTTTGAACTTGGATCGGCGCTGGGCGGAGCGTAGACCTCATTAGTCGAGACCTTTCCAGCTTTATATTTAAGTTCAATGTGCCTCTTACCATGCGGTGATCACTTCCGGTTTTCACCGCGTTGATCACAGAGACATCATTGAATATTTGCTTCTTCGTCGACATAATGAAGTCAATCTCATTTTTAGTTGCACCATCCGGGCTCTGCCAGGTCCACTTCCTGTGCTCACGTTTTCTGAAGAAGGAATTCATCATAAAGAGGCCTTCCTTCTCCATAAAACTAGCCAGTAGGTGGCCCCGGTGGTTCCGTCGTCCAACTCCAAATTGCCCCATTCGCAGCTCATCATCGCTTCGTTTACCCAGTTTCGCGTTAAAGTCCCCCATGACAACGGTGAAGTGAGTTTTAGAGCCATGCATGGCTCTGGAAATATCCTCATACATGGTCTCCACCTCATCGTCGGGGTGTGACGAGGTCGGGGCGTAAACCTGTACGACCTTCAGCGAATACCTTGCGGATATTCTGAGTATAAGGTACGCCACCCTGGTCGACACACTCTCGATCTTCACCACGTTGCTCACAAGGGACTTGTGGACGATAAACCCGACACCACCTTGGGACTGCTGGTCGCCCTCCCGGAAATAGAGCAAGTTGCCAGATTTAAGGATTATCGAGTCCTCCCCCTCTCTTCGGACTTCAGATAATCCCACTATGCCCCATCGCAACCTGCTCAATTCTTCCTCGAGTTCGGAGATCTTCTCGTCGGTCCGGAGTGTACGCGTGTTGTATGTTGCCAGGTCCAGTTTTCGGTTATTTTGGTAGCCGGATCTCTTCCGGGGATTCTTAGCACCCCTTGCCTCACCGTGGCCTTGGCCGCTACCGTAGCCAAGGGTAGGCGGGCCGCCGGGCACTAGGGGCCAAGTATTTTTTGTGCTTGTCATTTGGGGGGGATTTGCCATAATCGCCACGCTTGGCATGCGGGTTGGCGATCGCAGTATGATATTAAATGCATAGAGAACGCTGCTGCCCATTCTCCGGTACGTCCCGTCGTTCTCTCGTCGAATCGTTTGATATAGAGTTGAAATCTCTAAATAAAGGTTTAGGAATACCTAAAAAATCTAAAATATTTAATTTAAATCCGTTTCTTGACTCTGAAGGTTTATTAAGAGTAGGAGGTCGTCTTGACAATTCAAGTTTTGATTATAACAAGAAACATCCAATTATATTAGATTGTAAACATAGACTTACCCTTTTATTAATGCAAAACGAACACCAACGTTTATTTCATGCAGGTCCGCAATTATTATTATCTTCTGTGAGAGAAATGTACTGGCCTGTAGGTGGGAGGGCCTTAGCGCGCAAGGTAAATAAACAATGCATTGTATGCACTAGGTTTCGTGGTAAGACTACACAGCCTATAATGGGCAACTTACCATCAGCTAGGATGAGGCCTACTTTCCCTTTCCACTCGACTGGTACTGACTTCGCGGGACCGTTTCAAATCTCTAGTAAAAAGGGAAGAGGTAATCGAATAAGTAAATGTTACCTCTGTCTATTTGTTTGCTTAAGTACCAGAGCGGTTCACCTAGAGCTGGTGAGTGATCTTACTACATCAGCATTCATTTTATGTTTACGACGATTTGTGTCGCGCAGAGGTAAGCCCTATGAAATTTGGTGTGACAATGGCACTAACTTCGTGGGGGCAAACAATGAACTGGGTAAGGTGCTACGCTCCAGTCGTGACTCGGTCATTGATTATACCGCTAATGAAGGCATTTTATTTAAATTTAGTCCGGCTTATTCACCACATTTTGGTGGGCTGTGGGAGGCAGGCGTAAAGGCATCCAAATATCACTTAAAAAGAACAGCAGCCAATGTTTCCCTTACTTTTGAGGAGTTGTCAACTCTTTTTACACAAATAGAGGCAATCCTGAATTCTCGCCCCCTCTCCCCTTTGTCCTCTGATCCTTTAGATTTAAACCCTTTGACCCCCGGGCACTTCCTTATCGGACGGCCACTGACGTCGGTGCCCTCTTTTGCAGCAGAAGACTCCAGACCGAAGTACCAACTGATCTGCAAACTACGCATCGAGTTCTGGAAGAGATGGTCTCAAGAGTTTATAGCGGAACTCCAGCAGCGGTCCAAATGGAAAACTGGGTCTATCGGTCCTAGAATTGGGGACATGGTATTAATAAAGGACCAGAATCTGCCTCCACAACGCTGGCGGCTTGGCCGCATTACACGCCTACACATGGGCGCAGACAACACTTGCCGTGTGGTAGATATCTACACGTCCAAAGGAACAATCCGCAGAGCCATCCATTACATCGTCCGGCTGCCGGGAGAAGAAGAACCTAAGGATGCTGTTGAAAGTTAGTTCTTTCAAGGCCGGGAAGATGTACACGCGCATGGCGAACGAGAGCCACGGGAGGGGCGCGGGGAACGACGAGCGGCGCGGGGCGCCCGCGCCCGCCGCGGCGGCGCCGCCGCCATTCGGACGAAAGACAGGACCGAGCGCGCGCGTCGATAGATTTAAATTGTCTCGCTCGGCTATCCTACTCGTATAATTATTGTAATAACAAGGCAATATTATACATTATTTTATGAAGAAAAGTCCGTTTCAATTCATCTCCCAAACACAGACAATTTTAATTTTTCACCTCTTTAATAGTGGTTGTAATGGAAATCATATCACTTGGTTTTAGTAGACTTTTATATTTTATTTATCCTTTTGATAGATTCTTATTTTGTAAATGTGGGGACTTTGTAAGCCTTGTAGACTTTAGACCTTTAGACCATTTTTTATTTTATCAAGTACCTGGTACAGGCCTACGCTGTCCTCCAATACCTACTGTAATTTGAATACATTGTAAAAGCCAATTATTTTTAAAAGAGTAACCGTGGAGTTTCTTGCCAGTTCTTCTCCATAGGAAACGACCAATTGGAACTGTGCACCTAGCTTCTGACGTTTCATAAGTGCCCATGTAGGTTTATGTGAAATAAAATATTTTGATTTTAAACCTTTATTTAATTTCCCACCTACTCATCTAGTGCATAAATATTAAAAAAGCTATTTACAACCAACTGAAACTAGTCACCAACACTTGAGTAATCTTCTTATTTCTTATTAGCCTGTAACGTCCCACTGCAGGGCAAAGGCCTCCCTACTCTCTCATGAGAGAGTAGAGGTTTAGGCAAATTAACCCACCGCGCTTGTCTAGTGCGAGTTGGTGGGTGTACAGTGGACCGCCTGACTGGGTCCGTGGGCGCCGCCTTTGACGTGCTAGATGTTCATCAGCCGCCGCCCTGAGTTGATATCCTGCACTAATATCGACTGTTCCATCCGAGCCTATTTGGGTGTATTTATCCCATAGCCTACAGGTGGCGTTCTACATTTAGTTCAATACTAAATGCACGACAGTTTAAAGTCATATCGAGGACTATTAATATTATTTTTTCTCCTAAATAACTTAATTTTATGTGTAGAGGATTTCAGATTTATTATAAATCATAACTATGACAAAAAATTGAAGTTGGATTTAAATTCAAATTAAAATAATGCTAAAACAATTATTGCCCTAAAGCGAACGGATCAAAGTGAGTACGTCTGACTATAAGCAGAGCGAACGCGCTAACCCTACGCACACAGTTGCGCACGCGTCTGTGTGAGTGAAATTTGCAAAGAATTACCTAAACTTGACGATCCGCGCTAAGCGATAACGCTCTTAAGGCACTCTTGTGAAAGAATGTGAAAATTGTTCTTTTTACTTATTTGTTTGTTTTGGCGGAACATTTTTTCGCTTATTTCACAAATAGCTACCACATCTTTACTGGGGTAGTGTAATCCTCCCTTGTCTTTTTTAAATTGTAAACTATTATATTTTTCCGTTATTAAGGCAGAGACACATTTAGAACATTTCAATTATTTTTCAAGTTTATTGACAACAAACCCTGCAATATATATAACAACCTGTTGAGAGAATTCGGTTAGTTTGCTTGGATCTGTTATGTAATCATGGTCTTCCATAGTACATATAATATCTTCTCCACAGCCAAAGTTTTCATTTTCAGAATTGATTGAATCGATCAGTTTAATTCTATCTGTGGTTTTATTGATTGCTACTTCAGGTTTTGTGTAGGTGAGAATATTGATTTCCTGTAATGGAATACAATTTCCAGTCGTTATATGTTTTAGCTCCCCATGTACGAGCATCCGTTTAAAAGCGGATTTAAACTGTTTCGCAGTCGGGTTATTATTGAAACCACCCTTAGCCCTTATGGCACTAAAAAAATATTCCAGGTGGTCCTGGCTAAATTTGTAAGTACAGATAAAACGAAGAGAATCACTCCTAGTGTGGGTCTCATATAGGTAACAAATACTCTTTATGCAGATCAAAAACCCCCAAAAACCAGTTTTTCTATTGGTGTTCAATAAAGACCTACCACCTAATTTCAGGTGTGTCAAGTACTCAAACATTTCTTCTAGAAATGTTTTGTGCCGTTGATAATTTCCCTTGTATAAAGGTTTTTTGAAAGCATATGCATTCATATTTCTCGAATTCAATAAATCAAATAAATCATTTATTTTTCTAATGAACTCTACTGTTGCTGCTGAATTTTGAAACCCGTCGACATGAAGTTCATCAGCACAAAATTCAATAGCGTCGGCAACTGAATTGCTAAAAGTCTGGGCTGCCAATTTCACCTTCATAATTTGTTTGGTGAAATTTTCATGAGCTCTGGTCAACTTGTTGCCCAAGTGCAACCCCTCATTTTCCTGTAACTCCACCAAAAGTTTTATGTACTCCCAGGAAATCGTGCGACCTTTTCCATCAGTTATTGGCCCCTTTTGAGCTAGCGTGTTTCTTACTAGCTTCAACATGTGTGAAGGGTCCGGAAAAATCACCACTTTTTTGTCTCCTATGCAAAAGGAGGGATCGACTTCTGCATCATGTAACTTGCACCCTAATATTTTTGCCATCGCAAAATTAGTGGGGCATCCATCGAAAGTAACTGATATAATATCAACTCCACATTCATCATATACCATTTCGATGCACGTCTTCACTAAATTTGCTTTTTGGTCTGCAGAAATACCATTGACTAGGAAGTAGCCTAATGGTATTTTCCACGAACCATTCACACATGTTAACATGAAAACTAGCGCTTCTTTGGCCAATTGGCCACTGTTTATATTGTTACCACAATCAACGAATCCTACACAATCTTTGCCATCAAAATGTACAAACTTCCGAATGGCCATTTCATCAAAACCCAAGGCGCAAAGTAATTTACGCGCAGGATTTTTTTTACTGTTAGCTTTATTAAGCAGTCTGACAGCTTCAAAAGACTCCTTGCTAAACCCTGGATTGCCATCTACGCACTGATACCACCGTGATAGCGTACGTGGGTGAGGAAGACATGTATTAAAATGTTTTCTGACATAATCGTAGGCCCTAGGGCTAATAAAGTGCAGAGTTAAGGCAAATTTTCTTAACTCCGCCGAATATTTTCTTTCTACGGTCTCTTTACAAATAAACCTTTTTAAAAAATCCTTATTTGCAGAGTCAATAGAAGACAAGACATCAGCAGATTCTTCGCTTATCATCGAACGGGATTTTAATTGTTCTATAATACTTGAAAGTTCTGCTGTCTTCTTTTTCAACCTCCAGGCTCTCGACCTCAATATAGCCATTTTCTTTTTTCTTTTGTCAGCTAAGAGTGTTTTCTTGTTTAAAGTTCTTCTTAACTTTTGTTTTCGAGGCGTTTCTAGCATTTCATTTGTAGGGAGCGCGCAAGATATGTTGCTTTCGACCTGCAAAACAAAATAAACATTTTAAATAAATAAAAAATCATTTTCTTATCAGAAAAACAGGTGACCAGCCTGCAATGTCCTAACCAAACTAGAAACAACAACACTCAACGCTCTAACCACTAGACTACAGAGGCTGTTGAAATAAACCTATTACTTAAATTATTAACTATGACTGTAGGTGCAGACTGATTTCTTATTTTTTACTTACGGAAGAAATTTCAATTTCCATAGCCATTTCTACTGGTCCACTTAAATTATGTTCACTTGATTGTTCTCCAAAATTTGCACTGTTATCCTAAAACAAATATAATGTATGTATAAATCAAATGCTTATATTATTATTTATATAATTACCATTTTAGATTATGTAGGTGTAGAAAATAAACTTACCATAGATAGAGATTCTTGAAATTCGGGTAATTCACCAGTACCACCTGAAATTCCAGGTGGTTTTCTAGTACTTGGTTGCTCAATTGTGACGGAATTGTCCTCTCTTTCCTGAGAATAATAATAAAATCAGATTGAAGTGGGTAGGTAGGTATCTCATTTACTATTTTTTTTTGTGGCACACTGTTGATTAAACTTCATTTTTTATACTCGCCTAGATGGAATTTCCATATAGATATAGAAAGTAGACACTTACCATAAGTCGAGATTCTTGATATTCGGGTGGTTTACTAGTACTAGGTTGCTCAATTGTAACGGAATTGTCCTGTTTTTCCTGAGAATAAAAATAAAATCAGCTTTAAGTAGGTACAAGTCGCGCAACGAATTAAGAGCGGAGCCGCGCTCAAGCGGCACTATCTTTCTTTCACTCACACACGTGAATGCTTGTGTGTGAGTGAATGCTTGTGTGTGAGTGAATGCTTGTGTGTGAGTGAATGCTTGTGTGTGAGTGAATGCTTGTGTGTGAGTGAAAGAAGGATAGTGCCGCTTGAGCGCGGCACCGCTCTTAATTCGTTGCGCGACTTGTAGCTATTAAGTAGACTTGATATAACAATCTAAATAAAAATAATAAATTGTGTGTGTAATGTGTATAACTTACGGCAATAATAAAGAGTGTTGGTACCGAATTCGGATTTAGAAAAGTCATATTTTTTGTCTTGCGAAAACAACGTGATTCAAAATGTTTGGAACATATCCGAGCATTCTTATCAGGATGCCAGTTTTTTCTTCCAGTTGCTTGAATCCACGAAACTTGAATACTTGTTTCTTTTGGAAAGCTAAAAATAAATAACAGTATTTTTATATAACGAATTTGGACATAATAGGGTTAAATTTTAGAGCCTGGTATCCCTGACAAGATTATAACCCCAACATGATGATAACATTAAGCAATATGGCCGTGTAAGTACTACAAAATCAGTGCTACCTATTTTGGTCGGATAATACGTAAAATTATAAACAAGAAATACGCTTATTTTTTACTTCCGAGTTTAATAATTTGTTTTTAACATCTCTGCACAATAAGATGTTAAAAACAAAGTAGCTAACCAATTGCTGAGTAAATATACATGAAAAAGCTTAAATAAGCTTACTTACCGATGATAGGTTATGTTTGGAATTTTTCGTTCTGGGCGGTTTTTACAGCCACACAACACCGTCCCATATTTTCGCATATGATCTAACAAAACAAAACACTTTGAACTATTTTTGTCCACTTTAAACGTCACAAACACTAACCCCCTTATTCATAATCCTATTTTATCTCTATTTTAGCTAAAATAGGTTTATAGAACGTTTGTCTTTATCTGTCACGTTGACATTTCTGTGTGTAAGAAAGAGACAAACCCCATTTTAACTAAAATAGGTTTGATAAGTTTTATGAATAAGGGGGTAAATATTTAACAAAACACCGACTGTCAACATTCATTTGTTTGGAATCAATGCAATGGGTCCAAACCAAAGAATCGCATACGCAGAACGAGATAAAAAACAATACGTTTGTCTCGCTTGATCTTACGTACGTTGAAATTTGTGCGTCCCTCTCACTTAATTATTATTATTTTAGTGTTCCGTCTATACCTCTATTCTCTGTCTACGGGGCGAAGTGATGTTCTTTGCCCATTTAGATAACCAATCCGCAATAGTTTCTTTTGTATGGGAATCACTAACCATTTGTGCGACGGGTACAGATTTGTAATGTTTACTACCAGTTAACAATACCACGTATACAAATAATTTCTTGGTTAGGTTGTTAGGTTTACAAATAGAACCAGTAGCATCTTGTGAAATAGTTGTTCTATCAACTACTTTAGAATAGTGTCTATAATAATTCAGTTGTTCCTCTAACCAATAGTATACATGAAATGTTGGTTTTATCAGTATTTCTTGTATTATATTAAAGTATACGACGGTCTCAGCCATAATTATCAAAGAAATTATTTCATTTTTGTGATGCCAATGTTGACTATTGGATTCATGACGGATTATCCTGAGTGCTCCAAGAGAGGGCAATGTAGGTGGTTCTGTGTCTCCGAATGTCATTGTGCGACGTGCCAGATCTTTCTGAACAATGGTTGCCGGCTTTTCTTTTAAATCGTTTGATAATTTTCGTCTCAAGTACGGAGTACAACGAATTTTCTTTCTTATATCATGTTTAAAGTTATTGTCTAAGTTGATTATTTCACAAAGAAATTCGACGATCTTATCTGTCTTCTCAGTGTCATGAATCCGCACTATTGCGTTGCACTGCGTACATTTTCCGTGGAAGGTAATTCCATTGTCATTTATGTAATAATTTTTAAAAGATATCGTACATGGCAATTTAAAATGGTTCCAAAGCTTTTTCCTTAAAAGACAGGACCATTTGTGCTTAGGAATGGTTTTGTATGTTTTAAATCTTAAGCATGGCTTCTTTTTATCGTTTCGTCGAAAAGTGCTGCGTATCGGCTGTATTTTTATCCACTCGTGAATATCCACAGGAAATTTAAAAATAACTCCATTTCTATCTATGTTTTTACTACGTTCGGGTGATCTAAACAAAGGTGTCGATTCCGTAGACGAATTCGAAGCTGACGTTCCAACACTGATGTTTCCCAGTTTGCCATAATTTTTTGTTGACTCCGATGTGAGGTCGTTAGTGCCCAGAAAATTCCTTTTATAACTTAGGTACAATGCTTTCGGGGACATAGCATAATTAAGCTCTTCAGATAGTTTCTGGTACACATTTCTATCATGAGCTGATGTTGATTTTTCATAAATAGTTGTTTCTGCAAATCTAAGGCTACACCACTTTTCTTGCCCATCCTCACCATCACCATTAATTGTATCAATCTGAAGAAAAAAAAAATCTGTAGTGAACTACGTAACTTCTGCATGGATTAATTTTGCTAGGTATTGGTGCCGATTCTCATGTTCACAAACTAAACTTTTAATTTCATTAAGAAAAGGATAGAATATAAATTTTTATTTAGTCCTGTCAAATTAATCGTTGATTATAAATTATTGATAATTTTATCAGTATTCTTTCAGCAGCAAAATTAATTTAATGTAGTTAATAATAGAATTACTGATACAAATGTTTGTAAAAAAAAAATAGACTTCAGGTAGCCTTCTCGTGAATCGAAACGCAGCAACGAAGTGTTGCCTTACGAGAGAAACAATTAGCAAGCAACCGACTATTAAGGTGAAAGCTCCAAGGTAGTCCGCAAAATTCAAATTTTCATACTTTTTTTGCAATTTACAGGTCAGCATAAGGTTGTATATTGATCTAAATATGATTCGCGGCCGTAACAAATATTTATTTATAGAATTATACAATAATACAATAACCAACCTGACGCTGACCTGCAATTGCAAAAAACGTATGAAAATTTGTATTTCGCGGGCTACACTGAAGGTTCCCCCTTATGCAAATACTTATAAGTAACGTCTAATTTTATAAACATCTAATATAGATAGGTACGTACGTACGGTACGTAGGTAGAATATATACCTATGGTATACGCCTATAAAATTAGTAGGCTCAGAGTGTCATTCTACACAAGGGTTACCCTGAGTAAGAATGATATTGTAAAAGCTGTGTACCGTGTCGTCCATCTTGCAAGAGAGGTAAAAGACTTTTAATATTATATTTTTAGTTATTGTATTTATGTATTTTAATATTCTATATGTGTTATTATATTCTATCTGTGTTATTGTGTTGTTATTATGTTATGTGAATTTTATAATGTTAATTGCCTATAGTAGTATTTAAGTGTATGTGTCTGTATGGTATGGGTTTAATAATTGCCTGAAATAAATGATATTTAATTTGTGATTTAAGAATTCTAACCTTAGACTTAATCAAGAAGTGATTACGCAACAAGCAATTACTTCTACTTATTTTATTATACGAGTGTAAGACTTAGCACACATCTCGCTTACCCTTCACTGTGCCGTGAGCGGGTGCTTCATACATTTCGATATTTTTAAATTACATTGCATAAACCTAGTAAGTAAACTGATTTTATATGCTTTGCATTATGAATGTTTATGCTATGTGTATACAACGTGTAACATAATCAAGTTCAGTACCTACATGAACCTATCTATAACAAAACCGTTTCTTAAGTACAAATAAATTATATTATTACTTTAAACTTACATGTTTAACAATCCGTTTCCGTGCTTGAAATAGAACTCACTGCACAACCACACGCAGAAAACACGTGAATACTGAAATTATCGGAGCAGTGTTTACATTTACTGCTGTATATTGTGCGCGTAAAGATGTGACTGATCAATAAACACTCGAGCGCAACTGCGCAACATGAAGTAACCGCGACACCAGAGCCACTTCAAAAATCACGGTAGCGTCAGTGAACTAATAGCGACCGCACACAACAAGTTTTAACTGATTTAATTCCCTTAAAAGACGTCATCGTTAATATTAATTTTGAAGAAAAAAAAACAAATTGTAAAAAAAGAATGTTTATTTCAATGTAGTCACATAATTTCATTAATATAGGTATAGAATATATGTACCTAATTTATGGAACCATGGTCACCCCATCAGTTGTATGTTAGGATATTTTTGATCCAATTTATCTTTTAGAGTACTAATGCACCATAATCGCAATTTATTTGGAACGAATGTACTCCTATACATAATTCAGGAAGTCGAATTTTGTAAACAAACATGTCATATTTAAAAAGATATAGGCAACTATAGAGGGCCGTGCTGAATAAACTAAATTTGGTTTATTTTTTTAATTTAGCAAGTCGTATGAGAAACCAATGCGGTACATATGTTACTTGCCAAACATGAATTACTTTTGTATAGTTTTTGGCTAAGGTTGTTTTGTCTTTTTTAGATATTTTCTCATTTCTTTTTTTTTTCAGCACGGCCCCTATCCACGTCTATATATTATTTGTTATTACGAATTCACAATATCTGTTACGGTACATAGAACGTGTTAATAAAGTACATTCCTTGAGTTTATGAAACTTTTTAATACGCTATATATTTTTCAAGTTACACGAGGGCCGTGCTGAAAACGTTTGGCTGGCACGGCCCCCTTTTTTTGCATATTTCTTCAAAAGTACAGAGGTACATTGAAAAAGAAAGCGGTACATATACTCCTAGAGGCGAGTACATTGCATTGGTGTATACCTAAATCGCAAATTCTGGGGGGCCTAGCTGGGCAAACGTACATTTAAAATCACCTCGCAATCGACTATTGGGTGAAAAAGGTGAGAAACTTTAATTTTTTTATGTATTGTTAGCATATTTGCAGATTTACTTTATGGTTTTTATGAAAATAAAAGTTTTCTAAAAAAAACTATTTCAATGAAAGAACTATTTTAATATAGTGAAATTATCATAACTATTTACGTTAGATACTCTTTATTATTTAAAACTAAGTACCTAGGTATTAATTTAAAGTATGAAAGGTAGTGCTAAAAGGTTATAGGTATTCTAAAAATAGGGGTTGTAATTAATAAAAAATAGGTGAGAAAAGTTATTATATTAATTTCTTTTCAGATGAATGCTGTTCTGAAATTTTATTTTCAAATGAGCTACCATCCATTTCTCCTCCCCCATTTTCTCCATTAACTCCTTTAATACAGGAATTAAGACAAAAATATAATTGAAGGTATTGCGTTTGTTTAATTTTTTTTAATATATTAAACATTGACTGGAAAAATATTTATTTCTAATTTATATTATTTTAGGGGAGGCTAATTCTGATGCAAGAAGTGACACTTCAGTGGTTGTGAGATCATCTCCATTACTAAAAAATCTGGAAAATGAAGATCAAACATCATCTCCTATTCCGGCAATGTCACCGGAAACGAAAGAATTGTATGATGTATTAAATGAACAAGAACTAGAATTTGATGATACAGATGATAATGAGATTGTGCAATACCCTGATTTAATGGCAAAAAATATAAATAATACAAAAGAGGATTCAGAAACTGATTGCGAATCTTGTTGTGATATTTCAACTCCTAAAGATACACAAAAAAAGACATCTGTTAGTAATAAGATCGATAACGACGTGATGCAAAGTACTCTTTCCATAGAAAATGAAGCAGAAGAGCAGAAAACGAAATCTTATATTCCTGTGGAAGAAAATACACAACATAGAACTACAGTCTACAGCCTCTACTTCAGGTGAGAAGATAAGCTAAGATTGGTATAAATCAAGAACGTCACAGACATGAGAAAAATTAAAATACAGAATTATTTTGTTTCAGTTATGAATAATATGACGGGGACTAGAAGTGAAGATACACCTATAAGAACACAAAGTGAAGATGCAACTGAAGAAGGTATTAAAAAGAAAAAAAAAAGGGAAGATCAAGAAAGGAGAGGGAAGAATCTAAGAGACTCAGAAATTCTGGTAAAGGCTATGTTACTGAAAAAGGAAAAAAAATTGGAGAGAGGCAATTGAGTTCACTAAGTACTTGTAGACTAAAATGTTTTGAAGATTTTCTGAAATAGAAAGAAAACAATGTTTTGACGAATATTGGGCTTTAGGAAGTAGAGATCGGAGAGCAATGTATGTAGCTAGTCTTATTACGATATTACCAAAGAAAACACAGAAGACTGATGCTAGAACTGTTAGCAGAGATTATTATTGCAAATATAAACTAATTATAAATAATGAAGACAAGACAATTTGTAAAGAATGTTTCTGTAAAACATATGGCGAGACTAAAGGATTTGTTAATGTTGTTATTGATAAGAAAAAAAACTCTTGTAAGTGGAATCATTCCTTGTGATATGAGAGGATGTCAACCACCTAAAAATAAAAAAAACTATAGATGATACTACTACAGCCATAAACCATATACTATCATTTCCAAATGACGAAAGTCATTATTGTAGAAAAAGAACAAATCGAAAATATTTATCTTCGGACCTATCTATCGCAGCTATGTATCGTATGTACAAAGAAAAATGCACAAACCCCGTATCATTGAAATTGTACTCTAAATGTTTTCACGATTTAAATTTATCTTTTAAAAAACCGGCAAAAGATACGTGTCACACTTGCGATTTGCTAAATACTAAAATCTCGTTAGCTCAAGGGCAGGAAAACCTGGATTTAAAAGCTAAACTTGCTGAACATCAAACATTAGCTGAAAAAGCTTATTCCGAAAAGAGAAAGGATAAAGAAAATGCGAAACGCGACCCATCATTTCAAGCCTACACATTCGATCTACAACAATGTTTACCTACTCCTTACCTCAAGACTTCAGTTTCTTTTTATAAGAGACAGTTATGGTCCTTTAATCTCACAGTTCATAACTTAGCTGACGACAAAGCTACTTGTTACATGTGGGACGAAAGAATTGGCGCACGTGGTGCTAATCAAATCGCATCTTGCTTATTTGCTTCAGAATTTACCTCCAAATATAAAAGAGGTCACTGTTGACGACCACAGCGCCATCTATTGGCGACAAGTGTCACTAACCGATGACGAGGACGGTGCGCGGGGACATCAACGCGATGCTAGCGACGCGCTACGGATCTTCACTGTGACTGTCTTGGTGACCCGTCAACGAACGCACGCAAACTATAACCGATATATATTTTAAATTGTGAAGAAATACATCCCAATATTGTAAAACCGATATTACACGTTATCATAAGGAGCCTGGTGTCTAATTTCAATCCACGACGCTGACACGACGACGACCTGACGCAGAAACCCCAACATATTTGGACCTTCGAGCCGAACGTTCATCCGAAGCAGCAAGCACCATCTTCAGCAACGGTCAGGTCAATCCACCCAATTTCCTTCCAAAATCCTGTGCTCAGTTTGTGCTAATATCGTTATTTTTCGCAAAAATTCCAGTGTTCGACTACGGTGCAAATTGTGTGTCTACCTACATCGCTCGGGCGCATACCGGTCAACTGTAAGTACTTGATCTTTTTCTCTTGCAAGCCACCAAAATGAACACCAATAAGAGGCATTCAATAGTAGAAATAGAAGGAAGTGAAGATTTCATTCGCGAATTAGTTAAGAAAAGAGGTACCGTTAAACGAAAATTAACTTTGTTTTCTAAGTATGCACAGTCCTTAGAGGTTTCGAAATTAACGGACGCTCAGAAAGCGGAGTTAGAGGAGCGTATTCAAGCCTTTAAAGTACTAATCGATCAATTTTCTACTATACAAGATGAACTAGATTCCATTGTGTCAGATAGTCAGTTGGACGGAGAACTGCTAGAGAGAGAAACGTTTCAAAATCAGTTTTATGCTATTGTGGGCAAGGCTAAATGTATTTTAAAAGATACTTCCACACAGAATGTCGGCGGTCAAAGTCGCACTTTTAATTGCATGAAGTTACCTACAATTTCATTACCGAAATTCGACGGTTCATACGATCAATGGCTCGAGTTTCGCGATACTTACTTGTCAATGATACACAATAGTGACAATCTAGATAACGTTCAGAAGTTCCACTACTTACGGTCAGTTCTTACAGGTGATGCACTACAAGTGGTTAAGGCACTGGAGTTTTCTTCCGACAACTATTTAGTTGCTTGGAGTCTCTTAGAGAATAGATTTAACAATGACAGTTTGCTAGTTAGTAATCACGTCAAAGCTTTATTCTATGCTCAATCAATGAATAAAGAATCAGCTTCTCAAATTCGTAAATTAATAGATACAGTTTTAAGAAACATTCGGGCGCTAAAAACGTTAGGAGAACCTACAGATACGTGGGATACTTTAATTATCCACATAATAACTTCCAAGTTAGATTCTTCGACCGATCGTGAGTGGGAAAGTCACAAAAGTACCCTCCCGAAAGTAGGAAAATTAAAGCTGTCTGAATTAATGAAATTCCTCAAGGATCGTGCTGATTTTTTAGAATCTATTAGGCCTCAAAGCAAACAATCAGTAGACACTCACACAAAGAAACAGTCGGTCACCAAATCACACAGTCATGTTATTACACGCAAAGATAACAACAACAAAAAGCCATCAAATTCACCACGTTACAAATGCGCTCAGTGCGGTTCCAATCACCCGGTTTACTCGTGTGAAGATTTCCTTAATTTATCACTTAAAGATAAAATAAATTTCATAGAGGAGAAAAGGTTATGTCGTAATTGCCTACGATCAGATCACGCAGTAAACGAGTGTTGGTATGGGCCGTGCAGGCATTGTAATAAAAAACACAACACGTTAATTCACACAGATGCTGTTGTAGACGCTCGCACATCATCAGCTGTTGCTCAAATCACGCAAATAGTGCCACAGTCTGAACCAAATGATACGAGTGCTTCACACATACAGATGCCGCTCACCACTTCTCACAAATCTCACACAATTTATGAGGGAGATAATAATACCAAAGCGCAATGTTTTCTAAATCCGGTACTATTATCGACCGCATTAGTGGAAATAGCGGACAAACATCATAAATATCACACAACGCGAGCTCTCCTCGACAACGGGAGCCAACATTGCTTCATATCCGAATCGCTTTGTAACAAACTTAGTCTTCCATTGATACAGTCCACTGTTCAAGTTATAGGGGTAGGTAATACTATATCCCAATCCACGCAATCATGCCGTATTCAGTTGCGATCCAAAACGAACACGTATAGCACGCATTTTAGTTGTTTAGTTTTGCCTCGTATTACGGCACAATTACCATCACTAGCAGGTAATTACCACATCGAAATTCCACGCAATGTTCAACTGGCCGATCCAGAATTCTATCTGTCTGGCGAAATTAATTTATTGTTAGGGGCAGATAAGTTCTGGGACCTGCTTAGTGAAGGTCTGATACGGTTGCCGAATGGTCCATATTTACAAAACACACAACTCGGTTGGGTCATATCGGGAACTGTTCATAAAAAGGTTTCACGCGTTAACCTTACTCATTGTAATTTCACGCAAACATTAGATTCAGAACTCAAACGATTTTGGGAACTGGAAGAAATAACTTCAACGCATAACAATCTTACCAAAGATGAAAGTGCATGCGAAAAGTTATTTAAAGATACGACGTTACGCGATGTTAAAGGTCGTTTTTCTGTGCGCATTCCACTTAATCAATCAGCTGATGTATTACATGACACATTTTCTATGGCAAAAAACAGGTTTCTTGCACTCGAACGCAAGCTCATTAGGAGCGCGCCTAGCTATAGAAAAATGTATAACGATTTTATGAGTGAATACTTAGGTCTGGGTCACATGAGTCGCATAACAGAATACACTTCACCTTGTTATTTTTTACCACATCATGGTGTCTACAGGGAACATAGTTCAACAACAAAACTTAGGGTTGTCTTTGACGCAAGTGCGAAGTCCACTTCGGGCAAATCATTGAACGACATACAACACATTGGGCCTGCGTTACAAAATGATTTGTTTTCAATTTTGCTCCGTTTTAGACAATTCAAGTATGTAGCATGTGCCGACGTTGAGAAAATGTATCGGCAAATATTAGTTCAGCCTGATCAGAGAAATCTGCAACTAATACTTTGGAGGGAAGACCCATCTGAGCCGCTCGGTGTATTCCAACTTAACACCGTCACTTACGGGACGGCGTCCGCGCCGTATCTCAGTATTAGGTGTTTAAAACAACTCGCGGTAGAATGTAAGGATGACGTCATCGCACAAGTAATTAATGACGACTTCTACGTCGATGATTTAATAACGGGACATCAGGATCAACAAAGGTTATTAGAAATATGCAAAGATGTTTCTGAAGTATTGGAATCAGGTTGTTTCTCCCTTAGGAAATGGATATTTAACTCAGCAATCCCACAAACAGAGTTACCATCTACGTCTAAGGAATTCTCACTAGGAGACAATTGTCATACCAAAACACTAGGTATGGGATGGTTTTATTCATCCGATGAATTGTATTTTAACACAAAATGTGATCATGACGTAACTCACGCTACCAAACGTAATATTCTCTCAGTCATCGCGCAGATATACGATCCTTTAGGTTTACTTACACCAAATATTATTATAGCTAAAATTCTATTACAAAAGATGTGGCTATGTAAGATAGGGTGGGATGACGCAGTTCCTAATCATATACTAGTAGAATGGCAAAAATTCATTCATAAATTACCCAATCTACAAGACATACGCATTCCACGTTACGTCATTGGAGAAAATACACACATTATTGAGCTACATATATTTTGTGACGCTTCGCAAGATGCATACGGCGCCTGCGCCTATATACGCAGCTATACAGATGCACAGCTGATATCAGTTAATTTGTTGTGTGCGAAAAGTAAGGTCGCTCCCGTTAAACCGGTTAGCGTACCGCGCTTAGAACTGTGTGGCGCGCTAGTAGCCGCAGAGTTGTTTACAAAAATTAGTAACTCATTAAGATTATCTTTTAATAGCGTACACTTTTGGTCAGACTCAACAATAGTTTTAGGTTGGCTTAAAACGTCACCTAACTTATTAAAAACATTTGTGCAGAACCGCGTTGTACAAATTAATGAACTCACGGGCGATAAGCCGTGGCTTCATGTAGCCGGTAAACAAAATCCAGCTGATTTGTTATCGCGTGGTGTGCATCTAGATACACTTAAAACTTGTGAATTGTGGTGGCGCGGACCGCCATTTCTACAGGTTCCTAACACACAATGGGAACATGATATTAATTTAAGTAATGTTAATCACGATGAATTGCCTGAATTAAAATCACTTAAAACTTCATTGCTAGTTCAAGTAAATTCAGATTCCTTTCCATTCGATAGGTATTCATGTTTTAATCGCTTGCGACGCGTAGTGTCATACGTTATGCGTTTCATTCACAATAGCCGCACAAAACTAAAAACAGAACGCCTCACAGGTTGCCTATCGATGGATGAATTAGATATTTCTATTAGAACTTTAACCCGAATAGCACAACAACAATCTTTCTCAGATGTTTATAGAACATTAAAACAAAATCATCAAGTAAAATGCCCACGCAGTATTTCTAGTTTAAATGTTTTCTTGGATGACTATGATTTAATTAGAGTAGGAGGTAGATTATCATATTCAGACTCGTTTTCATATGACAAAAAACATCCTTTGTTGTTGTGTGGCAAACACAGATTTACTCGCCTTATATTTGAGCATCAACATAAATCATTACTACACGCAGGGGCTCAGTTACTACTGGCCACAATTCGTGATACTTGGTGGCCTATTAGAGGGCGTAACTTAGCTAAGCAAGTAGTGCACACCTGTATGACTTGCAAGCGTATGCAACCTAAACCGTTAAACATACAAATGGGTAACTTACCTACCGAACGATTGGAGCCAGGCTATCCATTCAAACGTTGTGGCGTGGATTATGCTGGGCCATTGTTCATGCTGAACCGTGCCGGAAGGGGGGCAAAGTTAACAAAATGTTATATCTGTGTCTTTGTATGTTTTACTACGCGCGCAATACATTTAGAATTGGTCACAAGCCTTACTACTAAAGCATATTTGCTGGCGTTGAAACGTTTCATCTCTCGACGCGGCAAACCATTACAGATTTATTCTGACAATGGCACGACTTTTGTAGGGGCTTTAAAGGAATTTTCAAAATTTTTAGATTCTTCAAAATCAGATATTATCAACTTCACAACTAGTAATTCCATAGAATTCACATTTATTCCACCGTACTCGCCTCATTTTGGTGGTTTGTGGGAGGCAGGGGTCAGGTCCTGCAAATTTCATTTATGTCGCATTGTAGGCAATGCACATTTCACATACGAGGAGTTAAGTACGATATTGGCACAAATTGAAGCTGTCCTTAACTCCCGACCTATGTACCCAATGTCCACAGATCCGAACGACCTGCTTCCTTTATGTCCTGCTCATTTCCTGATTGGCCGACCGCTCACCGCACCCGCCAGTCGGGACCTCACTGCGACGGCTACGCAACGTTTGCCGCGATACGATCGCGTGGAACAGATGAGACAGAACTTTTGGCAACGCTGGTCAACGGAGTTCATATCTGAGCTCCAGAAGAGGACGAAGTGGCAACTCAACCAGGACACACTTACCCCTGACACCCTCGTCCTAATCAAAGACGACAACTTACCGCCTTTGCAGTGGCGCCTCGGACGAGTGCTGCAGACATTCACCGGCAAGGATGGCATCTCACGCGTGGCAACCATCAAAACAGCGACGGGCGTTATTCGGCGATCATATCCGAAAATCTGCCCGCTCCTGCATCCGGATGACGACGGAACCAGCAGCATCTCAGCTTCATTGGAACCTGGTGCTTCCAAGGCCGTGGGCATGTTGACGACCACAGCGCCATCTATTGGCGACAAGTGTCACTAACCGATGACGAGGACGGTGCGCGGGGACATCAACGCGATGCTAGCGACGCGCTACGGATCTTCACTGTGACTGTCTTGGTGACCCGTCAACGAACGCACGCAAACTATAACCGATATATATTTTAAATTGTGAAGAAATACATCCCAATATTGTAAAACCGATATTACACGTTATCATAAGGAGCCTGGTGTCTAATTTCAATCCACGACGCTGACACGACGACGACCTGACGCAGAAACCCCAACAGTCACATTTTATTCAGATACATGTGGAGGCCAGAATAAAAACAATATAGTCGCTATGATGTTCATGCTCTTGTTGCATAAACATCCAACCTTAGAAATAATAAATCACAAATTCCTTATCAGTGGGCATAGCCACATGGAATGTGACTCGGATCATGCTATAATTGAAAGAACAAAAAAGAAGACTCGACTTAAAATTAACCATCTTAATGATTGGATACAACTGGTTAGATCTTGCAAAATTAAAAATGCGTTTGAAGTTATACCGATGAAACTAGTACAATTTTTCAAATTCAGTGAATTAGGTTCGAAAAAGGGTCCGTTCACAATTAAAAAAAAAGATGTTCTTGGTAATAAATTCTTATGGCAACCTAAAAATACCTTTTGACATTTTGGAACTTTTGATACACTGCGACTTGAATTTGAACGTTTTTTAGTTAGCAGAATTGGCCTTCTGATGTACCACCTCCTGCAGCGGACAATAATTGTGTATCTTGTCAACATTTACTAAGACGGCGCCGAAGACATATTTTAAATATAGTAACTTTACAAGTACACCGAGATATTGTGGAATATATTCTACGCGATTTTCAACCACCACAAGAGGTAAATAAATGTTTTATAAAAAAAGTAGTTGGTGCATATATATTTATATTATTTATGAACATCACATAAATACCCACTTGTTTAATATTTATGAACATCACATAAATACCCACTTGTTTAATATTTATTCCATTACGATTTATTTGGCGACCTACAAAATAGTTTAATGCATACATAATAATGAAAATAATTTTACACAAAACCAATTATTACATTTTTTTTTCACAGATCTCCCTTGATGGCTCGAGAGCTGTATGCCATGTATGTTGGTGTAGAATCAGTGCAATAATAAATGCAGCAGCACCTCCACCAGTTGCAGCACCTCGTAACTCCATAATGGTTCCTGGTCTAACTAGAGCAGCCAAAACATCTCGTCGATGTATGATTATGCACTGCAATAACCAACAACTCAGGGCTATGTCTAATGCTACAAAGATGTATCTGCTTAGTTACTTCCGTCTATATGTACCCAAATGAGCTCGCATTCTGTCATCAACATTTGCGAACTATGTCTCCTGAAGAATTTCCTAGAAATATAGTCCATCAAGAAAGTGATATCAACGCAGAGAGCGTACTGGACATTATAAACATTTACACAAGCGCTGTAGAGAAAAGATCTATTGAGGAAATGACAAATGACGATTTTATATTTTGGTTCGGTATTAGCCGCGAACAGTTTATTATACTTTTAGATCAAGTACCAACGCTCCATAATCGTTCTAAATCACCTAAAGTTGACTTGGCTGTGTTTTTGTGCAAACTCAGAAATGGAGAACCGAACAACAGGATTGGATCTTCGTTTAATTGTTCCAAATATACCATAGAACGAAAAATACGTTTAGCAAGGTCTTGCCTTACTAATGACTGTTCCTCTTCATATGGGTTTGGACCATATAACCCGAGATGACACAATAGAGCGGAACAGAATATTGCCCAATTATATTTTTGGCAATGAAGATAATCCTAGATCAATTATCATTCTCGATGGAACTTACCTCTTCACTGAAAAAAGTACGAATTTCCTTTTTCAGCGCGTATGCTATAGTCTTCACAAATACCGTAATCTAATCAAACCTTTTATGATTGTTTGTGGTGACGGACACATATTAGATATAATAATAATAATTACTTTATTGCAGACCATAGTGTCCATTTTGTTAGTAACAATGTTCTTATAGACTAGTATTAGTAATACTTAAAAATACCCACCACAAAACATATAAAAAAAAAACGGGTTGCACTCCGGGAGTGCCGGCAGAAGTGAAAACTTGAATATTAACGTTGAAATAAATCAATTATTAATTTAATTAATATAACTCTTTTTTTTCACTATTTCTGCGTTACTTTTTTCATTAATAGATGCACTTTGTTCAATTTCCATATTTGCACTTACACAACACAACACTTTATATACACGAATTTTACGAATACACAGCAGTGTGGCTACTACGCAGACGGTCGAGCCATCAGCTGTCTATCCATCCATCCATCCACGTCCACGTCCACGTCCACGTCCGTCCGTCCGTCCGTCCGTCCGTCCGTCCGTCCGTCCGTCCGTCCGTCGTCCGTCCGTCCATCCATCCATCCATCCATCCATCCGTTGTCGTGTTTCACTTGGTTCACTTCGGTTGGCGCCGCCGCCGCGCCGTAGAAAGAGAGGGGGGGGGAAATCTCTCCTGACGGTCACGTGTCCTGACGCGATGTCCTGACGCGAGTTTAACATTTTTTACCCATTACAAAAAGTGTGCAACGCCGCTAAAGAAGTTTTCACTTCAAAAAAGTAAGTACATAAACTATACCTACTCAACAATCATTACCGCGCCATTCCATGTCAAATGGCGCAGCAACGACCGATTTACGCACATTCCAGGCGACTAGCGATCCTGCTCAGGATGCTGTTGGCGCTGCCGCGTACTCTACGCACCAGGGATGCGCATCTTTTACGCATCGTAGCGTAAAAGCAGTCTGCCGGACGTGGGGTAATTTTCTATGGAAGTTGCAACTTCTCCTTTCCCCATTCTGTTGCTCCTATTACATTAACTTTTTCATTAACCAGGTTAGTTATCTGTGTAAGGTTCCAATATTTCGATTGGATTTAGGTCCGAGTGATAATATGGGGGCAAACGAAGTACAGAATAGCCTGCTTCGTTTAATATGGCATCCATATTAAATTTCTTATATTGCTCTTTGTATTTTTTTATTAAGTTGTACAACTCCGGCTTTAGCATGGATTCTTCAAATTCGATTCCTTTTTGACGGAGCCAGGTTTGCATGTTTGCTTTCTTTGTATTGGACGTTGCTGCAGCATCGAGTTGCTTATTGTGGTACGATGCATTGTCGACTACTACGACTGAATTAAGCGGTAAATTCGGTATCAGTTTAGTACGGAGCCACCGCTCGTAATTCTCCGAATTCATGTTATCGTGGTAGTCGCCGCTTTGTGTACCGGCTTTGAACGTCAGCAAAGCATTCGGCACAAAACCTGCTTCACCACCTGTGTGCACTATGACCAAGCGGCTACCTTTAGATAGAGGTTGTTTTAATGCCTTTGGTGGGACCGTCTGTCCAAAAGCGGTGAGACGTATGGGAACTATCGACGTATGATTCATCAGTGTAAATTATAGGTCTTCCTTCCACTCTATATTTTTTTATCTTTCTCAGATATTCAATTCTTTGAAATATTTGTGACTGCTCAATTAAAATTCTTCTATTGGTTTCTGTTTTTTTTCCACTTTTTTAAGTGGAAATTATTTTAAATAGGCGAATAGCCTGAGACTTGTTGCAGATCCTTGGAAATGTAGGTTATCCTGTAACTTCCTTCGCAACTTGACATGGTGCGCAAATATTTTTTCAATGACGTGGAAATTATGGATGATTCTTTTTATAACACCCTGGTCAAAGCTGTCAATATCTGTTATTGGTTTTTCTTTGAGTTTTGTATTTTTGCTGGGAGTTCGGAAGACAGTAAGAAATTCCGAATCTTTTGAACCTTTTACAATTCGTCTCACTGTAGACTCGGAACATTTTGTTGTCTCTGCGGTCCGTTTAATACATTTTTGAAGTGAAAACTTCTTTAGCGGCGTTGAACACTTTTTGTAATGGGTAAAAAATGTTAAACTCGCGTCAGGGCATCGCGTCAGGACACGTGACCGTCAGGAGAGATTTCCCCCCCCCCCCCGCCTCTCTTTCTACGGCGGCGCCAACCGAAGTGAACCAAGTTTAGTGACACACGACAATGGATGGATGGATGGATGGATGGATTGGATGGAGTGGAAGTGGAAGTGGAAGTCGAAGTCAAAGTCAAAGTCAAAGTCAAAGTCAAAGTCAAAGTCAAAGTCAAAGTCAAAGTCAAAGTCGAAGTCGAAGTCGAAGTCGAAGTCGAAGTCGAAGTCAAAGTCAAAGTCAAAGTCAAAGTCAAAGTCAAAGTCAAAGTCGAAGTCGGAGTCGAAGTCGAAGGCAAAGTCGAAATAGAAGTCGGAGTCGAAGTCGAAGTCGGAGTCGAAGTCAACGTCGAAGTCGAAGTCAAAGTCAAAGTCAAAGTCGAAGTCGAAGTCGAAGTCGAAGTCGAAGTCAAAGTCGAAGTCGAAGTCAAAGTCGAAGTCAAAGTCGAAGTCGAAGTCGAAGTCGGAGTCGAAGTCGAAGTCGAAGGCAAAGTCGTAGTAGAAGTCGGAGTCAAAGTCGAAGTCGAAGTCAAAGTCAAAGTCAAAGTCAAAGTCGAAGTCGAAGTCGAAGTCAAAGTCAAAGTCGAAGTCGAAGTCGAAGTCGAAGTCGAAGTCGAAGTGGAAGTGGACGTGGACACACTGCTGTGTATTCGTAACATTCGTGTATATAAAGTGTTTAAAATATGGAAATTGAACAAAGTGCATCTATTAATGAAAAAAGGGACGCAGAAATAGTGAAAAAAAATGAGTTAGTTCAATTAATAATTGATTTATTTCAACGTTAATATTCAAGTTTTCACTTCTGCCGGCACTCCCGGAGTGCAACCCGTCTTTTTTTTAAATTATCAACTGCATTATTATCAGCCTCTCTTCATAAAACAATATACGTCATAAATCATTTTTCTCTCTTTTCTACGTAAAACCATTTCGTAATTTCAAACTTTTGTGTGCGATGGTATATTGAGAATATAACGTGGACACAACGCGGAAAGCAAAGGTCGACTGATGAACCAATAGCGCACCGGCAAGCAAGCGACGCGTGACCCGCCCGCCCCGCGCTGCACCTCATACCACCAAATAGACCGAAAAGTCGTCTATGCGGCTTTTTAAATGACGCAACCTGTAGCAGCCTGCACTCAGGACATTGTTCTTATTAATTATAAACCACGTTATTTATTTCTTATTACTTATTAAAACTATTTTTTGTTCTACTATTTTAGGTACAAAATGAACAAAATTTCCCTGTTTAAACGGAGGATAAAACAATTGCGGAATCAATAGAACACTTCGATAAAACAAATGATGTAGCTATAACTGTTCGGGATGAATATCCGAACGGAACTCGATCGCATCATCGTAAGCCAATCACAGCACAGCTAAATGACGTGATACCTTGCTGTGATTGGCCCGTTTGTTCCCTTCCCTTTTCCCTCGATCGCTGTATACTTAAAACCAATAAATCACTTTTCGCAATTCACCATATTGTAACAACAACTTGTTTTTATTGAAAATTCACCCATCCAAAGAGCCATCAAGCAGTAGCTAAGCAAGCAGTTCATTCAAACAAGAACACACTCAAACAATAACAGTGAGTAGAAACTGGTGATGATTAAATTATCGAGAAACTAAGAGCTAGTACAGACATGGCGGAATCCATGCGGATGCAAATCGCGCGGTTCTACACGCAAGTGTTCAGACAGGCGCGGATGTAAATGCGGAGTGCCGTAATCCGCATAGAGTGACAGTCATTCCGGTCCAATCATGGAAGTCGAAGAAGCAATAGCATTAGGCGTGGTTTGCTGGCTCGTGATATGAATAGGCGCTGGTAATTTCTGCCCTTTCTGTATTACCTGGAGTAATTCAATTTTAGTAGCCAAACGCTTATTTTCTGGGACTTTTTTAACTCTTTATACAATGACATACAAAAAAGCTTATCATCATCATCTTGCTTTGACATACTGTCTTGTAATTGTCTCTGTATTTTATCCCTTGATTCAATGCTATTTTCTAATATGTCAGCCAATCGCTCTTCAGAAGTAATTTTAGTTTTCTTCGTTTTATTGGGTACTGATTGTATTTCACGTGCATTAACAAAATTATCTTGGTTTTGGTCAATGTTTTGAATTCCTTCATTTTTGGCTTCATGTACGTTTGAGGTCGTTTCTTTGTTTTCTACCGTCTTCTGAAGAAAAGAAAGCCGGTAAAAATACATGTATTTTGAACCATTACATGCACCAGAACCAGAAGGAATTGATTTGCCTTTCTTGAATTCCTTATTATAAGCATCCCGTATGTTCTTCCACTTTTTTTGTAATGTTACACCTGGAACAGAAATCACTATCTTAAACAAAATTGTAGACTTATAAATACAGTAGCGGTCAGATAATTAAAGACACTCATTATAATTAAATTAAAACAGGCATTGAAAAATTTTAAATAAAATAATTGACACTCATTATTTTAAACTAGCTGGTGCCCGCGACTTATAATGTATAAATGAAGTTTACAACTTTTTCTAACAAAACGACATAGATCAAGATTTGATTGTTTCAGATATCTGGATACTGGTTGTTCCTTTGGAGGACTGCATTACAACTTTCGTCTTCGCAAATCTAGTGAAGAGGAGAAAGCATTAATTAAGGTATGCATTATGGGGTTTTATTATTTAATTGTAAAGCGTATTAATTTGGGAATAGGGTTCTTATTACAGGATGCTGATTTTTATAATAGATTAAAATGGTCAGAAATAAATGAAATGCAATTGAACATGAAAAATAGAGAATTGTATAATGAAATAAAAGATAAACTGGATAATGAAGATTATGTGTCGGCATCTCCTGGGTTTTTAATGGGTATACTTAATGCATGCTCTACCACAATAGGTCTAATTGCTGTAGGAGGAGTCTCTGTAACAAACACTATAATAAGAAGTCTTAGATCAAGTGATGATTCAATGACGGTTTTTGTTGCTGATTCTATACAAAACCTTGCTGGACTTATAAGTTTAGTATATAGTGTTTATAGATTATTCGGTATAAATCCAAGCAAGGAAAAAAGCATATTATTCCCGGAGGGTTATGGTGAATACACATCTTGGCTTCAAGATGGTGATTTTGTGGGGCAAAATGGTGTGGAAACAAGCTCATTAAAACCAATAGGAGCTAATCCACAAGATGATTTTAATGCTATAGCAGCAAACACTACAACTTATGAGGACTCAAATTATAAATGTTTTCGGGGCCATTTCTAGAATCACAATCGGGTGTAATAATGTAAGGCGATTATGGAACATAAAAAAGAATGAGTATAAGAATTTAAAAATCACAGAAGGAGTGAGATTTTTGGCGGATGGAGGCAGCAATCCATGGAATATAGAAAATTTAGCAGTTGATGAGGCGACTATTCGATACAATAGGATTTCAACAGAGGATGACAAAAAATATTTCCTAAGAGTAATGAATCCAAATAATCCCTTTTCGGAACCAAGTGAAGAAAAATTATTATATAGTAAGGACATAGGGATATTAGTGGCCAGTGATGATAACACCCCTAGAAACGTGTTCTGTTATATAAGGAAAACAAACAGGACCAACAAAGACAAGAATTCCATGAAAGAAGCTGAAACAGAAAAGATTAATCAAGAAGCATTTGAGATTGCCACTACTGTAGATCCATCTTTTCTGCTAACAATTCCATGTTCTAAAACCCCCTTAAGCAAATATTTATCTTCAACAATTATGCTTGTCCAGGAAAAATGTGGGGAAACTTTGACCTCCGAAGAAAATTTAATGATGTATGAAGCCATAGACAGACTTAACAATGACAGATCTACAATTAAAGGGATTGTCCGTGAAGTATGTGAAGCTCTGTGGGAAAAAGTCGCAAAAAATGTCATGCCTGAACCCAGCGACGATATATGGAAGAAAATAGCTACAGATTTTGAAAAATATGCAAATTTCCCTAATTGCATAGGCGCCATAGATGGCAAGCATATAAGGATTACAAAACCCAATGATTCGGGATCTTTGTATCATAATTACAAAACTTTTTTTTCCATATTGCTGTTGGCACTTTGTGATTGTAGCTATTATTTTTCTTTCATAGATATTGGATCATATGGAAAAAGTAGTGATTCTGTAATTTTCAAAAATTCGGTATTTTATAAAAGATTAATATAAAAGTCATTACACATACCAAAACCTAAAGCAATATCTGACACAGATCCTACACCATTGCCATACGTCATAGTTGGCGATGAAGTGTTTGGTTTATCCGAAACTGTAATGCGACCCTATGCAGGTAGAGGGCTATCATGCGAAAACAAAAAATTAATTATAGGTTCTCAAGAGCTCGACGTTATATTGAATGCACTTTTGGAATTCTGGCATTGCGTGCTACACAACTTTGTTAGAACTATATATATATATATAGATAAGCGATATACTTTTGAACATTAATAAAAAAAAAAATTAAAAAAAAACTAGAGATGGCATACAGTATGAAGTAATCTTACTACATTACCATACAAGACACAAAAATATAAAATTAAAATTTGTTACAGTTCGTGCCAAATAACTAAACTCAAATCAAATCATTTATTTCTTTGTAAACATAGGTATAGTACATATTCAGTGTTATTTATTATAATAAAGTTCTCCATATTTTACCGTCACGGGCATGCAAAGATTTACAATTCCATATATATGTTGCAGTCAAAACTCATAACCAGTCAAAAGTACTTTTAACTGAAAAAATCAGGCAAAAGTAATTTTGACTGAACACGTTGGTCAAAAGTAGTTTTGTCTGAAAATCGGTAGTCAATAGTGATTTTAACTGACAATATTTGGTTAAAAGTGATTTTGGCTAAACCTCTTAGTCAAAACTAGTTTTAACTAATAGAGCATCAGACAAAATAACTATAACCAGTTAATAGGATGTAATAAATGATTTCATGTTGTAAATTCGTTTATTACGATGATTTAGGTTAAGGTTTAGATAAGTAATACAAAATTTGAGCAGCATCAATTATGTCGTCGATTACTTCAGCCGGTAAAAAATATTTGATAAGTTCTGTGTTTGTAACAAACTTTTTAATACCACAGACTTCAATTATGTTAAAGCATTTTAATCTACCGTACTGTAACGGCGTTTTCTATTCTGCAAATTTTGCGTCTTCCACTTCCATTGCAAATTTTTCCATTATTTTGTTCTTTTGTCATAACATTGAAATTACTATCTTTCATATCTTCTATCGCTAAAATTCTTTCTAAAAAACGTTCTTTCTATTCGTGCTCACTCATTTTTATTAGTCATATTGACTAGCTGCGCCCCGCGGTTTCACCCGCATAAGTTTCGATCCCGTGAGAATAACGGGATAAAAACTATCCAATGTCCTTCCCCGGGACTTAAACTATCTCTATACTAAATTTCATCTAAATCGGTTCAGTGGTTTAGGCGTGAAAAGGTAACATACAGACAGACAGAGTTACTTTCGAATTTATAATATTAGTATGGATTCTCTAATAATATTTAGTTTTAAAAAACTTTATAAGAGCGTTTCTTCGTAATTTATGTGGACCACCTTAACTTTTTAAGAGTTTTGACTGATAGAACCAGTCAAAACTTCTTTTAACCAGCTCCATTGGGCAAAACTAGTTTTGACTATTATTTCAGTCAATAGTACCTACTAATGTCGGGAGCTTCCAGTCAAAAGTACTTTTTGACTGGATTTTGTTAGTTAAAAGTACTTTTGACTGGTTATGAGTTTTGACTGCAACATATATAATTAATGTATTAAAAAAAAATAAAAAAATGTCAGCGTGGTTAAAAATTAGAATAAAATAAAAATAAGACAATGAGAGGATTACAATAAATATGTCAATCGAGTAACAGTATGTCAATCAGTTAGTGAATCATCGTTAAGAAAATCGACAATCGTGTAATAAGTTTTCATAATAAATCGTGTATCGCCCTTTTAAATTTTAATGTAGTGACACACCCCGGACACTCCATACAACGCTCGCAAAATAATTACCTATTACTACTACATAAACAAATGACGTTTGTATACGTGCAAATGTGTGCGTATAAATATTTGTTTGTTCGCAGTGTGGACTGGGGATGATTACCCGATGTAACTCGTAAAAGTTTTTAAAGATGATGAATTTTGGCGTGAAAAAATGTTACCGAAGTTGAAGACATTTTATTATAATTGTATACTTCCCGAGTTAAGAGCCATTTCACGTTTTCGCGCGAATTTCTGAGATTTTAATCGCCTAATTTACCGCCTTATGTAATACTCTGACATTGTTGAATACATGTAAAAAAAAGACCAATCTTTCTTATTGATACTTCATGTAACACATTTACAAAAACTCATTTGTTTACTTAATGGTAATTAATCTCCCACAACTAGTTTACTGAAAAATCATCGCAGAGTCAATTTCAGATTCCTATATTTAACATTAATATTTATAAATTTAACAAAAAAAAATACGTAAAGCATCAGACATATAGTTTTGTCGACACATAATGTAACAGAATATCGATTGCTAATAAAATTAATTAGTAAAAAAATAAAGTCTTAGGGCAATAAATAATATAGTCTTAATATAATATACACACATCAAAAGTGTCTAGGGATCAACATATATTTTTGCAATAACTTTTCTCCTGATTGATATTAATTAAAATTTTCTTTAAGGATTCATCAAATAAAGTGTTTTCGTTTGTCACAGTAACTATAAACCAAGTCACCTTTGCATTAATAAAGAAATTTGCCATTTTCCTAATAAAGGGATTTTTGACATTTGAACCACTAACACAAAAGTTCGAAAAAAAGACTGAAATAACAGTTTTCTTTAAAATTTTAATGGGTAACTTAAACAATTAATAATCCGTGTTTCTACCGCGAACACTAACAACACAAGAACATCGGTTTGGCATACTCAAAATGAGTTCATCCAAATCACGCTGTGGAATGGCCGCCCATGTTCGTTGCAACAACAAAAAAAGGTCTTCTTGCGACTGGATACCCTCCATATTCGGCAGAGCTCTTCTCTGTAGCATATCCCATGCATGCTCAATCGGGTTCAAGTCTGGCGACTGAGCAGGCCAGGGCAGGACATTGATGTTAGCTGCGGCGAGAGTCTGTCTTACAACTCTTGCGGTGTGCGGTCGTGCATTATCATGCATTAACTGAAATAAGGGACCGATTTGCATTTGTAGAGGAACGATGACGTCTGATACAATCGTCTCAGCATAAATTTGAGCGTTGAGGTTGCCTCTGATCCAAATCAACTCAGTTCTTCCGCCGATCCAAATACCCGCCCATACCATGATGGTTCCACCACTATAAGGATGGACTTCCTGGCAGGATTTTAATCGCTGTTGGCGTCCAGGGGTTCTCCAGTGTCGTATACGTCTTGTATCCGGTCTCATACCAAAACGAGACTCATCAGAAAAGCACACGAAACGCCATTGTTCTTCTGCCCAATTTCTGTGTTCAAGAGCCCATTGATATCGAATCCTACGATTGTGCATTGCTATAGGTGGTACCCGTAGCGGTCTTCGGGAATGAAGGTTCACTTCATGCAAGCGGTTTCTGACTGTTTGGTCGCTAATTAAGTTCCCTGAAGAGTGATGAAGCCTCACGGCTAACATCATGGCGGTTATTGTTGGAGCTCTTCGAGTTAAGATTTGAATGTATCGGTCTTGTCTCCGTGTGGTGCAGCGATACCGTCCTCCATGGCGCTCAGCCACGGTACCAGTGCTTCGGTAACGTGTCCAAAGTCGACTGATAACACTCTGACTTGTATTCAGAGCTAAAGCCACAGTACGTTGCCGGGAACCAGCTTCTATCATTCCCACGGCTCTGAGCATTTCTTCCCTGCTTAAATGACGTCGCCGCTCCATAATAACGTTGGTTTTAATCAGTAGTAGGGAAACAGTAGCACTAATAATGTCTTCAATGCGTTGTATGTTTTTATAGGGAAAATATTGACAGCTGATTTTCATCTTTTACTCGAATTTGATTCACAGTTCCTGATTCAAATTATGAAATGCACCAAAAAGGATCCATATAAATTTATAAAATCATAAATTTATTACAAAGCCACATCTCAATCCGCATAAAAATGCTTGATCCCTAGACACTTTTGATGTGTGTAGTAATATAGTGTAGTATAGTATAGTAGTATAATATAGTGTAGTATATAATGTAGTAGTATATAGTATAGTCTTAGTAATAATATAGTCTTAGGGTTTTAATAAAGCGTAATTACATTAAAAAAAGCATGTCAAAATAAACTATGTTCTTTAACAAAACGAATTCTAAAGTTTTATTAAAATCCCTTCATTTAATTAGACATAATATCGTAATTGACATCACTCTAAATAGAATAAATTACAATGCATATGCGGGGACCGATTAGTACGGCGCGAGCGCCCATCGACGAAGGACCTGTGCCATTTTTTCCCGCGTCCTGATTTTCGAGCGCACGTATAGTAAACGCATTATTATACTACGAGTACAACATTTTGATCCTTTTCCATTTTTTTTTTTTGCTTATAAGGTAAGTGTTTTGTTTATTATCAAGTAAAGTATTACTTTAATAGTTTGTAGAATAATTATATATTTTTGTTTTATTAATTTTAGCAATGGGGCGTAAAGGATGTGTATACCATTGTGTCAAAAAAAGGAAAAATAAAAATTCTGCAGCCTTAAAGAAAGCAACAGAAGCGAGGTAGATATTTTATTTTTATTTGCAGTTCGTATACACAGTAATCGATCACAAAGTCGATCACATTATCGACATCGATTATAGAACCGTAATAACTATTTTACGAACATGTACTTATACACTTACACTTCTAAAAAAATATGAATTATTTTAATAATCATTTAATTATTATTGATTTAAAAAAAACATAATTGTAGGTATCGAAACATGACAGCTATTTTGTTTTCATTTTAGAATGAGAAATCGCGTGAATCGAGTAGAGGAGGATAGTACCTTTAGAAGAGACGACGTGCCGGGTACAAGTGAAAAGTCAGATTCGATAACAGAAATTGTATGTAACAATTTTATATTTAAAACAGAAATGTATCTAGTAGTAGGTACCATATTAATTATTTTTTCCTTTTATAGGAAAAAGTACCTGTTGCATTAGACCCTGGACCTGGCGAATTAATGGATCTTTCAGACTCGATCGTAAATATTTTTAGTACTTATTATATTTCTTTAAATTTCAATTCTAATTAGATGTTTTAATGTTGCTTTTGTTTTTAGAACGATTACATTGTTGATGGCAGGCGTATAATTGATTTTCAATACTTTTGGAATCAATTAATAAATATAAGCGAACACAGCGAAAAGTAGTAAAAAGCAACACCGGATGGATTGTGCAGTGAAGGATTAGTGGAAGTGAAATGTCCTAGCTCACTTTTCGGAATCGATCCTGATACCGCTGTACAAGAAAAAAAACTTAAATGTTTCAAAATTAACAGTCAATCTCAAATAGAAATGAACCAAAACCATGACTGGTACTACCAGGTACAGGGCCAGTTGCATATTGCGAAAAAAAACGTATGCTTATTTGCTGTATGGACTGGTCCTGAGTTTCCTTTGAAAGTTGTAAGGGTAGTAAAAGATGACGTTTTTTGGCAGGAAAAAATGCTTCCGAAATTGACTCGGTTTTACCAAGATTGCGTATTGCCAGAAATCATAGACCCTAGAAAGGCAAGATCAATGCCTTTACGACAAATATTTATATAAAATAATGTCTGATTGTTTACCTGTAAATTTTTATTATACACTTATACACAACATATATTTGTGTTTTTTTTTTATTAGTCTAGAAAGCTTTAGTAGACTGAAAAAATAAAAATAACTTTTTTTAAGTCTCTAACCAAGGTACATTACGACCATAACGGCTCAAGATTGTTTAGTCCTTCTCGACACTCGCGCTACACTGTTTGCATTATGTATGTGTGGATAGCTACGCACACATACACAACGCAGCCGTCTTTTACCTAAACTCGAGCGTCAAACTTTTGTGAAATGGCTCTTAATTGATCCTCGTAAAGCACGATCTAGATGTGGGCGCCGCCTTAAAAATTCTCGGCGGCGGCGCGCTGACCAATTGCAATCGGCGGCGGCGTGGCGCCGGCGGCGTAGTTTTCTACTACCTCCAACTAAAACTCACAATCTAGCCGACCGGCTTAAAGAAGATAGTGTTATCTTCTTTAAGCCGGCCGGCTTCTTAATATCGTTTTAGGCGGACGACAGGAAAATGTCAGTCCTATACAGTACAGTAAATACCTTGTCCAGATTAGGTCATCAGGTACAAAAAAAAAAACAGTTTTCCAAAGGAACACTTTAATAGCCTCGTAAACAATTTTTAGCATAAACACAGGCAATAATAATTATAAAATAATATGTAAGATTGATAATCAATCTTACATATTTTATAATTATCATGAATAAATATGATTTTATTAATCTGAATCGAGCTCAAGCGAGATCTTTTGGCCGTGACTGTTAGCCCAGCTACCGAGAATACCCTCTCACTCGGAGTGCTAGTGGCAGGTATACAGAGTAAAGCTCTAGCAAGAGCAGCAAGATGAGGAAATGCTTCTTTTTTATTATTCCAATGGGATAATAAATCACCATCTTTTGGTTCTGTAGGATCAGCACCAGCAATGCAACGCCAACATTCTTGCTCTATTGGATCACCTTGAATGCCTTGGCATGAACTCATATTATGTTTCCTTGACAGTTTGTGCAATAATGATGTGACAATTACATTGCTGGTGCTTGTACTTGCTGCGTTTTCGGCTAAAGCTTTTGGCTCGTTATTAATATTTATGATTTCCCTGATGTACGAGGAAAGGAATGACGTTCTAGTCATATTCCGGTTTTCAAGATATGAATCTATTTCTGACAGACTCATGAAGCGGTTATCCAATAGTGCTGCTGCGACAATGGGCTTTGTTACTGGGAATCTTTTATTTATTTTTGCTATCATGCTGCGTTTTAACCGTAAAATTATTAGCGCTTCATCATCTTGATTGATCCTTAATACGTCTTTAATTTCCGAAAGAAACACCAGAGCAACATTCATCGTGCATGCTTTCTGAGACGACAAGATTTCGACGATTTCGCGAAAGCTTCTCAAAAATTCGGTATATTTTTTAAAATTGATGCCAGATAAATCCTATGTTTTCAAGGGAGAAACTTGTCATGGTGGTAAAGTAAGTAAAGAGAGACTGACTGTCTTGGCCTGTGCCAATTCTGATGGGTCAGAAAAGTTACGTTTGCAAGTGATTGGCAAAGCAAAAAATCCGCGTTGTTTCAAAAATGTAAGATCGCTCCCCGTAACATACGATGCACAATCTCGAGCTTAGATGACCGGCATTCGGTTCATTGACTGGTTAACCCTTTGAACGCCAAGCGCAGCTCATAGGAAGTATACTCTCTACGCCAAGCCAATTATTTCCTATTAAAATACCTACAAATGCTAGTGATGGGGTATTCACAACTATCGATAAACCTTTATCACTGCTACTACAATCGATTTTCCATTTAAAAGTGTTAAATTTATCAAATAAATGTTACAATAGTAGCATTAATTAACTTACATACATGATATAATCAAATTAACAAACTATTTACACAATTAAAACTTCACAGAAAAAAGTTTTTATTGAACAAAGCGCATCCCTAAAATGAAATTGACGTCAATACTTGTCGCTTGAAAGCGTCAATGGCGTATGGCTTCAAAGAAAATACGGATATTTCAGGGATGTGGTAAACACATAATAATAATATATAAAATAAAATAAACACGTTTATAGCAAACTGTTGTATTACGGATCTGTTATAATAGGTTATACGGAAAGTTACGGAAATTCATTTTCGCCACGGCAACTCCTGATCGTATTTATGATCTGCCCATAGACATATGATCTTTCTTCAGGCCTTATTTTTTCTAATTCAAATGCAACCAAACTAGCAAAATATTCGTTTCTAATATCCGAAGGCCTTTCACAGATAAATCTCGGAGGTTGGAGTGCATCGACATTCACTTCTATTTCGAATTCGGATGTTCTTCTGTAATTGACGAAACATTCTTCACACTGAATTGCCTTTTCAGCAGTTTTCTTTCTTTTTTTCGGCAAGTTGGATAGTAAACTTGGTGACAATGGTTGAGAATCTTCTATAATGTCCTCCTCTTCGAAACTTGGACTTTTCATATTCTCATCTTTGTTAGCCGTATTTGACCAACATGAATGGAACCTCTGAGTACAAAATGTTTGAAAATCGTCAGACGAAGACATTTGGCACTATTTAAATTCTATTAATTCAACAAAACGATATATTAACACGTATCACGGAGTGATCCGATCTTTTATAAACCATACATACATCAAAATATTCTAGTGTTGTAGAATATTAGAAATTACAATCGATCGATTTGTTTTGTCCTGAAACAAAATCGATCGATTTTATTTTTCTGACTTTTATCCCGAAGCAGTGAGTTAGGCATAGGAATGATAACAAATAAATAATTAAAAAAATTGGATAATCCTGTTTATTTTCCATAACAATTTTAAATTTGTATTACACAAACAAGTAAGCCAAGTAACCTACCATGAACTACACAAGCAATAGGACTGATTGGCCTACAAAGTAAAGTAAGAAAACTAAAATTAAAACAATTTAAAGATATCAGAAAAAAAGCGCAAATGAAATTATTTATAACTCTATCATGTGTACAATTGTTATTTATTATTATTAATTGAAATTATAAAGTAAAAACTTAAGGTAAATATTATGTACCTACTTATTGTATATAGGTAAGTTATTATTATTTGAAACTTTGATCTTGGTGATATTTTTTGAAGCATAAAACACACAAATTAACTTTACAGACATTATCTGTGTACATTGTTTCCCTTCTGCGATTATTATGCGCGCAATATTTGCATCGCTGTTTTCGATCATTTTGTGTTGGCATATGATCTGCAGAATTATTAGATAGCAATCGCAATGGATTATTTACATTTGCTTGCCGAACTGTAGGTTTTGAGGATATATGTGGTTTGAATTTCTCAATGATTTGTCTTATAAGATTTAACTGAAAAGTACTAAAACGAAGATCCGCGTTATTTTTTAATATTTTTGCAAAATAAAATGAGTTTAGTATGAGCATATCAACTACATGAAAACTAAACTTTTTATTCCACTTAATACTTTTTCTCATACAATGCAAAGATGACAGCATCATGTCGGCTATATCTACCGTTCCCATATTTATATTGTAATCTACAATACATTCTGGTTTTAAAACTGGTAAACCTGATTCTCTATCTTCCCTTAAACACGGTTCAGTATGATCGTGCATCGTTGACAGCATTGTTATAAGCTTTTTATCATACCATTGCAATGCCATCAAGGGTGGACAATATTTGGCACAAATTTCGCCTTTTTTAATTTTTTCAAATTTAGGCATGCCTGACCTATTTTTGCGTACTGTCCCACATGCGACTATTCCCCGCTGATATAAATATCGGAACAACTGAGGGCTACTGTACCAATTGTCGCACTTACACCTAAATTTTGTTGATCTATAATAGGCGTTTCCTTGCCAGCATAAACAATAAAGTCTAGTATGACTTTGGATTTTACGTCACATAGAACAAACATTTTAACCCCAAAGCGATTACGTTTTTTTGGCAAAAATTGTCTTATGATCAATCTTCCCTTAAAAGGCACCACACTTTCGTCTATACATAGGTTGCTATGCGGAATGAATGAATTTTTGAATTTTTTGCGAACATACTCAACGAGAAATCGCATTTTTGACACTTTCGGAGTATCTGAAAATTGGGCATCGTGTGGGCCAAAATGTAACATGCCTAATATCATGAAATATCTATTACGTGACATTAATTTTGAAAAAATCGGAGCATTCAATAAAGGGTCTGTTGACCAGTGCTCCTCCATAGATAAATGTTTATTTCGCGTAAATAACATTGTGACGGCAAAGAATACGTACATTTCCGGAACAGTAACGTCGTACCATTTGTGCAATCTAGAATATACCTTTAAAGTGCGTGTTCGCAAAAAATGTTGGTGGTATCGATTAGTATTAATTACTATTTGATTAATAAGGCCTTCGTCAAAAAAATGTAAAAATATATCTAACTCAGAGGAGTCTTCATTAAGCGTCATTAATGTGGCAGAAGAAATTCCAGAACCGAAGTCATCAAAAGTTTGAATAACTGGTCTTGAAGATGTGTTAGACCATATAAAATGCTGACTACCATCCCCTTGCGATGTGTGAGATGATGCCGATTCTGCCACGGGATCTTGCGGTCCTGTCGAAACTTGTTCGGCCCCGTAACGCTGCGATGGTTGGCTTTCATCCTATAACCAAAATACAGTAAATACATCAATATACCTAAATCGATCGATTGTACATTATGAACGATGCACAACACTAATTAAGTACTTACGTTTAGGCTCCGGCATGGATCCACCACTGACAAAAATGCGCAAAATAATTATGATTGCTTAGTTAGACAATGATACGGGTGGATCATTCTGTGCATCCAAGGGTCATTTACATAAAAAGGGGTTCATTTTAGGGTAGTATGGACAGTACCTACTTACCTCTAAATTGAAATCCGAGTCATGTTCGTATTCGAATTCGTCATTATCACTGTCTAATATGCGTAGCAGTTCATCTCTTGAATAATATTCACTCGTTATTAGATAGTTTTCCGAAAAATAAATTCACCACGTCACTATTGACGCCTAAAAGCGACGATGGCGAGGGCACAAATGATGGATAGTTCCAAATTAGTGACGTGACTACTTGATGACCATAGATATATCGATGATTTAAATGTAAGAAGGTTTTAACATAATTAATTTGATTGTTATATCTTGTACGATATATATATTAATTTTATTAATAATAAAGTAACACTAATTCCATGAAAAACGCATTTTTTGTAGTTTTAATCAATGTTTTAGTTCAATTAGCACAATCTTCTTGGAAATTGAAGAAAGTTAAATTGCCCCATCACTAGTGTCGCTTCAAAGCGACAATGGCGTCTGGTGAACGTATATTTTGAGGTCTTTTCTTCGCCTAAAACAAGTTCAAATTTGGAATGAATACTAAAAGATCAAGCTTAACTTTAGTACAATTTTATTTAAGTGACTTACGGAGAAGACTACAAAATTTAAAAAACATAATTCTTTTACCTATTTTCTATAATATTAGATTAAAAAGTAGCACATCTATTTGTCGCCTAAACTCGTCGTTGGCGTTCTAGCGGCCGATTACGTTTGTCGCTTGTAAGCGTCGTTGGCGTTCAAAGGGTTAAAAGCTTTAGATGATCACTTCCAGATTAAATGTAGACGCATAATTCTATTCATTGACAACTGCCCCGCTCACCCTAAAGGTGTTGAACTCAAGAATATCAAGCTTGTTTACTTACTTCCAAATGCGACAAGCAAATTACAACCGATGGATCAGGGAATTATAAAGGTCCTAAAGCAAGGTTACAGGACAAGACTGATACATCGCTATCTTCAAGAAATGGAAGACCCTGACAGCAAACGACCCTTGACTGTGCATGATGCGATTGATGAATAGAAGTATCTGTTTGCAGGCAAGATGTTTATATGAATCAATCCTTAGATGAATAAAAAAAGCAAATGATCTCTCTTTGTTACTTGTTCCTGACCTCTGGACTGTTTTTGATGAAACTTGGAAAAGAGTTAGTTAATTAATTATGGTTATGTGGCACGGCATCAGCAGAAAAACTTCAAAGTATTTTATGTTCTAGGTATCCAACCTGATCGGAATGAGCCAGGGCCATCGAGACTCATTGCCCCAACACAGTCACCCCTTCCTACCACGGCTGCTCGACCTCTTTTTGTGGATGTAGAAGTGGAAGGTAAGAAAGAACTTTTAAACTTTTTTTCATCCCACCATCTCGGAAAGAGTATTTTTAATCTTCAATATCTGAGTGGAAAAGCCGTTTTTATTCTCTAGAGGATAAAGTAAATTGAATTTAGAACATCGTGTGCACTAAGTTTGTGAATTAAAAAAAACATTAAACCTATTTACTGCTACCTCTATGGTGCCGAATATATCATGCAACTTTTTTTTAATTTGTTAAAAACTCAGACTCTGAACCTTCTTGGTGTTCTTTTTTCAATTTGCTTTGTACGCGGTTCTTTACGCGGCATTTTTTCACGTCATTGAAAGTGAAAAAACTAAAATGAGTGATTCTAGCGACGAGGAAGTTTGCTTGACGCCAACAGAATTGACTGAAACTGTTAATAATGCGCAAATGAGCTTTCTCCCTCAACAATCACGCGAGAAGTATTTAAAACAGTACGATATGTTCAACACGTGGCGACTAGCAAAAGGAGCCAAAACTTTCTCAGAAAACGTTTTGCTGGCATATTTTATAGAATTATCCGAGAACAAGAAAGCAAGCACTCTATGGAGTACGTATTCGATGCTAAAAGCAACAATAAAGATGAAAAAAGACAAACATATCGATACCTATCCTAAATTAGTGGCATTTTTAAAAAGAGCCTCATCTGGTCATCAACCAAAAAAATCGAAGGTTTTCACAGTATCTGATATTGAAAAGTTTCTTAACGAAGCACCCGATTCCGTATATTTGGCGGCAAAAGTAAGTCAGTTGCACATTCAGTATCTACTTAAGTATATTAATCTCAATTAAATAGTATACTTAGTAGATGTTGATAGGCATAATTATGCGTTCATATCAATTTTATTCATTTATCTACTACAATACTCTTTACGTTACAGGTTGTTCTTATTATTGGAATAAACGGAGCATGTCGAACTAATGAACTAACACAACTTAATGTCAAAAACATTGAGAAACATTCAGATGACTTACTATTAATTAATTTACCTAATACAAAGACAAAAAGAGACCGCAACTTCGTCATTCGCAAGGAATACGTAACGATTGTTGAGAAATATTAAGCCTTACGCCCGCCTAACACTCCAATCAATCGATTTTTTCTACAGTATCGCAATGGAAAGTGTGTTAGACAGCCTATGGGTACTAATAAAATTGGCAGTATCCCACGAGAAATAGCAACATTTCTTGAACTTCCAGAATCCCTGTTGTACACGGGTCATTGTTTCCGACGAACTTCAGCCACACTTTTGGCTGATTCCGGAGCTGATCTCCTGTCCCTTAAGCGCCACGGAGGCTGGAAGTCCAATGCAGTTGTAGAGGGATACATAGAGGATTCCATCCAAAATAAGTCTAAAATATGTGAAGGCATCGTAGGAGCCATTACACTGAAAGAGCCTCAATCGGATCTTTGGACTGGCCCTTCTACATCAAAAATAAGCCGTTATGAAACACCTAACCATCTCCCTCTCTCTCCAACATTCACGCCAAGGGAATCCGATGAATCGGTACAACTATTAAGTATGACAGATAGTTTACCGAAAAACAGTACACAAGTGACTAACACCAATATTACAGTACCAAACAAAAATATTACACTCAATTTAAATAACTGTAGCAACGTTACTTTAAAATTTTCTTAATTATACCTTAGTATTATTTTGTTATAATTTAAAGATTATTCTGTAATACTTACCTGTCATAATGTAGTAATTAATACCTAAACTGAAATAAAAGTGTACCTATCTTGTGATTGTAAACGTTTTTTTTTTGCATTTAGTCATTTCCTCGCTGAGGTGGAATGAAAAGTTACGTGTTGCACTCGAGTGCAAAGATTTTTCACCTCGTGCTCTTTTGATTCCCTCGCTAACGCTCAGGATTCTAATTTTGAATCACTCGCTGCGCTCGTGATTCAATTTTAGAATCCTTCGCTTGCTCGGTCATCAAAATTGAACACGCGGTTAAAAAGCAACTTTGCACTCTTGTATAACAAATAACTATTAAAAGGCTCTTCAAGATGGCAACTGATAATATTAATAACTTTTATTATTTTTTTAGAGATGGGCATGCTCTCCCCAACCAGACCTTCATCTCACGTCCGTGTTGCTCAGCCAGAGCCTGTTATGTCTGTGCACACTACTCCTCGCCGTGCAAGGAGAACTCGAGGTTCACCTCGTAGACGCACGGCGAGGCCGGCGCACACTGAGCAGGCAGCACAACAATTTCTCCAAGCTGATTCCTTTTGGAGAAATTTTAAAGAACAGCAGCACAATGACAACGTAAGAATTAGGGAATTGGAGATACAGACCCAGAGGGACTGGCAAGTTATAGGCGGAAGAATTGTAAATGTTTTGGAAAAACTAGCTGATAAATATTGTAAAGATTAATTGCAAAAAAATATTTTTCCAGTATTTATCAGCTAGGTTTAATATACCTAATAGATTATTGTTATTTTATTTAGAAAAGTTTTATTATACATTCCGTGACTCAGCAACACAAAATCATGCTTATCTAGCATATTCTACTTGTGATAACAAAAACTTTCATGTGTTTCCAATGTTTGTTTCTTTTGAGGGGTACAAAAAACGTTTACATTTAGTCCAAGAGAGCAATTCATTATGTTTGAGTGCACTATGGAGTCACTTTATTTTTTTTTGTGGAATTGTGTCACTTGAGTGATATTTATGATGTTATTCCACTTGATTTAATTTACATTCCGCAGATTGGAGTGCCTTGATAACTGTTTATGTTACTTTAAATGGTAAATGTTGCAAAATATTCTTAAGTAAAATTCTATTAAATAAATGTCTGATTATATCATGCACTGCAGCAGGTGTTATGTGTGCGGAGATTTTATTTGTGTTTCTCATGTATCTAGAACTTGTTATTATTAATTACTAGCTGTTACCCGCGACTTCGTCCGCGTAATTTTTTTTCGTGTAACCCAAATTTTTTTTTCTAAAATAATAGCAGCCTAAATTACTCCTTATTACATCAGCTATCTGCCAGTGAAAGCCCCGTCAAAATATGTCCAGCTGTTTCAGAGATTAGCCAGAACCAACAGACAGACAGACAAAAATTGTAAAAAATGTTATTTTGGTATAAGTATGTTTATGTCCCTTGTATACATTCATATGCATTTAGTAAAAAGCGGTTATTTTAATATTAAAAACAGACACTCCAATTTTATTTATTAGTATATTGTGTAAATAGTTATCTAATATTTGAAGTGTTGTAAAAATATATAAATAAAAAAAGTTCCTGATTTCAACCATAATTTTATTTTAAGAATGAATTATGTTAATAAAAGTATTGCAACCTTAGTTTTTGGTATTTTAATACTGTTCCTCTATTATATATATTAGTAGCTTAGCTTCATTATTTATTCTTACAAATTCTAAACTTTTTACTTAGCATGTAGTGTGTAATATTACACAGGCTGTTGATCCATATAAAAATACCATAGGTATTCAGCAGCATCAAGTTAAGATTGGAAGCCTTATTAAATCAGACCATTTTGGTTAGGAAAACAAGATTATATTGTTATACAAGTGTTTCATAATTTTTTCTAGACCAATCAGTCTCTATTACAATGCCTTAACTTATATGTAGACATAGAAATCTAATTTAAGAAACTAAATAAGAGTCAATAGATCTCAACCATTTTAGGGATATGAAGGATCTAATGTGTCGCCACCATCAGCAAGATACAAATACATTTCTAGAAAATACTAGCTTCATAGTAGGAACATGGTTCTTACTCGCACAACATGTGCTATGCAATTATATAACTAACATACTAAGAAACTTTATAATAGTAAAATAGAATTAAAAAAAAAATAGTTTTAACAAAATAAAGATGGTAAAATAAAAAAATAAAACTATTTCTATTCTACACAAGTGTACAAAAAAAAAACTAAGCTAACTTAAACTATTATGTACAACAACATATCCTTTATCATAACCGTGATTATTATATTTTAAAATTAAATGTGTGCAAGTCTTCTAACTAATTGCTCCCTTAGAATCCTTCCTCTGATTAGGTCAGACGTTGAAGCAACTATTACTGTCTCTGTGGGAATGGGCTCATTGTTGTCTTGTTCTTCATGTTCTAATCCTAAAAACAAAAATAATTTAATATTCAAAACTCATTTGTGCCATTGATTACTTTTTTGAATTAATTATTAATTAATACCAATCATGTCCTCTTCTTCTACAACATTAAGATCAATGCCAATATTATGTAAAACGCAGCAGGCTTGTATAATTCTTGCACATTTTAGTGGCTTGTAGTGGAGCACTCTATCTTTGTTTAGACATCGCCATCGATTCTTCAACCGCCCAAATGTATTTTCTATGACAACTCTGGCTGTCACATGCTTATGGTTGTAGATGGTTTGCAAGGTGTTCGGAGCAGCGTCTAAAATCGGAGTCATCAGCCATGGTCGTTGTGGATAACCAGAGTCTCCTACAATGATGATCAATGTATTAGTTTATTTACCTTAGCCCAATGCACAATGTTGTTCTAACAATATTTTATTGGGTAGAGCTTACCTAAAAGCCACACTATCTCCCCATTTTGATGCAAGGATTGCATATAATGGTTGATGTCACTGTTTTCCTATATAAAAGAATCGTGATTTGCACCTCCAAATTTGGCATTTACATTTAAAATTCTATAACGGTCATCGCAAATCTGTAAAATAAAAAGTTTAGAAAAATAAATCTTTAAAGAAGGTAAGAATAAATCTTAGCTAACTATACCTAACTAAATTATTCCCTATTTACCATTTGAACATTAATTGAATGGTAGTGTTTGCGGCAATAATACAGATGTTCTTCATGTTTTGGTGGGCCAAATATTCTAAAATGGCTACAATCAATACACCCAATTACTCCGGGTATTCCATATTTGTCACAAAACCTGAAACAAACAACATACTTACATAGTATGCATTTCACATTATATCGATATTGTATAATTTATTATTTACAGTACATAAATCATGTAGACCATACCTTTGACTGATTGTTTGCCTGGCAATTGAAGTATTAGGAAACCGAATATATTTTCTTATTATGTTCTTATGTGTCAGAGCCTGGTAACCTCTTCAATGTAGACACTGCACATTTTTTGTGAGACGTTTTTCGCAACTCCCACTGGGCGCTGGTAAGACCCAGTTGCATAAAAAACAGGGCTGTTAGGACCTAAAATAATAAATATAGAAAATATGGACATTGTGTCAGGGGGCAGGTTGAAAAAAGTGTTTCAAAAGTAGATACATTACCTTATGTTCCAAGGATATCCGTTGAGAAGACTTTAAACCAGCCAGCTGCCTCAGCTCTCGGCACAAAAACCTGACAGCTGCCTTAGGAAACCTATATCTTCTCTTAAATTCAGCCTCCGGAAGGTCTCTTAGCGGATTGCTCGAATTACGTGCTCTTGCATGACCAGTGGACGTTAAATTACGCTCATCTTGTGCTCTCGCGGTCTCAAACATCCTCCAAGCGAAATACATACGAGATGCCATTGTAATTTTTATTCACACTAAGAAATTACGTTAAATCACTTTGTTATTTCACCACTCTCACGACGCTCTCACCACAAAACTTTAAGTGACAACTTTTCCCGCTCGCAAGTGACTGCGTTTCGTATTCGAGGTGTCAAAACTGTCAAAATTGTAACTTGCACTCGCGTTAGACATGCAAACGTATAGCGATGTGCTCGAAACGGTCCTCACTTTCGAGAGGCACTCGATTGTCACTATCGACGACGTAAAGGAGAATGGCAGAAGTTCATAGAACGCTGGCATTGAACTTTTTTAGTTTCCACAGAAATAAAAGTGGCATGGTTTGATAGGGAATGTTATGAGCTTTTGTTAAAAAAATAAATAAAAAATAATAACAATGGGGTTAAAGAGAAATCTTAATTTTTGTAAAAGTGAGGTTAAGTGCATTAATGTTTGTACTTTAATATGTTATTTTACCTCTATTACTATTTTAACGCATAAATGTTTATTGTATGCATAACATATTGCTAATTATGCTTTGTAATTACTTTAAAAATGATAAATAACTACTTGTTGAAGTTTGTTTAGTTCAATGATTTACCCACTGATCATAGACCTAATGACAGTTTCAAGTGCAGTACTCGGTCAGTTTTAATTAAACTCAGTAGTCACAGAAAACTCAGGAGACTCTAGAGACTCACTTATCGGAATCTAAGCATATAATATTGTTAAGTACTTATAATTATCTAAGGATGACAGGATTATTATAGGTACAATAAAAAACCAGTATTTAATCATAATACTCATGCTCAAAGGTGCAGGGGAAGACAGGCTATCTTGATGCCGTGCCCATGCCAAGTACCAGATGATTGACATGATATATGCGCACAGCATCCTACTGTTCTTCGTCCAACAATGCAATTGCACCAGTATTGTTTTATAGCTTCCCGGCCACTTAGAGAGCTGTCAATCAAAATATAAACAAAGTATATCTTTCTTCCTACATGTCTAGACTTAATTCTTGCAGAACGAAACGTCGAGGTCCAAGTCTAGCAACGGTCTTTCAGAAAGGTAGGAGTCTTCGAAATCCAAAAGCAAGCCAGGTCGTTGTAAAAATACACGTAAAACTTTGGGCGCACAAAACATTCACACCAGCACAAAATAGTAGCGAGCGAGCGAATGTGACTTGTGAAGTTTTGTGTGTCATCTTCTAGAGTCATGTTTGTTTGTTTGCCATGACAACACCGTCATATAGTATAACAAGTCCAAAAAGCCTTGTTTCCGGCTGCTCAACTTACTCATATATAACGAGATTTAATCCCAATTCTCAATAATAAAGTTAATCTGGCTATCAATACATAAAAATAAGCGCTTTTTTTTTAAATAGCTTTGAATTCTGTACCTTTCCAAAATTAGCAATGCCAAAAACTGCCATCTCCTTTTAAAACTTACACTCACAACATTTAGTTCTCACGTATGACGCTAGGTGGCGCTTACGCAGCGCCATACAAATTTGCGTAAACGTTAACGCGCTCGATACGTAAAAAAAACTCGCACTAAGCATACTGATGTTGATTGGGATGGTAATGAACTGTGTAATGACTATCAACTGCAAAATTTCGATTCTGGATCCTTCTAAGCAATTTTTATGTTTGATGAGAAATGTATCCTTCGAATACTTAGAAGATGTCCACTTTTCGTTCAATTTTGATGAAAGGCTCGAAATTTTTGAGATTCTTCAGAAGCATCCGATATATTATGTTGTACACATAGATAATCAAAAATGCGACTTGTACTTTCAGTTTTAACCATTCTTAGAAAAACTCCAATTAGTATATAGTTACGACTCGTTCTGAAACAAAGTAAATAATTTTAGTTTCGGGCGCCACAATTCGTATGTATCTATGCCTGAATGTTGTATTTATATCATACAGAAGAATCAAGCTGGATACATGTGGATACAAAAAGTTGCAACCCTTTAAAGTTTAAAATTAAGGAAAAATATGTGGGATTATTTTAACATACTTATAAACTCAAATTACAGCAAAAATATACATGTATTTTTTTTAAAAACACGTCAAAAAAGTAAGTGCATACCTTCAACAGTAGAATCCATCACAAAAAAATCGTTTCACTTTGCTATCAATTCTAGGAGATGTTGTCAAAAGTGTGTTAAAAATTCAACTAATTTGCGAATGAAAATTGCACTTCCTTTTTAATTAACATTGACCTCTCCACAAAATTACTTAATGAGGTGACAAACAAATTATTTTTTAGAATTCCTTACCTGGGAAGGGTTGTTTACAAGTTGTTATCACATATTCCTGAAAATGACGTCATGAATTTTGTCCCGCTGGCTTCTACTAGACGAAATACTGTGCGACGGCTGTAATGTGATGATGGGTGAAAATAACAGTGTTGCCAGCAGGCTGAAGGAAAATTTACCGGGTATCTTCATATTAAAATGTGTATGTCATTCGGCTCACCTGTGCGCATCTGAAGCATGCAAAGAACTTCCTCGAAGGTGCGAAGACTTGGCACGAGAAATTTATAATCATTTCAAGCTTAGTGCAAAAAGACAATGCCAATATAAAGAATTTCAGAAGTTTCTAATGTAGAACCACACAAAATTCTACATCCATCTCAAACAAGATGGTTGTCCCTTATTGCCGTTGTTGAACGCATCTTGGAACAGTGGGAACCACTGAAATTATTTTTTACAAGCACGTGGTTACAAGAAAAATTATTTTCAACGGAGATAATCTTTCAGAACTTGAATGACAATTTCATGAAATTATATTACAAGTTTCTGGCGTGGATTTTGCCCAAGTTCACTGCATTTAATAAATTATTCCAGTCAGATAGTGCTGTAATAATCAATCTTAATGAGAAAGTTCGGGACATGTACCGCGACATTTTGTTATGTTTTATGGAGAGAGAATATATTAACAGAACTGAACTTTCTTCTGTTAATATAGATTGCCAAGAAAAATATCTTGCCGACCGCCAAATGTATTTGGGTATAAAAGTAATGAACGATGTAACAAGTGAGGAGTTCACTAGCCACCCACAAAAGTGCACAGTTTTTCCACCGTTGCCGCAAGTTTTTAATAACAAGTGCTCATGAAATAAAAAAACGGTACAACTTGAATGATCCTGTATTATCAAAATTGGAGGCTATCCATCCTACCAACGCTATGTCAGAATCGTACAGGAACAAAGTAAGTACTTTGCTACCTCTAATGAACATTGTGCCTCGGATTGTAAGCGGTGAAATAATGCAAAATGTGGATGACGAATGGAGAAGATTGCCCACGCTTATAAACCAAGTTGATATGACTCTTCTACCAGACGAATTTTGGGCAGGAATTTGCGCTTTTGAAGATTTTAAAAATATAGCAAAATTTGCTCTGGACTTATTATGCCTTCCGCACTCTAACGCAGATTGTGAACGCTGCTTCAGTTCAGTCAATCTTATAAAAACAAAGATCCAAAACAGGCTGAGCAACGAAACATTAAATGGCACCCTTTTAGCCAAACAGCATATTAAGCGTTATGGTTGTTGTGTGGATTTTTCTCCAACACGAGAAATGTTAAATAACATGAATAGTAAAACCCTTTACGGGGATAAATGAAGACTTAAAAGGAGTGTTTTAATTGATTATTTGCTTTAATATAATAAAACAAAGGTTTTGAAAACGTACAATTTTTTTTTTGTAGCCTTCTTAGGGAATACGACTTTTTATTTACCCATCGTACGATCGCCCATTCAAAACGTCTGGCAACACTGACTCTATCGTACAATGGCGCACGCGGCCGCTCGTCAGCTCAGTGCAGCCTGTTTATTCATGCCGTATAACAATGACTGACGAAAATTGATAGTTTTAGTGCAGAAATATCCTTGTCTTTATGACATGGAGTCGGCGGAATACAGTGACCAACACCGTAAAGAGAATGCTTGGGAAGAAATAGAGAAAATAATAAATCTCAGGGGTAAGTATTTTTATGAATTCGATTTATTTTTTAAAATTTGTAGGTAAACACACATAATAAAGAGAAATGTATTTATTATTCTAATAGATACATATTATTTATGCTAGAGGCAGTCGTAAGACTATTTATTTACTGCAATACTGATAAACGCGTAATTTTTAGTTTATCATGTCCTATGTACCCTCTCGTACTGCCAAGTTAGACTTCCAATATCGGTATTAAAATATCTTTTAAAATTTTCTCTAACCACAATCGCACTCATGTTATTATCATTTCCTACGATTGGCATTAATTTCTGCAGAGCCCGTTCTACGTTAGGTGTTGACGCATATTATTATGTGATGTTCTAGGTTGACGTCCTCTTTTGTTCAAAAAGTTATGTAAACTAATGGTAGCTAAAACTACTTTTATTAATTGGTTAGGCTCTAAACGAATTCTTCTGGAATATATGTCGAACCTCTGCGTCAAAATTCCGAAAGCACACTCCACTATCCTTCTAGCACGGTTAAGTCTATAATTATATAAGGTGTAAAAAAATTCAAGAACTTTAAGAGGTGCTTTAGACCATCGAACTGAACAACTTTCACTATCGGACCAACTCCGAAATCACGAAAAAAACATCAGCTGTTTCATACAAAAGTTCAATACCTACTCGGCCAAAATGTATGAAACAGCTCATTTTTTTTCGTGATTTCAGAGTTGGTCCCATAGTGAAAGTTGTTCAGTTCGATGGTCTAAAGCACCTCTTAAAGTTCTTGCAGTTGATTTTTTTACACCTTATATATTTTGATTTCATCGTTATTGCGTGCTTCCTTAGCTGGATAAGGGCGCATGAGATTGTAATCCAAGGGAAACGCCTCATCACCTACGAATACATGTGGCATAGAATCAGCAATACCAGGTAAACATTTTACTGGGGGTGTGTTCAGTGTACCATTCATAAACTTTCTCCCAAATTGAGAGTTTGAGAAAATTCCTGCATCACTATTTTTACCGTAGGAACTAACATCCACATTAACAAAATTATTTTCTGCATCTACAACTGCTAGTAGTACTACACTGAAAGTTTTTTTGTACCCTTTAATTCGCAATGTATAGTATAATATACACTACAATTTAAGCAATTATTTATAAACCTAGTCTGTGCATATTATTACTCGTAGTATATGAACTTCAATAGTCTATACATCTTATTAGTATATGAACTTGTATAGAAATGGCATGTCCATCTTGTGGCAAAGATGATCATCAACGTTCATCTTGTGCCAAATGCTTAAGGTGAATGCGCAGTGGTAGACCGCGAAATTCAAATTTTCTTACGTTTTTTGCAATTTGCAGGTCAGTGTCAGGTTGTACCTTGATCAAAATTTGATTCGCGACTATAATAGATATGCATTTACAGAATTATAGTCATTAGAATCATTAATATATCTCTTTAAGTTAGATTTCTACCGTTAAGAACAAATCTCGTATGGAAAAGTGTTTATGGTAGAAATCTAACTTAGAAAGATGTATTAATGATTCTGATGATTATAATTCTGTGAATACGTACCTGTTATAGTCGCGAATCAAATTTTGATCAAGATAAAACCTGACACTGACCTGAAAATTGCAAAAAACGTAAGAAAATTTGAATTTCGCGGGCTACCACTGCGCATTCACCTTAAAGAGAAAACGTCGTATACGTGAAACTGGTATAGACTCTGATCAAGAAATTTCCGTCTATAGTGTCAAGAAGGGCCTCACCTCTGTGTTGTGTCCATTGAGCGATTGTAAGGAAGCGATTGTTCGTGTTATACGTGATGATGTACGAGAAATGTCGAGATTATCTATAGAGTTATCGTATGTGGTAAACTTTTTCTATAAACACTACAGTAATCGGGAGGATTTTGGTGCAAAGTACAAGTTAAATGATCCTGATAATGTGATTTCTACATCCATGTCACTATGAAACCAGAATAATCTATACGATGGTCGATTGAGATCATTTACAATTATGCAGATTGCAAAACAGTACAGTACAATCCTCGAGACGAATATAGCAACACATGCCTTTAAAAGGATCAAGCGATACATGTATCATGTATTATTACATACATGTATTATAGTTTGGGGGGTATAGTGATCACTCGTGTCACCAGCGTTAAGGACTTAGGAGTGACCTTTGACCGCAGTCTGACATTTAAAGACCACGTGTCTGCCCTTGTAAGGGAATCCTTCAGGCGTCTGGGATTTGTCCTGAGGAACGCTCGTGACTTTCGCAATCCCAGTATTATTAAACTTTTGTACACCACTTTGGTTCGGAGTAAACTCGAGTCCAGCGCCTGTGTCTGGCATCCACATAAAGTAGGTACAGAAAACCTTCCTGAGATTTTTGTATCAAAGGCTGTACCATTACTTTCCTTTCATGTACCCAACGAATTATCTTCTAGGGGTGTTGGGCTTCAATTCGTTGGAGGTAAGAAGGGGCTTTGACCAGCTCTCTATTGCCTGTAAGACCCTGACCGGTCGTAATGACTGCCCTGAGCTCCACGGACTTTTCTGCCGCCTATTTGTGCCCGACAAATACCTTGGGCACCGTCAAAGCCGCCGTCATAACCTGTTCGCACTACCGCTATCTAGATCTGTTGCTAGAGCCGAATCACCAGTATGTCGAACCCTAAGGATGCTAAACGCCCTCCTGACTGCCGACCCTGAATGTGATGTGTTTGCTGATGAATGGAAGAAGATAATGCGTGCTTGTCTGGTGTTTTGTGAGAGACGATATGCGAGGGTGTCCAGTGTTACATGTTAGTTTATGATGTATTTAATTTATTTAACCATTTACTCAAACAAATATTAGTAATTTTATCCATGAATTGTATATCTTTGAATTTGAATTTAATTTTTGTATTGTGTTATTTGAATGCTTATTTTATCCTAATTTTTATAATTCTATGTTAATGTAATTGGACCTGTGCCGTTTTAATTAACTATAAATAAATAAATCATAAATTTGGCGATTCCATGGATAAATCCGAAGTACACTCTTCTAATTATGATGCGTATTATAACGGAGTGTGTAAATCTAATGGAATCGGCGAGTGGTTCAATGAGAATCGGATAAATTCTAAAGAAGTTTCGAAAAACTTTTGGAGATTCACCCCACTATTTATGAAGATTCAACACGAGTTGTACGAAAAAAACAAACCATCCTTCAACATATTTCCAATATATTCACATGGTCTAAAATTTATAACATATGATTCTCGATGTATGCATGAATTATTGCGAAGAGTAGATCAGGTTAACACACCTTCTAGTTGGCCTGAATTTTCTGAGAACGTTACCATGTATTGGACCAGACATTTCACATTACCCCGTAAGTTTGGGTATAATTTTATTACCGATGGTATGAGTGTGTGTCTATCTATAAATCGGATTGTGCAAAAGGGTCAAAAATTTAAGTCAAAGAAGGCTAAAAAGTCGGAAGAGTCTATAGAGAACACTGCCGTTGGTAGTAAACGAAACTATTCAAAAATCATAGCAGTAGATCCTGAGGCCAAAACACCGATTTACATGCATGCGTAACGGAGATGACTTCTCATACAAAGTCTTGAAAAAGGAACGCGTGGTGTACGAATCAAAAGAGTGTCACCGAGCTCGAAAAAGATTGCGCTTCTTGAAAGACATTGAAGATCGTATAAAAGCCGACAGAGAGTCGACCGAACAAGAGATTGGGGTAGAATTGACGAGAAAATCTCAAAACGCCGAACCATATACGAGATTTCAACTAAAATGGTTCGAAGAAAAACAAAGATTATACGAGCAGAGAAGAGTTCAACGTTTAAAATTCGACAAATACATCAATGATCAGAAGATGTTGCATAAAATTGTTGATGAGTAATTCGGAAAAGTGCCCGATACTCTGGTAGTATACGGAGCAGGATTTGATTTCATGAATAAAGGAACCTTCAAGGGTCACAGAAAGTTTAGACACAACGAAGTAATCAAGATTGCAAAACAGCGGAAGAACTTGTCAGTGTTTGTGATCAACGAAGCATTTACTACTAAAAACTGTAGTTATTGTCATGATCAAGAACATGCTCAGAGAAAATTGAGTGTATCAAAGTCTCCACACCGTTACGTTTACTGCAGTGTATGTCGTAAAGGTATTCATCGAGACAAAAATGGTGCAAAAAATATGCTACTCAAATATGAGAACAAGTTGCCGATTAGTCTTTCGTCTGTCAGTACTGATATGAATCTTGTGGATGGTGGAAGTTCATAAGGTTCATTATCGTAACTCGGTATTTGTCGTCGTGATAAATAAAGGGTTAAAAAAACATGCTACCACTATTTTGAGGTGCTTGGCACACAACATGTTTCCCATCGATTGCGCCGACGCAATTAGGAAAGTTCCAAATTGTTGCAAAGGACTATGCAAAAAATCGTCCCATATCATCAACAGATGCCAAACATATCTCATTAAATACATCTCGACATTATGATTATTTTTTACTATGGCGACATCACTGTAGGATATGGGGTTATCGTGCAATAAAAAAAAAATATGTTATACTTATACAGTTTTATTAAGTATTAAGAACTGAATTAAAAATGTACTATTTAACTAAAAAAAACTCGAGAGAGAACAGCCGTAAGACGTACTTTACCCTCCCTCCTTGCTCCGTTACCCCGACCGCACCCTTTCGACGCCTGCGCCCGCGCACCTCCCTCAGTCGTGGCTAGTACGTTCTACTGTGTTCGCGTTGTTTATTTGTGCGTTATCGGCTTGTTTGCGACTATTACTAACCTCTGCTTGTTTATTGGACCTTTTGATTGCTACTCGATGACCCCGGCACGTTTAATGGACTGTGATTTATAAATATGGAGACTGGACGCCAATGTGTAATGTGTCCTAGATCTGTTTTAAGACAGAGACGACATATATTACAAGAAACATTGCTTCATAGTAGTCCTGAGTTAGCGGCCTACATTTTGCAAAATGGATTGACACAAGTAAGTCACAGTCATTGTATTTATTTACTGATTTATTATACATATTAGGTCCTTACATATGAAATTGGCGTTTTTCGTACTGGCCACTTTAATCACGAATTTCTCCTCTTTGGTAAGGAATTCCAAATTCAAATTTGTACAGCTATTTACTCATGTATTTGTGCTTCGATGACCGTCATTCATTTGTTTTTTTTCTTCTGTTTTTTCTGTTTGCGTCACTCATTTTACAAAATGGAAAATTTAAAATATCGCATTATTTACGAGTACGAGTTCCGCCGTGGCACTAGTGCTGCGGAAACGACTCGAAGGGTGAATGATGTGTATGGCGGTCATGTTGCAAAAGAAAACACAGTTCGTTTTTGGTTCCAACGTTTTCGTTCTGGAAATTTCGACCTGCAGAACAAGCCCCGTGGACGGCCTGAGACCCAAGTTGATAATGGAGAATTGAAGGCTATTGTGGAAGCGGACCCATCGCAAACCACGTCCGAGTTAGCTGCAGGCTTCGATGTTAGTGATAAAACTGTTTTAATTCACTTGAAGCAAATTGGGAAGATTAAAAAGCTTGAAAGGTGGGTACCTCACGAATTGACTGAAGCAAACCGGCAAACGCGCGTCGACTGCTGCGTTACATTACTGAACCGGCACAACAATGAAGGTATTTTAAACCGAATCATTACCTGTGATGAAAAATGGATTCTTTACGATAATCGGAAGCGCTCAGCGCAATGGTTGGATCCTGGCCAGCCAGCCAAATCCTGCCCCAAGCGAAAATTAACCCCAAAAAAGTTACTTGTAAGCGTTTGGTGGACTAGTGCCGGTATTGTTCATTACAGTTTTCTCAAATCTGGTCAGACTATTACAGCTGATGTCTATTGTCAGCAATTACAAACCATGATGGAAAAGCTAGTGGCTAAACAACCAAGGCTGGTCAATCGCTCCACGCCACTGCTGCTTCACGACAACGCCAGACCACACACTGCGCAACAGACGGCTACCAAATTAGAAGAGCTTGAATTGGAATGTCTTAGACATCCTCCGTACTCCCCGGACCTTGCTCCAACAGATTACCATTTTTTTCGCAATTTGGATAACTTTTTGCAAGGGAAAAAATTCAACTCCGATGGGGCAGTCCAAATCGCCTTCAAAGATTTTATTGATTCCCGTCCGACTGGTTTTTTTAGTAAAGGGATCAATGAACTACCTTTAAGATGGCAAAAGTGCATTGAAATCAATGGTTCATACTTTGATTAATTAAATATATTATATTAAAAAATATTCGACTTTTTGTTCCTTCCATACAAAACGCCAATTTCATATGTAAGGACCTAATATATCGATAACTTTTAGATATTATGTAGAATACGTATAATGAATAAGAATAAGTGTCATGTAGTTAGAATATATAAGCAGATAGAACATTGCTACGATACTATATGATACATTTTAGAATTGCTTGAATAGAAATATAGCACTTAAAGTATAGCTTACGTTAGGAACGACTCAATCGTCCGGCCATAATTCCTATGAGGAATGAGATATTTTTACCTGCATAATTATTTAATCTCACCTTAATATTTTTATAGTCTAGTCCAAAAGTGAGTGTAGATTGTGTTCCGAGTTCTAGACAACTGACAAGCACACATATAACACCGATATAATCAATATAACACAGAAAAAATACTTCTGCTTATTACAAAAACACACATATGCTGATATCTTCATTTTTTCCCTTTTCAGGTAGTATTCAATAACGTAATGGCAGTATGCCATAGATGCTGGCAAAGAGCCAATAATAATGACGGTGGACAACTACGTCTTGAGAACGCTCCCATTGTAGAAGGTAATTACATCTGTGCTATTAATCCTTATCAAAATAAATTATTTCATCACTAAGTACAGTCTAGCTTCGCCGGGACAGCTAGTAATAAATAAATAAATAATTTTAGATGCTGACAATCAAGAACCCCCCAATGTTGCTGAAGCCCGCAATGTTGCTGAAGCCCCCAATGTTGCTGAAGCTCCCAATGTTGCTGAAGCCCCCAATGTTGCTGAAGCCCCCAATGTTGCTGAAGCCCCCAATGATCCTCAGGACAATCCAGAGGATGATGCTCGTTTCTATGTTCGCGATTACGTACGTGCACCGAACACTTCACGGCTCTGTATGTATAGGCAATGTAGACATGAAAATCTACGACGAGTTCCTGTGTCTATCAAGCTACATTTGGTATGTCATTATCGATTATATATTCCACCGAGTTCGCGAATATGTGAAGAACATTTAAATAACTATGATTTTGAAGAGTTACTGGATAATGTAAATGTTACACATTATTTTAATGCTTCATTTTTTAGTAACATGACAAACATGTTAATTGAAGCAATCAACAATAGGACAAGATTCGATTTTGAAACATTATCTTCACTGAATAATAGTGAACTTATGTTTTGGACTGGATTCACTTTAGAGCAGTTCAACGTCATTTTGGAAGAAACGCCATCGCTCGCAGAAAAATGCAGACATCCCCGATCAGTTCTCGGAGCTTATTTAACGAAAATACGAACTGGAGAACCTAACGAGCGACTAGCTACGCTTTTCGGCGTAACACGTCAAGTGTTTGAATATCGCCTAAAAATAGCGCGACAATGCTTGACAGGTCAATATGTACCAAGACATCTTGGTATAGGTCATATTTCTAGAGATGAGCTTCTAGAGAGAAATCTATTTTTGCCCAAACATATTTTTGGAAATGAAAACAACACCAAGTTAATTATTATCGCAGATGGCACATATGTATATATTGAAAAAAGCACTAATTATTTATTTCAAAGAAAAACTTATAGCCTCCACAAGTTTCGCAATTTATTGAAACCATTTATTTTAGTAAGCAGCGATGGATATATCATAGATGTCATAGGCCCTTTTCCTGCAACAACATCAGATGCAACTATTATGCAGAACATAATGAATGACGAGGAGCACTTACTACATTGGTTACTACACAGAGAGGACGTCTTTATTTTGGACAGGGGCTTCAGGGACAGTATTAATGATATTGAGTCCCTTGGCTATGAACCTCACATGCCACCTACCAAGGACAGGAACGCGACCCAGCTATCAACAGAAAAGGCAAATGATTCTCGGTTGGTGACTGTGTGTAGATGGATTGTGGAGGCGGTTAACGGCAAATTCAAAAACCGTTTTAAGTTATTAAAACAAACTTATTTTAACCGAGCTTTGCCAAACATGTTTGTCGATTTCCGCATAGCAGCATCATTAATAAATGCTAATTACCGTGTTGCTACAGACCACAGGCTTGCGCCGGCATTCTTTGAAATAATTCAAACTAAGGTTCATCAACCTAACCTTTTGAAAAATTATGTCGAAGGCAAAAATCTTAACAGACAAAGAGTTAACTTTGTGACGATGGAGGCCACCATGCCACATCTTGAGGACTTTCCAGAACTGACTGATGATGATATCATTTTATTCGCCTTGGGGACCTACCATATAAAACTTGCAAAATCCTACTGTGCGGAACATATTCGGAATGGAATTTATTATATTGAATTATTTCGAGAAAACCAGCTAACTGATTTGCCAAGGTATAATATTCGAGAAGATAATGTCTGGTTAATTAGAGGACGAATACAATCTCGACACGTTAGATCGCGCGTTTATTATTGTTACATATTAATAAACCGAAGTGAAACTGGCAGACGTGCTATTGAACAGTGGTATTGCACATGCCTAACAGGGGCGCGTACGGTTGGAAGTTGTGCCCATATAATATCAATTATATGGTATATGGGCAAAGGTCGACATATCGACTTTAATCTACCAGCGGCAATGTTATCGACTATTATAATAGATGAATAATATAACGTTATTTTTGTCTGGATAGTAGTTCTGTTGTTATTAAGTGTCTACTTGCACAATTGTTTTTGTGTTATTAATACTTAAAATGTCTAGTTGAACAATTGCTTTTTGTAATTATCGTCTAAAATGTAATTTTTTATTTTAAAATAAAAATACTTTATTTTTGTCAAAAGTCTTTTTAAAAAAAAAACCCCGTCGAATTCCGAACTAAAAATTGGTACTGACTTTTCATGGGACGTAATAATGATATTGAAACTTGTCCCATGTCTGTTGATGGGATGGGACACTGCCCATACATTTTTTTGCATGGTCCTTTGTCTTCTATTGCTTTCCAATCTTCTGTAGTTGGTGCCTGTACTACTACTATCGGCGATAATATATCCCATAATGCTTGACTTGTTTCCAATACAATTTGACGAGCTGTTTCCTTCCCCATTCGATAATCATATGCTATTGATTTCAGACTGTTTCCATAAAATAAATACCTGCAAGAAAATTAGTGTCTTAACAATCATATAAATGTGCCTACTTGCCTACAATTTTATTTTCTTATTTTCAGTTGAAGATTGCAAAAAAAAGTGGACCAGAATTAGAGGAAACTATAGGAAGGCTTTAAAAAAAAGACAAACTCCCAGGAGTGGCTCTGCGGCAATAGTGACTCGTCCTATAAAATATGAAAACATTCTTTCATTTTTAAATAAAAATTATAAGGACAGAGCCACAGTTACAAACTTATCACCAACTTCTCCACCACAAGCACAAGACTTAACAGATAATGAGAGTCAGTCAACTGAAACTACAGCTTATGATTCAAGTACACATCAAACAAACAATCGTAGTAGATCAAGCGAGTCATATACAGGAGAACAAAGTCTAGCAAAAGTATTAGATAATTATTTAAAGAGCAACAAGGCCAAGGAAAATAATGATCCCATAACAATGTTTTTCTTAAGTATGACACAAACGGTCAAAACATTTCCTTTAGAGATACAACTGAAAGTGAAGAAAATTTTTTTGAAATTGTAAGTGATGCGGAATCTGCCTTACTTCGTACTTATCACCCTAGTACTCCTCATTTTTCAAGCTATGGTTATACTAGTAATATAGCGAGTACAACGACGTCGTCTATGGGGTATGCATCAACTGCAACGACGTCTTCTGCGAGATATACACCAACTACAACGACGTCGTTGGAAGGGTATACACCAACTACAACGACGTCGTCTATGGGGTATGCATCAACTGCAACGACGTCTTCTGCGAGATATACACCAACTACAACGACGTCGTTGGAAGGGTATACACCAACTACAACGACGTCGTCTATGGGGTATGCATCAACTGCAACGACGTCTTCTGCGAGATATACACCAACTATAACGACGTCGTTGGAAGGGTATACACAAACTACAGCCACGTTGTCGTCGACATACAATGAACAGTTTGATGATTCTATCTACTAAGAAAATGGCAAAATTATGTGTAAATCTACATCAAACACTTATTTGATATTGAAGTTGTGATTATTAAATTATTGTTGTTGTTTCCCATGGATGATTAAACTTGTGATATTGTTATTTGAGGAGAAAAGCGTTTACTTATTGTAGTTGTGATTATAAAGAAAAAGTTGTTAATTGTTTCTCAGATTTGATTAAAGGATTAATTAATAATAGTGTATTTTACTTATTTTAGACAAACACACAATCTTTGTTTCACTGAGATGCACTTCCGGAACTTTGTGTTTTGCTTTTGAAGAGTAGGCTGCAGTAGGTCAACTAATTCATTAAAATCATTTAAAGTCATTCCATAATAATCTACGAAACTATCTGGATATGTTACTAAATCCAGAAATTGCGTAACATATTGTCCATGAACCGCTCTCTGCTTCCAAAAAGGATGAACCCAGTATCTCCGTTTTATTTTGCGAATGCGTTTCTTTTTATTATTTTGATTTTGCATTTCTTGCAAAGTACACGCTAGAATCACTGCTCTCTCTTCCGTGGTCCTATCCATCTCGCGCTTGAAACTAAACTGATCATGAAAGAACGCGGCAGTATGCCACCCATGCTACAGCATGCTGACGCGTGCGATCGCCTTTTTTGTCTGCGGAATGCGACAGCGCGCGTTCGCATGCGGCAGCATACTGCAGCACGTGGTAGCACAGGCGGAACAAATGCGATTCCGTGCTGCCAGATGAGGTTCAACCCTTATGCTGACATCTCTTTGGAGCGCGCGTGGAACACGTACGCGCCGTCCGGCACGGGCCTGGTCCTGATCGGACGGTGAGCTACCCATTACTCTCCGTCCGCAGGCCCGCGCCTACGGTGGCCGGGAGTCGTCACGCGGCTCCCGACGCCCGGAGCGTCTCCCGCGGCGGCTGGAACGTGAGGCTCTCTCCCTCAGCCGTTCCGCCACGTCCTTCGCTAGCATGACTGCTTCGCAGAAGGAGGTGACCGCCTCCCACTCCCTCTCGCCCCGGACCATGGCTTGAACCAGGGCCGGACGCGAGAGGTAGCATAATACGATTTCTCGCTTAAGACGCGTTTTTGGTAGGGTCCCTGAGAAATCGTCTTAAGCGGGTTTTACTGTATATTACTTCACTGTATTTATATGCAGTTCAAACATTAAACATAAAAAGTATAACACATAAATTTCTAATACGGGGTCATACACAAAACGAGGCTGATAGCGTCCATAGGTGAAGAAGAATTTAAAATCTGGTCCTATATTACACCCGACCAGTACAATATCTCTTATAAAAAATGCAAAAAATCGAAACCTCCGTTGATAGTGCATGAACTGGATTACGAAACAAATGGTAAAGTATGCCTTAACATTCGCCATTCTCTATCAAGTTCAGTTACAACATTTGGACACATTTTCGGGAAAAAGTAAAACATTGTAACGTTACGATTAGCTGGGAGGGCTAATTGGAACTTACGTGGTTAAAAATATTTAATTAGTTAATTACATCAAAAAAAAAAAGAAGGCTTCTGGAGGCTTCGATTAGTTCCCCTGAAGTTGGACTTCTTCTGGATCTGGAGGCTCAAAGGAGGAAGTCCCTTGACTCTGGAGCGTCTCTGGTCTTCTTCTTCTGGATCTGGAGGTGAGGAGGACGAGGTCCCTCGTAAATAAATAAATAAATGGTTTTAAAATTTTACAAGAAGAAAGGGGGTATAATTTTAGAACGAATAGCGATGGACAGAATGTCAACTGGAATAATATAAAAAAAATTAAAAATTAGCAAATAAAACGCTACCGTATTTTTCTATAAAACGTCTTATAAGCAAGTAAACTACCAGAAAGTTGATGTTAGAAATAAAAGAAAAAAAAATTAAAGCACTAACAGAAATATCACTACAGCGAGCCTATTCCACGAAACAGGAGATTAGTGCGAATAAAGAGAAAGATTTAAAAGAGCTTATCGCAAAAGCTCTGATCCCTTCTATTTATGTAGGATTTTATAATACGATATTTTAAGTTAATAATTATTTTGATTAAGTTTAGTCTCATTTTTTTGTTGATTTTTTGTGATAATAAAACCAAAAGAATTAGTTAAGTCTGATTACTAGAATACACTTTTATTCGTTATTAATAAATATAGAAGAACATTTTTATATAGAGTTTTGTTTGGTTTTGACTTATAACTTAGACTTTTGTTATTTTGTGTTTTTTTTACAATAAGTTGTTACAACAGTTTCACATTTTTTTGTAATAAATTTAGATAAGAAGAAGAAACACGTGTTTTTTATTAATAAATACATACATTTTATTTGTGAATTTAAATTCATCATCATCATCATCAGCCTATAATGTTCCCACTGCTGGGACACAGGCCTCCTCTCTGTGAGAGGGAGTGGGCCGTAATCTACCACGCGGGCCCAGTGCGGGTTGGTAGATGTCACATGTCTTTGAATTTTTGGTTCTAGGACATGCCGGTTTCCTCACGATGTTTTCCTTCACCGTTTTGAGAGCAGTGGTGATGAAATAATTTACACAAAGTAAAGCGCCTGTCTGGGTTCGAACCTACGACCTACAACTCGTAAGTCGCGGCCGATACCACTGGGCCACCACTGCTCTAAATTTAAATTAACATAGAAATAATAAGGAATGTTTCTCTGACAGTGCTTCTTAGTTTAACAATGCACTAAATCGAAATACTTCGTCTACTTGCAAGATGAATTTAATATAAAACTGCAACACTATGAGTTACTTCGTCTATATAAAATTATATATTTGTTTACATATTTTATGGGCCACCATCCAACCTGACGTCAGAATGGCTGGTCAAAAAAAAGTTCATATTTCTCTGAATGTATCATATGTAGCAATTATTGAAGAAATGTAGCAAATATAAGCAATTGGGTAGCAGTTCTTGAATATACCTTCAGAACCGCTTGCCATAGGCAACCAGCCATTCTGACGCTAACCAAGATTTTCCAGCTCATTAAAACTCTTGGCTTTGAATTTCATCAAATTTATTTTATGTTGTCTTTGTATGTCTTCGTATTATTTTACATTAAATCTACATGATTTATCAACGGAATACAAAATCGGTACATTTCATGAAAAAGTACGATTTTCGGACTCCCTGATAAAAAAGTCACTTAAGTGGCACTTACATAAATATTCCTTAATCTGGTGAAAACAAACTTAGGTAAGGGGCTGATTTAAGGAGTCTCTTATGTTAAGAGTCCCTTAGATAAGGAGTGTTTGAGGAAACGATGTTGAAAACGGGCATAAGTCTACTACTTTATTAGAATTGAAAATTAAACCCTTAATAGAATTAAAAACGCAAGTACAAACGCCAGCACACCAAGCTACTACAATCTGTCAAATTTCTTTACTAATTTTTCAACTTTATCGCTAGAGCATAAGGATCAAAGCTGAATAAGAAAATTTGACAGGTTCGGGTAGCTTGATGTGCTGGCGTCTGTAAATAATCATTATTATTTATTTATTATGTTAAAAATATGAATAATTGACAAATTCTTACAAATAATTATTTATCATTTTCAATTTATCTGTCTTCGATATTTTCTGCATCGTTTTTTTTTTATTAAAATCATACATACTTTTATTGAATCTCTTCATATGCTTTTCAGTTGCATTCAATGTTTCTTCATTCCTTTATTTCTGTTTTACTATGTAATGTGCCTTTGGTTGTCGTCGTGGACATTTTATTTCTTAATGTTGCTAAATTTCTTAATGCAGTACTGCCGACATCAAAACATGGATTCTTTTGCACCGATTAAAGAGTTTTCCGTCTATAAATCCATTCAATGATCCTGAAGCCAGAACATTGGCATCTATTAAAATTTGTTCCAATCCGGAAGCGTCTATGTACTTTCCCACTGCTTTAAAGTAAGCCATGTATTCACATGGCTCCTAAATTAAATCCTCCTAAATTAATAAAAATGTTGTCAAATTTCGGAGTTTCTGTTATTTGGATCTGCGAAGCCATTTTAGCTATGGCCAAATCATATGTGACGATAATATAATCTTGGCCACATTCTTCTGCCACTTTCTTTGCGTAGTTCGGTGTCTCATGAACAATAGAATATGATGTTGGTGACATATTAATCTGAGGCAAGTAATCAATTATCTGTACTTTGCTGTCGTCATTTGACGATTTACAAATGTAACCAAGCCACAGCGGTGTATTAGGGATTTGAGACATCGAGCAGCAAATCCTTATTAATTGCGTTATTCTTCGAAACTTCACATTCACTCATAAGTTCACTGATCTCATTAAGGGACATGGAGCTTGGTAAGCGCTTTAGGTTTTTTATAATAAGTCTCAATATCTTTTGGCTGTTTAGCATATTTCCTCCTCATTCGAGATTTTGTCTCAATGTCAACTTGTGAATCTGTCGATGGCGTTTCAGTCGCTTGCGTTTCAGTGGCAAACTGATAAATTATACCGACTGTGTCGTGAAGTGTGTCACTGGAAGTTTCCACGTACCGATCATAGTTATCAAACGCTATGTGTGTGCTGAGAGAAGGGTCGGGTGATATGCCTTTAGGAGTTAAACTACTATCTTCAGTAGCCGCATATGTGAGCTCAGTTTCTAATTCTTCCACCTTTGTATAGCTCACTGAGTGACCGTACTTATTTAGTATGTCGATAACTTTTCTACTACTACTTTGCTGGTTTTACTCGTCCCTTGGTGACTAAGTATATCAAATCACTAGACAAAGATTTAACTTTAGTTATATCCTCACTAGACATTTGATGCCTTGTATCAGGCCCCTGCACAAGATCAGTAATAAAGCTGTATAATTTATTAGGTATACTACACTCTCCTTCAATTATAGATTCTGGTGTCAATTTTTGTGGAAGTTTTTTTAATCTTTGTTTTTAATATCTGACCTAACAGCATAGGCCACTTTCTGAAATTTGATACGGTTTTCACTTTTAAGTAACAAATTCTCCTGAATAAGTTTATCTACACAAAGTTTTTTTTTTAAAAACAACTTTTTATTTGAATAAAAACGTTGCTTAATTTCAATGAGATCATTGAATGAGTTTGTAATTTTTTTTTTGCAAGTGTTGAGAATTAAAGGCCATAGAATCAGTAGCACCAAACTCAACTAATAACATTCTATAATAAGAACATATATCAACGAGGTAATAAATGTTTTCTTTTTCAATTACTTCCTCGTTTATGAAGTGTTTGAGCTGTTCATATGCTTCTTTGTGTACCTTTCTTTTATCGTGCCATTCGCTTTCTTCATTTATTTTGTCCAAAGAACTCAAATACTTGTTTTGATATTGAGACCTACAAACAGCATGATAAAATAATGTTTCAGTATTACTTAATTTCTCACATAATTCAATGTCCTCCAAGCTCTCAGCATACAATTTAAATGTATCACGAACGGATTGCTCGCCAATTCGTAAGTATTGTCTTTTGAGACCGACTCTCTTTTCAAACTGGTTACAAATCACACAAAGTTTTTTCTCACGATCTTGCGATGTTGATGGACCACTTTTAGCCACTTCTTGAATTACTGCTGGAACCGACACGGTAGAAAGCGATGCCGGTGGTCTCGCTGATAATGATAACACTTCAGTGAAGTCAATCTAAAATAAAATAAGAATTTTGTACAAATAAAGACTTAATTTTGTCGTGAAATTTTGTTTGAATTTTATAAACGAGCGTATTATTTACCGGTGACGATGAAGATGAACTGGCAATATTTTTGTCAAATGTTATCTCTTCGAAGACAATAACCGCGGAGCTTGGTTCAGATTCTTGCGAAGGCGGACATTGTGATGAAGTAGCAACTTCAAGAACATCATGATAAGCGCGAATTACATACAATTACGAATTTTGTAGGTAAATAGGTACCTATTCAAAGAAAATTGTATATCGCCTGAACAAAAACAAAAGGCAATATTTTGGTGTTAGCCATTGATTTCGAATAAAAAAAATATATATTTTTGCTATATTTAAAATAACAAAAAAACTGAGATATGTCTCTTTCGTGTCGGGTCTGAGTCACAAATGACCGTTCTTCTTTAAAATTAAAAACTTAGGTCAAGTAAAACAATGTTTAGGCCTAAGAATTAATATGTGTAAAGATGTAATTACTGTTGACCAAGAGCAATATGTTGATAGTCTATTAAAGAAATTTAATATGTCATATTGTAAAACTGTAGATACTCCTATGGAGGCAAATTTAAAACAAGAAAAATCACCACATGTATGTAGTGAGTACCCATATCAACAGTTATTTGGTGGATTAATGTACTTGGCGGTCCTCACCAGGCCAGACATTTCATATAGTGTCAGTTATCTTGGCCAATTTAATAATTAATATAGTGAGACTCACTGGAGACATTTAAAGAGGGTTTTAAAATATTTAAAGAAAACCAAATATTATGGTCTTGTTTTTCGCAAGGATAATTCTGCTATTGAAGGTTTTGTAGATGCAGATTGGGGTTCAGACGTTACTGACAGAAAATCATATTCAGGCTTCTGTTTTAAATTGTCAAACACTGTAATTTCATTTGAATGTAGAAAACAAAGGAATGTTGCTTTGTCTAGCACTGAAGCGGAATATGTTTCCTTGTCTGAAGCCAGTAAAGAGGCAATTTATTTAAAGAGATTATTGTCTGAAATCTATGGAAAATCGGATACTATTGTTTTATATAATGATTGTCAAAGTGCTCAGAAACTAGCATTAAATCCTATTTTCCATCGAAGATCTAAACATATACGATATAAGATTTCATTTTGTGAGAGAAGCTGTCGCCAATGACTATATTAAAATTGCATATTTGGAAACAGCTGAAATGCCTGCAGATATTCTAACAAAAAGTTTAGGTTCTGTTAAACATCATTACTTCACTAAGAAACTTGGCATTTCACCTGTTAATTGATTCCTAGATTATGTATTGATTTTGTTAAGTGGAGGTGTTGTTTTAATTAGTATGGTAACAATATCAATACAACTAGCGCCCTCTACATTATTTGTGTGTACTAGATTGTCACTAAATAATAAAAGCTTACTCATTCGTTTGCCGTCAAGTCAACCGTTGTTTTATTAGTTTTGACTAGCAAATGGGAATTTGATGGATCGTCGAGCCAAAGCGTTTATCATCAAAAGACGAGTGGAAGTCAGCTAAGTAATCTGGATAGTAACTTCATGATAAAATGTGTAAAATGTCTTGTGCCTCTGCGGCTCGCCTCAAACGATCTTATAATTTTGGGAAAACGAGCGACCATCCTCAACGTCATTTTGCTGCCGCCATAATGTTTAAATTTATGAAAGAATTAAAAGAAAATGTACAGACAGAGCTGGCAGCAATAAAAGATGAGATTAAGGCCTTAATGACATCTACCATCACTGATGGAATCAGTATAACACACCAGCTAAATGTTGACCTAGAGTAACAACAAACAGATTTTCAAAAATATAAAAGCCAAATAGGGAACTTTGTGCTTCCGGATAATGTACAAAACAGGGTTTTATATGTATACCGAACTTAAAGAGGCCTTCTTTATGAATCTACCACACAAAGCCATATATACAGGGTGAATTTTCCAAGTGGGCGTGGATGACCAAATTCTAAACTATGAGGAATAGCGAAAAGTAATCAAAGGAGTCGCGGGCTCGATTTTGATAAAAACTAAAACTGCGTCATTGGATTTTTGAAAAATCAATATTTCTAGCCAGTAATCGAACCTGTTGATTTAAAAAAAAACCCACTGTATTATTACACTATTCGATAGTGTCCCTAATAAGAATCAAATTCTGGGAAGTAATGACATACGGCAAACTTATATCATTACAAATATTTTAAATATGTAAATAATTTTTTTTTTTGTTAAGATGAGTTTCGACGGTTGATTGAAGAAATGGACCTGAGAACACAGAAGCCATCACAGCGACTTAGGGCAATGGCGGTATTAGCAAAGAATAGTAGTTGTAACAGAGGAGCCACTGAAGAGGTTGTGGTTAAACCGGTTACCACCGGGCGTACGAGTGGTACTAGCAGTGAGCAATGATACGAAATTAGAAGACCTCGCTGCTATGGCAGATAAACTTTGGAGAACATAGATACCGGTGAGGTAGCGTAAATCACACCGAGCACGTCCGCCTCGTCAGGCGACATCAACGCAGTTTTGGCCGGTTAGTTAAAAGCGTTATCAGTAGAAAAGAAGGAGTTGCGCGGGAAGATTAGCGAAATCAGGAAACGAGACGGTAACCCGGGACAAGACCGGAGAGGCCGACAATGGCAGAAGATGCGTTTCAGGTCCAGTAACCGATCTTTGACGCGGCGGACACCTAGCTCCCCAGATTGGATATGCAGACATCGTTACCGCTACTAGGTAAATGCTCGGGTGTGCGAGGTCTAAGAAGCAGTAGAGTACGGGAAACTAGAGGCTGTGTGCAAGATTATTAAAGTGGGATGGTGCAGCTGAGAGCTGTCAGGATAGCGAGATGATCCAAGGCGGTCTCCGCGAGCATTTTAAGCGACTCATTATCGGATAAGAAATAAATTGTAATGCCTGTAATATAATAAAAAATAAATATAAATACATCCCGTATAAGCATGGAGTGCATGAGCATGCGTGTGAATATATGTTATTTGGACATGGCACACGGCTCACGTCCCGCGGCCCCTCGACTTGTCCGCGAGCGCCCGAGTAGTACGCACGCGCACCTCGTAACAAACTTGGTTTTTATGATCAGAGGCATCTGTCATACATGGAGGCAACCTATTGCATACTATTTTTTGAGGGAACAATTTCAGCACATGAGCTCATGAGAATTTTAAAAGAAATTATTACTCTGCTCGTGGAAACTGGTCTAAAACCGCTAACACTTGTGTGTGATCAAGGATCAACATTTAGGTCATGTTTTAGACAGCTAAAACAATCGACTGCTCGTATTCGCAGCAATCAATGCAGAGAAAATGGTAAATTTTATCACTATTTTATACAGTTGCTATACTGTTGCTATATTCCTTAATTTTAGTTTTTTTAATTGATCCAGATGTTACAATTCACATAGCTGGACAAGATCTTTTTTTTGTTCACGATGCACCACATCTTTTAAAGAGTGTCCGCAACAACTTCCTTACTAAGGATATGTTGTTAAATGGGAAAAGAGCATCAGGGGCGGATATTACATATATTTACGACCTAGACAGTAAATCAGGTCACACCAGAGCAATACCGAATTTGACTGCACATCATGTGGATCCAAAACACATCAATAAAATAAAGGTTAAAGCAGCCACCCAAGTGCTAAGTGCACGAACGGCTGCAATGCTTGATATGCTCTTCGTAAGTAGTACACACATCAACACGGTCTAGGGATATTTCATACTCAATTAAATAACTCGAAAAGTACTGGCCGCATTGGAATCTTTTATACACCGATTTGTTTGTAATTTATCTCAGACTAATTCCAAATTTAAATTTTTGAAAATTCTTTTGTTTCGGTGGCAAAAAATGTCTTGATGTATAGGAGAGGGAATTTTCATTTGTGCGAAATTTAGAAAACAATACGAATTACGTTTAGTTACAGTTTTTTTTCATTTTTAAACGAAAGATAAAGTTAAAGTTGAGGTATTGTAGCCATGCAACGCCGACATTTGACGAGGGCGGAGATGTTACGAGCTGTGGGAATGCTGGAAGCTGGATCTGTTCAGCGTAATGTTGCTGAGGCCATAGGGACCCATCAAAATGTAATTTCAAGATTGTGGACACGCTATCGTGCCACAGGTGAAGTAGCGGAGAGGCACCGGGGGCCAAGTCGCATCACTACCCCCAGACAAGACCGATTTTTGCAAATTACTGCGCGAGCACAACCAAATGCAACGGCGACTCAATTGGTCCAAAGGCTGCGAGTGGAACACCAAGTGCTTGTGAGTGACCAAACTGTAAGAAGGCGACTGCATGAAAGCAATCTACGCTCTCGTAGACCACTCCGGGTCCCACCTTTACGGAGAGGCAATCGTGGACGACGATTAGAATGGGTTCGGAACCACGTGGACTGGGGCCGTGAGCAATGGTCCAATGTGCTGTTCACGGATGAATCCAGGTTCGGCTTCCATCCAGATTCACGAAGGACGCGTGTTTGGCGAGTTCCTGGACGATGGAGCCGTCTCCAGAACCCTCAGGAAGTTCACCCATACCAAGGAGGAACAATTATGGTTTGGGCAGGAATTCGTCTTGGAGGACGGACGGATCTCGTTTGGGTGCGGGGCAATATGACGGCAGAACGATACGTCCAACAGGTGCTGGGGCCCGTAATCTTGCCCCACAGAACACAAATGGGGCAAGATTTCCTGCTCATGCACGACAATGCCCGGGCACACACGGCGAGAACGGTAGCAGCTTGGTTACATACACATAATGTTAGGGCCTTAGACTGGCCTGCTCAATCGCCAGATCTAAATCCCATTGAGCATGCGTGGGATATGCTGCAAAGAAGAGCTCTGAAGGAAGTTCCTGAAAATCTGGCTACAGACGATCAACTTTTTGCGCACCTCAGAAGGACATGGGACAATATTCCGCAGCAAGACATTAAAACCTTGTTCTGAGCATGCCGAATCGTTGCCGATGTGTTATGAAAATCATGGGCGCTTTCTCAGACTACTAACTTCAAGTTTATAAACACAAATTAAATGATTTTTCTATTTTTTTCAGTTTTTACTCACAAATTAAAAGTTCATTCATATACGATTTCCGTCTATGCTTCATTTTTTTTCCATAAAATCCTGAAATTTTAATCTAAGTACCTTAACCATTATTAAAAAATGGTAGAATATTAAATAACGTATCTTTTAAATATATACATGTCATATAAATAATTAACACATTGATAGTAATTCGCTTTTTTAAAAATATCCCTAGACCGTGTTGATGTGTGTATTATAATTTTAATTGTAGTTAATTGAGTAAATGTTTGTGTGATATACATCACATGAAAATTACAACTGTTTCATTAGCCACAAATGTAAAAAACGTTCATTAAACTTTTTACCAAACATTAAATGCTCTAAAGTGTATAAGGTAGGTAGTGACATCCCTGAAGAAATAAATGGAGGTAATATTTTTTTTAAACAAATTAAATATTTCAGATAAGCGGCTCAACACTCCTATGAAGACAATGGAGACTACGGCAGTAGTGGTGACATTTTTTGACGACTTGTTTGATAATGTGAATGGATCGCCAGGTCAACCAAGGGGCAAACTTAGATGAGCAGTAAAACCAAATTCCCCTCATCAAGAGTTTTGGCAAAAAGCAATTTAATCCCTAAAAAATATTAAATATATTGACACCAATAGTAAATTGGCTAGGCAGACTGCAAAGCCGAGACATGTACGTCCTGCAAGCCTTGAAGGATGGATTACCGCGTTACAGAGTTTTCAGGGTCCAAATTATAATTTACAGAATTTGGAGTGAAATACTATTACCCCAGATTAATAAATCAAAATCCTCATGAGAACTTCTTTGGTCGCATAAGAGCGATGAATTATCGCAACGTCAATTCCGATGGAAATAGTTTTATGTACGCCTTCAAGTCCTTATTAATGTCGAATATATTGAGCCCGCACTCAAAATTTTTAAACTGTGAAAAGATGACGGCGACACATTGGTTGACTTAAATTATCTTTTTACTAGCTGTCATACAATAGAAAATGAAGAAAATATTACGCCTAATTTAAATTTAACACCGTCATCTTCAAAGGGTCCGACAGGGTCAGAGGGAGCTTTAATTCATAATGTAATTTCGGAAAAAGTAAGGGTCCAAACTTCGGCTTATACTGCGGGATACATGAATACATCTATAGGAAAATAATAAAATAAAAATTGATATTCTTGCACAAAAACTTACGCGACAAAAGAAATCCAGAGGATACATGAATTTATAAAACATAGAGAATACAAAAGATTGATAAATAATAATTTGGCTTACCCAATCGGGAAACTGTTGTGGCTGTATATAGAAAAGTCTCAAAATATTCACGATTTTTTTAATGAAAATGGTTACAAAAATAATGTAAAAAAAAATCTAAAACGGCTGATTGCCAAACTTGACATGTCTTGGTTGGGCTGCAAATAGCACAATAAAGATGTAATTAAATATTACATAACACTTATAATTCGCCTGCAATGCCACAATTGGTGCAATATAATAAATAAAATTTTAGGGGGGGAAAATAGAAGAGAAATATGTACACAAAATGCAAAATATGCAACAGTTAGCTTTAAGAAAATATAAAACCCATAGGGAAAAGAAAGCTAATAAATGACTACAAAATAATGTATGATAATTTGTTTTATTTATATATTTACCTAATAGAATTAATGATAAAACCCTGAACCCTAGCTGGTTTTGTCGATATTGGGTACATCACTACACTACACTAAAAATTATCGATAACAGCTATTAGATTGAAAGCACTATTTTTTTTCTCTTGCAACACTATTATATATAATTATTTTTTTCTTTGGCAACACTTATTTTTTGTATGCGTGTGTGACATGTCAATATAAAGCAACAACAGCGCCATAACTGTTCATGTAGGAACTAAGCAAATTCGACTGTCTCATCTGTAGCTTACTACATGTTAGTAATTTGTGCCGCGAGCGCCCGAATGAGACGCACGCGAACCCCGTAGCAAATCGACAACGCGAGAACTGTCGGGATTATTATGTGATTTATTTTATTGTAATATACCAGTTAACTATACAGTCCATTATTTATTCCGCAAGAATCCAATCCGAACAGGCGAACATATAAAAAATATACATATTAAGTATACATAATTATACACAAATATAGATCACGTAGATTTAAGTTAGTATCGTAAGTTTAGATGATAATATGACTCCGATGTGGGAGTAATGTAACTGTGATCCCTATAAAAAGAAAACTGTAAACAAATAAACAATCCAAAAAAGGACGCGGGCCACCAAGTCTACGGTAATTATTTCTTAAAAAAAAAAAACCTATAATTATTACCATAATACAATTGTACGTTTCACCAAAGTAGTTTAGATGTTTGTGATTATTAATGCTTCAGATACCAAAGCGTAATAGAGTGCTAAAGGACAGGGGCTTACTATATTCAAAAGAAACAGGAAGCCTGGAAGTCCATTACTAAAGATTATATTAGCCTTTGCACGACTGGGCCTAGGGATGAAACAATGCTAAAACATTTTTATAATAGTATCAAGCATCGTGCAAGAAAAGATTCTGCAAATGAGAATGTGAGCATAAAAAAATAATATCGTACAGACGCCAGCATCAAGGTACCCGAAACTTAAATTTTCCCAATCAACATTGAACCTTATGCTTTAGCGGTAAAGTTGAAAATCTATTAAAGAAATTTGAAATATTGTAGTAGCTTAATGTGCTGGCGTCTGTAAGTACCTATTGACTGATAAGGTAATTCTTATGTTTAATATTATATTACTCTAAATCTACACTGGTCATATTCCTAGTAGGTATAATGAAAATACATAACGTTTTTATGAATTTCAAAGGAAAGAACAATGTCAGGTTTCGGCTTACACAACTTTTAAAACTAAATTCACACGGACACGAAGTTTGTACCTACAATTGTGGAGAGTGAATCAAGTCAGTCAATTGTAGAAGAATTTCAGCCATCTCTAACTCCAACACCAGGGCCATCGTCGACGTTGCCAGTCCCGCAGATGCTTATGAATGTCATTGAGTTATTGGAATTCGGCCGGGCATCAGACACTCAGGCTCGTTGCTTTTTCCCTAAATGCCGTCAACTTGAGAGATTGAGTGTTCCAATATCAATTAGAAGAAGATTATTTTCGGGAGTATAATTATTATGTGCCAGAAAACTGTCGAATTTGTTCTCACCATTTGAGGAGCAATGACTGGCCTGAATTGATGGAACCAGAAATGTTATCCACACATTTACGGCACAACATATTTGTTACATTTTCAGGAGCTCTTGACAATAAATGCTGCTGCTTCTTGACGGTCATGTAGGTCACACTCAAAATTTAGAAGTTATAGATTTAGCTCGTCAAAACGGAGTAATTATACAGGGTGTCTCAAAACTATCCAACTATGTATTTCAAGAGTGAGCGAGAAGCAAACAAGGCGCGGGGGAGGGGTGGCGCAGGCGTCGTTTACTAGAGCGTTCCTTAAATTCTTAGTTGCAATCACGCCGTACGCGGAAGAGCAACACTCGTTTTGCGTGCGCGCGTATTTCGAGAACAATCGATCACTCATTCGAGTTCGACGGATGTATCGGTTACATTATCGACTGCGCAACATTGCGGAAACTCCAAGCAATGCAACAATATAGCTTGGATCCAGACATTCAATACTACTGGAAACACTATTGGCGAAATCCATCACGGCCGTCCAAGGACAGCAAGAACGCCTGGAAACAGTCAGTTGCAGATTCTGTATGCCGACAGCCTCGACTCAGCGTACAATTCACCGCAAAATGCGATCTGATTTACACCTAAAGGCCCAGAACATTCAGATTGTGCAAGCTCTTCATGAAAATGATTACGTTACAAGATTTAATTTTGTGAATGTAATGTACGGATCCCGAAGTCAGCTTGCGTGCCGCAAAGCCGAACACACCGGTGTTCATCTCCCGCCTACACTACACCACTAAGGCGGAGGACATCGTGGAGTACTTGCGCCAGAAGACGAGGTACACGCCGAGGGTGCAGTTACTGGAGTCGCACCGCAACGTCAACTTCAAGGCGTTCGTGGTGCGCGTACCAAATTGTTATCTGCCCGTCGTCATGGAAGAAGACTTCTGGCCACAGGACGTGGTGTTCCGTCGCTTCCGCGGACAAGTACCACAGAGCAGTACAAGAACTAGCTAGTGAAGTGATGTACTATGCTCCATTTGTTTAGGTAATTAAATAAAGGTAAACAAAAAAACCACGTGCCATGGTTAACCGACTAAACGTAATACCAGTCTATTCAGTTGTCGTGCTACGTGACAGTTGTCCTCTTCAATTTAGCAACGTTATAATTCGTTAATAATGTTGCTAAATTGAAGAGTACAACTGTGACATAGCATGACAACTGAAGTGAGTGGTATTACGTTTAGTCGGTTACTAAGTCACGTGGTTTTCTTTGTTTACCTTTATTTAATTACCTAAACAAATGGAGTATAGTTTTATAATAAAAATATGTATGTTTAGGTTAAGGTATTTATCTTTGGGCCTGCGTCGCCTGAAATAAATGAATAAATAAATAAATAAATGTTAGAGAGATTTAACAATTTCAACAACATGTTCTTTAGCTATGAGGCACATTTTCATTTGGACGGATACGTCAGTCGTCGAAATTGTCGTTTTTGGGGAGCAACGAATCCACAGACATTACATAAACGCCCGTTGCATAGCCCCAGAGTGAACGTGTGGGTCGCTATGTCGGCGAACTGCATTATTGGGCCGTACTTTTATGAAGATAACAGAGGACATGCAGTGACTGTAACTTCTGCACGCTATGTCGACATGATACGAAATATTTTCGGGCGTCAACTGCAACAATGTGAGCATTATAACCGGCTGACATGGTTTCAACAGGATGGGGCCACATCGCACACCACTAACAACTCTTTAGCTGCATTGCATGAGTTGTTCCGAGCAAAGGTGATTTCACGAAGAGGTGATATTGAATGGCCACCTCAGAGCCCTGACTTGACCCCACCTGATTTTTTCTTGTGGGATTATCTTAAGAGCGTAGTCTACGAGAATAATCCACGAAAGGGGAATGCCCACTCTCCATAGTGACCTAGGCCCAAGATGGACATCAAATATTACTCTAAAAATAGAGTGTTTTAAAATCTTTGTAGTATTGGATATCTAAAAAATATATTCAAATGGACGCCATTATTTTATAAATATTTAAAAAAAAATGTTTTGAGGTTAATTTTCTATATGAAAAAGTGTGGGACTGTGAAATAATTCAAGAACTTTTCTTTTTTCAATGCTTAATTACAATTCACACAATGTTCTTCAGTCATTGTATAAAACGTAAATTGATCGGTATCCAAAATCGAATGCAGCTGTGATCCTTGATTCCAGAGCCAAAGTTGTCGTTGAAGGTGAGAACAAAATCCATAAAACAAAGCCTAAGTCGTTGGTAAAAATCGGAATCTAGTCCATATAACAAAGCTAGGTCGCAGTAAAACAAATCGAAGAAAAATCAAAATAAATCCACATTGAGCGTAAGCAACAAGTGTCAGATTTTTTTTTTAATAATTTTTATTCATGACCATAGATACAAGCAGATTCAATCCAGTGTTGTCACTATCACGAAAAAATAACATTAAATCGATATATCGATTACTTTTTTAAATAACCGTTTTTCTTATTCTGTTTTTTTACGAGTAGGTACACGTTAGTTTTTATTTTCATATATGTTTTCTTGTAGCTGGTTTTTGATTACAATACCAGTTATGTCCCGTGGATAATGTGGGTATGTCGTTGAGGTTATTGTATTTGTTTATAAATCGATTCGAATCGATTGATTATTGATAATATTTAAAATATATTTTGATGCTGGCAATATTTTGCCAGCGTCAAAATCAAAAAAGTTCTTGTTTTTCAATGGAGTTACTTTTTTTTACGAATTGTTGTAGATTGTAGTGGCGCTCATTTGCAAGAAAGTATATACATATTTATTTATGGCAAAATTAATGCATAAAGTATTTTTTCTCTAGTTTAATGTCCACTGTGGGCCTCAAATGGGCATTCGCCTTTGACAGATTTAAAAAACAATATTGAAGAAAAAATCGAAAAAATCATGTTCGTGAACGGGCGCCGTCAGTAGGGACTGGTCATCTCTTTGCTGCCATGGCTTATTTTAATTTACTATTTGAATTGTTGTTTTTTTCTCATCTTTTCATTATGGACGCTTTTAACGTTCTGCATCGTTCTCACATGTATAATTTTTAACATGAATGATGTAACCAAGACTTTGTAACCACATTATTTTGATTTAAAAGAGTGTCCATGGAGTTTCTTGCCCGTTCTTCTCCATAGGTACCTACGCTTTGGAATGGGCAACTAGCTTCATTTTTTCTGACTGACTGACTTCTTGACAATTCAAAAGTGCCTGTAAATGGTTTAATTGAAATAAATGCTTTGAGTTTGAGTTTGAATCAGGAGTATTCCTCGACCACTTCTTCAAAAGTTTTTGAAAGTGTACGCAAACGGTTTGAGGAGTGCCGTCAACGTGATGGCTGTCATTTAAATAACGTCGTGTTTAAAAAGTAAAATTTTGTTCCTTATCTTTTAATATGCCTATGGCCAGAAGGAGTGTCGTTTAGGCGCTTTGCTTACATTAATAAAAATAGCAATACCAGGATTAGTGAATTGAAGCAAAATAACAAATAATGGATTTACAAACTAATACGAACATTACTTCTAAAGGACATGGATTTTTTGTGGCCTTGTACGGACAAAAAGTTAATAATATCTAAAAAATAACTGATAATATTTGAAATCCCACCACAGCTTTTGTTACTTGGCAAAAAATTGCAGAAAATATTTCAATTTAAAAGATTATTATTTTGATTCAAGTATTCGGGGAGGTCTTTATGTTGCCAGTTTTGGAAATAAGATGGTAATTGGGGCATGCTTATTGTAAGAATTGATATGATTTCACGAGTATTTTTAAAATATAGAATATCAAAACTGTATTTAAAGCGTATTGAATAATAATTACACTGAACTGAACTGAACTGAACATGATATTGAATAATTGATTAATGTATCAATTTCATTTTTAAAACAAATAGATAAGACCAGTCTTTAAAGTATGTAATGGCAGCACCTTCTTTATCTTTCATAATAATTGTCACTGACTGTCATTGTCATGTATGACATAATGTCATTATGCTTTACATAGAGTTAAAACTAATGTAGAGGGGACATTGAAAGATAAAAAATTCTACGCAATATTTTATTTTTTTCTATACGAAATATCCTGTGTGTTAGAAAGACTACCCTTTACTGCTTATATATGCCATTATTTATTTTTAACGATCCCAATTATATGACGACCGTAAGTGATTGTTGCACTGTCTCATACACACATTTGCATGTCATGTTTAGTTTAAATCAGTGCTTACACTGAACAATTGCTTACAATTGTTCGTGAACCAATAAAAATAAATAAATGACCGTGGTGACCCCAGGGTCATAAGTAATATTTTTGGAATCGTCTCATAAAACAAAACCAACCAAACCCTTCTTGTCAGCCGGGTTTGGTGCTTTCTATTTTATTTATAACTCTATGGTGCCGCGTGTGACAACATCATGAATGTTTTGTTGTGATTTCTTGTGAATTGTTCAAACATATAATAATTGGCTGTGTTTCTGGTTATCTTTTTGCATTTCTTAGTGACTTCGCCTTTCATGATTTTTACATTGCAGTTTACCTTGGCTATAATAACAATCCCTATAACTCGCATCTCGGACAACTCTGATGTTGCCTGGTTTCCAACGGAGATCCAACGTTCTGTAAACTGGGGCATTGTGAAAGAATCATTTATGATACATTCGTTAGATTTGAGTGAAATTCAATCTGTTGGAAGACCGTGAAATACTCCGTGATCGACAGCTTTGAATTTAATTTTTTTGACAGGTTTGAAATCATCAGATTTGGGAATGGTCTTGTAGCCCTTCACCAAGTTTTACGATGAACAAAAACGTACAGGGTTTTGAAACACTATTATTGCTTCATAATACATTTTGTTTTATTTGTGTCCATTCTGGACCAAGCTTGTATGGGACAAAAATCCATCTCCTTTATCAGTTTCAACTGCAAGTCAATTAAAAGGTCTATTGATTATGTTAGAAAGTGTTGCTCCGCGGACATTATAGCCTTACAAGAGACTTGGTTATTCCCCTACGATATTCCAGTATTAGGTACTATTGACCAGGATTTTGCTTATACCGGCTCGTCAGCCATAGATATTTCGGATGGTGTTTTTAAAGGACGACCTTATGGAGGTGTGGCAATATTGTGGCGGAAAAGTTTGTTCAAAGAAGTGACGGTTATCCATTGCAAAAATCCGCGTATCAGTGCAATAAAAGTGTCTATGAATAATCGTGCATTTCTAGTTTTTAGTGTTTATATGCCAACCAACGGAGTGGACAATTTAGAAGATTTTACGTCGTGTTTTGGCGAGGTATGTGCTATAGTTGATAACTATTCAATAGAAGCTGTTTACGTGTTAGGAGACTTTAACGCGCATCCGGGAGAATTATTCGGTAATGAACTAATTAGCTTGTGTACGGACCAACAATGGACCTGTGTAGATATAGATATGTTAGGAAGTGTATCAAATAACTATACATTTATTAGTGATGCTCATGGTTGTGTAAAATGGCTCGATCACTGTGTTACTAGTCATTCTGCTAGACAAACTATTAAAAATATATTTATAAAGTATGATACGTGTTGGTCAGACCATTTGCCACTAATGATTGAGTGTGAATTAAGTACAATTATATGTAAAAACAGTCCGCGTAGTAATAATAGTAAAAATACAGCTGTTTGGGGCTATAGAACTAAGGAGCAGATAAAGAATTATACAAATATGTGCAATAGTAAACTTAATAGATTTTCCGGTTGAATTAAAGCAATGTAGTTATAATGTATGTAATTGTGAGGAACATAGATATTATTTAGACAAAATGTATAAGGACATAATAACGTCGCTAACAGACGCTGCCGTTAACACGTCTGAAACGCGGTCTCGCACACAGAGGAAGAAGAGACAAGTGACAGGCTGGAACAAACACGTATGTGAAGCACACAGGGAGGCCAGAAATAAGTTCTTACTCTGGGTTGCTCAGGATAGACCACAATTTGGAACAATATATGAGGAAATGTGTGAAAGTCGTAAAGTATTTAAAGATAGACTAAAATGTGGCCAAAATAATAAAGAACAATTAAAAATGGATATAATTTCAGAATGTCGAGCCTCAAAGAATTTTAGTGACTTTTGGAAAGCAACCAATGATCTGAACCATAAGTCTGGTCTCCCTGTGAGCGTGGACGGTGCGAGTGATAGCGGGGATATAGCTGAACTATTTAGAGACCACTTTGCTGTGAAATCACCACTAGGTCCGTCATCTGGAGATCCTGGGTCTACCATGACTGGTGACTTGTATAATGTTTCAGCCAAACAAGTACGTCAAATTGTTAGTAGGATGTCTAGGGGCAAGTCACCAGGCCATGATGGACTCAGTATCGAGCATTTGAAATACGCTGGCGTCCATCTGCCGCGTGTGCTCGCGATGTTCTTCACTTTATGCTTGAATCACTCGTACCTGCCCATGGACCTTATGAAAACGGTTATTGTACCGATTGTTAAAAACAAAACTGGCGATTTGTCCGATAAGAACAACTACCGGCCAATCTCCTTAGCAACAATCGTGGCTAAAGTTTTGGACAGTGTGCTTGACTCAGAACTAGATAAACACCTTAATATTCATGACGCTCAGTTCGGTTTTCGCGCTGGACTTTCTACTGAAAGCGCAATTCTGAGTCTCAAGCACACTGTACAATACTATACGGAAAGGAGTACACCTGTGTATGCATGCTTCCTTGACTTATCCAAAGCATTTGACCTAGTGTCTTATGACGTATTATGGGAAAAACTCAAGAGGACAGGCGTGCCTACACAGGTGCAACGGATTTTTCATTTCTGGTATCAAAACCAGAAAAACTCTGTAAGGTGGGCGAACAGCTTCTCAGACACGTACAGGTTGGAGTGCGGGGTGAGACAAGGTGGTTTGAGTTCTCCCAAGCTCTTCAACTTGTACGTGAATGAGCTTATAGTTGGGCTCAGCAGTACTCGAGTAGGATGCAGGGTTGACAATGTATGCATGAACAACTTTAGTTATGCTGATGACATGGTGCTGCTGACCCCAACTGTAAACGCAATGAGACAGTTGCTAGCCATCTGTGAAACATACAGCAATAAGCATGGATTAGTGTATAACTGTAAGAAAAGTGAGTATATGGTTTTCAAGGCCGCCGGTAAGTGTCCGTCATATATACCAGCGATAAAGCTGAATGGTAGTGAACTGAAGCGGGTACATCAATTCAAATACCTAGGACACTACTTTACTGAGGGCCTTGATGACCAAGCTGATGTAGAAAGGGAACGTAGGGCATTGGCGGTCAGGAGCAATATGCTGGCCCGCAGGTTTGCGCGTTGTAGTGAACAAGTCAAGGTGACACTATTTAGAGCCTACTGTCAGACTTTCTACACGTGCAGCCTGTGGTTCAGGTATACGCAGACTCGCAGAGGACGATCAATGCCCTACGTGTCCAATACAATAATGGATTTAGGACGTTGTTAGGGTTGCCCCGCTTTTGTAGTGCCTCTGGTATGTTTGCGGAGGCTAGGGTAGATGGCTTTCATGCCATTGTGCGCAAGCGGCTCGCGTCGTTACTGAGCAGAGTCCGGAGTAGCACTAACAGCATCCTACAGGTAATTGCTCATAAACAGGACTCAAATATCCTGAAAGAATTTATTCGTGTGCAAATTTTATAACTCTAGCTTGTATTATAATATCTATGGACCTAGTCTGAAATAAAGATTTTATTATTATTAATTCATACCAATAAATGCATACAAAAATGAGTTTACTGTATTTTTTTTTCCAACTAAAGTAGTTGGGTCGTTATGAGACATCCTGTACTTTGTTTTCCTCCACACTGCACCCACAGACTGCAACCTGCAGATGTTACTGATTTGATTATGAGGCCTTTGAGCACTTATTACGACCAATTCTCTCGATAAAGCGTTGGAATGTCTGTCCCGCATTTTTGAGTCCTGGACACATTCTCGGGAATTCGTACAGTCCAAACGGGGAAATGCAATGATGGCAGTTTTCTCGGCATCTTATTCTAGGACGACAATCTGTTGGTATGCGCGATTTAAATCAATTGCTGATAGTACTTTCTTACCGGCCAGGTGTTAGGTGAAATCTTTGATTCGAGGTATGGGGTAGCGGTCTGGTTTAGTCACTGTGTTCAGTCGTCCGCCACAGACGCGTAGAGTGCCATTCTTCTTGGATACTACGTGAAAAAAACGTGGAAAATGTGCTAGAGTAGTACATTTTTGAATATGTTTTTTTACGAGCTTCAATTTGTGTATTCCTAATTCTTTTACTTTTCTCCACAAACATCTCGAAAAATGAAAGTAGCAGCCGTTTATAGGGATATTAGAAAAACAGATTGTATTGCTTGCATTGCAGCCTTTTCATAGTCTAATATAAATGATTTTGGAGTCCAATCAGGTATTTGACTTTTAATTAATCTCAGCATAATTTCTTGTCTTTTTTGTTTTGTTCGGGAGTAATGCGTATAATACAGGTACGATGTTATTATGAGTTTTGGAACTCCTAATATCAACATGTAATGTATATAACTGGAAAAATGGTTTGGCACAAAGTTTAAAAGTGCTATCACATAAAACTGTATAGTTTGTGTTGTAAAGTAAGGTCCTGGTAAACTTGATAGCGAGAATCAGTATCCTGTTTTTATTGCGATAGTTTTTTTTTTTTGTTAGCCTATTTTGTGTCCCACTGCTGGGCAAAGGCCTCCTCTTGTTTCTTCCAAACCTCTCTGTCTTGTGCGATCTCTGGCCATGTTGGCCCTGCCAATGATAGTCTGCAGATAAAATTTCTGGAATTAGCCGGTATTACAACTTGGCTTACAGTTTTAAACTACATTTTATCAACGCCCAATGATTTATTCCTTTTCCGATACAACTTATTTTTTATGTTTTTGTTATTTTTTTTTAATTTTAGCCCTTTGTGTTTTAAATTACCGACCGTTTCTCGGAAAATAGTTGGAATAGGCAAAGCTACATCGGTAACATTTTTTTTGACACTTTTCTTTCTCAATATCGCATTCATTTTTGTTTTCGTCCGGTTGACAATCATGATTATCTTCTCTTCTGATAGTGTTATAACAAGTAATTATTAAAATTGCTTGACAGATTTGTCGTTTCACACAACGCCACACAGTTGATTTATCCGTATGTTTTCTTTTGATGCCATATAGATCTATGACCAGCACGAAGAAGTAAAGGTTTTCCTCTTTGAGATGTAATTGTTTCAAAAGCTACTCGATTATGAGAAGTCGATGTATTCACGTATTTGTAGATTCGGTAGACATAACCCAACTAGCAAAATATGTGCTTATAACTATCTAAAAGACTATTTTTTTAACGCTTATGCGATAGGTACTTGTAACTCGCTACAACCCTGGATGTGGGCGCAGTTATAGGAGCATTTTGTTTTTATAGCAATCGTATAATCAACTTACAGAATGTTATTAACTCCTATAATGTACTTGTAATAGCATTAGAGAAGTATAATGAGTCCAATAATTACCCAACAAACATTTTATAAGTCGCCACAACGTGCCGAATCTAACTTTTTGTTCTATAAGCTGGTCGTCTTTACGTCGCAATCACGTTGACACGACCGAGAATAGGCCCATTTTATACGAATCAGTGTCGCAATAGAGACGTTTACCAGTCGTATAAATCACTAAATGGTCGTGCAGTGGTCGTATAGATGTCGAAAGAACCACTTTTTGTCGAGTTATGGTAACTTAATGATGTTATTACCGCTGTTTTACGGCATTTAATCGAATAACCAGTGTTCATCACGACTTTTAAACGGGATTTTGATGTAAAGTGATATATTAATATTATAGTGAATAAACCGGTGATAGTTATACTGTGTTGGAATTTAATTTGTATCATTGAAAGGTGAGTATAATCAGCCATTTTATATTATATATTCATTATTGCATGTCCGAAACTCATGTTCAAGTACATAAATCTGTTGGGAAATTAATGTTATCGAGTAATATGCGCTAGTTTTCTCAATATAATGAACGCGCCTTGTAAATTCTTCAAATTAAGCAATATTTTGTGCTTATAATTTAACAAACGTGCAAACAATTACCTTTATACGACTTAGAGTTTAAGACACAACCGTAATACAACATCTAACGGACCTTTTAATCCGTACACTCTTTTTTATCCATATATTGGCAGCCATTTAACGAAATTTAGGGTTCTTCAAATGAATCTATTTGTGGATAAAACCCATTTTACATACTAGTGATTTATTTATTGGTGGTCTCGGTGATAATACAAAATGATATGTAATATTATAATCTTAGAAACCAGAAGCGGAATATATTGAAAAACAAATTACTAAGTAACCTACAAAGTTATATTTCTTACAAATCATTTTTAAGTAGCAACAAGCACATAGGTAAATAACAAGCGCATGAGAATTATATAACACGACCCCAATCAACACTATAACGTCCCTAGAATACGCCCGTTGCATCCGAAGCCAAACAGCAAGCCGACCCAGCGCCCATTGACAGCACACCATGCCTTTTTTCTTATAAGCTGTCACTCGAACCGTGTAGGTTGGAAGAAGGAGTATCTAAGACGGCCGTTCCTGACAGCGTGACGTCCTCGACCGCAGCATCATTCCCATCATTCGCATCAGATCCATCTCTCACGACCTGACCATCATCATTATGTTGAACATCATCATTATCTGTTAAATACATAAGAGTACATGAGTAATTAAATAACAAAACCACTATGGTTTGAAGCTTATTCAACCTGAAGTAGTTTCAAAAGTTAGAATTCACGAATTTGACCAGTGTTTCAGGCGCAAGCGTGCACTCAAGCGCCAGCAACAAAGACCACCAATAGTCTTTTTTAAAGTTTGAAACAGCTTCAAACCCAAGAGATTCAATGCATCGCTAATGATAGAATCCGGATTTCCATCACTCGCCATACATTGTTATCGACAGAGGCCCAAACATTCGCTTGTCATTTTCACGAATACATAGTAGAGGCCCAAAGGTTATGCTTACTATGAATTTGTGAGACATCGCGTCATTGAGACAGAGGCCCAAAAGTTCTGCATGTCTCCTCGATGACCGCGCAACAACTAGTAACACATCGCGTCATTGAGACAGAGGCCCAAAAGTTCTGCATGTCTCCTCGATGACCGCGCAACAACTAGTAACACATCGCGTCATTGAGACAGAGGCCCAAAAGTTCTGCATGTCTCCTCGATGACCGCGCAACAACTAGTAACACATCGCGTCATTGAGACAGAGGCCCAAAAGTTCTGCATGTCTCCTCGATGACCGCGCAACAACTAGTAACACATCGCGTCATTGAGACAGAGGCCCAAAAGTTCTGCATGTCTCCTCGATGACCGCGCAACAACTAGTAACACATCGCGTCATTGAGACAGAGGCCCAAAAGTTCTGCTTGTCTCCACTATGACCGCGGAACAGAGCAGAGGCCCAAACGTTAGCATGCTCATAACAAATAACTCGCCACTCTCGAAGAAGGCACTGAGCACGTATCCGGCGTCCACTCGCCACTCTCGAAGAAGGCACTGAGCACGTATCCGGCGTCCACTCGCCACTCTCGAAGAAGGCACTGAGCACGTATCCGCCGTCCACTCGCCACTCTCGAAGAAGGCACTGAGCACGTATCCGGCGTCCACTCGACCAATTCTGACCATTTACGGCTTCTAACTTCTGGAATCAGAAAGCTTTAATCCTCTGCGTATTGTTTTTTACAAAACAATACCTCTAAATTAACTAAACAAACTTTGATTATCTAATCAAAGCGAAAATCATCAACCAGAGCCATGTAAACAAACTTTGGTTATCTACTCATAGCGAAAATCATCTACCAGAGCCATGTACCATCGTTATCCACATCAACAACCATCTTTTTCACTGAGAGCCATAGACACCGAGAAAACCACACACGAGTAAACCACTCTCACGCCACGGCTCTCTAGCCGACCAGCAATCGCATTGCTTTCACACATCCAGCGCATGGATCCATGTGCATCACCCTGTGACTACACACTTTTTACTACGGCTGATAGAGATCCCCCACTCGCGTGCTTCTCATAATGTAAGCTTGCTCATCACCACTGTGATTACTATCTATTCCGACTGGTACTACATGACTTACTGGCATCATTTATAACTTATCGTGAGCGGATTTAGAGTACGGTTAGAATTTTAAAGCTTTTAACGTACCTATGGGTATCACCATCCAAAACATCAACTACCATAAACGGACCTCTAAATTTCCGATGATAAGCATCCTGATAATGCTGATTGGTTGTGAAAAGCTCAGAAGCTCGTTGTCTTCTTAGTTAACACGGCTTCTCTATTGGGATGCGAGTTTTCGAATGCAACAACTCGCACCAAGGATCTGATGACTGCGGTAGCCGCGTCTGTGCTCACCAGCAGTTGTAGTGGTGAAGTCTGGGTAGTGGCTTGTCTGCAGATGTTGAGGGTGAGCTGAACCTTCCAGAGCACATCTGACCATTGCGAGCCTTTGTTACCGACCTCGATCCGCAGCATGTTAAGAACGGTTCGGTAATATATTTCCACTTGACCGTTCTCGCGATGCATACCCGGCGTAATAAAGTGTCTCAAAGATCCCAATTCAGTGACCCAATTTTGAAAAGCACTACTGTCGTACATCCAACCACGGTCACATACTATCATAGATGGGGTAACAAATAGCGATACTGCGTTAGAGAATACATGCTTTAACTCATCAGCATCTCGGCTATATAAAGAGTAAAGTAAACAATACTTGGAAAAAGCATCAATTACAATTAAAACGTATTTAAAACCATTTGATTCTGGAAGTGGTCCAAGAACATCAGTATGTACAACAGAAAAAGGGATTTCTGGCTTAGACCAGGACTGGATTGGCTGAGAGGGAGTCCTAGGATTCATTTTATGTTCCTGACATATAAGGCAATGACGTATATACTTCCTCACGAATTGCCGTAGGCTCTGAAACCAAAAATGTCTTAAAACAAAAATGTCGTAAAATCAGATCTGTAGTTCTGTCAGTACCAATACGAGTACGATCATGGTCATCATGGAAAACCCTTAACAGACTGAACCTATGATCCTTCGGGATAAAGCACAAAAGTCGCTGTTCTTCCCCACTAGGTGTAAATTTGTAAAACAATAAATCGTTTTTGATTGTATACCTCGTTGGATCTAATTGCTCTTCCCTCAATTTAGATCAACTCCTGAGTCTCTGCGTCAGCGGTTTGAGCAATCTTTGCCCAGTTGTACGGATTTCGGATATGAGAGACATTATTACAGCTTAAAAAATCTACGTGTTGCATTAATGAACCCTTCCTATATTCAAGAGTGAACGTAAAATCCTGCAAATAAACCCACCAGCGCGCGACCCGAGGCAACAAGTCTTTCTTTCGCTCCGTTAAATTTAAAGAATTGCAATCCATCACTATCTTAAAGTTTACCAATTAGATAGTGGAAAAAATACTGGAGCGCACGTACAACAGCCAATGTTTCCAATTTGTAACTGTGGTACCGCGATTCCGCGCCCTGAGTGGACTTGCTAAAATACCCAACAAACCTCTTTCTCCCACCGCTATGGTCTTGGAGTAAAATAGCACCAAATCCAATAGCACTAGCGTTTGTTTGAAGCTCCGTGAGCAACTGAGGGTCAAATATAGCTAAAAGCGGTTCATTAGTTAAGCAATTTATGTAGTAAAGTAGTCGCGAGCAGCGTCCTGCTCAGAGCCCCACAAAAATGGTTCAAGACTGGCGAACCTCTTCCACATTTGTAGATTTAAAGAACGTACAAGTGCATCTACTTTACCTAAACTCGGCCGTACCTGACCATGTCTAATCAGTCGACCTCAACTCAACAGTACTCAATCTCTACGTCTAGAACAGTACACTTTTTAAGTTTATGGAAAATCCCGCAGCATTAAGTATCTGTAAAACTTCTCTTAACGTTTTAGGACCTACATCTACCGAGTTGAACATGATCATTACGTCATCGATATAGGTTAGAACCCTAGCAGTGTCAATGAAAGGTTTTCATGTTTCAAATATAATCCTCTGATAGACGATCAGAAGGGAGGACAATAACCGGCTTTCGCTAGTTGGATGCAACGGAGTATCACTGCTAGATGCTGTTGGCAATCTACGCCCAATAACTTCTTAACTCGTAAGAATTCGATCAAGGGCTACATCGCGCGAGTTGTCGCGGCGGTCGCACGAGTCTTCGCGATATCTGCGACAATACGAGCGACTACGCGGGCTATGCAAGACACTACGACGCGATGTCTAGATGACCTATTTCTACGGTCTATTGGACTGTTTTGACAGTGGTGTGCAACAATCGGCGGCGTATCACGATCATCCAAATTACCGCAACGATTTTTGCGAGAACCGCCACTAGATTTTTGCTCACAAGAGTGTCTAGTCTACGTCTTTTAGAGACCACGACAAACGCCCTGACATTTTGTAAGAAACACAACTTCGATACTTACGGTTGAAAAGTTTGCACACAATAATCCCAACACTTACTTTAACACTGAGAGTTACTGAGTATTTGAATAGATAGCAAACGGCCTAGAACGCGTGGCGATCCCACTTCTGATCTTAGAAACCAGAAGCGGAATATATTGAAAAACAAATTACTAAGTAACCTACAAAGTTATATTTCTTACAAATCATTTTTAAGTAGCAACAAGCACATAGGTAAATAACAAGCGCATGAGAATTATATAACACGACCCCAATCAACACTATAACGTCCCTAGAATACGCCCGTTGCATCCGAAGCCAAACAGCAAGCCGACCCAGCGCCCATTGACAGCACACCATGCCTTTTTTCTTATAAGCTGTCACTCGAACCGTGTAGGTTGGAAGAAGGAGTATCTAAGAATAATGAACGTTGATAAGTTTTTAACAAAATCAGATTTTCTTATATTGATACGTACGCATTTGAGATGGCCATGGGTATCTACACACTTTATACGCGCAGATCGTTGTTTCGGTTGCGGTTTTCTGATATTTAGTGACGAAACTAAACCTAGACATTTTATAGTGACTCAGGAAAATGTTAAATACTTGATAAATTTTGATTTCTTCTGGTGTACACGTTGCGCTTCCTTTGCCATGTACGATCATTACCCAGAGGATGAATGTGAATATTGCAATTAAAATTATTTTTCTTTTTAATAAAATGACACCATCGATACAAACAAAATAATATATACTTAGAAGAAAATTACCTACATCATCTAAGCTGTAATAAACCTACTTATTTGGATTCAAGATTATGGCGTAAAATAATGTTCTATTAATTATATTAACAAAAGTTTGGATCAGAATTATTTACTTCTACACACTACATTATGTGCTTCAATCAATTCTCGTCTTTAAAAATTATAGTTTGATAGAACTGGCTTACTTTTCGCTTATTGGGTGATTCATTACGTGCATTAGTTGCTAACTCTGCGTGCCCCTTCCCCCGCGCGCCGAGCGGTGGCTTCCAGCCGCGCCGCGGTGTCACAGCGCTCGCTCTCGCTCACTTGGTTTTGAATAGCCGAAGTGAGTGTTGGTGTCGCGCTGCCCCGTTATCAAATTACGAGTGTAAGTGCTAGTTCACATCGACTCGCGGACACAAAATATCGAAAATACATAGGTAGTTGATGTTAAAAAATTATTAATGGTAATACTTACTTTTATTCTAGACGTTCAAGAAAAATGCCATTCAAAATTATAGAAACAATCGAGCGTGGAAGACGATTAATTGCAGCAGTTCCTTCATCATGGGAAAGTGATGGAAATTTATATTGGCCAAGAAAAAATGTGATTTCATTGAAAAAGAATGAAAAGTCTACACCTCAATCAGACTGGAAGTGTTTATCTTGCATACTATTACGGGATAATATCTTAGATTATAAAACTGCAGAGCAGGAGACTATTGTGATGTCTGACGCCACAGACACAGACAACAAGGAAAATGAACATCCACGAACAAATACCTCAATTACTTTAAATTTGAACAACCTGGCAATGGAATGTATACAGGTAAATTGGTTTATCTTTAGAAATAAATTCATACTTTATTGTCAGTTCTATTTATTCAATCAGCGGAAATTTATCATTGTTTCAAAAATGATTATTTCGCCCTTCGATTTCATTTGAGAATAGATATGTTACCGGCCAAACCCGATTTCAGGACAAACTAGTTTAGCCTAGGCTAAACTAGTTCTTCCTATACGCGATAGGGGGTGCCCTTCGCTCGCCCTTGGATCTTATGTCGACGGAGCCCCGCTTCGCGGGGCCCCTATTTCTGTGTAAAGGGTTTAAAGTAACCTAACCAAACCGAACCTCGGGGTGCCCTTCGCTCGCCCTTGCATCCTATGTCGACGGAACTAGTTTAGCCTAGGCTAAACTAGTTTGTCCTGAAATCGGGTTTGGCCGGTAACAGATATATTCACTAATATTTGCGTGAATTTTATAGGTATGGTATTTACATTATGAAATGTGACATGTGTGTGTGTGTGTTATTTGTGTGTCTGTGTGTTCATGTGTGTGTGTGTGTGTGTGTGTGTGCGTGTGTGGGTATGTCGATATTGACTGGCTAATAAATGCACATGCGTGTTGCCATTGCTGGCGCATAGTATGTGTGTGTATTTGCGTAGCTTTATAATCAAATTGTTTTTCGTGTATTATTTATAGGCAAATAAACTGGCTGAAGAAACATCTCCAAAGGAGACGACAGAACATGCAACCTCGCTTATGGCAGCTAAAGACTCATCTTCAACAATGGCGACAGAAGACGCATCCTCAGTTATGATGGTTAAAGATTTATCCTCAATAATGGAAATTGAGTCTAATGCACTCATACCTACAGTTGTAAATAACATCTTAATACAAGACCTCTCGCAGGTTAGTTCACTAATCCATAATAAAAAATAATTATGTACTGTCAGCAAAAGACAATGTTGCTCTTGCTTAGCCTAAGGTTGACATTTGCTTGCATACTGTGAAAACGGTAACGTTGATTTCAAATAAATATGTTAAGCACGTAGCATTTAATCAGTTCTGACAGTTAGGCCCAGTTTTTCGAACGCAGATTATAGCAAAATTAATATGACAAATGGTCAAGCGCTGGTAAACTACTATCATTGGCTGTTGACAATACATTGAACCAATCGTCGTAGCTATCGCGCGTTTGATAATTTGCCACATATAATCTTCTATCTAGAAACTGGACAGTACTGTTGCAAAGGATTCATTGCCAAAACAGCAACACTTTCTTTTGTCTATTGTATTTTTTATCTGTAAAAGTGTCTAATTTTACAGTGTGTTTGTATGTGTGATATGATAGCTATTTTGTATTGTGTAGTTTGCATAGCCTTGATCTCACCAGATAAATTGTTTGTTTTTTCAGGAAAATACTAGCGATTCTAATGTAGCTTCCAATATTCAAAATATACAGCCAGATGAAATTTTACCGGAACATGATCTTCAATTTACAAATCCATCAAGCACCGTTACCGAAACTATACAGGTTCCTCAAGAAATGGGATATTTCATCGAAATGATGTCAGCTATTCAAGAAAATCAAAAAGTTCTTTTCGAAAACCAACAAAACATTCTTAAAGGCCTTGCTAAAATAAACACTAAATTAGATGAATACTTCACGAGGTCACAGGGACCATTTCAACAAGAACGACAGGAACAGCCGCCGCATTTCAAAATAATCACGAATATAGACGAATTAACTAATTTTGAGGAACAACTGAAATGTCCCTTAATGGTATCTAAATATTTTGAAGAACTTTCTATAATATGTAGTCATAAAAAATCTGCTCAAAATAATGCGTATGCATTAGTGGATTCCATGTTCGACCGCAAACTTATGACGCGCTGTTCCTGGGGAGGAGGTTCAAAGGGGGAACCTAAACATTGCTTCAAAGCTTTTTCAAAAACAATCGATTTGTTTCTTAAAGTAGTGCATCAATATGATGAAACGTTTACTAAACCAAATTGTGAGGACTTTTTCAAAAATGTCATGCGTCATTCCACAAAAAGAAACGAAGCCAAACGTGTACGTAGTTCCACAACGAAGAAGAAGAATAGAAATAGGGCTGCTGAAAACCAATTGCAAGATGCAGATCGGCCGGGCCAGGGACTGCCTAACATTAGTGATCAGACTCAGTAAACTAGCTTATTACCTTCTACATTTCTGCGGCAGACACTAACACGAGTCGACTTGTGCTACAAAACAGTTCCGTGATTGGCCATTTCCGCGCTAAGACACTAGCGCGATTGGACATTTGAACGCCAAGATACTTACGTGATTGTACACGAGTGCGATTGGCTGTTTCCGCGTGTGCCAGTTCCGCGCTAGACACATGAGCGATTGTATAACTTACTTTTGCGTTAGTACCGCCGCGCGTTTGCGTTTGCCGCGATAGACACTTACGAAAATGACAAATCACGTAAGTTATACAATCGACACATGAGCGTGTCTAGCGCGAAAATGGCACACACGTAAACAGCTAATCGCGCTCGCGTACAATCGCGCTAGCGTCTTGGCACGGAAACGTCTAATCGTGCAAGTGTCTTGGCACGGAAACGTCTAATCGTGCAAGTGTCTTGGCGTGGAAATGTCCAATCGCGAAAGTGTTTGGTAGCGCAAGTTGACTCGAGCTAGTATCTGCCGCGGAAATGTACCTCGCAGAAGTGTCCAGTTACCAGAATTATGATATAGACTCTATTATATTATTTTATAATTTGAAATTGCGATTGAGTTTGAGTTGATAATACTATTTTTTATATTACATAATTTTTTGCAAGCTATATTCAGCATTATAAGTACATCCATCCATTAAAGGCTTGTAAACTTTATAGCTATTTATGATGCTGACCATACGTAAATGTAAAAACTATTAAACTTAACATATGTTAAGTTTCGATTTTGTCGATATCGGTTGAACGCTGTCGACGTCTCTTACCGACATCGACACACAACCATGTATTCAGTGTGTGATTTCGAACACCCTAGCGTTGCAATTATTCATCGGTTTTTTGTACTTTCTATGGTTTCTTTTGTTGTTTGTTTTTATTTTAAAATTTATAAAATCATTTAGATTGATGTGCGCGCCTTGCTGTGTAGCAGCCGGTATTGACTTCATTCGTAAACAGTAGCTAAACAGCAGAGCAGCAATTTGAAAAAAAAAGCTCTACATTTTTTTGACATCGTAGTTTTTGCTGAATAATTTTGGAATAGATGGGAATACTTATTAAATAGTTTAAAGTAAAAAGAAAACGTCAAAAAAAAAAACAAAATTTCGAAAAAGCCGACCGAATCATGTGCTCATGACAATCGGCTGTACGTCAGTTTCACTTAGCCCCTGTATAAACTTAGTTGCTAGAGTTTTGATTGTTATACTTACTTTTGTTAGTTTTAAGCCATACTCCAAAGAGAATCCAAAGATGACAAAATTAAAGATTGGTTTTTTAAGGTTTAGGAAGGGTTAAGGTGCGTCTACATTGGACACGCCGAGCGGGAGCGGAGCACGAGCCGAGCACAAATTCTTATGGCGTAGCTCGTTCGTTTGAGGCTCGTAAGTCGGTCCACTCTACACGAATTTGTTCACGGCTCGTGCTCCGTTCGTACTCGGCTCGTTTAACGTAGACGCACCTTTACTTAGTTAAGAAAACTTTGTGATCTGTATTTACGATTCTTTTGTGTGTTGATTGTGTTCGCCTTTGTATTTTGTTTTATTTATAATAAATAAAAACAACCTTTAATTTTTCTTATTTATTTACACCTTTTACTTAAAGAGTATGAATGAGTGGTACAAAATAAATATTTGAACAATATTCTACAGTTACTAGCTTACACTTTATGTCGGTAATATTAACAGTCGCTTTCAATCTTCTAATACTGTTACAATTTATCATAAATATATAAAGAAATGACGACCTAATTGGCTTATCAAAAACATCAGTGACATTCTGAATAATATTCCCAATTAAACTTATACACATGTCGTTATCTTCTATAGATATTAGCTCAAAAATTTCACAGTTATTAGTCAAAAACCATTTATTTTGGTTATTTGTAGAAAGAATAAAGGATTCCAGATGAATCACTGTTATAGAAGTTTTTTTATATATATATGTTTTAATTACAGGTCTGTCATCCTTGTTACTATTATTACTTAATTCTTGTATTTCTATTGTATTTCTTTCCATTAGACGGTTGGCAATTTGCTCAAGAGGTTTATTTCCTTTTCTCATTGTTCGTTTAATAGAACTTAATTTATTTTCGAAGGGATATGCGTTGAACGTTTGTAATATACCAAATCTTTTAACTTCATTAACAAGATGAATCAAGTTATGGACGTTACTTGTGATATAGTCTCTACCATAATAATCTCCGTAATGCTCAACGAAATGTACCAACATCGTTTGCGCAACTGGTAAAAACTGAAAGTGATGCGGACTTGAACAAATCGTTACAGCACAAAAGAAATTCAAGAAGTGGTGGTATGGACCATCAGCCAAAACATCCTTTAGTATTATGAAACTAACATACAGAAGAAATGTGCGATATTCAGTAGCTTTCCAGTTTGATAAATCTTGTAGACCTCTCAAATGCCTATGAATTTCCTTTGGCATATGACAGCTGAGTATAAATTGTGTCACTTTTGCTATATCTCTAGCCGACCATTTGGTAATAAGTTTTCCCAAATTCCCATCTCTCCATCCAAATAGTAATCGCTTCATAATGCCTAAATCAATCAAATGAAGGGAATCTCCAACAGGAAAATCTTCAATCATGTCTATCGGCAATTGGAGAAAAGGAGAATCACGTTTGTGATGGTTGCCATATTTTTTGGCACGAAAATCCGTGTCGTTTCTTCTTGAGCTATCAGTTTCTTGAAATGTGACAGTATGAGATACATGAGAGTATTCGCCAACCACATTACACTTAAGACATCCATGTTTTGCATTAAAATTACATACTCCTGAAAACTCAAATTGTACAAATCAGTTAGAAAGTTTCATTAACTTATCATAATTAATTATTCTAATAATATTTAAAATTGAGTATTATGTTACGTACGTAACTTATTACGGTCATGCAAATAGATTTTAAATTTTGTACCTTTGATTAATGCTCTTGCAGGTGAATCACATATAACAGCTCTCAGTTTTACTGTGGTTGTTGCTTCAATTCTTTGTCGTGTAGTAAATTTTAAATTACTGCGGTAGAGCTCTAGTAATTCCTCAATAAACGGTTGTAAGAATGAGTTTAAATCTACTGGTTTACTTGTGCCTTCATACACGCCCACGACGAATGGTGGAATGTTGGGGCATTCGTGAATGTTGCACAATATCGGCCATACTTGGTGTTTGGAACTTTTGAATAATGGTAAGCCGTCAATATTTACATTAAGAGATATGCACTTTGGTACAAAGTCTAAATGTAATAAAATCATTTTCAGCGTAGCAATAAGGCCATTATGCCAATAATGACCAGAATCAACAGGAATTAAGGATATTGTTTTTTTTTGACAATTTAAAAGTGTCCGTGGATCCTTCGGAACTGAACAGGGATTTCTGTTGTTCAGAATTTGGTTTAACTCTCTCAATGCGCCTTGTGTAATATTGAATCGAATTGCCCATATTTTTATATTATCACGAAGTGTATCATTTTTACTTGCTTCGTTTTCGCTTTCATAATCGGAACTGTCACTAAGACATAATTTATCAAATATTTCATCTACTTCGTCTTCTTCTGACTCTACTGTTATAGAACCACTAGATTTACTTTTTGCACTTTGAGCAATATCATATGATTTAGACCCATTCTGCACCGAACTCAATTCTGTTGAGTTCAAAGTAAAATGTTGTGCGGAACCAACTCCAATTTGATTACAATTGACTTGACATGTAGAAATATTCGATATATTACAATTGGACGTAAGCGCAATATAATTTTGTTTAACTTTTCTTTTAAAAGCACCACTTTTTTTTACATTTGCCCAGCTTTTTCTATTCATTTTAATGACGTAAAATTATGTTTAATAGAAAAGATGGCTGTGGTTGTATACTTGTATATTACCAAATTTTTATACACTAATAGGACATCCAGTCATTAAATAGTAGTATAAAAGTGTTCAAATTTGCTTAAAATCGTATAATAGTGCAACTTTTCCCCTTTATACGATCGTCACGTAGAAGTAGTTCCCGCGACTCTAATACGATTGACTTAAAATCGCTTAGGAGTGCAATTTATCACTCTTTCGCGACCATCGCGTAATAGTAATTCTCGCGACTCTTATATGTTTAAGATTGGTGTAAAAGTCCTATAGAGGTTACTAAGACGGCAGCCCTGGTTATACTACTAAAAGTTGTGTAATGGTCGTATAAAAAAGTCGTAAAGAAGTTTATACGATGTCGCTATACGACTACAAGTTGTATAAACATTAGCGGCGCTATATCGTATTACATGCTAAAATTACTTTAATACGATGTTTATAGCATTTTCAGTCGCGTATCTTTTACTATACGATACTTATACGATAGAAATGTTTGTTGGGTATAGGCACACAACATTTATACGTATGATAACTTGTTTATAATGTGCTAGTAATGTACCTACTTGGTTGTTGGTTATAAGTAGTGTCCGACCGAAGCTTCGGCTTCGGCTTCGGCTTCGGCCACCTTCGGCCAAATCTTCGGCTTCGGCCAAAAATTTGCCGAAGGTTTGGCCGAAACCGAAGGTTTGCTAGTTGTCAAAATTTGAAATTTACTGAACGATGCTAGAGCGAGACGGAGAGTGTGCAGAGCAGCAGAGTTTCGCCGCGCCGCCGCACCGGACCAAACGAATCGCAGTTAGTAAACTAAACGAGTCAAAACAAGTTTGAGAGCGCGTCTTAAAATTCTAATAAGTGTTTTGTTTTTAAATATTTCATATTTGTTATTACAAATTATTTTATTTATTACTGTGAGTAGTACCTGTGGTGATACGTTCATTATTGTGAGGCACTCTAAGAACCAAAAAACCGTAAGTATTGTCTGGTTTAAAATATTTTATGTTATCTAACGTTAGGTAGGAAACTAAATGGAAACAATGTTGGTATGTTTTTTTATGCAATTTTTAGATAAAAACACATGTGAAGATTGTTTACTTTTAGTTAACTACCTAAACCGATAGGATATAGGCGCATCCGCGTTGCAGAGTCCTACTGCGAGTACGGGGCGGTCGGCTCGGCTCGGTAGGTACTTGACTTGTGCATTTATATAGAATATTTTCTTTCAGGTACAGGTTTCAGGTTCTTTAGAGCTGAATCCTATCTGGCAATATTTTATAAAGGCTACTGATAAAGCTTTATGTAAACAGTGCAATAAATCATTGTCTCTTGGTAGTGCTTTACCAAAAAAGCAGAGTACCACTAATATTAAAAATCATTTGATGAAAATGCATAAAATAGAGTGGGAGGCTTATTGTAATGCAATAAATGAAAAACAGAAGAGTAAGAGTTTAATGAAAAATAAAACAGAGGCAACTACATCTTCGCAATTTAATGTCAAGCAGAGTACTTTACCTCAAATCATAGAAAAAAAAGCAGCTCCATTGTGGCCAGATAGTGATCCAATATCTATGAGAATCGATAAAGGTATAATGGATCTCATCATCGCGGCATCGTTGACATGCTGCCTTACAACGTTGTTGAAGGAGAAGCATTTCGCAGACTTAATTTGATTGATCCCGATGCTCCGTCAAGATACAGGAAAAAGACTGAGAAATTTTTTAGAACGACTTTGATGCCTGCGACATACGATAAGGTCAAAGCGAAAGTCATACGTGTTTTAGATAAAGCTTGCTGGGTTAGCTTTACGACGGATATATGGAGTAATCCAGCAAAGACGTGTTCGTTGCTAAGCTGCACAGCTCACTTTATCCAAGGCCCTAAAAGAGAAAAAGTCATTCTTGCAGCTAGTGTTCTGGAGGAAGATCACACAGGCCTATATATTTCAGAAAAACTTCACCAGATTATTGAAGAATATAATTTAAAAAATAAAATCCACATAGGTATTCGTGACAACGCTTACAATATGCAGACAGCCATGCGACGTGGTAATTTTCTGTCGATTGGATGCGTAGCTCATACCCTGCAGCTAGTGATTCATGACGTTATATTTAAAGACGCTACTGTGATGGAAATAATAAAAAATTGTCGCAAAATTGTTGGCCATTTTAAAAGAAGTGAGCAAGCTTCTAGATATTTAAATATGTTTCAAGAAACGTGTAATTTGCCTAAACACGTATTAATCCAAGATATTGAGACGCGATGGAACAGCACATATTTGATGCTGGAAAGACTCCTTGAACAGAAAACTGCCATCAATTTATACATGGCTGAACGTGGTGGAATAGAAGTCCCTACTGCAGAAGAATGGGTGCAAATAGGATACTTTATCACCGCTCTTAAATGTTTTTATGAAGCCACACTTGAGGTTTCAAATGATTCCTCATCGGTATCTATAATAATACCGTTGATTGTCATGCTTAATACGAAATTAATCCTAATATAGAAATATTTTGTGTTCGTCTGATAATTAAAAAAATGTGACTGATTATTTGATTATTTTTGTTAAAATTACTTTAAGTAAATAAATATTTAATTAACATTGTATATTTGAAACTTTTATTTTAGACAATATTTTATTACCTACTTGTATATGTTGGTCACTCGGCTCGTTATTGGGCTAAATCTCTAAAGCTCTCACAATATGTATCTAGTATATTCTGAGATCAAAGTAACTATCGTATTTCTCAAGGTCAATGACACCTTCGGCTTCGGCCGAAGGTTTTGGTGAATACCGATTAATCGGCTTCGGCTTCGGCTTCGGCCAGAATTGCACCTTCGGTCGGACATTAGTTATAAGTGTATTTTCCAAAACTTAATTTTTTTAGTGTTTGCTCCGTGAGTGATCATTGAAATTAAAAACGTAAGTACAGGATTCATTTATCATAAGTGTTTAGTATTACTATTTATGGTAGTATATGTAAATGTGAATATAGGGTGCGAAATCATTGGGACGTAAAATAGGGAAAAAAAAATAAAAAAGTAATTTAAATCTATGGGCTTGGACCTTAACCCCTAAAAGTGCGAAATTTACCTTTCTGACATTACCGACAGACAATTGACCATAGAGAAATTTAATGCAATAGCACCACAAATAAAAATTTTAGAAAAAAGCTCACTGCACCTCCTAGGTTCCCCAATTTTGGAAGATAGTTTTCCTCCTTTCATCGATGAAAAAATTAAAAAGTTCAACGACATTTCGGACAGACTCTCCAAAATTAATCTACATTCGGCATTCACCCTAATTAGATACTGTTGTTTTGGCCCAAATTTTATTTATTTTCTACGCTCTTCCCCTTTATGGAAGCAGCCACACCTCTTGGACAAAATTGACCAAATTATTCGCAGCACATTAACATCAATTCTAAATGTGGCCTTGGACGACCGAGCGTGGCTGCAAGCCACACTACCCATCCGCTTTGGTGGCCTCGGCGTCCGCAAAATTACCAATACTAGCTTACCGGCGTTCCTGTCCTCTGTCAACAGCACCGAAAAGTTGACCGGGAAGATTTTAGCCCCCTCCCTGGTTGACTCTGAAGTGCCGTGCTTGGCCGACGCGGAGAACGCCTGGAAAATGGCTTGCCCGGATACAGATCGGCCCGCGAACCTATCTTCCCAGAGGCAGTGGGATGAGCCGCTCTGCAGGTTGGTACGGAATAATCTTATTAATACGTCCACTAATACTGCTGAGCGTGCCCGCCTACTGGCTGTGGGTGAGTGGGAGTCGGGTCTCTGGCTTCAGGCACTACCGTCACCCAACATAGGCACATTGCTGGGTGACACCACCTTCCGGCTCGCTACTTGTTTGCGTCTGGGCGCCCCTTGCGTGGCTCCGCATCGCTGCCAATGCGGTGAAGGTGTCGACTGCCTCGGACACCATGGCTTATCTTGCAGTAAAAGCGCAGGCCGGATAGCACGGCATGCCAGCATCAATGACATCATCCGTCGTGCTCTTGTCACCGCTGGGGTGCCAGCTGTTTTAGAACCCAATGGTTTGGCACGCGACGATGGTAAGAGACCAGACGGGATGACCATAATGCCTTGGAAGGTAGGTAGGCCTTTGGTGTGGGATGCAACGTGTGTCGACACCCTTGCGCCATCCCATCTTCCAAGCACGGTAAGCTGTGCTGGGGCGGCTGCTGCAGGTGCGGAAAACCTCAAACGGCGCAAATACTCCAATCTCTTTGGAACTTACATATTTGAGCCGTTTGGGGTTGAAACACTAGGGCCATGGGGCCTGAGTGCCCACTTAGTATTCCGAGACATCGCCAAGCGGTTGGTCGACTCATCACGTGACCAGAGGGCTGGCCTATTTTTTGGCCAAAGAATCAGCATTGCCATACAACGTGGCAATGCTGCCAGCCTTTTGGGCACGTATCCCGTTGACAGTGATGCGGACGAATTTTTTGATGCCTTTTGATTATTTTCCCTCCCTTTTTATATACTTGTACATATTATTATTTTAAGATTGTTAGCTTTTTAAATTATGTACCTAAATATTATGAAAATAGAAGTAAAATTCAATGTTAAAATATACTATATTTACATTATTTTTTAAAGCGCCTTTAAAAATTGAACGTTACACAATTGTTTTTGCCCAGCTGTGGCCCACGTCGAACACATTTTAAACGATGATAAAAAAATATAACTATTTTAAATAGGAAATTTCCGTTTAAGTTCTATCTCTAACTATGACGCCGTGATATTAGCAAATAATAAGTAATTTAACTATTATGTCAATGCTAGTTTCGCTGTTAGACGAAGTTTAGGGTTGCCATTATATGGACATTTTATTTCGATTCATATATTTAATCAATCTAATGGATTACGGATTAATTAATACTAATCTGTCAAGGCAGGAGAACCAAGGTAACCGACATAGCCCGAAGAATTGCCAAACTTAAGTGGCAGTGGGCAGGGCACATTGCTCGCAGAACAGATGGCCGATGGGGCCGAAAGGTTCTGGAGTGGCGACCGCGTACCGGAAGGCGTAGCGTTGGAAGGCCTCCCACAAGGTGGACCGACGACCTTGTGAAGGCCGCAGGAACTCGTTGGATGCGAGAAGCACAAAACCGGTCGAAGTGGAGGTGCTTGGGGGAGGCCTATGTCCAGCAGTGGACGTCTTTCGGCTGAAATGATGATGATGATGATGATGAATCTGTCAAGCTCCGCTAATGAGACACAATTGATTTTCTATTGTTTCGTCGCCGATCGGCGAACCGCGCCGCTTGACCGGTTAATATAAAATGCTGGTATAAAAAAATAAAATATAATTATTTAAAACCTAAAACCCAACAGCGAAAAAAAAACAACTAGTCGGCTACTATTTACTAAAACTTGAGCATTTATGCTCTTGACCTCGGGAAGCGCTTATACTGTTGTTAAATAATATGTTAGTCGGTTTTTAGTTTTTTCGCTTACCATAGAAATTATTTTATGTATTTCTATGGTTAGCGAAAAGATTTTCTGATGTTACGGTCATTTTAGTTTCTTTGAACCAAACCTACTCGACCAAGACAAAACAATTATGTTCATAAACACCTCAGACCAGAGATCGTAGACTCATAGTCCGCACATATAAACATAAAAATGTAAAATCACTGAATTCTACAGGCTTTGCCGTAGTTAGATAAAAAATTAATTGATCAAGACCAACAATTAATGCAACCAATCGATTATATTACAAATATGGCAACATTATTCTTTGACAGATGACAGATTTGACAGTAAACTCAAAGGCCGCTTTCCGAATTAAGACAATAGCGCTCACAACGCTCATATCCATAATGTCCGTTCCGATTTAGATATCACGATTATGACAGCTGAGAGCTGTCAGCAATTCGGAACGCTCGTGAACGCGCTCACAGTGTTCACTCAACACCAAAACATATACATAACCTCAAATCTTGTGCAACAAAGATTGTTTGGGCCATTTGGATATTTTTTTGAAGATGGAAGTTCAACGCGTTGGCACTTCTATTTTGTTAGTTGACTCTATCGACTCTGATTTCGAGTTTGAGAACGACGATTCGTCCAGTGATGAAGAGGACAATTTTCTTACAGCGTATTTATATTATGTTACCGGCTGTTTGTACTCATGAAATGGTGTTTACCAGTGTATTCGCTGGTTATCCAGGGAGTGTGCATGATGCTCGAGTATTTAGGCTGTCACCTGTTCAGACCTATATTCAGAAACCAAATCTCTATTTTGAAGGTGACACCCACATTATTGGTGATGCTGCATACGGAGTACACCGGAACGTTATGGTTCCTTTTAAAAACAATGGACATTTATCACTTAAACAAAAAAAAACTATAACTTTTGTATTTCTTCTGCACGAATGTCCATTGAGCGAGCATTTGGATTGTGGAAGACTCGTTGGCGCAGTATACTGGACTGTTTACCCATGGTAACAGTAAAAAAAATACCTGAATACTTACTGGCATTAGCAGTACTGCATAATATTTGTATACTGCAAAGAGATATGATCCCAATTGAAGGGCTTTTACGGGTGGTGCAGAGAGGGCGCCTTACTAACGACGGCATCGACGGAAGAGAGGAAGGGATGCGCTAGCGACAAACATTATTCAATAATTTAGTAATAAAGACAATATAATTAAACTTTCATAAAAACGTTCAATAAATATTGATTTAATAATTGTATAATCTATTTTGTAGTTTTACTTTTAACTTCTTTAACACATCAATAAGTTTTAAATTTACCTGATAGGTAAATGTGTTATTCACTTTTGGCAAATAGACCATCTATATACATCGTGTCCCAAAATTCAACGATAAGCGGGCACCAGTTGGTGGACCTGATCTTGACTACTCGAGAAAAAATAATGAAGTGGAGAACGAATGAAGAAAAAAAATCTCACGCGGACGGAGTCGCGGGCAGAAGCTAGTAAGATTTATATGCCAAGTAGCTTGAATTTTAAATATTCATGTGTTTAAAAGATATGGGAAGGGATCTTGTTACCATTGAGTCTTATATTGGGATAGGTATGTAAATAATGTTCAACACTAATAGTAATAAACCAATTTTATTAACAATCAATTAGAATCACAGTTTAATCAGACTAAACATCAGGTACCCCGCTCGTAGTCCAGGCCATATTCTTCTCCTAATTATTAATGATGCTAATATAAGAAATAGTAAATTGTACAACTAAGGCATAAAAGAAGCTATTTTACCCCGAGACGTTTATATACACGCGAGCCGCAGGCGAGGGTGGATAGTTAAGTCGAGGGGTAAAATGGCTCGTTTATGCCTGAGTTATACACTCTGCTTTTCACTTCGATTGCGAGAAAATGAAACAGGCATAAAATATACAGTACATTAATAATCAAAAATGTTGCATCCATAGCTAATTCCCGCCACCACAGATAATACCGCCACGAAACTTTTTAAAAGTTTTTTTTTTTAATTTTCAACATTTGTCAATCGACTTGGGTACTTCATACTGCCACAAAATGAAAACGTTTCTTGCCTTTTTAAATAATAAATGACAACTATTTTACCTGATTTTATTAAATTAACGATAGAAAACACGGAAGTGGTATAAATTAAAGAAAATTAAATAAATCACGACTTTAATCTGCGAAGTTTTATTGTGCGTGTGGCTGTTGGGCCTGATTACTTTAGTCTTAGAAAAAAAAATTACTTTATGCACTAGAACATAAAAAGCGATTTTATGTCGCCTAAGCACAACATAAAGACGGACTTTTAGAGCATGAGAAGTGAAAAATATCAAACATAATGTTACGAGCTTGGGGTTCGTGACAATAAAAACTGCCGATTTAATAACCAAAAATAGACACTTTAATTAAAAACAGCAATTACAACTTTAACACACTAACAATAAAACACAAACGCACTACAAGATCACTTGAAAGTCGCACTTGAAGATCGCTTCGATGTTATCGCTTGTATCGCTTATCCAATACTGCTCCCGGCTCGCAGGCACACCGGCCTTATATAGGCCTCGGATAGTTCCAGAACCTTCTACCGTAGAAACATCTAGAATGTTCGAGTACATACCGATACCGACCGACCAGGCGTCGATAGTTCTGGAAAGTTCTAGCATCAAAGTCAAAGTCAAAGCATTTATTTCAAATAGGCACATAAAAGGCACTTTTGAACGTCAAAAATTATCTTAAAATAGAATTGATTCTAGTCGCCCATTCCAAAAGGTAGTTTTCGTATGGAGAAGAACGGGCAAGAAACTCCACCGTTACTCTTTTAAAATGTTTAGGTACAATATTTTGCATGGGTACATTAATTATATAATAACATGTCGAAGTTTCTAGAAGGGACCCGAATAATTATTAGTTCTGCTACTCGATACTAGATGGCGCTAGTAGTAGCTAATGTCGCCATCAAGTGTGGCGCGTAACAATAATAAAAGCCTTAAGTACTTATATATTAACTCCTTATCGATTTTTAGTAAATATTATGTAAAATCAGACTCAAAGTTAAATTGAAAGCTAATAAAATTCACAGATTTTAACAGACATTTATATTCAAATCTACTACTGCAAACAGGTACTGATCAAATCTTAACAACGAATAAATCACAAGTAGACCTGTACCTACTACTTATTAACACAGGTACTGATCAAATCCTAAAAAGTAATAAAAAATCACAAGTAGACCTACTAATAATCACATCAGGTATTGATCAAATCTTAAAAACAAATAAAAAATCACAAGCAGATCTATATATACTACTAATTAACACATCAAATCATGAAAAACTTATAAAAAATCACAAGTAGACATAAACTACTAATTATCACAGGTATTGATCAAATCTTAAAAACGAATAAAAAATCACAAGTAGACCTATACTACCAATTAAGGCGATTGGCACACTGCTGCGTTTCACGCAGCGGTGTGCGGGAAACGGAGCCAAATACCACGCGCGTGAGTGCGTTTTTATTGAATTTGTATGTAAAAAATCACGCGCGTGGGTTGCGTTATCTGCACCCCGCTGCATCATGCGGGGCAGTGTGAGAATCGCCTAACACAGGTACTGATCAAATCTTAAAAACTAATAAAAAATCACATGTAGACCTACAAATAATCACATCAGGTACTGATCAAATCTTAAAAACTAATAAAAAATCATAAGTGGACCTATACTAATAATCATATCAGGTACTGATAAATTCTAAAACCTATATGTATGTACGTAACGGTGGAGGCGGATCATCCGCTCCAGATGCAACTCCGAAGCTGACCACGATCCTCAGACACGAGGGACCGACTACAGAGAGAGAGATGTACGTAACCTATGTAAAAATCTATAAAAAACTTACATTTAATTATTATTGTTACACAATGACTGCAAAATTTGCATCTTCTCCCTATGCTGTTGTTCTTTCATTTGCATAAATTTTTAAAAAATTTCTTGTTTTCGTTTCGATCTTTCTTCCCTATACATTTTCATATCTTTTCTATAGTCTTCTAATATATTATTAAATTTCCTTTTCCTTGTTTCTGTTTGTTGCGGTTGTGGACTATCATTTTCATTTGGTGTGGGTCCTACCTCTGAAGCCAGCGCTACAGGATTAGAACATCCAGTTGAGTCAAACAACTCATTCATTCGCTGAAAAAATAAATACTTTATGCGTGTTTCTTAAGCATTACACTAAAAACACCAAAATTTATTATAAATTAAACTAGCAGCGCCCCGCGGTCTCACCCGCATAGGTTTCGATCTCGTGGGAATATTGGGATAAAAACTATCCTATGTCCTTTCCCAGGGCTCAAACTATCTCTATACCATACTTTATCTAAATCGGGAACAATAAAAAGAGGTAACAGACAGACAGACAGACACACTTTTGCATTTACAATATTAGTACGGATTATAAACAATTGTTTTAACAAAATTAGACATGAATCCATAAATTATGGCGGCTGCGAAATTTTACAAAATATGCGTCATGGGTGTCGTTTTCATGGTTTTCGGGGGCGCTAATGACGAAAATGAGGTCAAAGTCAAAATCCAAGATGGCGGCTGCGATAAACTCAAACTCAAAGCATTTATTTCAATTAAACCATTTACAGGCACTTTTGAATTGTCAAGAAGTCAGTCAGTCAGAAAAAATGAAGCTAGTTGCCCATTCCAAAGCGTAGGTACCTATGGAGAAGAACGGGCAAGAAACTCCATGGACACTCTTTTAAATCAAAATAATGTGGTTACAAAGTCTTGGTTACATCATTCATGTTAAAAATTATACATGTGAGAACGATGCAGAACGTTAAAAGCGTCCATAATGAAAAGATGAGAAAAAACAACAATTCAAATAATAAATTAAAATAAGCCATGGCAGCAAAGAGATGACCAGTCCCTACTGACGGCGCCCGTTCACGAACATGACGCATGCATCAGCACCATTCAGCTCAACCATTTTGAAGGGAGCTAAATGATCCAACACATGCGCCACCATCAGCGAGACATTTGAGTGAGCATGACATACTCTCAGCCGCCAGAGCACATTCAAGTCAATGAAAGACGTACCCAGTAAATGGTAGCTTTATAGTGTGTACATAGTACTCACACATGTGTTATGCAATTATACAATACTAGGAGATTGAATTTATACAATGCAAAGATAGACTTACAATCTTCAGCAGCTCCAACAGTATTTTCAAGTGTTAATCAATTAGTTGTGGTTGTGGAGCAGGACCAGCATTGAGCCAGGCATTTTTATCCGCGATGTAATCCCCTAACTTATAATATGCCTGCCTGCATAGTGTGCGTTTAATACAAGACTTGAATTTTGTCTCATTCAGTTGAAGAATGTGGGGAGGTATTTTATTATAACATTTTAAACAGTACCCCATAAAAGATGAGTCTACTTTAGCTAGTCTGAAACCTGGTTGAACTAATAGGTCCCTATTTCTAGTACTATAATTATGTCTTTCACCTCTTTTACTAAAAAGATGTAAATTTTTCCTTACATACATGATGTTTTCATAGATATATTGACAAGGTACCGTCATGATGTTAATTTCCTTAAACCGTTCCCTTAGAGAATCGCGCCTGCAAAGATTATATATGGCTCTGATGGCTCTTTTCTGCAGAATAAAAATAGAATCGATGTCTGCAGCCCGTCCCCAAAGTAAAATACCGTAAGACATGATACTATGAAAGTAACTAAAATAGACCAGTCTCGCGGTATCTACATCAGTAAACTGACGGATTTTTCTGACAGCATAAGCAGCTGAACTTAGCCGTCCTGCAAGAGATGTTAAATGAGGACCCCATTGTAGCCTTGAGTCGAGCGTGATTCCTAGGAAAACAGTTGTATCGACGAATTCTAGTTTCTCTTGATTCAATATTATCTCGCAATCACTACCTTTGACATTTGGTAAAGAAAATCTTATGCACTTAGTTTTTTTTCCATTTAATACTAAATTATTAGCAGTGAACCAATTTTGGACCTGCAGTAGGGCGTTATTTACGTCGTCAAAATTTATAGCACGTCTATTTACCTTAAAAATTAAAGAAGTGTCATCAGCAAATAACACCATTTGTGGTTGGTTTTTTAATAAATGGAGTAGATCATTTATATACACTAAAAAGAGGAAAGGACCCAAAATCGAGCCTTGTGGCACACCCATTTTTACTGTTAAGCCATGTGAATTGACACCATTTATTTGAACTTGCTGTTGTCTATCATTTAAATAAGAACTAACTAAACTGAGCGCAAGTTTTCCAAGTCCGTAATGCTCAAGTTTCAAAAGCAAGGTTTCGTGATCGACGCAATCAAATGCCTTGGAGGTCACAAAAGATTCCTATGGCGTCTTGAGCCTCTTCCCACGCGTTAAAAATGTGTTTTAATAAGGTTACACCGGCGTCGGTCGTACAACGTCCTTTGGTAAAACCATACTGTTGATCGTGAAGGATTTTATTCGTGTTAAAATGATTGAGCATCTGATTAAGCATTATCTTTTCAAACACCTTGCTGAAAACCGGCAACACGGATACGGGTCTATAATTATTGGTGTCTTTACTATCCCCGGATTTGTAAAGTGGTATTACCTTACTATATTTCATTAGATCGGGGAAGACTCCTTGATCTACACAAGAATTAAATACTAAGGCTAAGTAAGGCGCAATAGTCTCAATTATGGAGGTACACACTTTAATAGACATTCCCCAAAGATCTTCGGTCAATTTGATTTTAATTTGCTTAAAAGCTTTTATTACTACTGCAGGGTTAATATGTTTAAATTGAAATTCAACCGGGCAGGCTTGAACGTTCGCTCTTAATAAATCAATTGATACGTCGGGTGAGGAATTTAAGGCTTCCGTCGTTTTTGATGGTATATTAGTAAAGAAATTTACAAATTCTTGAGCTACTTCTAAGTTAGAGCTTATGGCACCACGTGAAGTCTCCAACGTGTAATCAGTGTTTCGTTTTTTATTCCTACTAGTTTCGTTATTTATAATTTTCCAAACCGTTTTTATTCTATTTTCTGCCGATTCGATTTTGTTGCTAATGTACCGGGCTTTGGCTATTTTGCAAGTATTTCAAAAAATTTTGGAATATGTAGCAACATACTTGCTGAAAGTAACTGTATTAATGTAAGGCTTAAGGCCATACAGCTCGAACAGTCTTTCCCTACTTATCCTAATACCTCTAGTCGCCCAGTCACTAAATATAAAATTAGGGCAAATGTTTTTTGTTTTCTTTTCAAAAGTTTTATTGAATTGAGTCTGAACTACTGAAAAGAAATCCTCGTACAATTTATTTGCATCATCCATATCATGGCCCAGATCATTTAACTTATTATTTAGGGTACTATTGAATATTTTTAGTTTACCAGTCGTTATTGGTCTAAATTGTATTTGCACTTTTTGCAAAGGTGTTTTAAAGTTAAAAGTTACCGTTTGTCCACTATGATCAGACGGCAGATAATTTACGATGGCTTTATCTAAATAATCACAATCGCAAAAGACATTATCGATACAAGTTGCAGAAGTTGGAGTTACTCTAGTCGGTTCTGTAAAAACATTAGATAAATTGAACGATTTGAAAAGGCTTAATAATCTACAGCTATTTGAATTATTTTTAACCGACTTCTAAAAAAGGAGGAGGTTCTCAATTCAAATGTTTTTTTTTTTTTTTTTTTTTTTTTTTTTTTTTTTTTTTTTTTTTTTTGTGTTTGTTCGCGCATAACTCCGTCGCTTGCCAACCGATTTGAAAAATTCTTTTTTTGTTGCAAAGGGTATAGTCCCCAAATGGTCCCATGAAAATTTTATCGAAATCGGACAAGCGGTTTTTGCAAAATCAACAAAAATCTAAAAATTTATCTGCATTGTCCACATTAATGATTTTTTTGTTTACTTTTTTGTGTGTGGGGTAGGTACAACTAGACGGACGGAGACGCTACACTCGAAGTCGTGGACGAGTATATTTACCTAGGACAAACTGTCCAGTTAGGTAGGTCCAACTTCGAGAAAGAGGTCAATCGTCGAATCCGACTCGGCTGGGCAGCGTTCGGGAAGCTACGCAATATCTTCTCGTCCCACATACCGCAGTGTCTCAAGACGAAAGTCTTTGACCAGTGCGTGTTGCCAGTGATGACATATGGCACTGAAACGTGGTCGCTCACAATGGGCCTTATTAGAAGGCTGAAAGTCACCCAAAGGGCAATGGAGAGGGCTATGCTTGGAGTTTCCCTGCGGGATCGAATCAGAAATGAAGAGATCCGCAGGAGAACCAAGGTAACCGACATAGCCCGAAGAATTGCCAAACTTAAGTGGCAGTGGGCAGGGCACATTGCTCGCAGAACAGATGGCCGATGGGGCCGAAAGGTTCTGGAGTGGCGACCGCGTACCGGAAGGCGTAGCGTTGGAAGGCCTCCCACAAGGTGGACCGACGACCTTGTGAAGGCCGCAGGAACTCGTTGGATGCGAGAAGCACAAAACCGGTCGAAGTGGAGGTGCTTGGGGGAGGCCTATGTCCAGCAGTGGACGTCTTTCGGCTGAAATGATGATGATGATGATGAGGTACAACTAAAAAGTGAAAAATAAAAACTTTTTTACAAAAAGAAAACAACCGACTTCAAAAAAAACACTACAAAGTGATAAATAACTTTAATTTCGGAAGTCGGTGTCAAAAAACGAAAATGCGGAACCAACGACACCGACTTCCGAAATTAAAGTTATTTATCACTTTGTAGTGTTTTTTTTGAAGTCGGTTGTTTTCTTTTTGTAAAAAAGTTTTTTCCAAAATATTAATATTAAAATCACCACAAATAATTGCGGCTTTGTTATTAGATGCCAGTTTCGCAAGGACGTCTTCCATTATTGACTCAAATACAGAAAAGTTCTGATAATTAGGGGGTCTGTAAACGCACACTACAACATGCTTATCTAGCTCAACACAAGACAGTTCGATGCAATGTTCAATTGATAAATCCACTATGTCATTCCGTTGCTTGGATTTTAAACAATTTTTTATCAAGATTAGGGATTATATTTTACAAAATATGCGTCATGGGTGTCGTTTTCATGGTTTTCGGGGGCGCTAATGACGAAAATGAGGTCAAAGTCAAAATCCAAGATGACGGCTGCGAAATTTTACAAAATATACGTCATGGGTGTTGTGTCCATAGTTTTCGGGGGTCCTGATGCTGAAAATGAGGTCTAATTTAAAATCCAAGATGGATGACGCTTATTATGTAAAATTTTACAGCCGCCATCTTGGATTTTGATTTCGATCTCCCCTGCTTTCGGGACGAACGTATATGACCGCATAATATAACTTTCTACAATTTAAACGACGTATTATGAACGTTATCGTAAAGTATGAAATGGGTGTAATATACAACCTTAGTATACACCTCTGCCCTACCCTTTAGAGAATACACGCGTAATGTTATGTCTATGGGATTTAATTTCTTGGATTTTGTCCAATATCCTTTACATAAATTCATAATTATTGAAATAAATGAATATAAATGTCGCGCAAGCATCTTTCGCGGAAGTGTAGTCGCGTAAGACATTTGTCTTTCGCGGAAATGTCAGTCGCGTAAGTGTCTAGTCGCGCAAAGGGAGTCGCACAAATTCCTTTCACTGTTTTTGCAACGGATAATATAAAAAATCACTTCTAGGCTTTTTTGTTTTATTTATCATTATAATTAAATAAAAAATATATTGGTTAAATTCTACACAGATTGCTTGCTTCCTGAACTGGTCGATCCAAGACATACAAGGAACATGGCAATAAGGGACCCCTCTTACATAGTTACTGCTATGCAGGGACGCAAAAGAAAACGGAAGAGGAAAAGGAGAATAAAAAAAAGCAAAGCAAAAAACGAGCAACGATGGTGGAAGACAATAGCCAAGACAATACAAACAACCAAGCGACACTTTATAATATAAACACACGTCGTATAAATGATTCTGTGAAAACTTTAAATTTTGAGGAATATAAAATTCAATTTGAAATAAAATTCATTATATAATTTACATATTTTTGTTTAATTTGATAATTTTAAATCTTTGTAAGTACATAAACAAACATAGGTACACATATAAAACTCACGCCTTTCTCCCATGGACGCCAACTGCTACGATCCTTACAAGACGATTCTATTTACTTCGTTTACGTTCATATACATATCTGGTCACACACGCAAACAAATCACACAATCATTTTTGTTTTAGGTTTTTGTCATCTTCTGTTATTATTTTAAGTAGGTATGTCTATATTTAATTAGTATTTCCTATTCATGTATGGACACCTTTATTAGGTAAGTACTTACGTAAATATACAGGGTGTTTGGCAGAACGTTGAACATACGAAAATGGTGGATAGTTGGGGTCATCTGCTACTTACTCAGCCCTAATTTATTTGGCCCTGGCCCACTGGATATTTTTAATTAATTTTTTTTACCTTTTTTCTTGTTTCACCACTTTCTTAACTTTAAAGTGTAATTTTTATTAAAAGTGGGTGAAACAGGCAATATTTAGTTTTTTTTTTCATACTTTTATGTTGGCAGATTCTTATAAAATTATTGCTTTATTCAGATGTTAGCTAGAAAAAAGTTATGAGTCCTCAAACTTACAGAAAGATGTAAAAAAATACTTAAATCTTAATTTCAACTTGCATTTAAAAAAAAACAAAAAATGATTGAGGAGTTCCAATTCTAGCAAAACATCCCTAGTGTGTGAGCTTTCTAATGGTATGTAATTTGCTTTTATAAAAAAAAAACTTTAAGAGTTATTTCATAATTTTATCAAGTAGGACATTTTTGACGAAACTCTACCTTTACGGAAAGTGAAATGTTTTGCGAAATTTAATACTGCAAGGTTGGTAAAAATTAAATGATCGCCGGCTTGCCAGTAGCAGTGGTGCAAATTGACATTCACTATTCCCTTGGGATGGTTGGTACACGAAGCAGGTAGAAATTTTGTCTCACTCTTGCCCAGTCATAGCTTATTTTTGCTCTCTTTCGCTCTCGTGGCACCATGACGCCTCAGAATGAACTATTTTCTTAGTCGAGACTTAACTGCCTCTGCGATCTCACGTGCCCGTTACGCTTACGTTTGTTTTTGTTCACTTCGTTTTATTTTATTGTTATCACTAGTTTTGTCCAATTTTGTACAGGTCGAAACCACGGCGCGATCTAATATTAGTCCAACAATTGTCCAAAGTTGCCCATGTGCTCGATAGATGGCGTTGGCGTCGAGTTAGATCGCGCTATGGTTTCGTTACCGCAATTAGTATAAGTAATTTAAGGAATCTTTTTTTTGTGTGAACCGTTTCCATGGAATAAACGTATAGTTGTGTGTGTTGTGATACAGTGGTGTTATTTCTCGCCTAACGGAGCCCTAGAATTTTACAAGTTTTGTAACCTGTTAGTTAAGTTTTTTGTTATTACTGTTACCTGTTGTTATTGGTAAAGAAATTGCTGCTTTTACCAGTGAGGAATACGCGGACATGTTGTTAGCGTATGGAAGCGCTAATACTAATTCGCGTGAAGCGCGAAGGATTTATCAAGAGCGTTATCCCAACCGCCGAGTACCCAGTCATCAGACATTTGCGAGTACTTACCGACGTTTACGACAAACCGGTAACCTGAACTTTCACGAACCACGAGTGAACGTAGCACGACCCGATCCTACCATTGATGAACAAGTTCTTGCCGAGTTTGACGCGGACCCTACCAAAAGCATTAGACAGATAGCTTCAATGCTTGGCCTAAGCATATGGAAAGTGTGGTCTGTTCTCCAGGCAGATGGTAGGCATGCTTTTCACTACACTCCAGTGCAAGGTAAGATTTTAAGCTATTTATGTACTGCATCTGATACGATTTTGTGGAATGTAGTAAATTATGAGACAGTTCAATTGATCGTTCCATTTAACCTTGATTTCGTTACTTTCTTTATTAGTTGTTTTGCCTCATGTTGTTCTTAGCGCATTCAATTCTAATTTCAAATTAAATTCGAATAAACTATTCCTATTCGGCCGCATTCACGTAACAATCAGGCGGCTATCGCTTACAGGATTCGGATTTCGAATTCGGTGGTCAGCGTAGGTAAACTTGCCAGCGCTTATGGCTCCTTTTCAGAACAAATGGAAAATCGCATGCCTTTTTGTGAATGTGGTCTTAAGTCTTTATGGCTAAGCCATAAAGCCAAATAGGTACATAATTAAAAATTGAAGATAATTTAATTTAGATAATTGTAGAGTTTGAACTCGGAATACTGAATCTTTTATTCAGCATTGAAATCAATTCTTAGACGTGTTTTGTTTGTTCTAGGTCTCGATGACAGTGATTTTGGGAGACGTGTGCAATTTTGTCGCCATTTGCTGCATACCGATGTGGACGACGGAAACTTTTTAAAAAGTATTCTGTGGACGGACGAGTCCAAATTTGACAAAGAAGGGATTGTCAATTATCACAATCTTCACCATTGGGAACTTAAGAATCAAAACCCACACGTGAAGAGACAAAGGGGCTTCCAGAGGAGATTCAGTGTGAATGTCTGGGCAGGAGTGATTGGCGATAAGCTAATAGGGCCTCATTATTTGCCCGACAACATCAATGGGAACAACTACTTGGATTTTTTGATCAATGATTTATCACCATTAGTGGAAGAAGTGTTCCAAGTAGACATAAACAGGCCTCAAGTCTTTCAACACGATGGCTGTCCAGCTCACTTTAGTCTGATTGTACGTGAGCATTTGGATAATTGTTTCCCAAATTCGTGGATTGGCAGGGGAGGACCAAACCACTGGCCTCCGCGATCGCCCGACCTCACTCCGCTCGATTTTCACGTGTGGGGAAGGGCAAAGGAACTAGTTTACACTACAGAAGTAGAAAGTAGAGAAGATTTGATAAATCGAATTAATACTGTTTTCGAAGTTATGCGACAGGAGATGCTGCTGCGCACAACGACTGTAGAAATCAGACGTAGATGCCGCGCCTGTATTGTAAACGAAGGGCGTCAATTCGAACATTTGTGATTTATTATTTAAATAAATTATTTAACATTTTTTAATTGTTTCCTTAACACACCTAACTGGTATAGCATAATTTGAATCGACCATTTAATTTTTACCAACCTTGCAGTATTAAATTTCGCAAAACATTTCACTTTCCGTAAAGGTAGAGTTTCGTCAAAAATGTCCTACTTGATAAAATTATGATGAATATGTCGTGCTACGTTCACTCGTGGTTCGTGAAAGTTCAGGTTACCGGTTTGTCGTAAACGTCGGTAAGTACTCGCAAATGTCTGATGACTGGGTACTCGGCGGTTGGGATAACGCTCTTGATAAATCCTTCGCGCTTCACGCGAATTAGTATTAGCGCTTCCATACGCTAACAACATGTCCGCGTATTCCTCACTGGTAAAAGCAGCAATTTCTTTACCAATAACAACAGGTAACAGTAATAACAAAAAACTTAACTAACAGGTTACAAAACTTGTAAAATTCTAGGGCTCCGTTAGGCGAGAAATAACACCACTGTAACACAACACACACAACTATATGTTTATTCCATGGAAACGGTTCACACAAAAAAAAGATTTCTTAAATTACTTATACTAATTGCGGTAACGAAACCATAGCGCGATCTAACTCGACGCCAACGCCATCTATCGAGCACATGGGCAACTTTGGACAATTGTTGGACTAATATTAGATCGCGCCGTGGTTTCGACCTGTACAAAATTGGACAAAACTAGTGATAACAATAAAATAAAACGAAGTGAACAAAAACAAACGTAAGCGTAACGGGCACGTGAGATCGCAGAGGCAGTTAAGTCTCGACTAAGAAAATAGTTCATTCTGAGGCGTCATTGTGCCACGAGAGCGAAAGAGAGCAAAAATACGCTATGACTGGGCAAGAGTGAGACAAAATTTCTACCTGCTTCGTGTAACAACCATCCCAAGGGAATAGTGAATGTCAATTTGCACCACTGCTACTGGCAAGCCGGCGATCATTTAATTTTTACCAACCTTGCAGTATTAAATTTCGCAAAACATTTCACTTTCCGTAAAGGTAGAGTTTCGTCAAAAATGTCCTACTTGATAAAATTATGAAATAACTCTTAGTTTTTTTTTTATAAAAGCAAATTACATACCATTAGAAAGCTCACACACTAGGGATGTTTTGCTAGAATTGGAACTCCTCAATCATTTTTTGTTTTTTTTTTAATGCAAGTTGAAATTAAGATTTAAGTATTTTTTTACATCTTTCTGTAAGTTTGAGGACTCATAACTTTTTTTCTAGCTAACATCTGAATAAAGCAATAATTTTATAAGAATCTGCCAACATAAAAGTATGAAAAAAAAAAAACTAAATATTGCCTGTTTCACCCACTTTTAATAAAAATTACACTTTAAAGTTAAGAAAGTGGTGAAAGAAGAAAAAAGGTAAAAAAAATTAATTAAAAATATCCAGTGGGCCAGGGCCAAATAAATTAGGGCTGAGTAAGTAGCAGATGACCCCAACTATCCACCATTTTCGTATGTTCAACGTTCTGCCAAACACCCTGTATGTAGATACCCGGTATATCTATTCATACACGAAACAACTTTACACAAACAACTTTTAGCACAAAATGATGATGAATGAATGATCATTGAATTTATTATCAAAATATTACCTTATTTATTAACACTACATTGAAAAACAAATGGATGGTGATCAAAAATCAGGCAGGATTATCCTCACCATCTGAAACGTATTGGTTACCCTACGGAATTACGTACATGCAGTTGCGGGGTCGCGGGGCGTGACGCTCGCTCCTCCCCACTCGCTCAAGGTCGCTGTCACTTAAGGTCGCTGTCACTTAGGGCCCTCGCCCACGGCGACTTTTTGTAGCGATGCAGTCGCGCGTTTAGCAAACGCGCGACTGCATCACTTCTAACGCGTGTTAGTCGCATTTGCAACGCGCTACTGCATCGCGATTGTATCGATACAAACGCGCGACCGCGTCGCGCTACTAACGCGCTACTGCATCGCGATTGTATCGATACAAACGCGCGACCGCGTCGGACGACATCGGTAGAGAGAACGGAGGGGGGAGGGAGTGTGGCGCGGCGCGTGATTGGGAATCGGCATCAGTGCAACGTGCAACACAGACAGGTCCAGAGTGCATGCTATTGTCCGTCACAGGCGTAAAATGGAGTCATTTGACACTGAAACGTTTATTACGGCAATCCAGGAGCGTCCTGTAATATGCAAAAAAAAAAAAAAAATTGTAAATTGCAAAAAGGAAGGCATGGGAAGAGATAAATGAATTATTTAATGCAGAATTTGGAGAAAAATATATATGAAATGAAATGAAATGAAATATGAATTTGGAGAAAAAACCAACAAAGAAAAGAATGATTGTGGTAAGTTATTGTGTTGTGCTCTGTAGCAACGCCACCGTATATTTTATTATTATGATAAACCCATTTTTATGTAAGGCTGACGTACATGGGGGCCGTGATCGTCGTGACGTACATAGCGTACATGGATTGTTTGTGGATGTACGCCTTTTAATTTAATTTACTAAGACGCTTACGGCAGACGCGTCTGTGTAAATCGTTGTTAATAATAATAAATTGTTAATAATCGTTACATAAATTGAATATAATACTACTGCGCTAATTGTGAACGTTTAATAAGATAGTTTTTAAAAGAATTGTTTGTACGCGTTTCACATACATGTTAGATAATTACGAGAGCAACTTGAAAATGTGATTTTTTGTTTGTTGTGAACGTTTAATAAGATAGTTTTTAAAAGAATTGTTTGTACGCGTTTCACATACATGTTAGATAATTACGAGAGCAACTTGAAAATGTGATTTTTTGTTTGTTGAGATATCTTAACGATTTTGGTGTCAAATGAAAGGTCTAGGTCTAAAACCATTTTATTCGTTTGAATCATGTAAATTGGTTCACGCGTTTAGGAGATAATAATTAGTACCTATAGTAAAAATATAAACAAGATGATCTCCTTTGCTGGTTATTTTATTGGTTACTTTTTTCAAATTTTTGAATCTTGCCACGGTACAGAACCTTCACCGGTGAAATAGTCAGTATATATATTTCGAATTGCAGTACCACTTAGTTCAGATCTTCGTCTTCTAATTAAATGTAAATTATCACTGGCAGGTGAATCTTGGAATCCAATTATACTCAGAGTGTGATCAAATTGGTACCCATCTCGCTTACGTATGAAATTGTGCAATACGCAACACGCTTTAACAATGTTCGTAGCAAAATCAACATTAACGTTTATGGGCCTGTTGAAAATTTTAAATTTGTTACTCAATATACCAAACGTACATTCAATATAACGCCTTGCGCGTGTCAAGCGATAATTGTATATTCTCTTATTTCGTGGTAAATGTTTACCAGCGTATGGTCTTTGCAAGTGTTCGGATAAGGCAAATCCTTCATCGCCAATAAATGAAAACGGTATAGGTATTCCATTGTTACATATAGGTCTCGGTTGAGGTATTTTAAAATTTCCTTCTCGTATTTTTTTAACCCATTCGCTGCTGTCATGTATTGTTGAATCGGAGCTTTTTCCATAGCATCCGAGATCGATAGCTATGAAATTATAATTAGCGTCACATATTGCTAGCAACACGATGGAAAAAAAATGTTTGTAATTGTAATATTCTGAGCCGGTGTGACATGGTTTTATAATTCTTACTAGCTGCGCCCCGCGGTTTCACCCGCGTAAGTGTCGATCCCGTGGGAATATCGGGATGAAAACTATCCTATGTCCTTTTCCGGGACTCAAACTATCTCTATACCAAATTTCATCTAAATCGGTTCAGTGGTTTAGGCGTGAAGAGGTAACAAACATATAAACACACACACACTCACAAACTTTCGCCTTTATAATATTAGTGTGATATGTTTTCCATCTATTGCTCCAATTATGTTAGGAAAATTTGCATGTTTCATAAACCCTTCAGCGGTTTTTAAATGTGATTCTTCTGTTGGTTCTGGCATGGATATGACTTTTAATTTATTCCATATTACTTCTACGGTTTCTTTAACAATTCTACGTGCAGTAGTATGTCCACATTTAAAATCTATATGAAGATCTGTGAAATTACATCCAGTTGCTAAGTACCTGAAATAGAATATAAATTACTAAAGATTACATTATATTTATGGCCTGGGTCTAATTTCACGAAAGTTACATGCTACAAAACTACAAGTGTAAAGTGGCAATACTGTCATAGCAGCCAATCACGTCGTGCGGTCCTGCAACGCGATTGGCTGATATAACTGTGTTGGCACTTTACAGTTGTAGTTTGTTACTTTCATCAAATGAGGTCCTGTTGATTAAACTTGTATATATTTTTTCAGCTGTGGAACTCCAGAAAAAATGGAAAAGTTTAAAAGATTCCTACAACAGAGAACGGGCAAAGGAAAAAAACTGTTCTAGTGGGTCCGGGGCTAAACCGAGAAAACAATATGTGTACTATAAATTATTGTCATTTTTACAACCTTTGACCGAAATCAGACCGCCAAGTCGACCTACAGTTACTGAGGGAACCGACTCCGAAGATTGTTTGGAATCTTTTGTAATGCCAAAATCAAAGAAGCTTAAAACAAGTGATGATGCACAAAACAAATTATACGAAATTCTGACTGAAAAATTGAACAAAGTCACGCCAACCATTCAACATCCAGATCAACATTTTTTACTTTCTCTTTTTCCACATTTTCATTCCATAAAGGAAGAATATAAACTCGATGCAAAAGCCGAAATGATAAATTTGCTTCGAAAATATAACAATAGGGCACAGACGTCTGCATACGTCAGTCACTATGGATATCAGTCTGGATATCAAAGCTACGACACAACAGCTCGTACAAGTACTGAAAGTAGCGTGTCGCAATCGCAACTAATAAGTAACAACAACACGCTGCCAACGCCTGCTAGTACCAACATCAATACTGCAGCTTCGTTGCAATATAATGATGATGAATATATGTAATTATATTAATGATGATTCTACACAAGATTCTATTATCACAAATCTATATTCACCGTAACGTTAAACTGTTTAAGATTTTTTTTTTAAATGTGGACAACACCACATATTACATTATATAATACAACTTTCAGTACCACTGTGCCATTGAATGAACCATTAAAAGATAATTAATATAATATTTGGTTTTTCTTACCTCAAAGTTATGGTTAGTCGTTCTTCAGCTGATATACATTGTCTCATCATTGTATTTCTGCGTGTCAACTCTGGTTTTACAATGGAAAGCAATTCACAAAACGTCGATAATGACATTCTATAACAACTTTTGAATTTAAGATCATAATTTTTGAGTTGTTTGAATGTTGTTACATGATGTCCACAAAGTAATCTCTGGGTATTAAATGGATGCATCCAATATTGACGCTGCTTCCGTTGCCTACGCTTCGGCTGCTTACGTAAAAGCAGCACCAAAGACAACGTGACTAATGTTGCCTCAACGGAGTCAATCTTGCAACTGTACTGATCCAAGGTATTTTTGTATCGTAACTGCATCGCGACCGAATCGCGTTTGCATCGCGACCGAATCGCGTTTGCATCGCGACTGAATCTGGTCCCGTGGGCGCGGGCACACAGCTAGCGACTGCTTCGCGTCTGTATCGATGCTACGCGCGAGCGCATCGCGACTGCATCGCTACAAAAAGTCGCCCGTGGGCGAGGGCCCTTAGGTTACGTCTTCTGCAGTTTGCCCTTAAAATAATTAAAAAAAAATCTTTTGTAGTTCTGTCAAAATCGCACGCGCCTGTTTAAACATCTTGTTGTTGTTGTCATCGATGTTTTTCTAAGTGTACGTTTGCTTCCTTCTCGAATTCCTCTGCGTTTGCGTTATAGACTAACGGCCGAAATTAATATTGAATCCATGAGCCAAGATATAAATCGATCGTCGATATATACCAATCTATGGATCGATCTTCAACCCGCTTCCTAATATCGACGATCCTGCTGTCGCTCAATCCGCAGATATCTTGAAATCCTTTCCCTTTTCGTCTTTTCATTTTAAGAAAAAATTATAAAAATAGACATGGTTCGTTTGTTTGTAATAATAAAAAGCTAAGCATAAACAGGTTTTATAATTTTATTTTATGGATGTTTAATACATATATTTACCGAACGACGTAACAATCCTATTAATACGAACAAATTTGTAATAAATTCAAAACGTATTAGGTAAAAAGAAATGTCAAGACACGGCTAAAACCCAGGACGAAAGGGTTTAGCCGTCCTTCCATAAGCAAACTGCCCCCGATAGGAACCTATATCGTAACCTATGTTATATTGTAGAGGGTACTAATAGTAGTTCATCGCGTAGATATTAGCTCTATATCTTAGGTAATTGAGAAGCTATTTGAAAAAAAGTGTCCGGAGACGACTTTTTTCAAAGTGATATATCTCTGTTGATTTCAAAGCTAGAAAAATAAAACCAATTCCAGTGTTTATGGTACACTTTACAGTTTATTTTATATAAATTTTATTAGTACCCTCTACAATATAACGTTATTTTTTTTTCGGGTAGGTGTAAAAAGAAGACAGACGTAGCTCTAGTATTGATTTTTTATTAAAAATAGTAATTAACAGTATTTTCACTAGTTTTTAGGGTTCCGTAGCCAAATGGCAAAAAACGGAACCCTTATGGATTCGTCATGTCTGTCTGTCTGTCTGTCCGTCCGTCCGTATGTCACAGCCACTTTTTTCCGAAACTATAAGAACTATACTGTTGAAACTTGGTAAGTAGATGTATTCTGTGAACCGCAGTAAGATTTTCACACAAAAATAGAAAAAAAAACAATAAATTTTGGGGTTCCCCATACTTACAACTGAAACTCCAAAAATTTTTTTTCATCAAACCTGTACGTGTGGGGTATCTATAGATAGGTCTTCAAAAATGATATTGAGGTTTCTAATATCATTTTTTTCTGAACTGAATAGTTTGCGCGAGAGACACTTCCAAAGTGGTAAAATGTGTGTCCCCCCCCCCCCTCTAACTTCTAAAATAAGAGAATGATAAAATTAAAAAAATATATATAATGTACATTACCATGTAAACTTCCACCGAAAATTGGTTTGAACGAGATCTAGTAAGTAGTTTTTTTTTAATACGTCATAAATCGAAAACCGCAATTTACCTTTCACAAAGTTACAACGAACTACAAGAACTTTTATAATATGTTGACAATTAACATAGACACTGCTGATAGTCTAACTAACGGTTCTACTGGAGTATTAACAGCTATTGATATTGCTATTAACAAAAAATCTGGTGAAAAACGGCCGTTGCGGATTTGGTTGAACTTCGATGAAGCTATTATTGGTAAAATTAAAAGAAATAAGGCTGCTAGTTCACTAAGTCGATATAAAAATAGATTAAATAGAAATTGGACTCCGTTAGAACCAGTCAAATACACAATAAAAAGATATAAATCATCACATATACAAGTTCGCAGAAGTCAATACCCATTAGTTCCAGCAGAAGCCATCACCATTCACAAAAGTCAGGGTACAACATTACAACGAGTTGTTGTCCATTTAAAACCTACGATTTAAAGGTCTATGATATACGTCGCTTGTTCTCGTGCAACTACAGCGCAAGGTCTATTTATAGTGACTGAATCATTCAAAGCACCCGCCCTCCAACTAGTAAAGATGTTATTGTAAAAGAAATGGCAAGGTTACGTGAGAAACCAATAGTACTAGCCGCGCAGATAGAGAATAGATCTGAAAATGGCGTCGGCTTGCATGCGTTCTCGCTCTTTCTCTATCGCTGTCTATACTCACACAGTGAAGTACGCGCTACAAAAAAAAATAGTCAGTCAGGATTCGCTTTTTACGCTACTTGACGCACTCCGAGTTATTGTTAAATTCGTTCCGTTATTTTGTTGTTTTCGTTGATATTCATTGTTGTTTTTGTTGAGTTTGATTGTTATTTGTTTGCGTTACGTTTGATTGTTATTTATTTTCGTTAAGTTTTTGTTACGAACGTTGACATTTTGTGATTGATTGACAATGGCTTCACGAAAACGTGGAAAGATTCTTCACAGTGATGCACGTGAGATTGTTTACAACGTTATAAAATACTTTGACGAAGAGAAGAACTTGGAGCGTTATCATCCGTTAAAGTATAGCGCCGCACGCGCAGCGATGGCGACTAATTTATCGATGGCTACTATATCGAGAATAAAGAAAGAAGGTAATTACATGGTACCTACACATTATTTTACGCGGTTGCTTTATGGGCGTGACCAAGATAGATAGATAAATCAATTTATTTGAAGATTATTAGCCTTACCTCGATGGAGTATGATTTTTTTATATAGATTTTCTGGCCTGGAAACGAGTGTGGTTTTTGTATAAATAGTTTCTGGCCTGGAAACGAGTCCTTTTGGCAAAGAGTATGACTAAGTTCAGTGTTGCTGACCATCAGCCATCGTCATCAACCATCACCATTAACATTCATCATCATCAAACACCATAATCATCGCCCACCATTATCATCATCATCGTCCATCATCATCATCAATATCACCATCAGCATCACCCACCACCCTCATAATCCACCACCATCATCATCCATCATACATTATCATCGACATCATCACCCACCACCCTCATAATCCACCACCATCATCATCCATCACCATCATCAATCCTCATCCATCATCATAGCTGTAGATAGTGTAGATAGTATCATCTTCAAAACTTGAAGCATCTGAAAATACGGGTCCACAGACGCCCCGAATCGATCAAGTCATTCATGGTGTTGATCGTACTCACCGGCGTGTGCGAAACTGCGAACGGCGTCGCTCTATAACGATAACTGACAGTAATAGTAATATTTAACTCTTATTTCAGGTAAACTTGCAGAACAAACCAACACCAAGATCCGTACGCCGAGTAAGGGCAGAAAAGGCAAAAATAATACGCGTGTCCCCATGGACAGCTTCGATATTTGTGCCATTAGAAATATTGTTGCCTCAATATACGACGTTCGAAAGGAGGTACCTACGCTGAACAAGATTCTGGCGTCAGCAAGAGTTGATTTAAACTAAAAAGGCTCCAAAACGACATTAAGAAAGATTTTAAAAGAAAAGCTCGGATTTAAATTTAAAAAATGCCGCCAGAACCGAATGGTGCTCATAGAACGCGATAACATAATAGCGTGGCGAGTTAAATATTTACGCCGCCTCCGACAAAATGATGCCATGGGTGCGGAAAAAAAGAAAGTTGTATATATGGATGAGTCGTGGATCCATGCCCATTATACTGTCAGCAAGTGCTGGCAGTCATCGACCGATAAAGGCGTTCGCAAAAATGATAGTCCCGGACAAAGGTGGGTGATGGTTCATGCCGGCTCAGAGGATGGGTTTGTGGAGGGTGCAGGATTATTATTTAAAGCTAAATCAAAAAAAGGTGACTACCATGACGAGATGGATGGTAACAATTTTACGAAATATTTAAAAGAAAAACTAATACCAAATCTGCCTGAAAACTCCATTCTCGTCATGGATAATGCATCCTACCACAGTATGCAGTTGGATAAAGCGCCAACGACTGCAACCCGCAAAGCGGACATAAAGATATGGATGCAGGAGCACGGTGTCTCATTTGAAGAAGACTGGACTAAAGCAGAGCTGCTCATGCAGCTAAAAAAGCATCGCCCAGAGAAAAAGTATTTGGTGGACGAACTTCTGCGTGAACATGGCCATGAAGTCCTCAGACTCCCTCCTTACAACTGCGACCTGAACCCGATAGAACACGTTTGGAATTTAATAAAACAACGGGTCGCAGATAAAAATGTGGAGCAACACGAAAACAAAATTGAGGAGTTCACAAAAGAGGCCATAGCTTCAATTACGCGAGACGACTGGAAGAAACAAGTAAACCACATCAAAAGAGTCGAAGAAGAATACTGGAATCGCGATGTAGGTAGGGAGAGTGAAATAGAGGACTTCATTATCAGTGTCGGTATGAACAGCGACAGCGAAGATGAAAGTGACGACTATGAAGACCAGGACTGTGAAAGTGGCCAGTCCATGGAGGATTATAATGAATTGATGGAGGGAATTGAACCAATTATGGGTTCAGATGACCAGGATACTGCTGGACCAAGCGGTTTATAAAACCTTTTCTCCCCTGTTGGTCGTTTCAAAGCCATAAAAATAAATGAAATTTACTTCAAATTCTCTGTCTGATTCGTACATTTTTAAGCTAAATCCTTTTCTTGTGTCCTGTAGAGAACTAATAATCATTTAGCTAGGCAGGTACCGCCTGTCTTGTTCAAAAACCAGCGTAAAATGATCGCGCAAAACATGCGTACGCGTCGGCGGCGTTGGTCTAGTGTGCATACCTATCACACACGTCGGCGACGTCTCAGACGTGTGCGTCGGTCTAATATAGCTCCGCCTTTACTTTACTGGCCTAAGGGATAAGAACGTGACTTTATGTATATATGTGAGGTGGTATTTTTGTATTATGATTCTGATATGTCACAATAAAGACAAATTTTAAAATCCAGTGATATTAATGTACCCTTGCTCCTTATTTATTTAATATTTTTGTAATTATTTCTACTATTATTAACTAATAATATTAAAAAAGAATAATATATAACAAAAAAAGTCAATAAAAATCGATGTTTGAGAACTTGTTTTGCCAACCGTACCATGCGTACCACCGCCATTTTCAGATCTATTCTCTATCTGCGCGGCTTATACCAATTTTTTAATTTCTTAGAGAGCGCCATAATTTTACACAGATCCATAATGTACAGTCTTTGAAAAAACACATACCGGATATAGCCAGTGACCCACAAATATTAGCATCAGATATATATTTTACATCAGAAACTTGGAGTTGCACTGAGGATTCATTCTCTCTACCAGATTTCGTAGAAATCGTTAGAACCAATGGGCCCAAGACAGCGGCCTCTAATCCTGGTTTCGGAATCTCAGCTTGGGTCAAACAAGACTTACACATCACGTCTCCCAGAAGTTACTTCCAGCAATCCAGTACTTTTGGTCACGTTGAAGCAGTTTCATTTGAATATAATAATCATAGAATATTTGCATTATACAAATCGCCCAGATGCACAAACAAAACTTTCATGGAGTTCTTAAACAAAAATGTTTTTTGCAACAACAATATGCCAACATTACTTTTTGGAGACTTCAACGAAGATTTTTTAAAAGACAATTGTATACTGTCATTTATGCAGAACGCTGGATACAGGACGTTATTACTACCTTGTCCAACTACGCGAGGAGGCACACAAATTGATAATATTTTTGGAAATATTTCTTGTGAAACTGGAATATATATTAGCTTGTTTAGCTATCACAAGCCTATATGGGCTCGCATATAGTTAGATCTAAATCCCATCATTTAGGTACCTAATTGTAATGTTTACTTATCAATAACTTAATTTAAAAAAATACACTATTATTAAAACATCGATCAAAGAAAACGAACTACAAGAACTTTTATATTATGTTACTTGCTGCTACGGAACCCTTCATGGGCGAGTCCGACTCGCACTTGGCCGGTTTTTTTATATAATATCAGTGTATCGCGTATACACAACGGGTACTCACGTTTGCAGCACGCTTATGTGACTTAAGCAATAATTTTACACCACCTGCCAGCTCATCACTTCACAACACAACTTTCACTTCACCGAACACAAGTGGACAATAATTATTATAACAATGTCTCAAAATTGGATGAGATAATATCGGCACAGAAGACCCTAGAGGATAGCTTTACCCGGAAGATGAGTGAGTTGGAGGCGCAGATACAGTGTGCAGGTCCTGCCAAGGATACCGTAGCGAGGGTAGCCGAAGAGTTTCGCACTTTCAGGAAGCTGATCTTCAGCATGCTAAGTCTGCTGAGAAGGCAGATCAGCGAGTGTGCTAGACAGGTCGACGGGTTGGAGACCAGGCATCGGCGGAAGACACTCATTTTCCAGGGCATAGCAGAGGTTGATGGGGAAGTTAGCAGCGCAGTGATCCAGGAGGTGATAAGCGGAAGAAATACTCTACACCTTAGTCAAAATATATGGCTTGTAGAGGTAGGGCGTGGAGAGTTAGAAGCTTGGCTCTACGTTAGATCTGATTACTTTTTGACAGTGCGACCTACATGGTCTCGTCTTGGCAACATTTAACATGAAATGTTTTTGTGGGATTACTATTTATCTGTTTAGCTTACAATACTTAAGTAATTTTGTTTTTTTTTACACAGTTCAAACTAACGATGTGGAATCAACATGCAAGGAGAAGATTAACGACTTTGACATGACATAAGAAGATTTACTTGTAACTTCCTCAAAGACTTGTAACGAGAGCTTGCCTACTTTTCATGACCTTATCAATAATGATGTACAGCAAAGTTTTATGGCGGTGAAGACTTTGAGAGATCTTGCTTTGGAGGCTTTGAACAAAGCAGATAACGACACAATACCTGAATCTTCTGTAATTGCGACAATAATTTTAATGGACATTTTTGATAAAGCGTGTAAAAGAGCTAAGCAATTAAAACGCTGGAGAATTCCTAATCCTGCTTCATGGAAAGTAAATGTGGCAAAAAAAGACGCGCTGAAGGGTCAGTTTATGCTATAAAAAATAAGATTAGACCTGCAAACGTACCTAAAAAAGTTAATTGCTCGAAATGCTCTCATTGCTGTCCAGAGAAGATTAACGAAGAGATTAGAAATAAAATTTGTAGAATGTATTGGAACTTTGACTACATTGGACAAAAAAAATTCATATTAGCTAATGTTGCAGTGAAAAATACAAAAACGTTATCGCTAGAAAGAAAAAGAACAACTACAAGGGCTTATTCCACACAATGTTCTTTTGAAATCGAAAATGAGAGATTCAATGTTTGCCAAAAGTTTTTTTACACTACCCTGTGCATCAAAGCGTGATACAAAATGCTGTAAAAAATAAAGATTTTGTTGGACAATACAGTAAAGATAAAGACCCTCGTGGAATCTGCGGGGCACATAATAAGACACCTCCTGAAAAAGTTCAAGAGGTTCATAACCACATACGATCGTTTCCATCCATGGAGAGTCATTATGTAAGAAAGGAGTCTAAACGTCAATATTTGGATAGAAAACTGTCTATTGCCAAGATGTAAAGTCTTTATGTTGACGAATGTAAAAAGAAAAGCAGTACACCCGTATATGCGATAACATATCGAAGAATTTTTTGCAATGATTTCAATTTGGGATTCTTTAAGCCGAAAAAGGACCAATGTCTAATTTGCACTTAATATGCACGAAGCGATGCTAAAATAAACTCGAACTCGAAAAACAATTTGTAGAGCACAATGCCAGGAAAGAGGCTTGTAATAAAAAAAAAAAAAGGAAAATGATAAGATAAGACCCGGTGCTACCTGCCGGGGTCGCGGGTTGTTCGAAAGAGATACCGTGGCCCCTGGCACAGGCGACTGAAGGTACACGGGTGGGTTTTAGTCAGTAAAAGTCTGACACGCCCTCTCGCTCCGCCCAGAGCGGGAGAAGTCATTTGATGATTTCCCACCCAAAAAAAAAAAAAAAGACCCGGTGCTAATAAGGATTTTTTATCTGCTTCTATTGATTTACAAGCCACACTTCAGATACCTAGTGGAGACATCGGTCTTCTATATTACACTCGCAAATTAACTGTAGGGTGAGTGGGGGGAAGATGAAAAATGGGGTAACACAAAAAGTTGTCCATAACGTCAGATTTAGTGCAGTTTTTGCAGTGATGGCACCATTTTTAAGGCCGCCATTTTGTTACGTCACACATGATGTGCGTCAGGATTGCTCCGCCAAGTTATCAAATCAGAAAATGGTTTCAGCCAAAAATTTGTCGATATTTGTCAAAATCGAAAGAAACAAACCCCGTATTTGTCAAAGCAGAAATAAAGAAGTTATAAGCGTTTTAAGTTGGCCGCGCAATCCTGACGTCAAGGACTGCGCGGCCACGGAGATCTCAGCAACTACTTGGGATAGAGAAATAATTCCTTTTGTCAACTCAAGTCTGTATTTGTCAAGATTTGTCGAAAAATGAATCAAAGCTCTATATCAATATTATAATTAAATATTCGCCTTGAAAGTCATGGCCGCGCAGTCCTTGATTTGCTATTTTGTTTTTAGTATTTTTTTTATTAAAATTGAAGACTTCATATAGTATAGGAGTTAAAAGGAGAAAGGTCTTAATTTGTCGAAACTGACAAAAGCTTTAAAATACGACTAAAGTGTAATTAAACAGACGAAATCAATTTAAAACACAAAACTCGTGGCCGCGCAGTCCTGACGTTACTTTAAACCATGATATCTCAATAACTATAGTAGCTAGGATTTTGCTGTAGACGTCCATATAATCCTTATATTAACCCCATTAAAATGACATATCCTTTTACCCTCAACACTGTTTGGGACGCGAGTAATCTCAAGAATTATGTTACCCCATACAATGTTCTAGTAGAGTGACCATAATTTCAAGACCATAAGTTCAAGACAATACAGTCTAAGCGCATTTCTGTTCTGGTTTCTATTGTTAACTGATAAAAAACTTTTTTAATATTTAGATATTCTTATACATTATAAACAAAATGTACAGAATTATATTAATAGAATCTTGCAAGTTACTGCTCGTGGAAATGTTAATTATATCTAAAATAACGTTATAAATAGATATACACTATTTTAACAATTACTTACAGTAGAAGCACTAAAAAAAAATATCATTTAAGACGTGCTCAAGAATAAATGCAGCGTTACATTCACAATTATAATGATATATTTTAAAATATATCGAAGCAATTCTTATTCTTAATCTGTTTGATTCTTCACTGTTAATATAACGCTGTTATATCGTTATTTCTGTGATTATTGTCAAATAAATTGAGTATACATAAATACTCTTTATTCCCAGGGTCAGTAAAAAAAAACACTGAATCAAATGCACGAGTAAATTTAATATTTTTTACAGATAAATCAGTAAAATTACTATTTTAACGTTATTCTAAGTTGGTCTCTTCGGCCGCACTACAGGAGCATCGACGCGAGTTTGCCTATTGCGCTCTCTTTCTAATATTGCTTTTCATTCGCACAACTGCTGGTCAGCGGACCACCGCGCTCGCGTCGAATCGTCACGATACCAGTATTATATCTCAACGGACTGTTACTGCTGTACGTTGTGGATCCGACAGTGATATTCCGATAAAAAGGACATAAGTGTGTATTCAGTGAGAGACTTAGTGTATATTTAAACGTGATATAAATAATTACGTGATATTAATCAATATGGTGAGTTATTTATTTTTGAATTAAATTTGTTAACGATATTTATTTTGTGTTATCTACCACCATACCATGTTAAAACTTTTACCAGTTTTGCTGTAGTCAGTACTTTTACATAGGTACCTAGTTAAAAAGTAGATCGGAATAAAGTCCTAACAAATTAGGCCTTAATGAACAAGGATGGAATTTATTGTGTTTTATATAATTAATAATAATAAATAAAGCCTGGGTAAGGTAAACCTTTCCCAGGCTCTCTATTTAAAAACTAAATAGAGCGTTTAAGGTTTTGCCTAAACCAGACGCAACTTTTAACTCCTGGTAATCTCAAATTATTAAAAAGCAGTTATAAATAAATAGATATTTAAAAATATACTTTTTAATTTAATTTTCAGATAAAAGCGGGTCGCAAAGGGAAAGTCAATAGTGAAAAATTAAAAAAAATATTTCTTAAGTACGGAGATGTATGCAGAAATCGCAGTATTAAATATAATGATCCAGTATTTAAAACAATATCTAATGAGTTAGATAATACGATAGCTCCTTATGCAATCTACAAAGCATTGAAAAGGCACTACGACGAGTATTTTCAAAATGATGAAGATGATAACCTTTATTCACCCCGAGTTCAGAGTAGTTCATCTTCTTCACCGTCGCGTCATAGTGTGGCTTCATTATCGCTGACATATCAAGACAAGGTGAAAACATTTAGTTTTACAATGGACGAGCATGAATGGAAAAAAATTCAACCCGTGATGGTACATTATGCTAGAAGAGATATAAGGACCTCATCGACACACCAAAAATACAGGAGTCTGCTAAAGTTTAAGTGGGCGACTTTTTTGAGAGAAAAGCTCTGGGAGTTATCTAAGCTACCATGTACTTGGAACTTTAAAAATAAGAAAGTTGACGGTGAAAATAACATTTCGTTATTTGGAAAGTGCTCACAATGTCAAAGAGAAACAATAATAAAAACCGAAGCAATTTCTGAAAAAACTGTAAGATTTACATGCGATATACTTACTTGTAAGGAAGAGAATGTACCACACAATCCTAAAAAAAAATCAAAATTAACTCCATACAAAAGAGGTAAATTAGCAAAAATTCTACAGTATAAGCCTGCCGTAGTCGTACAAAAAGAACTTGCGGCCAAATTAATTAAAGACCCAAATCAAGTTTGCCCACCAGTGCTGCCAAGTTTAGCAGCTCTCCGCCAGATCAAGTATGAGAAACGACAAAGCAAGAGACTTCATGCTCACCCAATTTTAAGTATACTCATGATGACTCAAGAGGTACAGAACTTTATCCGTGAAGTGACATTGATACCGTGTTTTCATTTATATTATTGGTCTGATCAGCAAATAGAGTACTATACTAACTATTGTAATAGTTTTTCTAAAGTGACCATTACTGTAGATGCAACTGGATCTTTTTTTCAGGCTATAAAGCTTCCCGATGGAACTACACTAACAAAACGACTATTTGTATATATTGGCATGATTGCTTCGGATTCAATTAAATCTACTCCAATTTTTCAAATGGTTACCGATTCTCACAATAAAGATTCAATTGCAGCGTGGTTAAAAAAATGGTTAATTCAAGTAAGGAGCCCGCCACATGAAATTATTACCGATGACTCATCAGCATTAATTGCAGCTAATGTTTCAGCATTTACTACGTTTAGCAGTATAAAAGATTATGTTAAACGATCTGTTTTAGTCTTAAGTGGCCGCAATTATGCATTACCTGAAGTATTTATTAGGCTAGATACAAGTCATTTTATCAAAACAATTTATAATTTACGTTGCTTTGAAAATAGGGATATAAATGGTAAAATGTTATACGTTCGTTGCATTTTGTATATGAAAGAATGTGAATCGTTTCAGCAAATTAAAACTCTCATTACTGATGTTGTAAGACTATGTCTAACCGAATACGATAACCCAGAAAACCCTGTTTCTGTTTATATTCAGAAAATAAGTTGCACCTTAGGTAATACTACATATACGGAACCTAATGAAGACACCGATGAGAAGGAAAATATTCACGAAAACATAATCCTCGACGATGATGACGGTTTGCTCTCATGGTTTGATGAAATTGTTGAGAGGGAAAAAAGCCTAGATAAAACAAAAAGTTCCGTCAGAATCACAAAACTCTTTCTACATGCCTCATTTAATAACAACGCTCAAACGGTTACTCCTAAAGTTACCCCTCTGGAGTAATATTATGTGCCCATTATATAAATCACAAAACAAAGTACCAACATCTTCAGCTATAGAGAGCTATTTTAAAACTATGAAAAATTTGTTATTCACAACAAGGTCGAAGAAATATAACATTGATGAATATTTAAATATGCATTATGATTATTTATTAGGTGAAATAAAAATTGCTTTAAATTGTTTAAATAATTTCGCCGACATTGTAGACAAAAAGGAGAAAAACATTAAAAGAAAACGAGGTAAGACTAGGAAGCGAAAAATGTTACCATTTGAAAACAAATGCTGCAAAAAAGAAAAACCTAGTGTAACCAAAACGTTTTTAAATGATTCGGTATTCTCAGTAATTCCTACGTATGTTGAAAACTGGAGAGGCGAAGGTGTTCCTAAAGATGATTCTGCAAATAAACCTGTAAATATAATGTTTTTAAAAAATAGTAATTTTACTGTACAAGATATATCTGAAAAAAATATTAAATTAACAAACACTTGTGCATTTGATTCCGTATTTTTTTTATTGGCCCACGGATTTAAAGAGTATTCATGCATACGCGATTTATTTGACAATAATTGCAGAAATAGGGATATAACAGCGTTTTTACAAATCCTCTGTAACTCTGATAATAACAGTGAAGAAGCAAACAAATTAAGAATAAGAATTGCTTCGATACATTTCAAAAACAATCATTATGATTGTGAATGTAACGCTGCATTTATTTATGAGCACGTCTTAAATGATATTATTTTTAGTGCTTCTTCTGTAAGTAACTGTTCAAATAGTGCATGCATAAATTCTACCCCATCAAGAAGAAAACATGTGTTTATACCGTTAAATTTAGATATAATTAATATTTTCACCATCAGTAACTTGGAAGATTCTATTATTATTCATGATTGGGAAAACAAGCAATGCAGAAAATGCAATGAAGTAGTTCTATTTCATTATACCTTGTCAAAAATTGTTACATTCGATTTAAATGGCACGCAAATGGTGTTTTTACATGAGGTACCTAAAAGTATAATAATTAAACAAAACATTTATAAATTATTAGGTGCCGTAGAATATGTTCCTCCAATACTTGGAACAATAGGGCATTATAAGTGTCATATTATAAGAAATAGCGGAATGCTTTGTTACGACGATAACAAGAGTAAATTAGAAGAGAGTACAAACGATTCTGTATATATCCATTTTTTAACTTATGTTTTAGTAGAGGTGTAAGAGCCGATGAAAAACATTTAAAGTTGAAGAATAATGATTTTGTTGATTTTTGAAATCTTTATATTTGTGCAATGAATAAAAATATTCAAATATTAAACAAGTTTTTTATTTCGTCTTATTTAGTATTTTATTTAAGTTTTTGACTAACAGAACAGAATGCCCTTGAACTGTGCTGTCATAGCCAGTTTGACAAAGATTAAAAACAAATCGAAATTATGGTCACTCTACTAGAACATTGTATGGGGTAACATAATTCTTGAGATTACTCGCGTCCCAAACAGTGTTGAGGGTAAAAGGATATGTCATTTTAATGGGGTTAATATGAGGATTATATGGACGTCTACAGCAAAATCCTAGCTACTATAGTTATTGAGATATCATGGTTTAAAGTAACGTCAGGACTGCGCGGCCACGAGTTTTGTGTTTTAAATTGATTTCGTCTGTTTAATTACACTTTAGTCGTATTTTAAAGCTTTTGTCAGTTTCGACAAATTAAGACCTTTCTCCTTTTAACTCCTATACTATATGAAGTCTTCAATTTTAATAAAAAAAATAGCAAATCAAGGACTGCGCGGCCATGACTTTCAAGGCGAATATTTAATTATAATATTGATATAGAGCTTTGATTCATTTTTCGACAAATCTTGACAAATACAGACTTGAGTTGACAAAAGGAATTATTTCTCTATCCCAAGTAGTTGCTGAGATCTCCGTGGCCGCGCAGTCCTTGACGTCAGGATTGCGCGGCCAACTTAAAACGCTTATAACTTCTTTATTTCTGCTTTGACAAATACGGGGTTTGTTTCTTTCGATTTTGACAAATATCGACAAATTTTTGGCTGAAACCATTTTCTGATTTGATAACTTGGCGGAGCAATCCTGACGCACATCACACATGTCAGTCAGCGTTTGCCGCGTTTAGTGAATGGTTGTGTCAAAATTGCAAGTGTCTGCGCAGTGACTTTTACGCAAGAAATCCGAGTGTTTTTATCTTACCCCGTGTCCTGTAACTTTACTAACGAAGTGGGTACGAATGTTTTATTTGAATATCTACTTATTATTTTTAATTCTTAGTTGTGTTACTACATCCAAATATGTCTATTTTTCGTATTTTAGGATGTATTTGAATTTTCGGTCTTTACCCACCAATATTTTACGGAGTAAGAAGAACATATAAAAGTTTCGATCTTAACTCGTTTCCAAAAGTCATACTAATAGTCAGATGTTCTCAAACTGTTCATGATATGTACCTATATAAAATAAAATAATAGGTACCTACCCATTTTGTTTTTTTTTTTGTATTAAAATCTCGTTTGTGCAGTTTGAATGAATTAATTTTGTGCTTAAGTGATTGGTGATTACATACTGTCCTTGAAATATTTACTTAGAATAAAATTATTGTTGTCTTTTCAGCCATAATAAAAAAAACGGATGCACAGTAATTAACTGTCAGCGAGACAATTTCGGCCATTTATACATATGTAGAGGTACATACAAATATTATTATTATAAATACCTACTTAGGACTACCAAATGACTATTCAATAATTGCATTTTGTCAATTCAGAATCACCATGCCGCGTAACTACGTCCGGAAATCTCTACGCGCAACCTCCTACACTCATGACGATGTTGCTAACGCCATAGAGAAAGTAAAAAGGAAGGAATTTACATTATACGGCGCGGCTAAACATTTTAATATACATATTGCTACTCTTCACAATAGTTTCAATAAAAAAACAGGTATTAAAAGTGATACACTAGGTCGCCCTCCTGTCTTTGCTCATGAAACAGAAATGAGATTAGCAAACGGTTTAAATGTTTTGGAAAAATGGGGTTTTGGGCTACCCAGAAACGAAGCAATTTTACTAGTGGAACGCTATGGAAAAAGTTTCTTCGCATTTTAAAAAAAAAATCAAAACATTTTTTAATATAGTTTATTTACATTTAACTAATGTATGTAGGTACCATTTTGTTCAATAACTTTTTGGCATCTTGTAGGTAGGGACATGATCCCATTGCTATAGAAATTTTGGGACTTCTGATCATAATACCGCGACAAGCGGTTTTGGCAGTCCTCTCGTGATGTTAACCTGACACTGCCTAAAGAATTCTGAAGAGACCGAAACAGGTGGAAATCTGAAGGTACAAGGTCAAGGAAGTAATAGCTAAATGTAAGGAGAAAAATGTCTACTTTGTCTGTTTACCGCCTGGTACAACTCATTTAACTCAGGCTCTCGACGTGGCAGTATTTCGACCAACTAAGATTCATTGGCGACAAATATTGACGTTATACAAAGAAGGTCCTACTGGCAGAAAGCAGGCAGTTCTACAAAAAGATAATTTTCCCCAATTATTGAATAAACTGCTTGAAAAACTAAATGAAAAAATTTAATTTAATTTACAATCTGGATTTAAAAAATCTGGCATTTATCCCTGTTCTATAAAACCACTATTGGAGAGACTACCCGGTCAAGGAAATACTGAGGGCGTAATTGAGAGCTTTAGAGATTTTTTGACTGAAACACGATTAAAGGTGGTGAACACTTCTCAAAAAAAAATTAAGAAGACCAAAGTGATTCGACCGGCGGGCAAGAGTTTGGCTCATTTGGATGACATAGAGAACGATGACATTCGCGATCAGCCATCATCGTCAAGTCCAGGCAAAGTTGTCGTTAAGAAAAGAAAATTAAATGAAAATGATTCAACGAACTCAAATACAAGCAGCTGTGAAAATTCCGATGATGATACAAATATGCCAAAGTTGACCGACTCTTCTGAGTATTCAGACGAAGAAATTGAAAAGGAAAATGACGTATTTGTCTGCAACAATACTCAGTTAAAACCTCTAAAAAAACAACGAATTCGTTGCATTTTCATATGAAGGGGAATGGTATCCAGGTCAAATTATAAAAATAAATAATAAGGGCCCCATAATTAAGTCCATGCAATGAAATCTTGGAGATGGCCTGAAAAGGATGATGTCTTGCAGTATTCCTGGGAAGATATTCTTGGCGGTATACATGCACCCAAAATAATATCAACAAAAAGAGGTTTTTATGCAGTTCCAGAATTAGCCTTCAAGTGGTCATTTTAGAAAAATATTGTGACTAAAATTATTTGTAATCTTTTAATAAGCAACGGAATGTTCCTACTCGTAACTTGATTGATCTCGTATTATTATTAGATTTAAGAATAATTTTGGAGATTTTATAATTTTTGTTAAGTATTGTTGTAAACGGAAGACGATATTTTTTTATTATTAAAATTTGAGACTGCAAAAAGTTTTTTTTATATCTACACTCACAGGCACAATTAACCGCCCACCTTGTATTTCTTTCAATTTGCAGAAATCTTCAAATTTAGACCACATTTGACGAAAGGTACGTTGAAAGCGGCCTTTAAGGCATTAAAAAAAATCTTAAAAGTTAAAAAAAAAGTCATTTTAGTAAAGGATTCATACCAAAAATCAATTTTGTGAAAATCTTTGATGAAAATTTAACAATTTTAATGTTGAAAAAAGTCCCCCAATAAAAGATAAAAAAAAAACAATTAATAATGGGTGTTGCCGCCTCGGGCTCTAATGACTTCTTGGAGCCGGTTTGGCAATCCATCCATTACATCTTGGTTATCCGACTGGGGGATATTGTGCCACTCCTCTACTACAGCAGTCTTGAGCTCTCCTAGGGTCGTAGGGGGTGGTACTCTTGCTCGGACACGTCTTTTGAGGTTGTCCCAAATGTGCTCAATTGGATTAAGATCGGGACTATCTGCTGGCCATGGTAAAACTTGAATCCCGACCTTATTAAGGTACTCAGTGACGGATTTTGCGGTATGGCAACGTGCATTGCCATGCATTAAACAAAAGTTGTCACCAATGAATGGTGGGAAAGGCATGACATGGTCTTGAACAACTTCCTCCACGTATCTTTGAGCGTTCACACTGCCTCTATCGAACACAACAAGATCGGTACGAGCCTCGTAAGAGATACCTCCCCAAACCATTACGGACCCTCCCTGGTAACCTACTGTTTCGGTTATAGCGCATAGATCAAATGTTTCGTTTGGGCGCCTGTAGACACGCTGACGTCCATCTAGACCTCTTAAGCCTATTCTGCTCTCATCTGAGAAAAGTACGTCCTTCCATCCCTACACAGTCCAGTCAGCATATTCTCGCCCACAAGCAAGTCTAGCTCTACGGTGTTGTGGGAGCAGTTGTGGGGCGCGAACTGGATGAAAAGTCCTCAGATTTCCTTCTGCCAGTCTTCTTCTAAACGTACGTTCACTTACACTGACATTTCTCACCTCAAAAAGACGCGTACGAGCTTCAGTAGCGGTGCAAAAGCGATTTCTCAACACGTTGTTGACAACGAAACCGTCATCTCAGGTTGAGGTGCATCGATGTCGGCCTTGACCTGGCCTGCGGGCGTATGAGCTTGTCTCCCGAAATCGTCTGATGGCATCCCGTACCGTGTTTCGAGGTACAACGAGTGTACGAGCGATGCGACGTTGGCTATACCCAGCGTCAGCTAAAACCACTGCCCTACCTACACCAGTTGCATCGAGTAGCATTTTTTAGAGTCCCAAACAATAAGTGAACACTACAAACTCAAATTAAACAATATTCACACATTATGGCAGAAAAGAACAGGAAATTTTAACACGATAACGCAACGGCAACAATGTCAAATAATGACTAAATTTGAAAAACCCTTCGGTGATACAAATTTACTAATCGAAATAAGGGTATAAGTGTTTAGTTAACTGGTACAGTACCCACTTGATAAAAAATAAAACAGTGGATAAGCCATACTTAAAAAAAACAAACAGGGTGACGAATGATAGAGGTGGGCGGTTAATTGTGCCTGTGAGTGTATTATACCCATTCTAAATTGATAACTTGCCCTCCTAATATCAAACTTTGCACAGTAACTAAATCAACATGGTAAAATCATACAAAATGTGTTGTGGTGCAATATTGCCCTGCTATTATACTAACTTTGCACCAAAGTAAAAAAAAAATTAAAAAAATAGAAGAATGTATAAATTTAGTTATATCGTACACAGAACTAAAAACTAATACCCTTTCGATTATTTTCGACTTGTTTTAAAATTAACGAGTCAATACTCAATACTAAAGATTTTACCATTTTTGTGCAAAAAATCTGTGCAAAGTATACCCGATTTACGGCATCAATGAAAACAAAAAGAAAGTTTTCTTGGCATTTTTTTATTTTGATTTTACTAAAATGTTCAATTACTTTGAGACTGATTTTAGAAGTACACACATCAAAAGTGTCTAGGGATCAAGCATTTTTATGCGGATTTCTTGAGATTGAGATGTGGCTTTGTAATAAATTTATGATTTTATAAAGGACATGGCCAGTTTTTGTAAGGACGTCGGCATAGTTATCGAATTTATTGTACACCTATGATTTTTGGTGTTTTATATTCGTGAATATTTGCTCATTAAATTGCTACAAATAAAAAACTCAGAGAACTTGTCAGTACAACAAACTAGACAAAAACAGTTTCATTAAACCTTTTAATCAGATCGCTAGCAATAAGGTGCATAGATTATAATTTTGCTATTAAAACACTTAAAGGCGCTTTAAAATAGCGAACAGTTATGAATTATATTATTACGTATAACTCATATGATTTTAATATTATTAAGCATTTAAACAAAGTGATGACCACCTAAATGAAGGATTTTAAACTGCATATTGATTAACATTTTTATGAAACTGGGTGATAGTCTCAAAAAATGTGACAATAATAACAAACATAACATAACATCGCGCCTATATATTCCTCGAAGGGTTGGTCAGAGGTGTAGTACAACCACATTTCACCAGTTATTTTGAGTCCCATGGGCGAGCTGATTGCCATCAAGCGCACAAGTCCAGACTCCGGGCTACTACTGAGAAATTCCTGATGAAAAAATTAAGAGAGAGATATGGGGCTTATATCTGTTCGACCTGGGAATCGAACTCAGGACCTCATGCTCAGCAGTAGCGTTTGCGACCACTAGACCAACGAGGCAGACATAATAACAATAAACAAAGTATATTCGAAATTAATGGTTTTCTTTAAAGTACATTTTTACAGATTACCCTTATATTTTTTTAAATAGGTAGTTCATTATACTATAAAAAGAGAAGCACAAAATAAAGCAAAAGAGTAAAAATAATTATTTATTTATTAGAGAAAATAATAAAAATATTTTGCTACCTATATTATAATTATTATATCTTAAATGTCTACCTAAATAACATAAATTGCAGCGATACCGAGTGAGGTCAATCAACCAGCTTGTATAAAATAGAGAATTTTTATTTCACAAATACAGTAACCTGGATTAAGTGTAAGTATAGGGCTTTAGTAATTACATAAATAGCTGCTTTAAACATAACCAGACATGTTAAAAAATACAAGCATATTTATATATTATTGTTTTACAATTGTAAATTAGCCTTTTGTTAGATTGTTTTAATATTCTTGAATTGTTAATAATATGTTGTCTAAAAATCCAGCTGGAACTTGGATATTGTTTTGGTGTCTTGCCCAACCAAGGTACCAGATAATTGTCATAACGTGACAACAACAACTAACGGTCCTGTTTCCTACAAGGCAACTACAATAGTACCCTAAAATAGCTTCCAACAGACAGCTTCCTCGGTTTGAGCATTGGTTATCCAACGCGAAAGTCTTGTTTGATGGTGTACAGAAAGCGAGGATATGAGATGCCTCTGCAACCTTTGCATGGCTATTACGCAGTTGATGCACCTCATATTGATCCACAAAACAAATCCGAAACGCAATGCAAATCAGAGTCCAGTGTTAATAGCAAGGTAATTGGGTGGTAGAAGGTATCAGTCCGTAGGAATAAGCAGGGGTCAAAATAGGAATATTCGCAAAAACATAAACACAGTAGGTACGCAATGAAGAATATGCAATAACATTATTTCATTACATTGACATTCCACATAGACAAGACAACGCACATTGTCAAACAAGTAAACGCGTTCCGTTTTATGATTTTTTTTGTGTGTGAAATATAAAAAAAAAATATCTTACGCATCAATATTATGAAAAGATAATTTTATTAAATGCAACAAATACCAATGAAGATAGTTTCGTAAGAATAAAATGTTCCTAATATGAGCATTTTGTCGTCCACGTCACATGTCTACAAGTAGTATGCATGGTATGGAACGCCCATTAATATATTTATCTTTCTCTATGGTCCACTATGGCGGACGTTGACAAACGGAACTTTGAATTCATCTTGCATTACTAAATATTTTGAAATAAACAGTGACGAGTTCAGAGAGGTTAAAAACTACGCATTAATTCATTTTTCTATTTTTAATATACAATATTATTTACTATGTATGTGTACTTGGAATGTACTTTTTTGTCCATGTCTTTTATATGGATCCTTTTTGGTGCATTTCATAATTTGAATCAGGAACTGTGAATCAAATTCGAGTAAAAGATGAAAATCAGCTGTCAATATTTTCCCTATAAAAACATACAACGCATTGAAGACATTATTAGTGCTACTGTTTCCCTACTACTGATTAAAACCAACGTTATTATGGAGCGGCGACGTCATTTAAGCAGGGAAGAAATGCTCAGAGCCGTGGGAATGATAGAAGCTGGTTCCCGGCAACGTACTGTGGCTTTAGCTCTGAATACAAGTCAGAGTGTTATCAGTCGACTTTGGACACGTTACCGAAGCACTGGTACCGTGGCTGAGCGCCATGGAGGACGGTATCGCTGCACCACACGGAGACAAGACCGATATATTCAAATCTTAACTCGAAGAGCTCCAACAATAACCGCCATGATGTTAGCCGTGAGGCTTCATCACTCTTCAGGGAACTTAATTAGCGACCAAACAGTCAGAAACCGCTTGCATGAAGTGAACCTTCATTCCCGAAGACCGCTACGGGTACCACCTATAGCAATGCACAATCGTAGGATTCGATATCAATGGGCTCTTGAACACAGAAATTGGGCAGAAGAACAATGGCGTTTCGTGTGCTTTTCTGATGAGTCTCGTTTTGGTATGAGACCGGATACAAGACGTATACGACACTGGAGAACCCCTGGACGCCAACAGCGATTAAAATCCTGCCAGGAAGTCCATCCTTATAGTGGTGGAACCATCATGGTATGGGCGGGTATTTGGATCGGCGGAAGAACTGAGTTGATTTGGATCAGAGGCAACCTCAACGCTCAAATTTATGCTGAGACGATTGTATCAGACGTCATCGTTCCTCTACAAGTGCAAATCGGTCCCTTATTTCAGTTAATGCATGATAATGCACGACCGCACACCGCAAGAGTTGTAAGACAGACTCTCGCCGCAGCTAACATCAATGTCCTGCCCTGGCCTGCTCAGTCGCCAGACTTGAACCCGATTGAGCATGCATGGGATATGCTACAGAGAAGAGCTCTGCCGAATATGGAGGGTATCCAGTCGCAAGAAGACCTTTTTTTGTTGTTGCAACGAACATGGGCGGCCATTCCACAGCGTGATTTGGATGAACTCATTTTGAGTATGCCAAACCGATGTTCTTGTGTTGTTAGTGTTCGCGGTAGAAACACGGATTATTAATTGTTTAAGTTACCCAATAAAATTTTAAAGAAAACTGTTATTTCAGTCTTTTTTTCGAACTTTTGTGTTAGTGGTTCAAATGTCAAAAATCCCTTTATTAGGAAAATGGCAAATTTCTTTATTAATGCAAAGGTGACTTGGTTTATCGTTACTGTGACAAACGAAAACACTTTATTTGATGAATCCTTAAAGAAAATTTTAATTAATATCAATCAGGAGAAAAGTTATTGCAAAAATATATGTTGATCCCTAGACACTTTTGATGTGTGTAGTTTGTAAGAGCAAACTATGTTTGAAAACATGTGTGCAATTTTTCTTTTATAGTATATTATATTCAATTTTTCGAACTATGATACATGAACAATTACATTGACACTGTACGAGTAGGTACGGACCTAAGTCAAATGCTTTTTATAAGATTAGTTTTTCATTTTAGGTATAGTTTATGATCTCAGATTGTAATAATATTACAATATGCTAGTTATATACGATATATTTTGCCTAAAATTTGTGATCTCAAAGGATTTTGAGCCTATAATAATACCAATGTGATTGATGTCGTTCCTAACCATTTAAAATTAAACTTTTTTAAGCTAAAAAGAGCGTTTTTATTTTTATAATAATTAAAATAAATAATATACTTAGGTAATTAGGTGAAAACAAGGCATTGGCAACGAAAAATTGACAAATCCAAACTGGTCACTGGCAATTACTTTGCCAAATAAAAAGTCACAAACGGACATTGGCAAAGATATTGCCGTAGCCCAAAAAAAGGGGGGAGGGGGGTAAGCAAGGGGGGGAAATCTATTAGCTAGTATTGTTTTACAAATGTTATTTCACAATGTTTAGAATAAATAAAACCAAAATCGGAGGTGCAAATAGTATTGCTCGCGAAAGGGGGAGCTTGAAGATCGCTACTAGTAATTTTTTTTAAGGGTATTTTGTTTGCCATCGATTCAAGATTTCACAGAGCTTCAAACTTTCACCTTCCAAAGCAAAGTGGTGAGATTTTGTTTATGAGCGAAACGTCAGTTGTCAAGTTGATTTTGACTCAACGTGAGTGACGTTTGACGACTCAGAAAAAAATTACATAGTTTATTAACCATGATTTAATTTAATTTAATGCACGAGGTAGCACGCACGATGCCCGAATTTTTAACGAGTCATCACTCAAAGAGCGTTTTGAGATGGGATTATTTAGAGGAAGACTTTTAGGTGACTTCGGATACAAATAAGAATCATATCTCTTCACTCCTATTTTAAGGTCTCAAAATAGAAGCGAGGAAAAACACTTCATACTGCAGACCTTTTCTGTTTGAGTTTGTAAAAGAGACAGAAGAGGTCATTAATTCACAAATAAATTCAATCGATGCAGAAATTTCAAACTTGATACCGACAAAAATAGGTGATCTGGTTATATTTCATGAACATCATATGACCATGATAGATGGGAAAGTGGCAACTGTTCGGTCAGAAAACGTTCATATGCTAATTGCAACATTTGCCTTGCAACTCCGAAGGAGATGAATAATTGGGAAGTAATCACTAATAAACCTCCAGCTGAAGAGATGTACAAGTACGGCTTGTCGTCTCTGCACATGTGGATAAGGTGCTTAGAATGTATTCTGCATGTTTCGTATAATTTGGATTTTAAACAGTGGGCTGCTAGAGGAGAGCATAAATTATTAAAAGAACAAAAAAAGAAATTGGCTCAAACAGACATGTTTCAGCGAACGGGTCTGTTGTTGGATATTGTTAAGCAAGGGTTCGGCACAACCAATGATGGTAATACTGCTAGAAGGTTTTTCAGGTGCTACGAAAAATCTGCAGAGATAACGAAGGTAGACGAAAACCTGATAAAAAGATTTACTGTAATATTGCAAGCTTTTTCTTCTGGCAAGAATATTAACATTGAAAACTTTAGAGACTACTGTAAAGAAACAGCTCAACTTTACATTTCTCTATATCTCTGGTGCCATGCCATCTAGCGTGCACAAATTGCTATTACACGGTGCTGATATATGTCAACATTTTTCCTTCATTCCTGTGGGAATGTTATCAGAAGAGGCATCTGAAGCCCGAAATAAAGATTTTAGACACATAAGAGAAAAGCATTCCCGGAAAATATCTCGCAAGAAGACAAATGAAGATATAATTCATAATTTTTTAGTAAGCTCTGATCCGTATATCTCTAACCTCAAGCCAAAATTTAAAAAAACACATACTTTTCTTTCCTGAAGTCGACCATCTCTTGGAATATGAGACTGAAGAACAGGAGGCTGAAGAAGAAGAAGTCTTTATAGATTTGGAAATGAATTTCACTACTGATCCCTTGACTTTTTAAATAAAATATGATACAGCTGTTTTTATGAGTGTTGTTGGGTGCTGCGATGTTTAAAATTAAATCTTGAACGGCATTTTCAGATTTCATTGTCAGTAGGTCTTTTAAAATGGAAACAAAATATTTTATTTTTTTCTAATCTTTGAGCGCCCGTAGCTCGAAAAGCGGCAGGGATACAACATTTCTTTGTCATTTCTGTTTGAGAATGACGTGTTCTTGAATACTTACTAAGTTTTATTTTGACCCACGCACGCATTACATACTCTCCCATACAAAAAAAAACACAAAAAATTTTTTTTCTCGGAAATAGTAAGTTTTTTTTAAAAAACGCGACTAAAAAAAGTTGTTTGTAATCAAAAGAGGAATACGTAAAAAAAAATCAACTCAAAATATACGCACTGACTCACATCGATTCCTATGTCTATAGTTTTGCCAAAGTGAACCAGTGTGCGCTGTGCCGGTCGGAGTGGGGGGTGTAAGGTTTATTTTCGTTACGGAATTTCTCGATTTGGTCGCCGCTCTCAAAGCCCGCGATAAAAGCTATGCAATAGCTTAATAGAACCCATGTCGTCATGTAAAATAATACTTAGTAGAGTGTAACGCGCGCCGGACTGACGGCCGCGAACGTTTGTCGATAAGCAAAACAAGTGTGAGTAGGCATAAGATAATGTAACAATGTCCGACATTAATATGTACGTAGTCTATTAGTGGCGCTGTCATAGTGAATACTGTGGGCCCCAAGGGGTGTTATTTTTATTGCAGAGTAGGTCTTTATGACAGCTACCCTTAACGTATTATCTCACACTCGTTCTGCAATAATGTGAAGTCGGTTCCGACTGGATCCCGCACGAAATCCTGAAGGCAACACAGACGAGGAGCCGGGAGGCTACAAAACATTAAAGAAAATCGCCTGGAAACACCAATTCTCTGGATCAAGGCACATGCGGGTCTTGCAGTTGAGTTGTTACCCAAGTACTTTCGGGGCACGGTGGGTTGTCTGAGTACCTGAATCGATTCAGGTGCAAAGAGAACTCATCGTGCATCTGTCAACCTGACACACCCGAAACGGTCGAACATATCTTGACCGACTGTCTGATTCACGCCCTAAAGAGACTCGAGGCTGAGAATAAGCTAGAATGCGAAATAGCACCCAAAAACTTCCCAGAGCTCATAGCCAGTAAAAAACATAGGCAAATATTCATAAGTTACGTAACGTACAAGAGAATCTATAATTTGTTTTGGTTTTTTTTGGTTTCTGGCAATGTGTACTAAGTGGCTAGCTGATGCTCCTTGCCATGTAAAGACTTTGGAGCTGGTTTTTCCCATAGTTGGACACTCTTTTATACCCCCAGATAGTTTTTGCGCGGATAGAAAAAGAAATACGTAAACGGGAGATAATAGCAAATCCCGGTGAATATCACAATATTATAAAAGAGTTTGGAGTTTCCTAAAATTATTATAAGAGTTTGGAAAAATAATAATTTTAGGAGAAGACTGCAAGGTATTTAATTGGAAGGATGACGCAGCAAGAGTCATGAAGCCTGTCGGAAGATGGCACTTCCAATTTAAAAATGCCAAACGATATGTTCTAAAAAAGAAGGAAACGTTCTTATTAAAGGAAACATAGGTACATTATAGAAATGATGACAGTGTTTTTAAGAACGTCAACCTTCCAGGGAAATTGTCTATTAATTTACATCCCATAGAAATTTTTCCTACCAATAAAATTAGTGACTCCAAAGCATCGGATGTTCGTAAACTTTTAACCAATCATTATGGTGAAAACTGGCAAACTACTGAGCGCCTAAACTTTTTCGTTCCTTTGATTTCTGGTCCCAGTGATGAACTGCAGATGATGAATACTCATAATACTGAAACTATAAAAAAAGGTAATTGTGAACCCCAAGAAGAAATTGCGAGCATGCTAATGTAATTTTCAATTAGCCACATTACTATAATTATTATTGATTGTGTGTGATTATTGTTGATTTATTGATTGCATTGATTGCGTCTGTTCTATTGAAAATTTCATAAATATTTTTTGTAAATTTTTATTTGTCTGCTTTTTTTTTTTAACCCGGTCAATAAAATTTCAGAATATTAGACATACCTCATTAAAGTATCTAATTCATACTTCCTAGTATACACAGTTTTAAATATGGCGTCCATCGGTGCAATGCCAGCAAAATCCCAAAGTAGGAGATTCAAATACAGCAATATCCTACTGTCAAGAACAATAACAGCAATATCCAGTATTTTTTTCAATATTTTTACGTCATCGTTTAGCTATTTTATTATAATCGCTTGCGCATGTGTATTTTAAACATCCCCGTTGCAATACAATAAAATTTTGTTCAAAAAACATAGGTATGATTGTCTAAATTAGTTTTATTTAAATTTCCCAAAATCACCTTACATGGATAGCGCTATACTTGCTTCTATATGATTAATTTGTCTATTTACGGATATATACGTCTATGGCATCAGCGAAAAAAAAAAGCAGCCTGGGTCGCGGTATACGTATAACTACGTAGATTCGGCATCCTTGGTACTTACCCACCCCGCACCCTTCAGGTATGATTCCGATCTCGGCAGCACGCAGCAGTGCTGCCGCGGCAGTGCGGTCGCAGCACTACTGGTCCTCATACATTTTGTATGGGTTCATATGAGATTACATTCCGAGCACGGCAGCAATGCTGCGCGACATTCCTATAGAGAATATATGGGGACCAGCAGTGCTGCGGCAGCACTGCTGCGTGCTGCCGAGATCGGAATCATACCTTTCCATGACCCCTCGTCCCCGCGAGTCACTCGCCGCGATCATAGCTTTTAGTACTGTGCAAGCGATCGAGGGAAGACCGCGCGTTGCATGCGCGTTCTCGATGTCTCGTAATTCTCAACGGCGACGACGTCCTATACGTGATGAGCAAATTTTGCATATAATATCAGATTCAGATTCTGACAACGGTGATTTTTCTTCTGGTTCCGGCGAAGAATTTTGCCCAGGACGTGAAGAACATAGTAATTTGTCTACCTCTTCGTCAAGCTCTAGTGCCAATGAATCCTTGGTCGAAGCACTGTCATCTGAACTGGACCCAGAATAGCAGTGGACGCATGGATCTTCAAGACCGAGTCACTTTGTTTTTACAGGTGAGCCAGGCATAAAAGTAAATACAAACTTCACACCGGCGTCATTAGCAGATTTATTCTTCTCAGAAGAGTTCGTCAAAACTTTAGTTGATGCTACTAATGACTATGCCAACCGAACAGCTCGACCTTTACAACGACATTCACGGTTCAAATATTGGAAAGATACCAATCCTCACGAAATGAGAAGGTTCATCGGGATGTTACTTTATATGGGCATTGTACAATTACCAGTGATTTCTTACTACTGGCGATTGGATAAACTTTACAATTTGCCGTTATTTCGATCCCTCATGAGTAGAAACAGATTTCAGTTGTTGCTACGATATTTTCACTTTTCGAAAGATGATGATAAAGCTACGAATAATCGGCTTCATAAAATAAATCCTATCTTGGAAAGACTCAATACTTTGATGCCGGAAATATATTACCCAGAGAAAGATCTTTTCACTTCAGTAGCTCAAACATGTAGGTTTTGCTGCGTGAAATCAAAGAACAAAATGCGATTTTGCTCACTGAGTGAGACAAAGTAACTTTTCTTTTTTTTTTTCAGAAAGCCGCGAATATATTATTCAGCCTTGGGTTAATCATACAATTCGAAACATTCACACTCTGTCTCTTTCCCGCCATTAGAAAGAGAGAGAGACAAAGACCAGCCCTTTCGAAGTTCGGATTTTGAATTCGACCTCAAAGACAAACACGTTCGGAATTTCGTAACTAAAGAAATTTTGCAAAGTGAAAATTATGTCTTTTAATGTAATTTATTGAATTTTTAACTTATTGTTGTATTTAAACGAAAATAAGTATTTACTGCAAATAAAACTGATATTTAACTTGTAAATATTTATTTCTAGTTTCAATAAATGTTAGGTACGTAATATATTTTGAATAATAAAATATCATGGGTGCTATTTCCGAACACGCCTTAATTTAAATAAAAGAGCGGGAATAAAACTTCGTGACTGGCGTACAGAGTTGAATAAGTTAAAAAATATTAAAATAATCGTCAAATATGAGTGAAACTAGCGACGAGAACAGTATTTTAACACCGGAAGAGTTAAAACAACAAGTTATTAATGCAGAATTAAGTTTCCTACCTGAGAAGTCTCGCGAGAAATATCTGAAAGCATATCATGTCTTCAATGAATGGAGACTTACAAAGGGCGCAAGCAGTTTTTCGGAGACGGTGTTGCTATCTTATTTTTTAGATTTATCACAAACGAGGCGATCATCTACAATGTGGAGTATTTACTCAATGTAGAAAGCTACTTTAAAAACAAAACGTAACGTGCGTATTGAAACATACGCAAAACTCGTATCTTTTCTAAAAATAATGTCAGTTGGGCATAAGGCTAAAAAGTCCAAAATTTTCACGGCCCTTAACATAGAAAAATTTCTTAATGAAGCTCCGGACTGCAATTTTCTTGCCGCTAAGGTAAGTGGTACCTATGAATCTGTGTTGTAAAGGTACTTACTTACTGCCTACTACTAATTTTTGGAGGCGCAATGAATCCTAGTCTGGCTTAGCAATACTGTTAAAATATTTATTACGATATGTAAAAGATGCTGTAAATGTTAAATAATGCATATTAATTATGTAATAGTTTCATTACAGGTTGTACTGATCATAGGAATTAGTGGAGCGTGTCGCAATAACGAGCTATTACAGCTAACAGTTAATAATATCGAAAAGCATTCAGATAAATTACACGGCTATAGAGTTGCACTATTTTACCGGTCGATTATCGGTTTACTTATTTTGAAGTTTTTTAGCTTATTTAACAAAAATTAATACTTTTGTCGTAGATAATGACCACATTTTTTAAAATATACTTTATATTATGTCTTTAATTATTATTTTTGCCATTTTTGTCCGGAAACCGGCATCATCCTGTTGATACCTTTGCCTGTTTGCTTTTTGAAGGAAATTTTCAAATGAAATGTCAAAATGTCAAATTAGCCGGGAAGTTTTCAAATTTTTAACATATTTAGCTTTTTAGTTAATTGTTTAAAATGCCCCCAACCGCTGCAGCAACACACGAGCAAATTGAGGCCCTTCTCGACTTTATGGGCGAGAACCATGAATTGGCTCGCGGGTTATTGAGGGGTGCCGACGGGAGAGTTCGCTCAAAGCGGCTTTGGGTAAACCTCTGCAACTCCCTTAACTCCATGGGAAGTTGCATTAAGTCCATCGAGCAGTGGCAAAGGGTGAGTTTAATACATTACTCGTCAGTATTCATATGATTTTAACGAGGAATCAGTCATCCTCCAAATACTTATTTGTAGGAGTCCTTACGAGTATAGTGGTTTTTATATAGCTTTATAAAATAACCAAATGTTCAAATTTTAGGTGTGGTCTGACAAAAAACACCTTGCTAAAAAGGCTGCTGGAGCTGCCAGAAGGTCAGCAAGTGCTACAGGTGGAGGCCCATCAGTAGCACCAACCCTCTCCCAAGTAGAATTAAAGATACTATCGATAAAGGGAGAGCCGGAAACCGAGGCAAGAGTAGCAGCTTTTCCATGGGTAAGAATTACATTTATAATTAATGATAGTAAGTTTGTTTCAGTGGTAAAAAACTAAAAGCAATTATATATTTTTTGTTGTATCCGTTTTTGTTGTACAGCTTCCACCTGTAAGAGAGCCAGTAGCCACCTCACCCACCCATGCTGCTACACCTGCCGACCCACTCTCCCAGGAGCAAGCCTCTACATGCACTGAGGCACCAGAGCCTACTTCAGTGCCTCAGTGGACTCCGAGTGGAGTTGTATTGGCAACCCCTGAGATGCCATTGCAAAATCAGCGAAGTAAGTATTATCGTTCAGTAGAAAAGAGATTACGTCAATCATGTTTCAAAAAATTACTTAAAAGTGACAAAAAATTATTTCTTTTATTTACAGCGTCAAACCCTCGTCGTGCACGTACACGTGTTCGGCGACACCTGCCTGCCGACGCAAGAAGCCGAATTGAGGTGGAAGAAAAGAGATTAGTACTGGAAACCAGGAGAAATGAGGTGCTCGGTGAAATAAAGGTTGCTTTAGTGGAACTTTGTACCTTGGTACGGGAACATTTGAATAGTAATAGAAGCAGTTAAATTGCCATAGTCTTGAAGCAGAGGCCTTTGTACAACAGTGGGATGACTCCCCGCTTACTACAGACTTCCTCTCAGTTCATAATGTTACAACCTTTATTTTCCGAGCTCCTCATTTCTTTTGTTGCTTGGAGCCTCTGGGCCCTATCCAATAAAGCTGACAATCCGACAAGTCCGACATAATGTCAAAAAGTGACAACTCGACAATTTTTCTGTTTAATAAAACTTACAGGCGACAAAATTGTCATGGTGGAAAATTCACAAATATGTCGGACTCTTTTTTTTCTTGACATTTTTCTGTTTTATAATACTTTATATGCGACAGCTGACAGGTGACAATTTGTCGCGAAAAACTTGTCAAATCTGCTTTATTAAACAGAAAATTGTCGTGACATGTTGACATATTTGTAGAATTGTCCGACAATTCTGACAGGCGCGTTACCCTCTGTCGCGAAATCATATTTTGAATTTTGAAGGTGTAAAAAAGTGTATTGAAAAAGTTTATTACAAAAAAATGGTACTTACATCGAGCAGTGAGAGTAGTGATGATGAATACTTGGAACAAATACAAACGAGGAGGCAACGACGATCATTTAAAAGCAAAATCAATTTCTCCTTCTCAATTACAGATTTCTGCTTTAAAGAAAAATTTCGGGTATGTAAATCTACCGTAGAATATTTAATATAAAATACCAAGGACAGCATCACTGGAAAGATTCTTGCGTGCTTTTAAGTCAACGAGAAGATTGGTAGAAAATTCTTTGGGAATCATAAAAGAAAAATTCCCGTGTCTAAATCACCTTAGAGTTCAGCCAATAATTGCAAGCAATGTAATATTATCTTGCATTGTTATGCATAACATTGAAAACCGGTTAGGCTCAAATGCACCCTATTTAGAACAAGATATTAGCGGAAATGACAATGATACAGTTGTAGATAATAACAATGTGGACGAAGTATTTGATGAGGTAGCGATTGCAGTTTTACAGTCATTAACACAACTATTTGAATGAATAATTTATTTAATCCTTTTAATAAATGCATGATCGATTATACTTAAAGATTTTCATTCATAGCACTTACTATAATATCGTTGACTTGTTCATTATCAGCACCCGACTCAGTTGTTCGAACAATTTGTTCAATTTGTTCAGTACAAACATCAATAACCCGAGCGTTTTGTAAATACAAAGGTAGTGTAAATTCTGATGGCTGTATGTTTAATTCTTTTTCAAGTTTGAGTAGCTCCAAATCTAGCTTGTATTTTTCTCTTTTTGCAATTTGAAGTTTTTCTTTAGCAATATCTACTTCTATTTCCATTTTTTATTTCTTAAAATCAAATAAGTCATTTGATAAATCAACTGGGGGATGTGATTTTCTTCGTATTGGATTTTGAGGTTGAGGTGGTGTTTCTGCTGTAAAAACAGGCACGGATACCTGTTTCATTTGATCCTGAAGATTCTGGTATTTGAAGTCCATCTATTGCTGGAGAATCCTTTCCTATGATTTTTAGTATCATTTCATCAGAATCGTCATATTTGCATTTTTTTCCTCCCCCAGAACCAGTCTGCAGACGATTATCTCTCTTTTCCTGAAAGATTTATCGTACCATTATATGTAAAAACGACAAAAAAATCATGTCTGTTGTATGGGAGCCCCCTTAAATATTTATTTTATTCTGTTTTTTAGTATTTATTGTTATAGCGGCAACAGAAATACATCATCTGTGAAAATTTCAACTGTTTAACTATCACGGTTCATGAGATAACGCCTGGTGACAGACGGACAGACAGACAGACAGACGGACAGCGGAGTCTTAGTAATAGGGTCCCGTTTTACCCTTTGGGTACGGAACCCTAAAAATCGTTTCCACATACACAATGCGAATATTTCATACATACCTACACAATATAATACATCATATCTAATTGATAACTTCTTTATTGGTTAACGGACTAAATAAATTAAAAAAAAATACGGATTGATGAAGGATAAACTAGTTAAAATAAACTAAACCTTACCATGGTCCTTTTGCGCCAATTTTGCCATGTAGTGTCACGAAGGTATTTCCAGTCTTTATTGAAAATACCTAATGTTCTTAAGTTTTCGGCTATTTCCTTCCATTTATTTATTTTTACATCGTGGGTCAATTGGTCACTAAACTTCCCAAAAAGTATATTTTTACTTTCGTAAATAAGGCGGAAATGGTAAGTTTTCTGTGCATTTCCATCTTACACGCGATCATAACACAATCGAAGTTGCACTAGTGATTGTTTTATTCTTGTACTTTGATAATATCTTTTTCAATTTTACCCTCATCCAGCTTCATAAAACAAAATTCTTTGCAAATATATTATGTCAAAAGTCGACATAATTGTCACGAAAATCCGACAATATTGTCACCGACAATTGTCAGAAATATTGTGACTGTGGTTTTTTGATATATCGAGTTTTATTAAACGTGTTTTACATTAAAAATATGTCAAGATTTCACCTGTCGATTTTTGACATATTTGTCACGTTTATTAAACAGCTTAAGCGCGACAATTCTACAATTTTGTCATTTTTTGACATATATGTCGGATTGTCAGCTTTATTGGATAGGGCCCTGGTCTTCCAACTCAACGAAAACTTGTCTGTAAAGGGCGCTACACACGGCTAAGATAGTTTCGGGTATTATGGTCTGGTCGGCCAATATGGACTACTACTTCTCCGAAATAAACCAACACTAGCGTTTAGCTTATAGTCCCATGTTGGCGCAACCCCACCCCCGCCTCCTCAGTCAATCCACAGAGTACATTTTTATATATAGAAAGTACTCTGTGCACACACAAATGAATGTCTGTTGATAACTCGCTTGCGCCGGTTATTTTGCGATATTTTGTTTGTGATCTCCTTTTTGTGTTTCGTTGTGAATTTCTCGTCGAGTTGAGCTTCAGTTCCTCCGAGTAAACCATAATTGTGAACAGAGAAGGTTTTTTGTGTTTAATTGAGACAGGACTCTTGTGGGTGAAGTTAGTACCATGTCTTCGGGCAGGCACTGCTGTGTTCCAGGGTGTAAGGAGAGTGGAGGTATGTCAGACCTTTCGAATACTGTAATTAGAGACACAATAGAAAGACAATAGGTGTGCGGACACCGGTGTCCTCTTGATGCTTAGAAACACAATAGGTGTGCGGACACTGGTGTCCTCTTGGGGCTTGAGAGTTTGTGGCAGCGGCTTCGTCCGCGTGAAAATACATGACTACCTATTTCACTCAGTGATACTGTAGCATTCTACTGGTGAAAGAATTCGTAAAATCGGTCCAGTAACTAGTTTACGAGTTTATTAATTGCAAACAGAAACACAAATCTCTCCTCTTTCGCGCTATAAGTTAACTTAGGTAAAGAAAACCTGTCAGATTATCATATTTTCTCTCTCTTTTTTAAGTTTTACAGCTGTAGGTTTTTGACTGCAAGTTCACCAACTGCAGCAAAGTCGTTATCTTGACAATACAGCAAAAGTTATGTTTGTGAGTTCAATCATTTTCCAATAATAAAACTTCATTATTTATTTAAGGTATGCATCAAGTACTTCATGGGTTCCCGAATCCTGTATTCGATAGAGAACGCTTCAACACTTGGCTGTATGCAATTGGCTGTCATGACATCTTGGGTTTGAAGAATGAACAAATATTGAGACACAGTGTGTCGTGCACACTTTGAAGATAAATATTTGTGCCATAACAACAGACTCAGTAATATTGCTGTCCCAACATTGAAAATGCCAAGTAAGTATAATCACTACATAATTATTATAAAACTTTTTCCTCACTGCTCCGCTCCTATTGATTATAGTGTGATGTTATATAGCTATAACCTTCGTGATAAATAGGCTATCTAACGCTGAAATAATTTTTCAAATCGGACCAGTAGATCCTGAGATTAGCGCTATCAACCAAACTAACAAACTCTTCAGCTTTATATTAGTACAGATACTATTTGTATATTTACTATACAGGCATACACACCCCCGCAGCCCCGGTGCGAAACTGTCTCTTTTGCATAAATGAAACTTTTAAGACTCTGACATGATTTAGACAAGAGCTTATGCTACAATGTCAATGTTTCTTTTAAAAAAATAGTGACCACTTAATATTGTAAAAAGGATGCAGCGTAAGATTATTTTAAACATCCTATTTTAGCATAAACAAGTGTCGCAACAGGGGTGCATTATGTTGATAAACTTTGGCTAAAAAAAAATTGTTTGCTGCTCATATTATGATAAAATTCACATTAATGCATAGTCCTTTATTGTTCTATTCAAATTTGTGGTTTTTTTTTCAGCATTATTGTCTCGGACTTCATCTATGAGTACTAATAGACAGCCTTTGCAGCAAATTCACAACCTACCATCAACATCATCAGGTAAATAACACTACTTAATATTCATAAATTACTCCAATTAATTAGTTATTTATATGTGGTTAAGGCCTCCACTTCTCATGCTTGAGGTTGTGGGTTCGAAACCGGGCAAGCACCAATGTGATTTTTTCAATTCATATATACTTTTTCAAGTTCATCCAGGACATTACTGATATCGGAAAGTATGTAAAGCTGTTGGTCCTGGTTGTCAATTATTGTAGATCTTTGACAGTCGATACTGGTAGTCAAAAGCCAGAAAGTGTGACCAGATTACTCAAAGAGTATTTATTGTGTTACTCAGTAAATGGGTTGTTAAAATCTGGTAGGCAGTTGCTCTAGGTAAAACAGGGGTATTCAGCTGCACTTGCTTAGACGGGAAGCTGACCCCAAGCTAGTTATGAAATCTAGGGAGTACATTCAGTGGTGAGGGTCATGGGATCCGATGGATGCGGATATCTTTTGCCTGTAACGATGAAGATGACAGAGAGAGTCATAGTTGATTAATTTCACTTCTTACCATCTAAAATATAATAAGTTTTTTTTTTTAATGTTAAGAAATATTTTGCACATTTGGTGGCTATTCATAAGACAAATTCAATTAAATGACTAGTCAACATATCATGTTCATTCATAATTAATTTATAGCTTTGTTCATATTTGTTTTTTATGTTTCAGCACCATTGCTTCCTTTATTTACATCAACTACAGGCTGTCTACCTCAACAAATTTTGGGGCTACCACCAATGTCAGGTAATTCCGAATATATTAATTACATATTTTGCAGTTTCATTAAATCCCTAATGAGTCCACACCATTCCTCAAGCATTTACTACGGAAAAATTTCATGATTTAGGCTTTTACTTCATTTACATAAGAAAGAAACAGCAAAAAGTTGATTTACTCATGGTTGATGAGTAAGTACTTAACGTTCTTGCAATAAACTGGCGAGGCCAACATGGTAAAATGTTGCGAAGTTCATACTCACTTCTCAGTAAGTGCTGTATGTAGCCTAAATAACAGTAACTTATGAAGTGTTGTTCAATTCAACATAAATGTGGGAGCAATGTTTTATACATATTTATGCATCTGCACATAAAATGTAATAGATTTAGTTAGTTTAAAAGATTACCACAACTTACATTATGCTAAATCCATACATCATTACTTTCAGATGCCAGGGCTATAATGCATGAAGATGTTTCTCCAGAAATTGAAAACCAACAAAATCTGGGTAAGTTGAATTTTATTAACTATCCAACAAGAGATATATCTAAGTAATTATCTATTTAATAAATTTAAATGTTTGAAGCTTTTATAATGGCTCTATTGATTTTGGCGAAATTTTGTAAACATTTAGATAAGGGTTTGCTTTTTAAGTTTATTAATACATATTTTCTTGTAAAAACGCACAGAAAAAATAAATGAACCGCAGTCGCCTGGGTACTTCATCTATACATATAAGTGGTAATTAGTATTATCCATTTACTGAGTAAAACAATAAATACTCTGAGTTATCTGGTCACACTTTCTGGCTTTTGACTACCAGTAATGACTGTCAAAGATCTGCAATTGACAACCAGGACCAACAGCTTTACATACTTTCCGATATCAGTAAAGTGTTTGTTTGTAATATCAAATTAACACACAATAAATGCATATGAAAAAGGAACTACTTAATTCCCGGGGACAACGATTCCGAAATGGATAAACAACGTGACTTTAACCAACAGGTGTGTTATGTTATGAAGGTATTTGGCATTTTGGTCTTTAGCGTTTTATGTGAACGTAAAATATATGAATTAGAATTTTACGAACACGACGAGGATGAAGTCGCCGGCAACAGCTAATTATATTACCGACTATAGTCTGTCTAAAAAGTCAAACGGCTTGGGAATTTTGTATAATATTTAGTCATTTAAAAAATACTTATATTCGACACTTTTTGTGAGGTTCTTCTATTAGTAAACAATGATCAAGATCTCTTAATCAACCTTGATTATTGAACCAGCGTTGACTACATCAGATTTCATTTTGCCCTAATAATTACCCAAGTCGTTTGACTTTTTAGACAGACTCTAGCTTCTGCCAGTGGCTTTATCTCTGTGAAAATAGAAAATTGTCCCAAGGGAACTTATTCCTGGGATAAAAAGTATCTTATGGACTATTCTCAGATATTGTCTACCCGTGTAACAAATTTCATCAAAATCTCTTCAGCACTTTTACCGTGAAAGAGTAACAAACATCCATACGTCCGTCCTCACAAACTTTCGCATTTATTCAATTCAACCATTCTTCAATAAAGAATTAAATGACATTCTTTATTGCACACAAAACATACGAGTAAATACAAAAAAAAAATCAACAGGATATTTTATGGGCCAAGGCATACTTAAAATATTAGTAGGATGTTGCTGAGTGATAAAGTAGCATTCTACTGGTGAAAAAAATTTTAAAATCGGTCCAGTAGAGTAGTTTCTTCATTACAAGCAAACATACAAGAATATAAAAATCTTTCCACTTTATATTTGCATTAGATTGGCGCAATATACATAAGTTATAATTCGTACAACTATTGATTTCAGATCTCACGGCTACGATGCAAGAAGAAGTTGCTTTACCAAGTACTTCAGAAACTAATATGCAACTCAATCTAGGTAAGTTAGCTCTGGCTCCATAGAAAAAAAACAGCTCCGGCAGAAACGAAATGTATCTCAAATTATGAGTAATGAATGTGATAAGTAACGAATAGAATAGCTCACGGAACATCACATTACATACTTCATTTCACTAGAAAACATATAAAAAAATATATATATGTACAACCGAATCGAGGACTTATATTAATTAGAATTATAATTAAGCAATTTTTTAAATCGACACCTTTTTAATAAGACTGGCAATTTTTATGCTTGCAAGTAAGGATCACGATAATAGCTGGTTATTGTTTTATTACTTACTAGCTTTTGCCCGCAGCTTCGGCCGCGTACATAAAATATAGCCTATTTTTAGTCACCAAATATAATACTTACGAGCACTTACTTCTCACGCACGCTTTTAATAATAAAATAGTTCGACAGAATTATTTCGCGGATATTTATTTGCACGTTAACTTAGTAATGTAAATTCTGGAATACCTTAATTGTAATGGGTAACTGTTTTATGTTCCAATAAAGTAAAATAAAATAAAAATGTCACTCAGAAATAAAGCAGATTTCTATCGGTGAAAATTTTTTAGCAATCGGACCAGTACTTCCAGAGACAAACAAAAAAAAACAAACTACCTCTTTATTATGTATTTTAATAGTGTAGATTATTACTAACATTTGAGATCCATCTCGTTTCTGCCGGACCCGTTTTTGTTTTTTTTTTGAGCATTTACTTTTGTATAAACCAAAAAGTTTTTTTTGAATAAATTAATAACATGTTTTAATTTATCTTTTTACAGCAGGAATAAGAACAGTTAGAAAAATTAAAAATCGTGTATTCCTTTCAAATACAGAAAAGGAATTACACGAAAAACTTGTTGCTGCAAGGATCAAGATAAGCAAGATGAGAAATAAAGTTAAAAAACTGTCTGCCAATGTAAAAGCAGCAAAAAGAATTGCGTCCAATCCTGCAGTATTCGACATACTGGAAAATTGTACGAGTACAGGAAAATTATTAATTAATATGCAATGTCGAGAGGACCACAAAAAGGAGAAGGGGCGACGTTTTACTTTAAAAGAAAAAATTGCTTCCTTATCGATTTTTAAACAAAGTCCCAAAGGATACAGATTTTTGAGAAAAATTTTTATTTTGCCTGCTCAACAAACACTTATTAAATTAGTGCAAATTTGCAACATAAAGCCTGGGATTAACAAAAATGTTTTCTCTCAATTGAAAAATAAAGCTGACAACATGAAAACAGAAGAAAAGCTATGTGTTGTTATGTTTGACGAAGTTTCTTTGAAGCATAATTTAACTTATAATGAGAGAAAAGATAAAATCACTGGTCTTGTTGACAATGGGCAAGGCAGGAAAAGTGAATTTGCAGATCACGCCCAAGTTTTTATGGTACGTGGTCTAATTTACAATTATAAGCAGGCAGTATCCTACACATTTGCGTCAAGTGCTACTAAGGGACCTGAACTAGCTAGACAAATTAAGGAAGTGATAGGAGCCTTGCAAGAATCAGGGTTCATAGTGGTTGCGTCTGTATGTGACCAGGGTACTAATAATAGACAGGCTCTCAACCTGTTACTGGATGAGACCAGGGGAATTTATTTAAGAAAAGGAGAAAATCCGAAAGAAAATATAATTTTAATAAATGGTCAAGAAATTGTACCACTGTATGATCCCCCACATCTTCTCAAAGGAATTAGAAACAACCTCATGCCTAAAAATTTAGAATATACCATAAATGGCGTAAAAAAAACCGCAAAATGGTCGCATTTAAAATTACTCCTTAATGAAAACGACGACGGACGAACGAACGAACGAGGACGGCAACCAGTCGGTTATCTTTTAAAGTGAAGGCACGTGAACATATTCGGCAGAAGTTGGCCGTAACATCCCAGCGCTGATTTGCTGGATTCGTTTTCTCCTCTACCGATCATTTTTCCCCTGAGAGTTCATCTGGTTTATATGTATGTATGTATGTATCTGTGTATATATTGTATTTTATATTCATTTCCTAGCTAGTTCTCCTGTATGTTGCACCTGCCATGTTTTGTCTCTGCATCACCCTAAGGTTGACTGGTAGAAAATGCCTCAGGCATTAAGTCCGCCTTTGTACAGTATTATTTTTTTTTTACTTGTGCATAAAGTTTTAATAAATAATAAATAAATAAAACCCTGGTTATAAAGGCGTTAGATTGATCCCAAAGTTAACAGAGTATCACGTCAACCCTCTCAAAATGAACAAACAAAAAGTGAAATTGGCCTCACAAATATTCAGTCGTACTGTGGCGTCTAATATGGGATATTTAGCAGGTAATGTTTGTTTTATTTTATAATTAGAATACATCTGAAACACATAGCGACTTTTAGGGCCGGCACACATATGGCAGAGCGCAGTGCAGAGCATTTTTCACTGTTAAACTATTATGCACATTGTCGTCATTGAAATAGTATCTAAAATCAATCAACATAACAATTAAGCATCGAAGCGACTACATGCGAAAGTAGGATAATTGATTTTTGATATTATTTTAGTGGCGACAATATCGATAATAGTTTGACAGTGAAAAATGCTCTGTGCTGCTCTACGCCATATGTGCGCCGGCCCTTAGCAGTATTTTCCCTTCTTTTTATACATGCAAAAAAATAAAAGTTTGTTGGTTTAGGTTACAAGTCTAGGAATAGGGAAGAATAATTATGACTGATTTTGTATTTGATTTGATCTATGTATTTAGAAACATTGAAAATATTTTAAAATTAATAAGAACATACTCTAATACTCTTATTGTTTTTGTTAGTAAGTAGGTATAATTAATGAAATTTGGATCTGTAAATTGACTTATGATCTGTATTATTTTAAAAGATCAAGGCTTGCTATTAATGTTATTTATTATGCTTTTTTTTACTTACATAATGAAGATATTTCTCATATAATAAAATTTATTTGAGATTATTATACTTTCGGTTATAATTATGTACATAAATCTCTATATTAGTATTGTAACACATTTTTCTGTATGTACCATTTAACGAAATTTAATATCACAAGTATCGTAATCAGTCATGTTTCGGAAAATTACTTGATGATTTTCTGTTGTTACTTATTTAAAATTACTGTAAGTAAATTGGCATGCAAGAATAAATACAATTCAAAACTACAGATGATTGACCTGTCTTGTAATTGTTTTTTTTTTTTCAGATAAGAACATACTTCCCACAGAGTGCAAGGACACTGGCACACTGCTGATCTGCTGCTGTTCATGGACAACATCTTCGACTCGGTAAATGGAAGTCACCAGAAAAATAAGAACGCCAAACCCTTACTAGGTCCAGCAACGCCGAACTCTGCACATCACAAAATGTGGATTGAGGGTGTACAAATATTTAAATCAATGAAATTTTTATCAACTGATTCTAAAAACAATCAATTCCCTCAGTTACTAATGGGGTGTGGACACTGAATGGAATTCAAACCCTATTAAAAAAGCTCCAAAAAGATTTTAACGTGTCATCAGTATGGTTGCGGCACCTGAATCAGGACCCTTTAGAAAATTTCTTTGGAGCAGTGAGAAGCCAAGGGTGCCGCAACACTAATCCGACATGTGACCAATTCGAGTCTGCATTCGCCACATTATTAATAAATAATATAAGCAGTGTCCACACCCGCGGAAACTGCGAAAAAGACTATTGTAATGCATTGTACTCTCTCATCATCAACGAAAATGCGAAAGCAACGTCGACCTGCTCGTTTGATTTTGCAAAATACTTTGATTTTAATTTTACACCTCTAGAGGTAAAGGAAGGAGATCCCCGTATTGTTGCGCCTTTACAATACATGAGTGGATATTTTTTGAAAAAAATAAAAACTAAAATTTTCAAATCTTGCACAGATTGCTGTGACGATTTTATGTCAAAAAATGAATTAGAATACATAAAATATAGAGAATACGCAGGTCGACGATGGCTTTGCACTCCCAGCAAGAAGTTAATAGAGCTGATTTCAAATATCCAAGATTTAATCAATGAAATAACAAAAGAAAATATTGAAAAATCAAATTTAAAATTAATAATAAATACAGCCATTAGTATTTTTGTTAATTTTGATTTTATAAAATGTGAAACACATAAAAAGAAAGTAGTTGATTATCTAATTAATATTGTTATTAGGTGCATGATTTATAATTATTGTAAAAATATTAATAAAATATTAGCTGGGAGAAAAGAGGTTGATGATGATGAGGACACTTTACAAATTAAAGCTAAAAAGTTGAATGAGTGCTATAAAAAACACAAATAAACTAGATTTTCATCCAATATGTTGTTTCATTTATATTATACCTTCAGTTCTATTATGTAGTGGATATGTAATCCACTACATAATACAAGTTATAAAATATATGTCACGTAGTGGAGGAATGCTATAGCGTCCAACGATCTATAGATAGTATAACTATGTATATAATGGAAAAGTTGTCTTGCATGGATTACAGATGGCGCTGTCAGTGGTACCCATTTTGACATCGAAGATTGGTCTCTATTTCTATATATAAAAATGTACTCTGTGCAGAGTACTAACATTTTTATTTTGGAGGTACATTAGTGTGACCAGGTTAGCGGTTCACCTGAATTGTAAAAAAGTTAATAAATATTTAGATTTGCTAAACATACTCTCAAAAACTTGTTAAAAGTATGGTATGTAATTTATCTAAAAATTTTAAGTGTACAATAAAAATAAAACTAGTTCAAAACATTAGTTTTTGTGTAGTGACATCTATTGGCACTTTGGTGAAACTTAGCACTAAACTGCCATCTCTTATCCATACACGGAATATCATCTGTCTACGTCACAATGCAACCCGACCAAATTGAAAATACATTTAAACTCATTTTGAGCAGGGACTATTATATACTTCGTCATTTTGTATCATTGTAACCATTGCTGTCCCAAGTTTTTTGTACTAAGTTTGAAGCACCTGAGTCAATCTGTGCAGCGCGGCGAGTGCGCGCGTGTCCTGCATGCGCTGTTATCCAGAATTACGTATTTCGATGTTATTTTTTGGTAAGTTTAAATCATTTCAATTATTCGAATTATTAATATTTTTATGTTGTTAGTGCACAGTTTTGTAGGCAAACTCTTAATCTGTACAGTTTTGTATGCATATTATTCACTGGTTTTTAGGTTAGGTTTTATTTGTCAAAAACGTTCCTGCGGCCAATATGGCTCACCAGGTAGGGGGCCAATATGGCCTGCTAGGCCATATTGGCTGCCTTATGATTAAATACTATATTATGTTTTTACTATTAAATACTATATAATGTTTTTCTTTTTTAGGCAATGGCTCCACGAAAACCAATTTCCCAAAGAAAACGCCAAACTTGGTGCAAAATATCAATGAGAAGAGCAATCGAAGATGTGCGAAAAAAAAAATGGGTTCACTTAAAGCTTCTAAACTGTATAAGGTACCACGAACAACTTTAAGACGTTTAGCAGCTAAAACAGAACTGCCAGCCGATATAGCGACTTGTGCAAAGTTGGGAAGAAGACCTACTTTACCTGAATAGCTAGAATAGAATAGAATAATTTATTTTTGCAAATACGGGTAGATGATACATCAATAGGTGTTAGTACAGTACAAAAATCAGCCATATTTTGCCATTCGGCATGCAAATATTTACATCAAATTATTATTATTGTATATTATCATTTACATCAAATTATTATTATTGTATATTGTCATTTACATAAATAGAAAAACAACTAGTCAGGTATGTGTTAGCAATGGAAGCTAAGTGGTTTGGTTTAGTCCGAAGAGATTTTAAGAATTTAGCCTACCAGCTGGCGGTGAAAAACAATATCGCCCATACATTTTCAGCAAAAAATTAAACCGCTGGTAAAGATTGGCTATAATCATTTTTAGAAAGGCATCCGGAGCTTTCTTTTCGACGCCCAACAGGAACATCTTTCGCTAGGGCTAAAGGATTTAATAAAGAAAATGTGGACCATTTCTTTAACCTTTATGAAAAATTGATGGATGACCACAAGTTCCCACCTAACAGAATTTTTAATGTCGACGACACAGGTATAACTGTTGTACCATCCCCAATGCCCCAAATTCTAAGCCAAAAGGGGAAGCGGCAAATTGGTGCTTTGACATCAGCTGAAAGGGGTTCTTTGGTAACCTGCGTGATGTGTATGAGTGCTGGAGGTTCATTTGTGCCACCGATGGTGATATTTCCACGAAAAAGAAATCACCCGCTTTTGATGAAAGGTGCACCTCCAGGTGCTATACATGAATGCCACCCCTCAGGTTGGATTCAAACTAACTTGTTTACAAAATGGTTTCAACATTTCATGCAACATGTGAAACCTGCATCGACAAGTTAACTTAGCTATTTTTTTTTAAAGTTTAATTAGATTGCAGAAACTTATTTCATGGTTTTGTCAGTCAAACTCAGCCCATGTTTTATTATAATTTTTCAAGGGCATGACTGCAAACTAATTTTTAGGGTTCCGTACCCAAAGGGTAAAAACAGGACCCTATTACTGAGACTTCGCTGTTTGTCTGTCTGCCCGGCCGTTTGTCTGTCCGTCTGTCTGTCCTCTGTCACCAGGCTATATCTCATGGACCGTGATAGCTAGAAGGTTGAAATTTTCACAGATGTTGTATTTCTGTTGCGACTATAACAACAAGATGGGTGGGTGACCAAGTTTTTTGATGATTGTTTTTCTTTTCTGTTTGTACGGAACTCTCTGTCTCGCGAGTCTGACTCGCACTTGACCGGTTTTTTTATTCAGTTTGTTTCTATTTTTTTTACAGGTATTCAGCTCGTGCTTCACCTAGTTTGCCTCGATGCAATCACGGTCAAGAAAATAAACTTTTTAAATGCTCTAAATTAACATTGTTGGATATCCAAACTTTCCATGGGGAGTTTTACAAGACAAGTATTAAAAAGGATCAAGACGCATTTCTTCTTAAACATTGTTCTGTAAAGATAAGACAAAGACGGCGCCCAAGAGTTGGTGTACGCAAAGCTACAGAACGTACAATGCGGCTCTGCTCGACGGAGAGATTCTCTTAAATTGCTAAGAGTGTGCCAAAAAACTTTTTTAAGTATTTTGAATATCACAGTGCATAGGATCAGAATGGTAGCAAAAACATATGCCAATAGCGGGTCGGTAGTTCAAGAAAGGAGAGGTGGCAACCATACGTCTTTTAAAAACAGATACAAGCTTAGAGCAGTCAAAACTTTTATTGAGAAATTTCAATGCCTTGAATCGCATTACTGCAGGTCGACGGTTAATAGAAAATATTTACCATCAACCTTAAATGTTCGCAAAATGTGGAAATTATATTCACAAGAATGTGAAACAAACCTGAGAGTTCGAGAAAGTTATTTCAGATCTATTTTCAATAGATGTTATAACCTTGGATTTGGAAACCCTCGCAACGACACTTGTTCAAAGTGTAGTGAACTGACAGAAAAGATAAAAACTTCTACGGATCCCACTCAAGGGCAGACCTTGATTACGGAGAAGAGGGTGCATTCATTAATATACCGAGTATTTTACAAACTATTGAAGGAAAAAAGGGAGGATATGATGGTGTCTGCGTTTGACTGTCAAAAAAATCATGTCTTGCCTAAAGTTTCAGATGGGGCGTACTACAGTCGTCAACTTTATATCTATAATTTTGCAGTAGTAAGGATGGTACCTGCAAACACTTTGAACCGACACAACGTTACACTTTATACATGGACAGAGGACGAACATCGAAAGGGAAGCAACGAAATCTCTTCAGTAGTTTTCGATACACTTTGTAATACAACATTCGACGTTAATATAACAACCGTCAGGCTGGTAGCCGACGGGTGCGGTGCCCAAAATAAAAATACTACTATGGTTGGCATGTGCTCCACTTGATTGAATCGTTTTGCACCACAGCATATCAAGTCTGTAGAACTGATATTTCCCGTGCCAGGCCATTCTTTTCTTCCTCCAGACCGCGTATTCGGTTTAAATGAGCAAGAAATTAAGAAGATGGAGGTAATTTTATCTCCGAATCAGTACATTAAAGTATTTGAAAGGTATGGAACAGTTAAACGTTTCGACGACGTATATGATTGGAAATCAGAAATAGAAAAAAGTTCTTCGTCCGCCTCGAAATTGGCATTTCCAATTCCAACAGTCAAAAAGATTTTATTTTAAAAGGAATAATAATAATATAACAGTTAGAGGGGAATGGCATTACATTGCTGATTTAGGAGTTTATAGATCGGTCATGAAAACCCGAAAATCAATACACGATATTAACCCAACACGTGTTAACAAAAACAGTGTTGTGGTAAAGAAAGCCAAATTAGAAGACGTAAAAAAACCTACTCAACAAACATTTTGGTGAAGGCTGGACGACACGACAAGAGTTGAATTATTATAGCCAAGTTCTGAGTAGAGCTGATAATGTCGATAACGCGCAGGACGACGAGGAAGAAATTTGTGGACAAGCAGAACCTGATTCGGATTTAAGAATATAAGTTTTAATTTAGATTTTGAGTGCCATTTAGCCCTGGAGAGTCTATCGACGTTCAATGGAATTACCCTCCAGTGGATCAAAGGGCACAGTGGATCCTTGGGCAATGATGCTGCAGATGAACTTGTGAAGAGAGGCTCTGACATGAAGGTGCTAGACCCGTACCCACTTCTCCCTCTGCCTTTCTCACAATTTCGTGCATGGATTCGCCAAAGATCGACCGAACTCCATAACAACAGATGGTCACGGGTAACAGAATGTAGACAGTCAAAATTGGCTTTACCAATGGCACACCCGCGATTAACTAAAAAAACTTCTTAGCCTAAGTAGAAATAACCTCAGAATAATAATAGGTACAATTACGGGTCATGACCCTCTTAACAAACATCTTTTTAACACAGGCGCCACGGACAGCCGGACGCCGAGGAATCAGCCGCCCACATCATCCTTGCATGCGAGGCTGTGGCTTCTCAACGTGAAGAAATCCACGGAACAGTGAGGTCCAGGTTCGCTCCGTGAAGCCTGTGAAGCTCCCAGGAAGCGTCGTTCCAGTTGCAACGGGATTAAATCATTTAAATGAACTTTACGCGATATTATTACTTTTGAAACTTCAGATGAATTTAGTTCGATATACGACGCACCAGTAAAGTTAGTTTTAAACAATAATGATTATGAATTAATTTCCATTATAGAATTTGTTCCACCTGGATTTGGTTAAATGGGCCATTATAAGGCACATTGCAGACGGGGGAATGCATGGCAGTGTTACAACGACCTGAATAATAGAGTTATAAAAAGTAATAGGAAAGTAATTGCACATTGTAAAATATATTTAATGAAAAGAGATACATAATATTTTTTTTATTAAATTGTAATTGTTTATCGTTAGTGGAAACTTGTAATTGGCCATCGCTTACACATTGTACTAGATATTAAAATGTACTAGCTGTAAGTTTTCCTAAAGTAATAAAATAAAATCAATAATTGTTTTATTTATTGCATTAATCACTTTAAATAAGTTTGGGATTCCAAAAGTGGCGCCTGCTTATAAAAAAAACCTGCTAATTATGTAGTTGATTTCGGATTTGCTCATTAAATTCTACAGCCATTTATGCGGGTTGCAGACCAAGAGCTAAGCTATGTTAGTCTAGCTTAGCTTGCATAGCTGAGGTAGTTTTTCATACTTATGTTCATAGTTTCCGGTCTGTACACAAAATAAGATATCACATGATAATTATCATCTTATAAGAAGATGAATAAGATAAACCAAATAAATAGAAAAGGCAGAAAAACTACATCAGTTATGCAAGCTAAGCTAGACTAACTTAGCTTAACTCTTGGTCTGCAACCCGCATAAGGCATTGAAATAGTAAATTGATAACTTTTTATCCTTAAAGCTTTGAGGTCCAAAACGATATACTTAATACATAAAGGTCTAGTAGCAACTATTGCAATTTGCGCAGTTTGTTTTCACTGGATAGGTGACCAGCCATCCTGATGTCAGATTGGCCCGTCACCTTAAAAAGTAGTTTATTTTAAAAAAATCGTGGGTGCAGTTATCTGACGATTAGTAGCAACTAGGTAGCAACTTTCTATTACTATTTCGTTGTAAAAGGGTGCTGACCGTCCATTCTGATGGTCACAAAACTACCAATGCCACCTTAATACAAAAAAGCCACAAATAAGTCAAACCAAGAGGCTACAACATCAGCAACCGAAAAAACAACAAAATCAAAAACTTTACGCCTAGATCCTTTTGCACCAATTAATATTATCAATCAAAATTGTGCTTCACCAAGAAACAACATCCTCGATTTCCAGATCGTCACCTAGATTTCAAGGTTGTTCATCAAGCAGCATGCCATTTAATAGGAACCAAGACTGTTCATCTCCAAGAAACGTCATAACAACAATAGATCAAAATCAGGACATTCAATCCAGGAGTGGTATGTAAATAACGATTAGGTTGAGCTTTGTCTCCCAAAATAAGTTTAAATTGAAATGTTTCTGATTTTTAACAAGAAGATTTTTTTCAGATTTGATGTTGTTAAGAGATGTTCTAGACATCAAATTTAAAGTTAATAGATTATTGGAATCCTTTGATGACCTGAAAGACAAAATACTAACTACTGGCCTTAGTAACTGAAGTAACTGAACAAAGCACTGATGAAGAGTGAGGCGATTATTTCCATTACAAATAAATTTCCACTGTCTGAAGATTTAGAGACTGTGGATAATATGTTAGAAGATGCTAAGACTAAGAAAAATTTGGTAAGAAATCTAGTTACTGCTTCAGGGCCTTCCACCTGCTACATTAAGGGCCTAACGGGCTGTCTCTTGTATTCCCACCTACCACCCTAGTTTTGTCTCTGTGCCTACTCACATGATTAATTGCCTGAATCCACCCACCGACCGACAGTGTCAAGCGCCAGTAATAAATTTTTCATGTAAAAAGTGGTTCTATAGAAATATGTTAATGAAACATTCAAACTATTGTGCCGCTAAAGCACAAACTTCAGAACTGTCATAAACAAAGTGCTATACTTACTTTTATACCTCTGATGGTATACATATGACTTTACATGTCAGCTATCTAATATTATATACAGGGTGGAATTTTGTAATGCTACCTGAAGGAAAGTACTCTTAATAGGTACTTGAGATAGAATATTTTACTCAACTGCATTCAAAGATTTTCAAAAATTGGCTTGCCACGCCCGGGAACCGAACCAAATAAAATCTGTAAAAATTAGACCCTGTACTTTTATTGCATTGATCGTTAGAATCAATTATAAGGATGAAATTTCGCTAACAAACTTGATAAATTACATGAAAGGAAAAACATGAAATCCAGACTTATAAATTCAATGAGTCAAGTTAAAGCTCTTTAACTCAAAGATCCATTGTTTACTTATGTTAGTAATTAATAATTATGATTGACGTCATTTATCCATTAAAATGTCGAATTACTATTTAGATAAGATCACCAGATCTCACCCCTTTAGATTTTTTTTGTGGGGATATGTGAAAAATCAATTTTTACATTAAATCTTATGCAAATGTAAACGAGTTGAGAGTTGAAGTTCAGAATACGATTTATAATATTCACCACAACACGTTATTAAAGGTTACTAGACATGAATTCGTTGGAAGAATACATTTGTGTATCCAAGAAAATGGAGCCCATTTTGAGCAACTTATTAGTTAGTTTACCATTTTTTGTAAATAATTAAAATCATTTAAGATTTCATGGTTTTCCTATCATTTAATTTATCAAGTTTGTTAGAGATATTTCATCCTTATAATTGATCCTAACAATCAATGCAATAAAAGTACATTATGTAATTTTTACAGATTTTAGGTTTGATTCCCGGGAGTGACAAGCGAATTTTCGAAAATCTTTGAATGCAGTTTTCTTTCTATTCAGAAATAAAGGAATGTTTTCTTTGAGTATAATTTTCTATCTACAGTATTAAGAGTACTTTCCCTTCAGGTGGCATTACAAAATTCCACCCCTGTATATGATGTAAATTAGAGGTGTGATGTGTAAAGAACTTGTTATTTTCAGATCAGTTATTTGAAGAAATATGGTGAAAGCAATGTAAAAGCAGCAACATTTACTCTTTGGTGGATGATGTTTACTGATGCCACTGCCTGGCTCCAAATACTTTTGCGTTGCTGCTAAAAAGCAAAGTTTTCTCGTCCTTGAGGATTTTTGAGGCTATGTCCGGTACAGAACAGTTTATTTAAATATCTATATCAATAGGTATTAGAAACATAAGAATTTCATAAGAAACAACATACTACTTACAACAAACTTTTTACTACACAATCACATTAAGATATTATCCCACAAAAAGTTTTGCCCTGATAATGAAATGATACTGAGGTTTTCAGCCCCTAAGACGACCCACTGACCCAAAATATACACACGACAATGACACATGAAGCATTTCCAGTGCTGACTTCTCATCTCACTGTACGAAAAATCTAATACAATGTCACCTTAAACAGGAAATGAATAGCTTGATATGTCGCCGTATATACCTTCTTAGTAGGCTGAGATGATTGATTTTCAGTAGCATTTTATTTCATAGTACGTAGCATTATGAAGATGATTTTCTTTGCTAACCTGTCTTGATTAAAGTAAGTCTAAGTTTCCTTCATGAAAATCAAACAAATCGATCCAAAGTATTGGAAATCAACAACATTTTCAGAAAAAGGAGACATTTTTTCGACAAGAAATATTCAACAACATTGTGATCCAATTCAGAACAAGCAACAAAGATTTAAAATGTGCGCAATACTCAGACGATAAAATACCACTTTAAAATCGTTTTTTTTTTGCCACTGATGTGATGTACACGTAGTAACAGGTTTCAAACCGTTTTTAATTTATAACAAAATTGTAGTTGTACTAATAATGAACCCGATCTCCCGAAACCATGGATAAATTATTTATGTTTATTTTTCTTCCAGTTCAATAACGATATTATATTAGTTGTCTGTGATAAATAACGATAAACGATTTGTAACATTGAGGAACCACAGACTTGGTCTGTGCCACAGACTACAATTTTTTTTTTCCTTCTATAGTAATATATTGTAAGCACTTTGTAACTTTGTAAGAGAGGTCTGTGCGACAATTAACACTACAGCAGCTGCAGAGCAGTCAGTTTAGAGCACTTTAATACTGGCAACACTACAGATAGAGTCCAAGTAGTGCGCGCAAGATATGTCTGCGCGCTGCGCGCAACCCTTGACTTCAAGTTTATATCCCTGCTAGTACTTTTGACCACTTTCGGCATAATGATGGCTATTAATTACTTCAGAAAACACGGAACAAAAACAACTCTCTTGACATCTGAAATAAAAGTACAGCCAAGCTATTCACAACCATCCGACAGGCACTGGCTATCGTATCGAAAATAACAGATTTCGATAACCTGATTTGCCTTGCCCCCGATAGAAAACAGCTGTCGGAAGAATAGCGGTCGTCTTATTGATTTAAACTGACAAAATTTTCGGGTTTGGACTTGTGAGCAACGTTTAGAGGACTCCTACGATAACATTGATTGATGTTCGATTCGACACGATACGGAAGCGTATCGAGTGGTTGTGAATATCTATGCAGGTGGCGGCAAACGCCTATTTTTGATTTCGGCCGCGCGCAGACTTATTTTGCACGTACTCTACTCTAAAGACTCTTTGAGTGTCTGACCCGTTAGGATATTTATGTTATGTGGTGTTGACATACGAAGGTCACAGGACTACAGAACACACATTCGGCACTATGCGCCGCAGTGTCGTTGAACGGAAGTCGAAGAAAATCAGGCGATTGGCACGGCCGGCCGCGCCGGCTTGACTTCCGCTGACATGTGTAAAGAACTTACTGAAGCCGTGATACAAGCATCTCTGGGCGCTTGATCAACGTTGACAAGAGGGAGTTTTTGCAGTGCTTTATGAATCTTTTGGCGCTCGAGTGACGTTGACAGAGAGACGCGTTAGGGTGTCCCCACTTTTATCGACGCGGAATCGGCTTAAGCCGAGTGCGTATCACCAAACTACTCGACATATCGCCGAGCTAATAGGCAAACGGCTCGTTTCGCCGTCGTTCGGCGTCGCGCCACGTCGTCCGAGCCGAGCCGATGCGAATGGTATTAGTAACACCCTTATTACGTAGACATAAAGGCTTTTTTGTCCGGCGTTAGCCGATTCCGCGTCGATAAATGTGGGAAGACCCTTATAGTCCGCGCGGAACCAGTTGGCCGCTGAGGTGGGGACAGGGGTGAGGCGGGTGTTCGCAACCACGTACTGAGTAATGCGCTCCCGCTCCTCCGTCCCACCGCTCACACAAATAAGGCGCGGCCAACTAGTTCCGCGCGGACTATAGTAAATATTTAATTACTAAAGAAAAAAGATGGCGCGTTAGTTCCGATGTTGGCCACGCGCTAAAACCGTTGTACTTATTAATTCCATGGGTAACATCAACGTGGACAAGAAAATGATTTTAAGCATGCTCAAATCGATTATATCGATTACATTCTTAACTTGGAACGCGGCATATGTGTTGTATATTGTGTTTTGTGCACGAGCATGACCGCACATGACGCATGACGTCGGTACCTTCCACAATGGCATTCGCGGAAATGAAGTAGCTGACACTGCGGCCCGTTCAGACCATGACGAGGATCGATCTGAGTTGCTCAAGGTTCCATTCACTGATTACTACAGTCTTTTTAAAGAACTCAATAGACAGTTATGGAAAGAGTATTGGGTCATAACCTTGGAAACGAAAGGCGGATGGTATGCTGGAATACAAAATGAATTACCTATTAAACCTTGGTATCATAACTTTAAATACATCACAAGAAGATTTATAACTATTATATCACGCATGAGATTGGGACATTGCTTAACACCAGTTCACCTGAATAGAATTCGCATAATTAACAATAGCCGATGTCAACATTGTGGAGCCGAGGATGCTGATTTGGATCATGTTATCTAAGTTTTAACATCCAACGTTTGATTTTGGTCAGTGAATTGAGAGAAATAAAGGCGGAAACACATTATTAAAACGCGACGCGACGCAACGTGTCGACACCCGATGTGCACCGTGCACATTACCAACACGCGACGCGACGACATACTAGCAATTTCTGAATACAGTTAGCTAACAGCAGTGGAAGTGTATGGTTATGTACTATGGATTTATTAAATAACGAGTCAGATGAAGACTTTGAAGATTTGATGCAAATTTTGGGTACATATACGATAGTTAAACGACTCAAGAAAAATAAAATTTCATGCCATATAGAACAGGATATCGTTTTACCAACTCAATTAATTGTTTGTCGGTCATTTCGCTAAATAAATGCAAAAAATAATATTATATTGGCATAAATTCCGTTTGACAGTTTGAAGAACAGGGATGGGGTCGAAGAATGCATATACGCTCTGGGACAGTTCTCGAACGACTGACGCGTGGCGTTGGGTGTTGTCTAGAAACATACCGAGCGCGCCGCGTCGGATGGCGTGTTTACCCCCACCATGGGCAACACACCGACCTGGCACCTCTGGATCGGGTGGCGTGTGCGCGCATGGCGTCGCGTCGGATGTTCATAGTGTGAACGGGTCTATAGAAAACAATACATTTGATTCGACTCAACACGCATCACGTTTCGTCGGGTCGCGTCGCGTTTTAATAATGTGTTTCCGCCTTAAATGACAGTGAAAGTGAACTTCAGTGTTCCCCGCCGCGTTCAAATAAGAAGTATTTTAGTGTGTTGTTATATTTGTAATACGGTAGAAAAAATTTAATTAATTTAATTTGTATATAAGTTAATTAAGGCGAATGGGTAGTTGTAGCCCGCGAAATTCAATTTTTCTTACGTTTTTTGCAATTTTCAGGTCAGTGTCAGGTTGTATCTTGATCAAAATATGATTCGCGACAATAACAGGTACGTATTTACAGAATTATAATAATTAGAATCAGTAATACATCTTTCTAAGTTAGATTTCTACCGTTAAGAACAAATCTCGTATGGAAAAGTGTTGGTGGTAGAAATCTTACTTAAACAGATGTATTAATGATTCTGATGATTATAATTCTGTGAATACGTACCTGTTATAGTCGCGAATCAAATTTTCATCAAGATACAACCTGACACTGACCTGAAAATTGCAAAAAACGTAAGAAAAATTGAATTTCGCGGGCTACAACTACCCATTCACCTTAATTGTAATTTAAATTATTACGAAAATAATGATATCGCTGAGATGTGTTCACTCAACCCGAAAGGGAGGCGAGTGGATAATATTTACCATTATTATTTAATGGAAAACATGCATTATTGTATTTGTATTTCTAACTTTTGTAATATTAGTTATAAACCCATCTATGTATTCGACTGAAAGACTTGTATCTATGGTCACGAATAAAAAATTATTTAAAAAAAAAACAAACATTGTCTTGTCAGCTGTCAGCTTGTCAGTGTCATAAGTCAATAGTCAGTCACACAGTTTCACTCAGCACATAGTACTTTATCTTCATATCATATCTTCTGTTAATTCTCTGCATTCATGGCTTTAAGCTAGATTAGCATTGCAATATTGTGATTTGTGACCTCAGTACGGTGTGACCTGTGCTCACTGTTATAATGTTTTGGTACTTTTTATCATCGATCCGATCGAGACCATTGACATTTGACGAGACGATTTGGTCATGAAATAATGTGTTTGATGGCGCCGTTTTCAAAACTACGTGGTTTTTTTTTCATCTTCTTTAAAGTTCTTTATCTAGGCTGTCGAATGAGTGTAGTTTAGTAGTGTAGTGTAGTAGTGTTCTTTGTAGTGTGGCTCAGCTTTAGCAAAGGTAGGTTTTAATATTAATTTTGTTTATTTTTAAATATTTTATCCGGCATCCATTATGGATAACAAAAAGCCCCCTGACCCTCCTGATCCCTCTGATTTATCTCCTATGTTAACAGTTTCCCTCCCCGATAACAATATGATAAATAATTCAATGGATTTCGAATCTTCAAGTAGGAAAAGAATGGCTACTTCTTCTCCGACTACTGTAGCGAACCCTCCAAAACTAACAAAAAAAGAAATGGGAAGACAGTCTTACACGATGAGGGATAATCCGCCATATATTGTACACGTTTCTTTAAAAGACGGCGAGACCCCTGGTACTGTTCTACATCCGGTGAAATTTGGAATGTTTTTGACGCAAAACAATTACAGCAATATTCTCCTGGGTAGTGTCAAACGTCTAGGAAGAAACAAAGTTTCAGTTGAGTTTAAGTCGCACCAGGATGCAAACAGCTTTTTGATAAGTCGTACATTAATTCAGAATAACTTTATTGCTACAATTCCACAGTTCAATATTACTCGTTTGGGTCTCGTTAGAGACGTACCATCAGAATGGACAGAGGATGAGGTTATTGAAAATATTAAGGTTCCTGTTGGATGCGGCCCCGTTATAAAGGCAAGGAGAATGAGCCGAAAGGTGACTTCTCTGGGTGTTACAGAGTGGAAACCCACTCAAACCGTTGTTTTGACTTTTGACGGGCAAGTCTTACCTAATCGTGTCTATTGTTTTTACTCTGCCCTTTCAGTTGAGAGATACATGTACCCAACTATTCAATGCTTCAATTGTTGTCGTTTCGGTCACACACGTACAATATGCCGCTCAAAACCCCGCTGTTATAAATGTGGTCAAGACCACCCAGGTGATGGATGCCAAGTTCCTACTGATTGTGCCATTTGTGTATCTTGTTCTGGCAATCATTATGCTAATGATAAGGCTTGTCCTGAGCTTGGTCGGCAGAAGGGCATTAAAGCTCTTATGGCTGAGAAATCTGTGTCTTATGCGGAGGCAAGTCAGGTTTTCCCTCCGGTATCAAAATCGTATGCTGAAGTGTCTAGAGCATCCCAAAAATCAATACCAATACCTAGGTCGCCCAATCATCCCGGTTCCGCTCCCCAAACAACAAAATCATACCGTAAAACGGTCATTCTAAAACCCAAATCTCATGCCCCCCTTTCACCTAGCTATGACAAGCAGGCTCATCAAGCCCTTATTAAGGATTACTCCTTTTCTCCATCCCAAAATGGCTGTGCTTTCCCCATGGAAGGTACAAGCAATCCTGATAAATCTGAAAATATTCTCAATATTATAGCCAATATCCTACTAACAGTATTAGCTAATCCTGCACAATCCTTACCTGACCACGTTGCCAACAAACTGTCATCCATTGTTAACTATATTAGTAATGTTCCACCCCCTAACATTCCTTCAATGGAACGTGAGGAGTATTACTCCCAGGAAACCTGACCTACTCTTTATCATTAATAAATACAAACCATCGATCTGCAGCATTGCTGAGACATGGCTTCGTTCTGATAGTAATTTCAGGATTCCGTGTTTCAGTGGTGTTCGCCATGACAGACCAGATGGATATGGAGGATGTGCTTTGTTCATTAATAACAAAGTACCATTCTCCCCAATTCCTCTACCCTTCGTTGGTGACAACATTAATGTTGTTGCTGTTAAGGCTGAGGATATAAATATCTTTAGTTTTTATATTGCACACCCACAAATTGAAGATCTTGTTACAGTTAAAAGTTTGCTAAGTAGTATACAAGGTCCATTACTTATTATGGGTGATTTTAATGGCCATCATTATAGATGGGGTTCAGAAAACTGCGACAACTTTGGTATAGGCCTAGTGGATATATTGGATGAACTAAACCTATGTGTAATTAATAATGGCAGTTCCACACGTAGGTCTGCACCAGGGCAGAACAGCAGCTGTGTTGATTTAACATTCTGTTCGTCTAGTATAGCCAGCCTTTTTAATTGGAGTCGCTTGAATATGACTTATGGGAGTGATCACTATCCCATCATGGTTGAAATCCCTTCCAAAACTATCCCTGACAAAATTTCCCCTCCTCTGTTAAAATACCAGCTGAATTCAGTAGATTGGAACCTCTACTCAAACATTTTAGACTTACGTGTCTCTTCTCTCCCATCCATTAACGCTGAGTCCACGCAGGAATGCTTTTCGTCATTCTCCCACATAATATCCTCTACAGCAGATGATTGCTTCCCTTCAAAAAAAGCGCCAACGGGCAAAATTCCATCCCCGCCATGGTGGGATAGGGAATGCTCTGCCGTGATCAGGGCCAGGAATGAGGCCGAAATGAACTTCAACTCTGACATGAACCTGGATAACATCATTGCCTTTCAACATATCTTGGCTAAGTCCAAAAAATTACTTAAGAATAAAAAGAGAGAAGGCTGGCGGAAATATTGTGGTTCGCTGAATCCATCCACTCCAGTGTCGGCCGTGTGGCGTAAGCTGAAGTCTTTCAGGAGTAGTTTGAGACCCCCCTCCGGGACCATACTATCTGAGGAACTGGGTAACCAGTTTCTTTCTAAACTGGCCCCAGTCTATGTTCCTAATTTGGATGAGTGTGTCGCTACGGGCTCCCAGCTAGCATCAGATGACCCTTTGGATAAGCCTTTTACTCTGGGAGAACTTAAATCGGTCCTCGCCCATGTAAAGGATTCTGCTCCTGGAGTGGATGGATTCCCTTACTCCTTCATTACAAAAGCGGGTGATAAGACCCATCAATATTATCTAGACTTAGCCAACTATTGTTTTTCTTCCGGTTATATTCCTCCTGATTGGAAGGTTCAAGTAGTAATTCCTATATTAAAACACGGTAAAGATCCTAGTGATCATTGTTCTTACAGGCCGATTGCTCTATCGTCCATACTTATTAAACTTCTAGAACACTTGATTAAAAACCGTCTTGAATGGTTTGTAGAAAGCAGAAGACTGCTCCCAACGAGTCAATTCGGCTTCAGGAAAGGTCTGGGTACAGCTGATAGTGTGGGGACCCTTACATCAAAGATCCGACTGGCCCTTAGCAGGAATGAGTCTGTGGTAGCCGTTTTCTTAGATATTTCAGCTGCCTATGATTCTGTTCTTATCCCAGTTCTCAGGCAGAAGATGCAAGAGCTGAGAATCCCGGCTAGGATTCGTCAAATCATATGCAGCATTTTTTTAGAACGTCGTGTTAAACTTAGGATACCGGGGGAGAACTCTGAGCCGAAGTCGGTTTGGAGGGGTCTACCTCAAGGATCCGTGCTTAGTCCACCCTTATATAACATTTATACTTCCGATCTTCCTTCTTGTTTAAATTTTAACTGTAATATTCTTCAGTATGCTGACGATATTGCATTATTGGTCTCTGGCACTTCCATCCAGGATGCCGCTCAGTCCATTAATATATCTTTGTCCTCATTAAACCAATGGCTTTTAGATCACGGGTTATCTTTAAGTGCTCCAAAAAGTTCAGCAGTTGTCTTCACTCGTAAACGTCTTATCCCCCAAGTCGACATTAATATTGACGGCCAAGCGATTCCAATCGAGGAGAAGGCCAGGTTCCTGGGGGTTACCCTGGATTCCAAATTGTCGGGAGTGGACCACATTGGTAATACGGTTAAAAAATGTGAGCGCTCGATCTCGGTTCTTAAGGCTTTGGCAGGTGTCTGGTGGGGTGCTCACCCATACACCTTAAAACTGGTCTACAATGCGCTGATTAGAAGCGTGCTGGATTACTGCAGCTACTTAATTGAGCCGTGTAACAAAGATGCTCTGCGTAGACTGGATTCTGTCCAGGCCAAATGTCTGAGGATCGTGACTGGTGCTATGAAATCCTCCCCCATAAACGCGCTCCAGGTAGAATGTGCAGAACCCCCTCTTAACCTTCGCAGACAATACTTAGCAGACCGTTTCTTGTCAAAAGTTTTCTCCCTTTCGTCCCATCCTTTACTCCCCATTTTAGAACAAATCTACCTCTCTCTTAACGTGTCTTCCTACTGGAATAATAAATCTATTCCATTGATGAATAGGTACAGAGAGCTTAAACACCTCTCCTCACCTGTTTGTCAACACCCCACTCTTCCGGTCTTTTCCTCCGCATATGAGGTGGTCCATTTCAGACCAAAGGTCGTTTTGGGACTTGGTATCTCCAAAAACTCTCAGGACGTAAAAGGTGACTTCGATCGGGCCATTAAAAGATACTGGGAGGGTTGGAATTTATTTTATACGGACGCATCCAAATTGTCTTCAACAGGATGTACAGGTGTTTCTGCGTATTTTCAAAATTCGAAAATTGCCCTCTTATTCCAATGTCCACCAGAAACCTCAGTATTTACAGGAGAATGCATCGGTATCCTAGAAGCCATCAATTTTATTCTAACTCATAACGTTAAAAATTCAGTCATTTTCTCAGATTCGCGCAGTAGTATTCAAGCTTTAGCTCAAAACCAACTTAAATCTAAAATTCACAGTAAAATTATCATTGATATCCTAAATTTACTATTTACTTGTTCGAACAACGGTTTAAACATTGAAATAGCTTGGGTTCCCAGTCACTCGGGTATAGGTGGCAACGAGTGTGCCGATTCACTGGCAAAATTTGCTACGTCTAACCCGGTGGATCGGAAGCACTACGTGGTGCATAGCTACGACTTACGGACTGACACCAAACGTAAGCTGTTCAACTCGTGGTCAGCAATGTGGCAGTTAAGTTCGAAGCTCAAGGGGGCGTACTACGCCAGTATTCAACCCAACATCCAACGGAAACCTTGGTTTTTTAAATGTCCAAAATTATCCAGAAGAACTGTTGCAACCTTGTGTAGACTGAGACTTGGTCACTGCTGCAGTCCAGTATTCTTAAATAAGATCCGTGTTCGTGACAGTTCCTTGTGCGAATGCGGTCTTGATGATGGTACTCTGGACCACATCTTTTTCTCTTGTCCATTAAATTCCCAATCATTTGACTTGTATCATAAGCTCTCCAAAATTAAAATCCCTCTTCCTACTAACTTCCATTCCCTCTTGACTAACTTTTCTCCTAAACTTATCCAAATCTTGTCAACTTTTTTAAACATAAATAATATCAAATTGTAGTTTGGTGTGTAGTAATAACTTTGTAAATACATATTATGTAGATTTGTGATGTTTTAAATGTATATGTATATAATATATATTCTTCTTTTTCTTCGTCTTTTAAGCTACTATTTCTTGTAACTAGCAAACCACGGAGTGCAAAGTTCGACGGCTCACCTCGCTGTACTGCCGTCACCACATGACGTTGGCAGAATAGTCGACATCGGCTCCGTTGCCAAATAACAAAAAAAAAAAAAAAAAAAAAATGTGTTTGATTGTGTTACATATTTCCACGTTGGTTTTTGGCCTGGTTGAAACTTTCTCTTCTCGAACTCTTCTTTTAATGGATTATTAAGCCTACGGTTTTAGATTATATCAAACTAAATATGTATAGAAGCTGTGTTCGTCCGCTGTTCTGTTCAGCATGTGGCATTTATTGAAAACGAGTTCTATTCAATGCTAATCAAATCAAAGTAAAACATAAATTACTGAAACAATCTAGGGTCATCGTAAGGTTTCTTTGAAAAATAAAACACATTCTCAAACAGATATGTTGCAAACGAAAGGACAGGGCCGGAATTTGTAGAAAGCTGTGCGCTAACAAAACATATTCATGTACACTTACATACAGTACATCATATTAAAGCTTACATATATATGTCTTTACAATAGTTAAAGTTTTATGATCAGAGAATAAGCGAGAGATACTTACTTTAAATAGGATAATAAAAAAAGTGCCTAGAAATTTCGAATAGCAATGATCAATCATTCCGAGTTTTATAGAGGAAACAATATGAGAAATACAATATTATTAATGGATATAAAGGCCGTTTCTTTACTAGCTGACATGACATTTATTCACATTGATATCAGGGAAAATCAGTTTTTTTTTTTTTCCCTTTTTGGCACCTGAGCTGATGTTGACTATTCTGCCAGCGTCATGTGGTGACAGCAGGACAGCCAGATGAGCCGTTGAACATTGCACTTTGTGGTAGTTGTTATTCGTTAATGTTAGTAGCTGAAAAGACAATACAAGTTTTGTTAGTAAACATGTTTTTTTTTTTATATATATATAAGTTAAATACTAATTATCACTCTACTATAAAACAACACAGATATAAGGTCAGTTGGGGCAAGTGCGGCGCAATATTTTATAAGTTCACTTTGCACTCGGACAGCGTTGATACTGTAACAATTTTTAAATAATTTGTTTCAGTAATATATTGCCTGATGAATAATCTCCGTAAGGAACTTACCATTTCAAGCAATCTGATACAGATTTTTAGGATTTAATTGAGTTTTTAAAAGCTTGTCCCTAGCCACACTTTCCCAACGAAACGGGGCAAGAGCGGCAGTAGTAAAAAAAATCCAGAAAATGACTATAATCTGTAATTTCAACGTGAATATGAGTTCGAGAAACGTTACAACAGAAGACGATATTCGATTCTACGTTCCTAGAAATAAGGTTCATATAAAAAAAAAACATCTTTTTCATTGTAAAATGGGGCAAGTGCGGCACACCACATTCCTAAGGACAGGGGTGCTAAACATTTATACCCGACTACCCAAGAAGGAAGGTTAAGGTTACGGGGTGCATGTAATTTGCATGTTCTTTTGTGCCTTCCTAGAGATTAAAACGCTTGACCGATTTTGGTGTGTGAAGTGTAGTTAGACTCGTCTCTATATCAGGAGTGCCATAGGGTTTTAAACATAATTATGCTGTCCCCACAGAACATTATACCCTGTCCTGCTCCTTGGCAAAGGTCTTCCCCAACTCCATCCAAACTGTGCAATCACCCGCCAGATTCGACCAGTCAGCCTAAAACTCGTCTATGAAGGATTGATTGAAAAAAAAAAGAACAAAATATACCTTTTAATATTTTATTGGCATCATTAACTAATCGTTAATTGAATGTGTTACATTGCATTGGTCGTTGTGAACATGGTAAGTACCTAATGCTAATGCTAAAATTTTATAAAAATAAATTCAAATAATAACATGAAAGTACCTAATGCTAATGCTAAAATTTTATAAAAATAAATTCAAATAATAACATGAAAGTACCTAATGCTAATGCTAAAATTTTATAAAAATAAATTCAAATAATAACATGAAACAAAACACAAAAACTAAGAAAAAATACTGAGGCAGTTTCAAAAATAGTAGTAAAAATATCTTATAGTCACATTGTTCTAAGAGCTTTCAGTCTTTTATGTTCCTAAACTAATTTCGTGACTAAGATTTTTTACTACTGCACATTGTATGTATCTAAATGTATTTTGAAGATTATATGACCACGTCGAGATATTTCAGGCTCAGGTAATACTGCTACTATATCTTCGCTGTGCTTCAAGTCGTATATGTCATCAATAATTGGATAAGCGAATATTGAATCTTTTTTGGCTTTATGAATTTTCCTTGCGTATTTTATAGTTGGCACTCCATTGTTTATTGATTTAACCTGTCCTACAAAATGTTTTATTGTTTTCTTTGAAGCGAACTTGACCAAAACCCAATCGTTTATACTGCATTTGGCAGAGGATTGAGTATAGTGCTGAACTTCGACAACATTATTTTCTTCGTCGCCCAAATCAAGATTATAGTCATCGTCGACTAGTATCGAGTTAATATAATCATCAAAGTTTTCATTTTCATAATCTGACACATCGTGCACGCTGAAATCACTTTCGTCTGTTGATGATTCCTGTTTAATTTTAATTTTTTGTTTCTTTGGTTTTGTAGGTCCTCTTTTTTCCTTACTTTTCTTTGGAGTTTTTTTCACCCTATCGCCTTTGTTTTGACCATTTGCAGTTATTTCCGAGAGAGGTGTGTCTTGCCGTTTCTTCTTCAATTGTAGTATAGATTTATCACTAATATTTATCATCGTTTCTTTCTTTAAATCCTTCAAGAATTTACTGCTATCGTCTATGCGTATATTTGATGTAACGATTATGTTGGTGGGTCAGGCTTCTTCAATGAATACTTTTACTTTTACTTGTATTTAAGCGTTTATTTAGAAGTTTTACAATATTTGAAATATGGTATTTGATGTTTGCTTTGGTGAACCGACTACCATGAACCATCCCAGTTTTTTAAGTGAGTGTTCTTCCGAACGTCGGAGTCTCCGGAAATGCAGAATGAATGAGATTGAATAGTACTGCGTCCTTGAGCGACGACCAATCAGCGCGTCGCGTGTCCTGCGCGCCGCTCCCGCTCCCGGTCCTACTCTCTACCGCCGAGCTTCCGTCAACTCGACGATAGAGAGCGCGGCGTGTTGTTCTATCTTGGTACACTAGATGGCGTTAACATATGCCCCCGGCCTTGGAAGTTCCTGCTTCCAACGAAGTACCGATGGCGTTGACATTATTTGATAATGGATGATTATTTTGGATCCGTCTTCTCCTTATCTTCTTGTGGTAACAAAGGACATATTTTTGAGAATGCCCTTCGCACCGTCCCGGTCGCCGTTTTGATCTCAGCAACTCTTGACAGGCCATCTTTCCCAGGGAAGGTATGAAGTATTCTTCCCAAGCGCCACTTGAGAGGTGGGAGATTATCCTCCTTGATGAGTACAAGAGTATTAGGTACTAATTCTTCCTTACTTGTCTTCCACTTCGTTCTGGTCTGAAGCTCCGCTATGTACTCCTTTGACCATCTCTGCCAGAACTGCTGGCGCATCTGTTCCACGCGTTCATAACGGGGCAGGCGATGTGAAGCTGTAGTCGTCAGGTCTGGGCTGGCAGGTGCAGTGAGCGGTCGGCCAATCAGAAACAGAGAAGGGCTGAGGGGAAGAAGGTCAGTCGGGTCTGTGGACAGTGGGTGCATGGGTCGAGAGTTTAGGACGGCCTCGATTTGAGCTAATATCGTGCTAAACTCCTCGTACGTTAAGTTCGCGTTGCCAATAACACGACGGATGTGATATTTTCAAGACTTTACTCCTGCCTCCCACAATCCCCCAAAATGCGGTGTATATGGTGGTATGAAATTAAAATTTATATTATCATTTGCTAAAACTTCCATAATATTATCACGATTGTTCTTTAGAAATTGTGCAAGTTCTTTCATAGCCCCAACAAAATTTTTACCATTATCGGAAAATATCTCAGCAGGTTTACCCCGTCGAGACATAAAACGTTTTAAAGCTAATATGTAAGCATCAGTTGTTAAATTAGTAACTAATTCTAAGTGAATTGCACGCGTTGAGAAACAGACAAATAAACAAATATAACATTTCTCCAGTTTAGCGCCCCTCCCTTTACGGTTCAAAATAAACATGGGTCCTGCATAGTCTACACCGCACCTCAGAAACGGATAACCTGGTTCTAGTCTTTCTACAGGTAAGTTACCCATTTGAACTGAAACAGTTTTACCCTTCATTCGTGTACATGTCACACATGTATGTACAACATTTCTAGCCAAATTGCGACCTCTGAGGGCCCACCAATTTTCTCGTATACTAGCTAACAGCAATTGAGGACCTGCATGAAGTTGGCGCTTATGCTCATATTCAAACAATAAACGTGTAAAGGTATGTTTACTACACAACAGGATGGGGTGCTTTTTATTGTATGAAAAACTTACCGAATTATCTAACCTACCCCCCACTCTAATAATGTTATTGTTATCAACAAATATATTAAGACCAGAAATATTACGGTTGGCCTTTAATGTTACATTCCCCTTTGATGAAATATCAAGATCAGGAAACGATTGGTTTTGTGACATTTGAGTCAATTTAATAATAGATTTATTTAACTCATCTACTTGAAGCGGGCCGTATTGACGACTAACCTTTGTTTTATTACGAGCGTTATCAATAAAACGTAACATATAAGCAAATACACGCTTCATACGATTAAAGGAAGAGAATCTGTCAAACGGAAACGTATTCTCATTATTTTGATGTACTAACAGTGTAGTAGTTAATTTAATATCTGGCAACTCATTAAAATTAACATTATGACAACTATGGTCATAACTAAAATTACATAGCCGTTCATGCAAAAATGCCGGGCCGTGCCACCAAATATCAGCTGTGCGCAGCGCGTCCAGCGTGACCCCGCGTGACACCAAATCAGCTGGGTTGGATTTACCTCCTACGTGTAACCATGGTGAACTACCCGTGAGTTCAATAATTTGAGCCACCCTGTTTTGTACAAATGTTTTAAGATTATTAGGTGGCATTCGTAGCCATCCCAGCACAATTGTTGAATCAGACCAAAAATAAACATTAGTGAAATTTAAACGAAGTGAATTTATAATTTTTGTGTACAACTTTGCACCTAATAATGCCCCACATAATTCCAAACGCGGTATAGTTATCGGTTTGACAGGTGCGACTTTCGACTTAGCGCATAACAAGGCTACGGATACATTGGTATTGTTATCCGAATACATACGCACGTAAGCACATGCGCCGTAAGCATTTTGAGAGGCGTCAGTAAACATGTGCAATTCTATAAATTGCATTTTGCTATTTATAACCTGACGTGGTATACGCAATTTACCCAAATAGTCAAGAGTGTCAACGAACTTTTGCCAATTAATTAAAATATCATGAGGTACCGGATCGTCCCATCCGATTTTATACGTCCATAATTTCTGTAATAATATTTTTGCAAGTATTACAATAGGAGCTAATAGCCCTAACGGATCGTAAACTTGTGATATTGCCGATAACATAATACGCTTAGTAACGTGACTCCCGGTTAATTTAAGTTTAGTCGTATAGTGTAACTCATCAGTATTTGCGAACCAACCTAAACCTAAAGTTTTACTTTGACAGGATTCGCCTAGAGATAAATTCTTTGACGCGTTTAAAGTTGACAAATCGAAATTGAACAACCATTTTCGTAAACAGAAACAACCCGATTGTAATATCGTAGAAACTTTATTACAAATGTCTAATAATTCCTTTTTATCATCACAACCCGTTATTAGATCGTCTACGTAAAAATCTTTGTAAATAATATTAGCGATGTCTTTATCAGTGCATTCCGACGCTAGTTGTTGTAAACATCGCATACTTAGGTATGGCGCGGACGCCGTTCCGTAGGTAACTGTGTTAAGCCGGTACACACCGAGCGCATCTAACGGGTTCTCTCTCCATAAAATTAATTGTAAATATTGTTGATCGGGTTGAATTAGAATTTGTCTGTACATTTTTTCGACATCTGCACAGGCAATATATATGTACTGACGGAATCTTAACAGAATGGCAAAAATATCATTTTGTAAAGACGGGCCAATCAATTGGATGTCATTTAGCGATTTACCGGAAGTAGTTTTAGCGCTGGCGTCAAATACTACTCGTAATTTCGTAGTTGTACTATGTTCTCTAAATATACCATGATGCGGTAAGAAATAATGTGGAGATGTATAAGTATCTATTTTTGTCATATGACCGAGTTCCAAATATTCACGCATAAAATCGAAATATAATTTTTTATAACTCGGTGTGCACCGACCTAACTTGCGTTCGAGCGCGAGGAACCGACTCTCGGCTTGTAGATATGAATCGCCTAGATGATCAGCTGATTCGCGTAGTGGAATACGCACAGAGAAACGACCATGATTATCACGTGTAGTTGTTTTTATAAATAAATTTTCACAATCATCTTCTTCTTTAGACATATTATTTGGTTTTGAACTTATCTCCTCTAATTCCCAAAATCTAGTTAATTGAATATCTAAGTTGTCGTACGTGCACATGATTAGACAAACGGAACAGATACAAAGCTTCAAACAACCGCGCGAATCGGTTGCACTACTACAAGCACGCGGGGCATGTGTGCGTGACCACTGGCCGCTTGTCACGTACGCGGCGAGACTGGAAAAAACCGGTTTACACTGGCACAGCTAGTTGACAATCTCAGGGTCATTGCGACGCACGTTGTTTGTTTTGTTAGTTCCAAGTTTGAATATTTTAATGTAAAAACGTGGTATATTATTGTTAATAATGGTTGTTTATTGTACCTACTGTGTGTATGAATAATACTAGAAAAAATAAAGATATATCATACTGCAACTATCCCAAGGAGTACAATAGGTAAGTAAATATTTGATTACTTCTTTTTCATGTAAGTACCTTTTTGATAAGAAGGCGGTTGTACACGGTGTGTTTTTACCTTTTTATTATTATTACAAGTTTTTACTATATATTTGTAGGTACGTGGATGGGTTGGTATGTAGTAGGTATGTGTGTTAAGTTTAAATATTGCAAGTAAGGTTTGAACCACTTCCCGATGTCTGATTGAGCTGAAATTTTGTATACCTGCGTAACTTCGGTGATAATGCAATAATAATGTATAACCTGACGCTGCAACCAGGATTATCTCCTCACTAGGGAACTCTTCAACGGTTAGTAGTACGATCACGAAATTTTTATGATAGATGAATTTTGATAATTCGACACGACATTTATCATGAACTGCTGCTGCAGCCAGCATTGTCTCCTTACGAGGGAACTCTTTAACGGTTAGTAGCATGGGCTTGAAAGTGAAACTTTTTATTTAAATTTATTTTGCTTGCTAATCATGATCTTCACCATAGACTGCTGCTACAGACAGGTCTTCTCACGAGGGAACTCCTCAACGGCCATAATAGCATGATCATGAAAGTTTGAATACGAGTTTAAAAAGCATTTTTAATCGAAACTTATTATTAATACCTACATCGTACTTATTTCTCGCTACTAGTAGGTCTTGAAATTAAATAAATATTTAAAATATAGGTCTACCTATGTCTTTTGTATAATAGTGTTCGGTTCGCATTTCCATTTTATTTTTGTTTCAGCTCAAAGCATTTACCACACCATTAAAAGAAACAATAAATGATTAAAAAACAAAAATTATGAAAAGAAAATTATTAGAGTAAGTAATTTAACAAATGTTTTGTTTAATTTGTCTTAACCTATTGTGACAACCCTACCAAAATAGGTAACAATTTTGCACGTTCTTAAGAAGCTTTGCCTCTGTTCCGTTTGTCTACTCATGTGGTACGTGTGCGTAAAATTACATTGAACTCGATTAACGGATGGACCTTTTTTATCATGAAATACACCCGACACAACCCAACCTAACTTAGTGTTTTGTAGGTATGGGCCGTTTGTAAGACGAATTAATCCTTCACTTAAAAGTTCCCAAAACATATCTGCGCCGATTAATTAATAAATCGATTCTGTGGGACATAAAAAATTTAGGATCGGCGAGTGAAACATTACTCGGAATCATAAATTTCGCGATATTATGAGTAACAGAAGGTAACGTTGCAGTAATGCAAGGTAGGACGAGACAATTTAAATGTGTATTAAATTCACTATTTCTAGATCACTTTGCATGATTGTGTAGATTGGGTTACCGAATTACCTACCCCTGCGACTTGTACTGTGGACTGTATCAAACGAATTTTTAATTTATCGCATAATGATTTTGTAATAAATGAATGTTGACTGCCATTATCTAGAATAGCACGAATAGTGTGATACTTGTTGTCACGGTCTAAGATTTCTACTAATGCAGTCGAAAGAATAACGGGCTCTTGAAATGAATACCCATTGTCAACTTGTTGACTCGTTGAAGTTGACGCACTGTGTAGCGCTGTACTGTGTGCGCTGCCCGTCGCTTCGGACTCGCGACACGATGTAGACGCCGGCGCTTGCGCGTCGTGCGGCCCTACAGACTTTGACGTGCTGCCATTATCACAGCACTCACCATGAAGAAGCGAATGGTGTTTACGATTGCACAGCTTGCAGGCGCCGAACCAGCATTGAGACACTGTATGTCCAGCGCGCAAGCAATTTTTACATAGTTTGTTCTCGTCTACGAATAATATTTTGTCCTTCATAGGAAGGTCATTGAACTTTCTGCACGAATATAACGGATGATTCTCTTTGCACATATTACACCTTTGATAACGTTTTGAATCATTGTTCGAATTAGGTTTTTGTGATGATTTAGACGAATTATTATTATCACGTGTTGCGACATAACTATGCGAGCTAGCATGCTTTGATTGATTGGATGATGATGATTTCTTTACGGAACCATCGGACGTTTGCTTACCAGAATCATGTGTACCTTTAATGGATTCTAACATGTCTGCCCTGTCGGTAAGGAATGTAATCATATCGTTAAGAGTTAATTTTTTACTAGCGTGACTTGGTAATTTAGAAAGTGCACTTTTATGGTTTTCCCACTCCTTCTCGGTAGTTGAGTCCATCTTAGTAACAATAAGGAATATGATTAAAGTGTCCCAATGATCTGTGGGCTCATCTAGACCTTTAAGAGCACGAATATTTTTTAGTACGTTATCTATCAACTTACGAATGTGAAATGCAGATTCTTTATGTAAAGACTGTAATGAGAACAGAGCTTTAACGTGATTTTGAACGAGTAATCTATTATTATTAAATCTGTTCTCCAATAAACTCCAGGCTATTATGTAGTTTTCAGCAGTAAACTGTAACGATTTTATTATTTGACTAGCAGTGCCAGTGAGCGCGGAACGCAAGTAATGGAATTTTTGAATATCGTCTATAGTTTTAGAATTATGAATCAAGGATATGTAGGTATCTCTGAATTCTAACCACTGTTCAAAAGAACCGTCAAAGGAAGGCAATGAAATAGTGGGTAATTTAATGTTAAAGGTCTTATTGCAGGCTTCGACATCATTATCAATAACTTCGTTTTTCTTTAGCGTGCATTTCGCCTTAGATGTGATCTCATAAAATAGATTTTCAAAGATTTCTCTTTCAAGTAATTGTTTCTCTAAGTCTAATTCAGAATCCTGTAGGTGAAATTCTATTTCATCCTGAATGCTTGTGAACTGTTCTAATAGCGACATAATATTATTACAACGATCTTCTAGAGCTATCCTTTGAGATTCTGATATTTCTACGTCTTGTAACGATTGCACATATTTAACGAATACAGTAAACTTTCCTTTGACTACACCCCTTTTCTTAACCAAATCTTTATAATCGTCTAGTGGCATTTTGGGAGATTATGAGAGACAAAAGAAAGTACTTACAGTTTTAACTTGCTCGATCGAACTCGAAGCCACGCGCCGCTCAAAATGGCGGTAGGTAGGTACTTATTTCCAAACGCGGGCTCGCGACACTACTAGGTAACTGGAATTTTGCACAAAAATACACGATATTAGCCCAAATGATCCTTGAGGATGGGTTTGGATAGGAAAGCTGAATGGCCTGACCGTTTTATTTTCTGCTGGTTGCCGACTTCCACGTGTGTGTGTCTTCTTGAAGTCGCTCCGATTCAGCTAGAAGGTCCAATATGTTGGTGGGTCAGGCTTCTTCATTGAATACTTTTACTTTTACTTGTATTTAAGCGTTTATTTAGAAGTTTTACAATATTTGAAATATGGTATTTGATGTTTGCTTTGGTGAACCGACTACCATGAACCATCCCAGTTTTTTAAGTGAGTGTTCTTCCGTTTTAACGTCGGAGTCTCCGGAAATGCAGAATGAATGAGATTGAATAGTACTGCGTCCTTGAGCGACGACCAATCAGCGCGTCGCGTGTCCTGCGCGCCGCTCCCGCTCCCGGTCCTACTCTCTACCGCCGAGCTTCCGTCAACTCGACGATAGAGGGCGCGGCGTGTTGTTCTATCTTGGTACACTAGATGGCGTTAACAGATTATGTTTTTCGGATTATGCATTTTTGTTTCCTGAGTCGCGTTAGATGTTACCATTGATAATTGGTGATTTGAAGTGCTTGGTCCAGGGTTATCAGAATCAGGAAAGGAGTCTCTTGTCCCAGATATAAAATTGTTTGTTTTTTCTGTTACTTTCGAAGAATTCTTTTTTATAGCTGTATTTTTTGTTTGTTTCATCTTGAGCTTATCTTCTTTCTTAATTTTTTCGTCTTTTTGCTTCAATTTTTTAATGACATCTAAATGTGTAATAACTTCAGCACCACTTGAAATTTTTGTCTTTTTTTGTATTGTGACTTTACTTTCATGTCTTTTTATTGTACTTAAAAGCAATTCTTCGAATGAAGTTTTATTTGACATTTCCGGTTTATTAATCAAATCCCTTGACGTAACGGAGGGAATAGTTAGGGTATGACAATGTTGGGTTACCGATGCATCAGTGCTCGTGATCAAGCCCTCGTTTATTTTTTTCAAACATATTGATAACAACGTTGCGGGGCTTGAAATCGTTGATGTAACATCGATGGCAGTATTTTTTTTTGTGTTCTTTCCACCTCTTCAGAGCGCTTTGGTCCAATTTATCTTCTGATACAACTGTTCTATTGAATGGAAATATTCCACCTTTTTTAAACCCATTTATCAATATTTTTGGGTCTAAGCTGCGCCAAACTTCTCCAACAATAATAGAAAACTCCTTTTTCGATAGCTTTTGGCCGTAATTGCATCTTTGCCATTTCATCATTCTGTCGTCCCATTTGTCTTTAAAGGGCTTAAATACCGACAAGTCGAGTGGTTGCAGCAAATGACTGGTATGGGGAGGTAGTTTGATGATTGTGACATTGTTTTGTATCGCTGTTTCTATTACCGCCAACTGAATGTGTGTGCTGTGCCCATCAAAAATTAACAGAGTTGGTTCGTCTGTTGTGCCTAGCATTGGTATGAAACTCTTTGAAAAGAATTCAGCGAAAGCCTTGCTTTCTATCCAGCCATTTTCTGTAGCTGTATACAGAGTTCCTGGGTAAGCCTCAGGTGATGTCCATTCGCTCCACACATTCTTGCCTTTAAATATAATGAATGGTGGTCCTTTTTCTCCTGCAGCGTTGCTGGCAAAGAGCACAGTTGTGTTTTCTTTGCCCGTAGTGGCAGTTGTTCTCGTCGACGCATGTCCTCGTTCACCCACAACTTTAGTCTTTTTGGGGTCATTTGAATAGCTAGTTTCGTCAATATTCCATATTCGGTGGGGTTTATTTTGCAGTTGTAGTTTATGTATAGTCTCTTCGAGAATATTGAAATAATCATCCAACACAAATGGATCTGCAGCCCGTTTTCTGGCATATTCGACAGCTTGTGGTTTTTTTATGGATAGATTATGTCTACTAACAAAACCAGCAAACCAGTCGTAACTAGGAATTCCGTCTAAATGGTAATTTCATATTGTTATGTTTAACATATTCTGCAACAAGCTCTACCACTTCTTTTCGAGACAGGCCAAACCCGTTCTTTTCCATAATACCAATGAGATTGACAAGTGTTTTTTCAGTATCTGCGGTCAGAGCTGTTGGCCTTCCCAGGCTATTCGATTTCTGTCCTCGTCGACCAGACATATGATCAAATAACGTTGCTCGTGGAATTTTATATTGACTACTAGCAGCATAAAATGTAGTTCCGTTTCGGATAGCCGCTAATGCTTTTTGTAAAGTTTCGTGAGTCCAACTCGGTCCATCTGTCTTTTTTACATAATTTCGTACCATGGTCTGGAAATTTAAAAAATACATGAAACAAAAATGAAGGTTCAAAACCTCTGACCTGGGGCAAGTGCGTCGTAGTGCCGCGCTTGCCCCAAGCATGGTAGCCGCACTTTCCCAAACAATAAAAGGAGAATGGCAGAAGTTCATAGAACGCTGGCATTAAACTTTTTTAGTTTCCACAGAAATAAAAGTGGCATGGTTTGATAGGGAATATTATGAGCTTTTGTTAAATAAATAAATAAAAAATAATAACAATGGGGTTAAAGAGAAATCTTAATTTTTGTAAAAGTGAGGTTAAGTGTTGTAGTTTGTACTTTAATAGGTTATTTTACCTCTATTACTATTTTAACGCATAAATGTCTATTGTATGCATAACATATTGCTAATTATGCTTTGTAATGACTGCAAAAATGATAAATAACTACTTGTTGAAGTTTGTTTGGTTCAATGATTTACCCACTGATCATAGACTTAATGACAGTTTCAAGTGTAGGTACTCGGTCAGTTTTAATTAAACTCAGTAATCACAGAAAACTCAGGAGACTCTAGAGACTCACTTATCGGAATCTAAGCATATAATATTGTTAAGGATAATTATCTAAGGATGACAGGATTATTGTAGGTAGGTACAATAAAAAACCAGTATTTAATCATAATATTTGACTCATGCTCATCATCATATATAAGTAAGCAATATATTAGCTAAGAAAGGTGCAGAGGGAGACAGACTATCTTGATGCCGTGCCCATGCCAAGTACCAGATGATTGACATGATATGGGCACAGCATCCTACTGTTCTTCGTCCAACAATGCAATTGCAACAGTATTGTTTTATAGCTTCCCGGCCACTTAGAGAACTGTCAATCAAAATATAAACAAAGTATATCTTTCTTCCTACATGTCTAGCCTTAATTCTTGCCGAACGAAACTTCGAGGTCCAAGTCTAGCAACGGTCGTTCAGAAAGGTAGGAGTCTTCGAAATCCAAAAGCAAGCCAGGTCATCCACGTAAAACTTTGGGCGCACAAAACATTCACGCCAGCACAAAATAGTACCGAGCGAGCCACAGAGTACTTTTTGATAGACTGCGAATGTGACTTGTGAATTTTTGTGTGTCATCTTCTAAAGAGTCATGTTTGTTTGTTTGCCATGACAACACTGTCATATAGTATAACAAGTCCAAAAAGCCTTGTTTCCGGCTGCTCAACTTACTCATATTTAACGAGATTTAATCCCAATTCTCAATAATAAAGTTAATCTGGCTATCAATACATAAAAATAAGCGCTTTTTTTTTAAATAGCTTTGTATTCTGTACCTTTCCAAAACTAGCAATGCCAAAAAATGCCATCTCCTTTGAGGTTAGGTTTTTAAACCGGCAATTATAGCTTATTTTGCTAGATACAAATGAAATAACTACGTAAATATAAACCTTAGGATTCAAAGAAAACACTTACGTTCTTAGATCAGCCCATTTCTTGAAAAAAACAAAAGTTTTAGCACAACAACGAACACGTGTCAACTTCAAACCATAGAGAAATCTCAGTGTAAAATAAAAATGGCGTCAAATCCTTTTTCATTCAAGTGACGCCCCCAATCTCTTTTCCCGGAACTAATTTTGTTTGCCCTCACGTCACTAGATGGCGATTTTATCAATATCATTGGTAATTTTTTGTATAATGATGCTCGCCGCACTTGCCCCAAATCCGCACTTGCCCCTACTGACCTTATACAATTATACAAATAGAGAAATCGCTTTTAAAGCGCAAAAGCGATCCATCAGAGCTATGTTCAAACTTCAAATAACGGACAGTTGTGAACCATTATTTAAAAAATACAAAATTTTAACACTACCGTCTTTGTATATATATGAAACTGCCTTATTTGTTAAGCTGAATTCACACCTGTTTCCAAACTTATCAGATACAGTAAAACGTAACAGGCGGAATGATATGTTACGCGGACGTAGAGCTAAAACAACATTAATGTGGAAAAGCATATTCTGTATAGCCCCGCAAGTTTTTAACAAAATCCCAAAGCAAATCAAACAGTTAAATTTAAATGCGTTTAAAAAGGAACTTAAAGAGCTGCTATGTAAAAAGTGTTATTATACCTTAAACGACTTTTTGAACAATACGACTTTGCCATCCTAATTTAATTGTAATCTTTTATACTCTAAAATCTCTCTTTGATAGTTGATAGTTTGACATTGAATAATAATCTGACATAACCTAGATACCTAATATTTTTATCTGACATGCCTCTTATTGCAATATTAATTCGTAATTATTTATTCAATAGTATCAATATTAACCTAATCTTTGTTCTTGTATTGAAAATTTTATTTGTGTACCTACCTGATATTTGCGCGCCCCACGTGGCAGAATGTGATGAGACCGTTTATTAATTTAAAGATAAAGATATTTTATTTTGCAAATACGGGTACAAACAAGTCATGGTGGTACATAATATAAATACAGAAACAGCCATATTTTGCCAATTACAAGGCATGCAAAAGTATCGCGATTACAATTAAAATACATATTTACTATTAAAATACAAATTTAAGACCATGTAATGTACCATGTTCGGACAAATAAATGAATTTGATTTGATTTATAATTATTATTACACACCAAGCTACATTTTTATGTCATTGTCATTTAAGAATTTTGATAGGTCTTTGTTGGCAATAAAAAGGAACAATGTAATATGTATATTGGCAACACTGCCAGTTAGGCTTTTGTTATTACTCTCTGAAAAATGGCTACCTTGTGCTAAACTGCTCTTGTACTAAATATGTCTTTTACTGATTAAAACTACAGTTACTTAAAATCATAGCCCTTTTATTTATATAACAATAGGTTATGGGCCCAGACAGACATGTAGGGAAGTACTAGAAATCAAATAAAAGTCAGAAGATTACTGCAAGTGAAATTACCAGTACGCGGCGTTTGAGAGGTTATGAAAAATTGCGGTCGGGAAGGTGTAAAAGTCAAGGAATTTATTGATCACAAGCAGGAAGGAAGGCAAGAGCAACGATGGAAGGCAATCTTAGCATCACTAAGTTGGAGGGATCCAAAAACTGGAATGTTTGGAAGTTTCAAACGAGAGTCGTATTAAGAGGCCAGGATTTATTGGACGTGGTCGAAGGAAATCTGAAAAAGACAAAAGAAAATGAAAAAGCATGGGAAACTAAAGATGCTAAAGCGCAAATGTTGATAGTCACGCGTATCAGTGACGAAGTTATGATACACATAATTTCATGCAAAACGTCTGCTGAAATGTGGAATAAGTTGATAGCTGTGTATGAACAAAGGAGTGAAACAAACATACATATTATCCAGCAACGTTTCTTTCAATTCAAATACGAAGAAGGAATTCAGATGTCTACGTTCTTATCAAAAATAAAAGAAATGCAAAACGAATTGCAGCAATTGGGGGAGGAAATATCTGAAAAGTTTGTTATTACAAAGGTACTAATGTCATTACCTGATCGCTATAAACACTTCGTATCTGCCTGGGAGTCGGCCCCTGATGATAAACAGACGTATGACAATTTGGTGGCAAGGTTGTTAATCGAAGAAGAACGCATGAAGGAAAAATGTGAAGGAATATCAGAAGCATCAGCGTTTGTTGCGAAGAATACGGTGAACAAAAAGAATGTCAAGTGCTATAAATGTAATAAGTTCGGGCACTATCAATCGGAGTGTAGAAGTAAAGTTAAAGACAGTGACACGGCAAACAGGTTTGGTAAAAGGTGTTTTTACCGTAATAAACCCGGTCATCTCAAAAGTGAGTGTCGATATCGGATGAACAAGGACAGCAATGCATTTGTGGTGTTGGAATCAGTTGATAATCCAGACGAACAGTATACGCATTCCAAGTGGGTGGTAGATACAGGTGCGAGCGAACACATGTGCCGTGAAAGACAATTGTTTATAATGACCGGCACGAGTCGTGAGCACAGATGGGCAGTAGTGGGGGCAAGCTCGCGCATGTACACTTTCGGCCAAATTTATTTAGTACCGCTTTTGCTCAAATTATTGATAGGTACTTACGCAAACTATAATTAAAATATGCACTTGAAATTTTACTTTGATACAGTAATGTTAAAACATGATTATCTCAATGAAACAATTAGAATCTGTTTAGAAGCGTTTTTTTATTTTGTTTATTATTGTTTTTACAAAAAATCGTCTCAATCTGGAGGAATAGGTAATACGCCTTCTATAAAACTAGACGCTGCGTTGGTGCTGGTAGAGGCCACTTGATCACTCATCTCCTCATCATCGGCACTGTCCTCATCCTCCGAATTGGTGTCGGAGTCATCCTCACTAACATGAATTATAAATTGTTCTGACATTGCATCCACTATGTGATCGTTTTTTATATATTCCTTCTCAATTTCCTTCACTTTTTGACATAATTTTGTCCATTCATTAGCTCCCATTACATTTACTTTTTCCTTAACCAGATTCGTTACGTGACTTACGTTCCACGTCACATTCTTACTGCCGACATATCCTTTTATTGCAGCCCATGCCATCTCAATGGGATTGAGGTCTGGGTGGTATGGAGGTAATCTTACGACATCGTGGCCGTGTTCAGCCATAATCTTGTCTATATTAAATTTTTTGAACTGATCTTTATTAATTTTAATTAAATGATGTAGTTGGGGCTTCAGCATTCTTTCCTCGTGTTGAATCCCTTTTTCTCTTAACCATCCCAGCATCTCCGACTTCCTGGCATTTGAGCTTGGTGCAGGGTCATACTGTTTGTTGTGGTAGGATGCATTATCTACTACCAAAACAGATTTAGGAGGAATGTTAGGAATTAGCTGCGTGCGAAGCCATTTTTCATAATTTTCGTAGTTCATATTATCGTGGTAGTCCCCTGACTTAGTGCCTGCTTTAAATGTGAGCAGGGCATTTGGCACAAAACCTGTCTCAGTTCCTGCGTGGACTATCACAATTCGCTGCCCTTTTGATATAGACTTTTTTAGGCCTTTTGTTGTGCCATCTGACCATGCCTGACACGATGAATGGGACGAATCTACGTATGATTCGTCCGTATAAATAATTGTTCTTCCCTCTTCCCGGAATTTTTGCATCTTTTGCAAATATGTTATTCGCTGGAACAAAATGAGTAAGTTTCTACATAAGTATTCTGGGAATCCAATTGAAGTGAGATTATGCACGAGTATATGTGTACATGTGATAATGTAAAAATCTATAGTTTTTTTTTGTTCATAATCCCTACTTTTACCAATGCATGTTGATTAATGTTAAGATTTACAAGTAAGAAATAAGATTTATGACTATTAAAGCTTTAACAGCAACACTATGTGACTTAATAATAATATAATATAATATAATAATAATATTCCACAACTATCACTCAACGCCATCTAGTCCCAAGCTAAGCAGAGCTTGTGTTATGGGTACTAGACAACTGATAAACATACTTATATATTTCTAAATACATACATATTATAGATAAATTACACCCAGACACAGAAAAAATGATCGACGATCGATGACTTGAAAAATTAAGCGACACATTATATAGTATTATACCTGGAAGCGAATATTGGATTGTTCAATCAAGATTTTCCGATTATTCTCAGTTTTCCTCCACTTGAAACCCAACATTTTGATAATACGGCGAAGACTGCGCTCCGATCCTTGAAAATTTATATCTTCCCGCAACTTTTGTCGTAGTTTTTCAACGGTAGGCATTTCTTTGTTGGTAAGGTGGTAGTTGTGAATACATCTTTTAATAACCCCCTGGTCAAAACTATCCACATCTGTGACAGGGTGTTCTCTTGGTCTTTTCTTTCCTGGCGTTCTGAATACGCTTAGAAATTCTGAATCATTGGCTTCTTTAACGATCCGCCGTACAGTTGCTACTGAGGCGTTGGTCGCATCCGCTGTGTGTTTATAGATTTCCAGCATACTTTTGTTAATACCTAAGTCAGCGTTGCTCTTTATGAAACAATACACTGAATACACCATTTGCCTTGCCTGCCTATTTAAAACTGTATTTTTTCTCCTCGGCATATTTTAAGAGTTCGCGTGACTACGATTTTAAAACCAAAAAATTAAAAACAACAATTTTATAAAACGAGATAACAAAATAAACTATATTAAAACAAAAACACATAACAGATACGAAATAACAAAAATAAACTATTTTAAAATCTCAAAAGTTAATCACTAAAATTGCACGAAAGTGTACAGTAGCCGAATGACACGCGAGAGTCCAATAGACGACGAGCATCGACTGACGAACCAATCGCGTGCAACCTCGGCGTCCCCTGCCTTCTTCATTCCGCCAAAGAGACCGAAAAATTCACTACTGCGCAGGTGTCAGTTTGTGCTCACGACTCATGCCGGTTACTGTACTTCATATTCATGTCTTGATAAGAAGTCGGTGATTGTAGGAAACGGAACGGCAATAAGTGCATTAGGTTGCGGACAGGTGGCATCAGAGGTATTCAATGGACATACGTGGATTGAAACTACGTTAGAAAACGTATTGTATGTACCAGAACTTAAAACTAATTTATTATCTGTGAACCGTGTGACAGAAAAAGGTTATGTCATGAAGACTAATCAAAACGAATGCAATTTCTACAATAAAAATGAAAGAGTCCGTGCAGTTGCAAATCGTTGTGGAAACATGTATATAATGGACTTTCATCTCAAATATAGTGCTGCGAATACAACTCAAGTGAAATTGAATCTTAGTGAGTGGCATGAAAAACTCGTGCATCAAAATATTCAACATGTAAAGAAGGTGCTTGCAAACAATCACATTGAGGCAAATGATGATTTCGTTGGACATTGTCAGGGATGTTTGGAGGGCAAAACGCACCGTTTGTCTTTTAATTCGAGTCAGACGACGACTTCAAGGACGTGCGAATTAATTCACGCCGACGTTTGCGGTCCCATGGAGGAGAATTCCATTGGAGGAGCGAGGTATTTTCTGCTATTAAAGGACGATTATTCGAACTACCGAAGTGTCTATTTTTTGAAAGGGAAGCATGAAGTTAAGACTTATGTTGAAAAGTTTATAAAGATGAGTGAAAATATAACCGGTAATAAGATTACGTATTTCCGGAGTGACAATGGTTTAGAGTTTGTCAATAAGGATATGGGGAAGCTGTTTTCCCACTGTGGAATCTTACATCAGACTACAGTAACCTATACTCCAGAACAGAACGGCAAAGCCGAACGTGAAAATCGAACAATAGTTGAAGCGGCTAGATCTCTATTGTATGCCAAAAGACTACCAAAGAAATTATGGGCGGAAGCTACAAACACTGCATGTTATGTACTGAATAGAACAGGGTTAAGCTCTGATAAAGTTAAAACCCCATATGAGACCTGGACGGGCAAAAGTTTTGACATAAGAGACTTGAAGATCTTTGGTACACCCGTGTTTGTACATACTCCGCAGCAGAAGAGAACAAAGTGGGATTCTAAAGGTGAAAATGGATTAATGGTAGGATATGGAGAGGAAACCAAAGGATATAGGATATATTTTGAGAAGAAAAACATAGTTCAGATAAAGAGAGATGTAGTATTTTTAGAAAAGTCAAAAGAAACAAATCACACTGCACCACTTACATTGTCGGAAAGTAAACAAGAAGAGAGTGAAATACCAAATCAAAGTATGGAAGAAAGCGGTCAAGATTTGAGTGTGATAAGTTCTGAGTCTTCTGACCGTGGTAGCCTGTATGAACCAGAGTTAAGTGAAGAGTGCAGCAGTGATGATCCAGATGAGGCCCCACAGCCCGAGAAGAGGGAGCCTAGTAAGCGAATAAAGAAGAAAACATTGTATTATCAGTGCAACAATGTAGTCTTGGACGAGGATGAACCTAAGACATACCAGGAAGCTATGCAAAGAGAAGATGCTTCAAAATGGAAAGAGGCAATTGAAAGAGAGATGAGCACACTGTTGGAAAACAAAACATGGATTAATTGTGAGAAGCCGGATAATTGTAAGGTAATTACTAGTAAATGGGTATTTAAAATTAAAAATTCTAATGGTATAAAGCTACATAAGGCTAGGCTAGAGGTTTTGAGCAAAATGATGATATAGATTTAAATGATATTTATGCACCCGTGGCTAAGTTGACCACTTTCAGATTGTTTGTTTCTATTGCAACTATGTTAAAGTTACCTATTCATCAAATGGATGTCACTGGAGCTTTCCTGTATGGGGAAATAAATGAAAATGTATACCTACAATTACCAGAAGGGTCGTTTAATGATAATAATAATAGTATTGTGAAGTTAAACAAATCATTATATGGGTTAAAAAAATCGCCTAGGTACTGGAATGACAAGTTTAATACAATAATGTTAAGAGACAACTTTATGAGGTCAAAATGTGAAACGTAATGGTAAAGATAAAATATTTGTGTTATTGTATGTCGATGATATTTTAACTTTTGGAACAAATGAAAACAGTGTCAATGAATTTAAAGAAATGCTGTGTAGAGAATTTAAAATGAAAAATTTGGGTTTTATATCAGATTTCATTGGCATTAATGTAAAACAGAATTTAAAGACAGGTGTGACTGAATTGTCTCAAAAGGTATATTTAGAAAATATTTTGAAACGTTTTCAGATGGAAAACTGTAAACCAATATCATCCCCTATGGATAACAATTTTAATATTGATATATTTAGAAATTGTAATGAGAATACAGACAAAACTCTTGAAAACTTGTGTAGAAAAATAATAGGTTGCCTTATGTATGCAGTCTGTGGTACAAGGCCAGATTTGTCTGTAGCTGTATCTATATTAAGTAGGTACCAGAACAAAGCTAATGATACATTACTGTCAGCATTGAAGAGAGTGTTAAGATATATTAAATATACATTAGATTATAAACTTGTTTATAAATGTGATGATAACAGTAAACTGATAGGGTATTGTGATGCGAATTGGGGTGGAGATTTGTTGGATAGAAAATCCACAACAGGTTTTTGTTTTATGTTTAAAAACTGTCTAATTGCATGGTGTTCTAAAAAGCAATGTTCTGTTAGTCTGTCCTCAACAGAATCGGAGTATATTTCTATGAGTATGGCTGCTAGTGAGGCATGCTGGTTAATAAATATACTGAAAGATTTCTTTCCTAATGAAAGCATGTGTCCAGTAACAATATTTTGTGACAATCAATCTGCTCTGAAAGTAGCCATGACAGATTGTGTTAAAAGGTTGAAACACATTGATATAAGATACCATTATGTAAAAGAATTAATTAAGAAAGAAAAAAAGACGGGTTGCACTCCGGGAGTGCCGGCAGAAGTGAAAACTTAAATATTAACGTTGAAATAAATCAATTATTAATTTAATTAATATTACTCATTTTTTTTCAATATTTCTGCGTCACTTTTTTCATTAATAGATGCACTTTGTTCAATTTCCATATTTTAAACACTTTCGGTCTTATTCATAAAAAAAGCCTATTGAAGGTTTAAACCATTCATTAGTTAAAATGCTCAATAGGCCTTTAAAACATTTGATAAAATTTTGTATTCATAAACGCTTCATAAACGTTCTATAACTAGAATGTCCTACAACTTCTAAATGTTGCCATTATAATGAATATATAGTTCGTAGACAGATGCATACGAGAATATCTGTCTACGAACCGAATATTTGTGTCCATAGACATTATTACGTATGAAAAACTAATTTATTGTCTACAGTTTCAACAGTTTTGACGCGACAACGTCATGGTCGTCATGGAAACAATATGAATAATTGAATATGTCAATGAATGAATTTGATATTGTATGTGTCAAACTAAAAAACTTTTGAATATTTTTTTGTATTTAAAATAAATGAAATTAAGACCGGAGACTAGTTGCAATAAAGGGCAAAGAATTGAATATTGGTTGGAGGAGGATAAGTTGTGTACCTACTGTTACAGCTAAAATGTGTTTAAAGTAAGTTATGTTTTGTAAACATTCTCAATTTCTTATACTTATGCTTGCTTTTGCTTCTAATCCTTAGATTTTTTGGAAGAATTGGTCAGGGAGAGGTCTCCATAATAGAAAATAAAAACACTGACACAAGCACTAACGCTAAACAGGGGCAGCCTGGCATGATTTACGAATTAGGTGCCTATCCAATTTACAATTTTACGAAGAACTTCGTTTGCCTGTACAAAACTCATTGTAACAAAAAAAAAACCCGCCATAAGAATAATAATGACTGTTATTTTGATGCCGCTACTGATTAATTAAATCAGTATAAATAAAATAATGAAGAGAAAGAATTTATAACATTAGTTTTGTATTTCAGGTCAATAGGACTAGTAAAGATGGTGCTTCACTACGAATAGCAGAAAATGAAACGGCCTACAGAAGAGATGGCACAGATGGCAAATGAAAAGCAAACATTTTAAAAATGTTGTTCTGCTTGCACAAGTTTTAGAAGCCAAATTAGAGTTTAGAGTATTGTTCAGCCGTGAACAGGCAAGAGTTACATACGCCAGCGTCAGCATCAAGAGCGACATACATTCGTTCCACATAAATTAGTAATTAGTAAATGAATAAATTAGTCATCAAGCTGGAGTAGAGTTTGATTCATCTTCCATAATTCCTCTCACTATGGCCAAGACACCTTTAGCCATCACCAGTTCTATGAGTCTGTGGGACCGGCAATGACTAAACTATTTCCTGTGTACACATTGCACAACGTACACAAACCCCTATTCCTACCCAAATTCTGTCTGTTCCCGTAGGTCTCCCGTAGGCTTGTATGATAGGTTAGGGTGTTAGGATAACTAGGGTGTTAAGTAGTTGCTGTAGGTTTATAATCAGTAGGGTGAGGTAACCATAGATACCAGGCTCAATCGTTACAAACTTAGCCACACTGTATGCATTTGGAATAACAGCCGTACTAAGCTGTAAGTCCCGGTGCGTACAAGTATTATAAAAATAAACTGATATTTGTATACAAGCTTTTTATTAATGAACTACTCCCTAAATTTCTTCTCTTTTACTTTAGATCTTGTTGGCTCAAAATATTGCCACTTCCACGTTGTCGTCGGTGGCAGCGCAGAGGTCACTTTGACTGCATGTTTTGGGTAGGACAAATAAGGCAGGATAGGACGTGGAGCATGTTTTGCAACATAGCTTCACAGCCACACCCTACTGGAGCATCTCCCTGCAGGGTGTAAACTTCCGTGGTCGACACGGAAGCATTGTTTTCACACAAAAGCAGCAATGTCCCACAGTATTTCTTGTTGCTATAATGTGCTTCGTTATATTTTTCGTCGCTTCTATTTTGTATTGTAGGTAGGTATATAATAATAAACTAAATTGGTTAAACAGAAGTTCAAAATAAATAAAATACAACTGCGGCTCCTCGAAGTACTATTGTTTACGAAACTGACTTTTCAAACATTTGTACGTCAAATGTCATTTTCTTCGGCCATCTTTGTCGTGTCTCACTTGGTTCACTTCGGTTGGCGCCGCCGTAGAAAGAGATGGGGGGGGGGGGGGGGGGAAATCTCTCCTGACGGTCACGTGTCCTGACGCGATGCCCTGACGCGAGTTTAACATTTTTTACCCATTACAAAAAGTGTTCAACGCCGCTAAAGAAGTTTTCACTTCAAAAATTGTTGTTAAGTATATTTGTGGCGGAAAGTATTTAGACCACCACCTTACAATTTGAAGAAAATCGCTGTCGCTTATGATTCTGCGCCAAACCCTAAAATCAGGTGATCCATCGTTCGATGTGACGTCAGCGGCTCGCGGACACCGAGCGGCGCGCGGGCAGAAGAGGTGACTCAGTCGTCAACGGACTACCTACCTTACCGTTCGGGTCGCGTCGCGCTCATAATATTTGTTTACATTACGATGTTTTGTTAGTTTGCTAGTGCTTGTTTTTGTAATAACTTTCTTCACCTTTAATAATATACTGTTTTCATTCAAATCTAATAACATCCTTCATTTCTTCGTCTTTCGTACTTATTATTCCCGCTAAGCTTCGCTTGCCATTATAGTGCTTAATAACCTTACTATACGGGTTGGATTCCCGTGTAGCGTAGTAATAAGTGTCTCACTTATTTACTACATTGGTGACCCTCGACTACCGCGTCACTCAAGACTTCAAGACACCGGTGGACCTGAAGAGTAAGAGTGTGCCTAGTGTTAACATTGGTGGCTGATGCAAGAACAGGAAGTGGTTGGTACAAAACATTAGCGGTGAGCGATTTTAATTCCATTTAACGATGACTGAGTCGAACGCCAACGTCGACTGTAAGGATGTTTCCGCTGCTTCAGGAGAGGTGACGGCAGTTGGAATGCCATTGCGATGTCCACCATTTTGTCCAGAGGAGCCGGCATTGTGGTTTGCCCAATTAGAAGGCCAATTTATTCTATCCAGAATTACCAGCGACTCAACAAAATTTTATTTTGCATCGACTCAGCTCGAGACCAAATACGCCTTGCAAGTCAGGGATATCATCACCAACCCTCCCGAGGCAAATAAGTTCGAGAAATTGAAAACAGAACTTATAAGTCGGTTGTCTGCGTCACAAGAAAAACGAATTCAACAGCTCCTACTCCACGAGGAATTAGGTGATCGCAAACCGTCACAATTCTTGAGGCACTTGCAAAATTTAGCCGGGCCATCAGGTGCAGCCGAATTCGTCAAAAGCATATGGACTAACCGGTTACCCCAGAATATTCAAACGGTAATCGCTTCTCAAATTGCTGATTTACAGGTGGAAAGATTAGCGGAGATAGCGGACAGGGTATACGAAATTGCCCCGATGACACCACAAATTGCGAGCACGACCGCTTCCACTAGCGCTGCTTCATCGGACCTGGCGAAGCAGGTGAGCGAGCTCACGAAGCAGGTAGCCACGCTCACTTCACGTCTGAATAGCAGAGGAAGGCAACGCTCACGCTCGAGGTCTAGCAACAACCACCGAAGGTATGATCATTCTAAATTCAGACCGCAGCAACCACCACAGAACCACCCACACTGTTACTACCACTATACATATGGAGACAAGGCACGAAAATGTAAACAACCATGCTCATTTGAGGAGGAAAACAAGAAGGGCGACGACTGCCCTACTTCTTCAGGCCGTCTATTTATCACGGATCGGACATCAAAAATGCAATTTTTAGTAGACACTGGCTCAGACCTATGTGTTTTTCCCCGGTCTGCTGTCAAGACACCCTGCAAACTATCTAATTATGATCTGGTAGCGGCAAACAACACGGTAATACGCACTTACGGTCCTCTGCAACTACAATTAAACTTAGGACTCAGGAGGAACTACAGCTGGAACTTCACAATCGCAGATGTTTCAAAAGCAATAATTGGGGTAGACTTCCTCAGTTTTTACAATCTATTGGTAGATTGTAGGAATCAACGCCTGATCGACCACCTTACCTCTCTGTCAGTTCCAGCTGTACACTGCAATACAGTCGACATCGCTTCAGTGAAGGCCGTAGTAGGAGACACAGATTACCACCAAATTCTGCGTGAGTATCCGGAGATAACGCGCCCACCAGGTAAACAGGTGCCGGGCAAACACAATACGCTGCACTTCATCAGGACGACGCCAGGACCACCTGTAGCATGTAAGCCTAGACGCCTAGATCCTTCTCGACTGCAGGCTGCTAAGAAGGAGTTCGAGCAAATGCTCGCAAGTGGGGTAGCACGGCGCTCGGAGAGTCCTTGGTCGGCGCCACTGCATCTAGTAAAGAAGAAGGACGACGGATGGAGACCATGTGGCGATTACAGGGCACTTAACTCTAGAACAATACCTGACAGGTACCCCATTCGCCATATTCAGGACTTCTCCCATCAATTAGCAGGCTGCACCGTCTTCACGACTATAGACCTCGTGAAAGCCTATAACCAGCTTGCAATAAACCCTGAGGATATACCTAAAACCGCTATAACTACCCCTTTTGGTCTATACGAGTTTCCCTTCATGACCTTTGGTTTGAGAAACGCGGCTCAAACCTTCCAAAGGTTCATTGACGAAGTCTTACTAGGCCTAGACTTCTGCTACGGGTACGTCGACGATATTCTAGTATTCTCAGCGACTGTTGAAGACCACAAGGTGCATCTACGCTTATTGTTCGATCGCCTGAATCAATACGGCGTCGTCATCAATACAGCCAAATGCAACATTGGACAACCAGAGGTGACTTTCTTAGGATACAGCGTGTCAGCTGAGGGCATTAAACCACTACAGTCCAAGGTGCAGGCCATCCAGGAGTTCCCGATACCCAAAACTAACAAGGAGCTGCGACGATTCTTGGGCATGATAATTTTTTATCGCCGATTCGTCCCAAACGCAGCCCAGCTACAAGCACCGTTAAACACTGCCCTTGCTGGTCCTAAGATGAAAGGTTCTCAACCTGTGCAAATGTCTCCAGAGATGCTGAAGGCTTTCGACGATTGCAAGTCCTCGTTGTCTACAGCAACACTCTTGGCTCATCCTGATACATCGGCAGACTTAGCGATTGTAACCGACGCATCGAATACAGCTATAGGCGCTGTTCTTCAACAACGTAAAGGTGAGAACTGGCAGCCACTAGCCTTTTACTCCCACAAGCTAAACAATGCTCAAAGGAAGTATAGCCCGTACGATCGGGAGCTGCTAGCAGTGTATGAGGCCATTAAATACTTCCGTCACATGGTTGAAGCTAGAACATTCGCAGTTTTCACTGACCACAAGCCACTTATCTTCGCCTTCAAATCAAACAGGGAGAATCTTCCGCCGAGGCAGTTCCGGTATCTAGACTACATAAGCCAATTCACAACAGACCTAAGGTACCTACCAGGCAGGGAGAACATTGTTGCTGACGCACTATCACGGGTAGAAGAGGTATCTGCGGCCATCAACTTCGAGAACCTTGCACGACTTCAGGATGAAGATCCAGAACTGCAAGACCTCTTACTGCATGGTACAACGCTAAAATTAAAAAAGATGGCATCTACCCACAGGGGGAACTCACCCGTGTATTGTGACATCTCCACACAGGTGCCACGCCCCTACATAACACCAACACTGCGAAGAGAAGTTTTCAACTCACTGCATAATTTACATCACCCCGGGAAAACCGCTACAGTGCGACTGGTGACAACACACTTTGTATGGCCAGGGATTCGCAAGAATTGTAGAGAGTGGGCAAGGCAATGTTTAAAATGCCAGACGTGTAAAGTCACACGTCACACTAAATCCCCACTTTCCTCTTACCTGACTCCATCCTCTCGTTTCTCCCATATTCACCTAGACATCATAGGGCCCTTAACCCTTTCGTGTGATTTCAGGTACTGCCTTACCGTCATCGACAGGTTCACCCGATGGCCTGAGGCGTACCCCTTGAAGGACATCACTGCGGAAACATGCGCAGCTGCTCTGGTGACGGGTTGGGTGGCCAGGTTCGGCTGTCCAGCACGGATAACCACTGACCGTGGTCGCCAATTCGAGAGTCACTTATTCAAGGCCCTCACTGCCTTGTTGGGGGCAGACCACTTTCGCACCACTGCCTACCATCCAGCAGCAAATGGCATCGTGGAACGGCTGCATCGCCAGTTGAAGTCCGCCATCATGTGCCACACCTCCTCACAGTGGACGGAAGCCCTTCCACTGGTACTTCTCGGCATGCGTAACTCGTGGAAGGAAGACATCCAGGCTACGCCGGCCGAACTCGTCTACGGAGAAGCACTTCAACTTCCTGGCCAGTTCCTATCTTCGAGAGAAGACTTCACTACAGCTGACGTCACCGAGTACGCAAACCGTTTGCGATGTCACATGACCAAGCTGACTCCTAAACCCACTGCGTGGCATACTACATCGCCCTTCTACGTGCCACGAGATCTGCACTCTTCCTCTCACGTCTTCCTGCGGAGAGACTACGTACGGCGCGCACTCGAACCACCATATGCAGGACCCTACAAGGTTTTAAAGAGACACGCAAAATACTTCACAATTGACATACAAGGGAAACCGAATAATGTATCGGTTGATCGTCTAAAACCGGCCTATATGATGCGTGAAGACGTTCAAGAAAAAAAACCTATGACAACCACCGACACTACCACTCCTATAAGTGAAGAAAAGAGAACGAGGAGCGGGCGACGAGTAAGGTTCCCTGATTATTATCGACCGTAGTTACGGTCTGGCCGGGGGGAATATGTGGCGGAAAGTATTTAGACCACCACCTTACAATTTGAAGAAAATCGCTGTCGCTTATGATTCTGCGCCAAACCCTAAAATCAGGTGATCCATCGTTCGATGTGACGTCAGCGGCTCGCGGACACCGAGCGGCGCGCGGGCAGAAGAGGTGACTCAGTCGTCAACGGACTACCTACCTTACCGTTCGGGTCGCGTCGCGCTCATAATATTTGTTTACATTACGATGTTTTGTTAGTTTGCTAGTGCTTGTTTTTGTAATAACTTTCTTCACCTTTAACCGATTCGTTGCGATGCCTAATTTCACTAACTTCTAGCCGTGGCGTCGAACAAAAATAACGTGACACTGATCAGTGCCCAACGCCATACGATTAAATGACACTCATCTGTGTCTTCAGCCATGCGGAAAAGAAAACAGTGTTTTGACATTTTTTTACGTATTCAAAGCTCGAATACTTTTAGTTTACATGTGAAATCTAACGTGAACGGTCAGGCACGTTGTTTTAAGCGATAAAAAGTGGCGAAACAAGTGTATTTGTGGAAATGGAAGGTAAGTGACTTATTTAATACAGATGTGCTCAACCTTTTCAACTTATTTTGCATTTCCTAGTAATTTGATTGATTATGAGGTATTAAATTGGGTCTAAAAATTTTTGCATAACAAATTTCAATTGTTTATAATTAAACTACGCAAATAAAAACTGCTAAGTTAGATTAAATAGTAATAATAATGATAGTAGTACTAATATATAATTATTTTATATGATTATTTGATACTAGCCGATGCCCGCGGTTCCACCCGCGTAGAATTTGTTTCCCGTTGTCCCACAGGAACCTATAATCGGAATAAAAGGTAGCCTATGTGCTATTCCAGACCAAGACTTATCACCTGTGCTAAATTTCATTGAAATCCATTCAGTAGTTTTTGTGTGAAAAAACAAAAACATCCAAACATTCTCACGGATACACAACAAATGTGAAAATTATTATTGTCAGAAAAAAATAATATTTGGCAAGATACTGATAATGTTTATTTATTGTTTAAGAATTACAGCGAAAAAGAAAGTACATTCCCGATACAGAAAATGAAACTCAATGCGACGATGACGAAGAGATAGTACAGAATTCACAACGCTGGGAAGACTCAGAAAACTGGGAACAGGAATTTATACCAAACCAAAAAACATGTAAGGATACTTCAACGTACACAAAAAAAGAAATGGTGGACAGTGCAACATGCACAGAAAGAGATGATGGCCCGACTATATTGGACGTCCATGAATGTAAATATTTTGGCCAGTTGGTTTCAAATGAATTATTGCGCTTTAGGCCTCCTACGCACTGGCGACCATAGACGCGGCCAGGCCGCCGCGGCCATGGTCGCCGTTGCGTAGGCAAGCGCGACATGTGGACGGCCGAAAAATTTGCAGTCGACTTCCAAGGGTGTGTCAAGATGGACGTGCAGAAGATAATCACGCTAACTGTGCTTGTGTATTTACTACGAAAACGGAAGATTTCACGTAAAAGACAGTTTTGGGTGCATCCATTACTTTGCGAGAGAAAGACTAAAGGATTATATTATACTTATTTTTTGGATTTAAAAATGTATGAGAAGAGATTCTTTAATTACATGAGAATGTCAACGAATACTTTTAACCTGTTACTGGATACAATAAAACCAAAAATTACTGGAACTGGTAACAACTATCGGAAATGCATTCCAGCAGAAGAAAAATTAGTAATAACAATAAGGTAAGCTTTTTCTTTTTTAAATACAGAATGTTTAAAAAATACGTGATATATTTTAAAGGGTGTTTCGGAATGGAGTATTGTGTACAGGAAAAATAAAAATAATGTGATAGGGCCTTTTTTTTACTTAAACTGCTAAATGGATTTTTTTGTAAATTTGAATTATACAAGACTCGTTTCTGAATCGCCCTAAACCACCACTGTTGTGTTTTTCACAACAACCTGTAAAATTCATTGACCAAGGTTTTGCCACTTTAAAAAATTTATGAACTATTGTTCAGTAGTATTCTATTTTACGACTTTGAAAAGGAGAGGAAAAGGGCTTGCTTATAACATGTTTTTAAATATTAAAAAACTGAAGTAGATAATCAAATTATTTGTATTTTCATAACTTAAAAAATGGCAATTGTGAACAATTAATCATTCAAATTGGGAAATAGGTCTATCATTTCTGAATTTTGAGAAATATCAGAATAATGAGTATGATTATCGCTGTAATTTGAATCATCTGATATCCTGTTGGTAGTAGACTAACCTGAATAACTCGGTCGATTAGGGTCATATTCTTGGTCGTTAAGAGTATTGAAATTACTTGAATAGTTTATGCGCGCTGTTGTAGGTGTACAGTTCGGTTGGTATTTTTCTATAATTTCCATGATTTCCATTTTCGCTTTGGTCTTCATTGCAGCAGGGATTGTTTGAAATCTTTCGAGGAGGGATAAAAGAAACAGTCTGTCACAATTTGAATCATTCTGTGTAGTCGCTATGGTCTTATGCAGAACTGAAATTAGAGGGTCTGTATCGGATTCTTCGTTTGGTATTTTTTTCTTCCTTTTTGTTCTAAGCGACTTTGATGCAGACTGTTGAGTCTCAAGATCAGAAGATCTTGCACTTTTATTTTCTTGACTTGCCTCTTCGAGACTATTTTCTGTTGCGTTTGTGTCCAGCACTGATTTCAAAAACAGTAATTGGTTGAAATAGGTGTATTGTGATTTACGTTTTGCAGCAGAACCACTTTTGACTTCTTTAAGACGGCGCAGCTCTCTTGTGAAACAGTCTCTAAGGTTTTTCCATCTTTTTTGGAGAGTAATGCCTGTAAATCAATAAATAAATGTATTATATATTACAAAACTAATATTATGTTTATTAATGTGAATTTTATTTTCAGGTATTTGGCTACTGGGTGTTCTTTATCTCATATAAGTCATGAATACCGTATAGGGCTTCCTACAGTATCGGAAATAGTATTTGATGTTTGTGAAGCAATATGGGAGATATTAAAACCAATTGTGATGCCACAATTGACCAGAGATAAGTGGATTCAAACGGCTGAAGGTTTTCAAAAATACGCCCAATTTCCTAATTGCATTGGAGCCATCGACGGCAAGCACATTAGAGTTATCAAACCACAACATTCGGGATCTCTTTATTACAATTACAAGAATTATTTTTCAATCGTGTTACTTGCAATATGTGATGTAAATTATAAATTTCTTTACGTAGATATTGGAGCATACGGCAAATGCAGTGATTCGTCAATTTACAAAGACTCTGTATTTTATCATAGGCTTTTAAATAATGATCTCGATATTCCGAGCAATAACCCCATCAAAGAAAATGGCCAATCAATGCCGTTCGTTTTAGTGGGTGATGAGGCGTTTTCACTATCGGAACATATGATGCGACCGTATGCTGGGAGAAACTTGAATAATGTAAAGACTAATTTTAATTATCGACTATCCCGTGCCCGCCGCTATATTGAATGTACATTTGGAATATTAGCCAATAAATGGCAGATTCTTCACCGACCCCTAAACGTCAAGAAAGAATTTGCAGTTGTGATTATAAAAGCTCTATGTGTGCTTCATAATTTTGTGCGAGAAAGAGACGGATATGATTTCAAGGACACGTTAACTGTACCAGAGGCTTTATTAGAAATACCTGCATGTTTACCTAATAGAGCAAATAGAACATCAACCGAATATCGAGATATATTCGCAAACTACTTCAGTACCGATGGTCGCTTGCCCTGGCACAATTTGTAAATATATGGGTGCGTACCTACGACGGCTGCTCAGTTTGTGCGTTGAGGCACTTGCTCGCCGCGAGCCGCCATTGCGCGCCGTAAACAAAATGGCGTCAAACGCACATGCGGTATGAGTAATCTTTTCAAAAAGTTATTCCAATCATTACGAAAACCTGGGAAATTTTAGCAAATAATTGTCAAAACTCATGTGCAAAGCGAAAAATAGTAGAAATAAAATAGTTATACTTTTGACAATTACCTATTTGCTAAAATTTCTTAGATTTTGAATGAACGGAACAACTTTAAAAAAAAAACACTCATGTCACATATACGTGTCGAATGCTACTACAGCACCTGCTGCGTTTATTGTAGTTCATCGCATTATTAATTTACTTAGGCATAATAAAATAAAATACTAACCAAGTTCTGCCTTTTCTTTATCTTCCATGGATTCACCGCCAAATATATCGACCAGTTCAAGCCACAACTGCCGCTTAACATCTTTATTGGAGTAATCATTTGATTCTAAATCCCATAAACCTCTTCTATTTTCAACTTCAATTATGAACCTTTCCGTGTCGAAATTGGCCATTGTAAAATAATCACTCTGTAGCTAGCTACACGTCTGGTCGCCGCGGCCGATGCGGTAGCACTGATGAATTTTAATACAGAAGTGATGTTCTCGACGGCCACGATTGGTCGCTGGTCGCGTGGCATCAAATTGGACGCCGCGGCCAACGGTGGCCGCTGGTCGCTGGCCGCTAAGTGCGTAGGGGCTATATAGCGATTGCTATAAAAGTCCAGAATTCACTGGCCGCCGCGGCCAGGTCGCGGCGACCATGGTCGCCAGTGCGTAGGAGGCCTTAAACCATATGAAAGAAATATAAAGATGCAGAAAATATTAGATATAATAAAAAAGTAATTTTAATATCAAATAAAGACCGGACAAAAGTTAAATAAAACCAAATTTTAATTCAATTACAATTTTAATTTTAACCAAATTTTGACTTAGATGATAATATTTATTAAAAATCATTACATCAGATCCGATTAACTAACATAGAATTTCAATATTTGTGAAATTCTCTGAAACAATCATTAAGGCACAGGCCTGGGAATCCAGGGCAATCGGGACAGCCAGTTATAACAGATACCCTTTTTTTAGTTTTTGTGTAACAAACTCTGCATCTTTTTCTTAGGGTATTATTACTTCTCTTTGGTAAATTGGCGGGTAAATGTATTTTTGACTGTGATAGAGGACGAGAAAGTTCTGATACATTGGGCATTGGTAACAATTCTTGCATTACACTCTTTATAAATTTATATATAATGAAGTTTTATTTGTAGTGTTTTTTGCGTTGAAAAGTAAATAACCATTCACCAAACATATTTGGATTATGTGTATTATGACTTTTTTGTACCAGCGCAGGGTCTTGTGCTCACAGCAATAATAGCTTAGCATCTGATCATGTCGATCTATTGCCCGCATATATTTATTATACTTTATTTGTACGGCCGGCTTATATTTTATTGTGCGTACACGGCGACTAGTAGTCCCTTTATAATTACTTTTGTGTTCAGTACTTATAAATAATACTTCCCGTTTATCTTGCCATTTGGTGACGACAATTTTTTTATTGTTTTGTAATATACACGATTCACCAGGCTTTAATTTGCACATTTTTAATTCTCTTGGATTTCCTATACGGTTTGGTCTTAGGGTACCAGTCACATACGTGTTTTTGCCTATTAACTCATCAGCCAACCCTACGCTGGTATAAAAATTGTCCAAATACAAAGCATGCCCTTTGTCAAAATATTTTTGCATGAGCAGATGCACCACTTTTTTAACGTGGTTTCTACCTCCTACTTGTACGTCTTGGGATCCTGCATACATGTGAATTTTTAAAATTATACCGTTGGCGTCGGCTAAAATGTACAGCTTAATGCCGTATCTATGGGCTTTGCCTTTGATATATTGACGAAAATATAGTCTCCCTTTCCACAAAATAAGAGATTCGTCAATTGTCAACTCTCTCAATGGGTAATATACGGCGTCAACTGTCTCATTGAACAAATCGATCAAAGATTTTATTTTAAATATACTCTCCGTCCTTTCGATATCTTGTACGTTCAAAGCTCTTAAAATTAAAAAAAAACCTATCCCTAGACATAAATAGGCGTGGACTAAGACGGAAAAAATAATGAGTGGACCAATAGTCCACCATTCTGTTCAGCTTTATGGTGCCCATTAGTAATATTATGCCAATAAAAGTTTTTAATTCGGCGACACTTAGATCGGTCCACTTGCTAAAGCGAGAACGTGCAGTTGTCGCTTCTACTTTCAATTTGTTACCGTACTTGTTTGTACATTTTAATATTAAATTTAAAAAGCGGGCATTCATAAATAAAAAAAAATAATCCAAAGGACTTTGGACCTCTGCGTCATGTGGCTGCAATATACTACTTGTCCCCGTAAATGGTATCTGTAACATCTGACTGGGATTACCCGGAAACCAGCCAGTTGTTTCTTCTAAAGACTCTTCCTCTGGATCTTCGTTCTGTTCATTGGCGTGAGAATCGACAATGTTTGCATCCTCGTTCGCACTTGCATCGCTTAACTCATTTAAGAGTTCTTCGTTATTCCCGGTTAGAATTCCATACAGTTCTTCGTCTTCATATAACTGTAAGCCTGGAATGTCATATAACTGCTCACTTTCTTGAGGAGACATCATTCGTTCCAATTCCACGCTTACGGGATCTATGGCCGATGATGTACCCGGAATTGGCGAACTTGGAATATCCATATATGGATTCTGATGGTACATGCCAGATGATGGTCCAGGAACTGGCGCACTTAGAAAAGGATCTACGCTAAATAATGGTTCAGGTTCCGGAGAACTCGAAGAATGGTATTCCATTTTCTTCAAACTGCAAAAGAATGAAAACTCTATTGGAAACTAAAATAAAAGAGACACGTATTTTTGGTCGTGTTTTTCATTGTGTTGTCTATTTTAATTTGTAAAAAGTACACCAAAAGAGGTTTATGGAGGTTTTAACAGTTATTTTAATATTACAGACAGACACTCCAATGTTATTTATTTGTATAGAGTAATAGACGTATAGATTATATTTAGTAATAATACTTATTTAGTTACATAATATTTATCAGTAGATCTACAATAAAATGATTTGATTTGAAAAAACTCATCATTTTATGACTAGTACGATAAGCTTATGTTATGGGATCTAGACAACCGATAAATAACTTATGTATAAAAAAGAATCTTACTTGAAGTTCACGGCAAGTAGAGATGTGTGCACAGGCTGAAGTCGCACGGAGTCCAGTTCAAAGCCACAATTGTCACAACGCAAAATCAGAGTCCACTTTACACAGCCAAAATCGTCACAAATGCAAAACCAAAATCGATAAAAACACGAGAGTCCAGTAAACAAGCGAAAGTCATCGGTAAGGTAAATAACAAGAAAAGTAAGCACGTCTGATAACTAAGGATAGTAAACCAGAAGTAATTCAAAAAACAAGATGCGCGAAAGAAAAAAATTTATACCACGTGTTGTTACAATAAACAATGGACGGTCCCGGCCGCTCCTAGACCGACCGCAAAGAGATTTAAGATACATAGAGGGGCTATGCAAAGAAATGTCATAGAACAACTGTGATCCCATGTCTCAGTGACGCCATCTAGTATGAAATAGCAAAATTAGAGCGACAATCTAGCAAATATTTATTCAAATATATTCAGCTATCGCTCGGTAGGTGGCCAGTGTTGCCAGATCCGATTTTCAATCGGTGGATTAAGGTAAATATGTTTCAATTTTTACTCTTAAACTCCTACTATATCGATCTAAGCAATCAATTTTTATAAATTAAAGTTTTGATTAGGAATAACGTTACTTTATAGGATTATTTACAAAAAACCAAAAAACCGGCCTTGGCGTGTTTTTTTTTTAAGGATTTTTTTACTTTTTGTATGGAAAATATGAAAAATTATTACCTACATGTTGAGTTTTAGGGGTTTAGGGGTTTTATAAAGGGGGTCGAAATTTTCATTATTTTTGCGATAGGACACACCATTCTCGAGATATAAGCAAAAGAAAAAAAAGATACAGCACTGTTTTTGCACCCGAAGTCGAGGTGTTATGTTGGTGTGAATTTATACTCATGACAACTAATTTTATTCCACACCTTTTTAATCGCGATTAAAAATAGTCAGATTTAGTTCGATTTAGTTAGACAACCAAAATTTTAGGCGAAATACGTGAAATTCAGAATAGCAAAATTGCCATTTTCAATAGATTAATAACTCAGTGCCATCTTAGTGCTGTCAAACTAAAATATAGTTAAGTTGTGTCACTTTAGTCAGTTTCAGAATGGTAAATTGTCGTTTGACAGGAATAAACTAAATTTTAGTGATTTTTAGTCTAGTTTAGAGGCATTTGTGACAAGAGAATCGACACCATTGCTCAATGTTTTTGTTGTAAACTTATAATGAAATACAGGGTAATCATGTATTTCATTTCATTATAAATATAATCTTCTAATAATTATTATCCTCTTTTATAAAATCAATTTAACAATCATGATCGATTTTGAACTGAATGTTACTAAAATGAATCGATTATTTTGTCAAAAAATTCATTAAAAAGTGGTAACACTTAAGCTGTCATTTTACTGGAGCAATAGTAAAGCTACTCAGCAATAGATGGCGTTTATTACAAAATTAGGAAATATTCTAGAACTATCTATGAAAATTATTTAATTCAAATTACTGAGTAAATATAAATAATACATACGAAAATAAACTGAAGTTAGATCCAGTCGTTCTACCATAACGAGACTTGCAATAACGTAATACGCAACTCGGCATATTTTCTTAGAAAATGTATTTTTTTTGGTGGACACGAATGCGTCGAAGCTACTTGACGCGCAGGCATACAACACTAGACTGGAGAGACTTTGTACCACTGGGGCCAAAGTGTCGGATAACGATTTTGTTCGCTATGTCCCGTCTATTGTACTTTAATGTCTTTGGACCGACCGTCCATTGTCTGTTTCCATTTTTTTGTAAGTCTATACAATTTTATCCAAAATAAACCTTTAATTTAGAGTGAATACAGTCCTTTTTCGAAGCGCTTTTGGCAAATGCAATTTTGTGTCGTAGCATCATGCATGAGCATGACATGACTCATATTAGCCACAACCATATTGATACGCGTAGTTTAAAATAGCGTGGTACGACGCACGGTGATATTTTTTATGTAAGTAGGTACTGTAGAGACTTCTTTGAGGGTTACAGACCTCCTTGCGGGTCAGGCCGCTGCATATATTTATAACGAGTTCCTTTCGAACATTCAAACAGATGTCATATATGAGAGTCATAGGTTTGACGTCTATAAAATAAGTCTAATATTTAAGGATTGAATTATGATAATATAAAGAAAGATTCAATATAATCCTAATAAGTATAAAAAGGATTTTGATTTAATTCCGTAGAATAGAGCCCCTATTCTACATTTGGTGGAGGTGTGTTACGATCGCCGGATTTTCGCTAAGCTTGCGAAATAGTTTTTTGTTTCAGCACTCATAGAAGTGAAAAACCTCTCGTATGCCAAGTGAGACCACAAAGTATACTGTGAGTATAAATAATTAGAGGCGAAGAAACGTCGCCAGGAGGATAAAAAGCTAAGTGGTTATATGTATTTTTTTTATATAAGGAGAGAAAGATGGCTCAAGTTTTTGCGGGCATGGACGGCGTATGCCTAGAAGATTTTCTTAGGCGATTTGAAGTTGTTGCCGCCTATAATAAATGGCGTGAGAGCGACTGGGCGCTCATATTAAGCGCATATCTTGAGGGTGCTGCCCTAGCAGTCCATAAATGGAAATACCATGACGACATGTCATTTGATGAGATATGTGAAGTGTTATGGGAGGAGCTTCCATGTAAATGTCACAGAGACAAAAGAATTAATAAGGTGCAAGTAGTCGAGATGGCACAAGATCTGTCTGAGGAAAGCAGACAAGAAAATATTGTAAATGTAGATAATGATGCTTCTGTATTATTTAGTGGAAGACAAAATGACCCGCTACAGAACGAGCAGTGCTGCCTAGAAAGCAGCGTGGAAGTTGGCAGTGATGGAGATGAGAACGAGCGCAGCAGCGAGGCGTGCATCCTCGCAGAGGAGGAGAAGGAGCCGATAGAAGTGTTCGAGAGCGAACACAATGATGAAAACAACGAATCGGGTCAGTTCTGTCCAATTATTAATGTAATTAGCAATGTTTCAGAGCCACAGAATGAGCACGATGATCGCGATGTGGGAATAAATAAAATTAACATCGCCGCTGATCATTTTGATGTGGATAATGTGTCGATCGATTCGTCCGAAATAAAGGAGAATGATCATTTCGATTTTTACGAAATAAAGGACGATGGTCATTCCGATTTTTCCAAAATAGAGAAGAAAGATCACTTCATCATCGACATGAATAGTAATAATAAGGTGACTAGTGATGAGTTAGTTGAGGATGATATGAACTTGGACGCAGTCAGAGATGAAGATGCAGAGGTGTTGAACGACTCCGTACGATCATTAGACTCATTTAGTTTTCCTACGGATGAAGTTATAGTTCGTAATCGTAGTAATTGTATAATATGTCATGTAGATGTCCCTAATTTTAATAAGTTTTATTCACGATGTGCTGCAAACAATAAGAGAAAAGCACGAAAGAAGAAAAGAATCCCATTTATTAAGAAAGCGAAAACTAAAATATTATTTCCAAAAAGTTTTTTAATAATTGATAATTTTATAAAAACATTTTTTATAAACAAGCATCATTTTATAAAGAAGTTTTCAATTTTAAAATATAGGTTCAGAAAAAGAAAGTTTGGAGATAGAAACCTTTTTAAAATTGATTAAAACTTTTTCATATTAGTATGTTAATAGTTGTTGTTTTTTTTTAATTGTCATGTATCTTGTCATGTAATGTAAATATGTCACTTGAATGTAAACATCATATTTTAGTGCATTATTTTAGTTTGTATGATTGTTACAATTTATTAATATGTGTCCATTTGTGTGTTACATATGCTGTGAGAAAATACATCGGACGCGGCCGGGAGCGTGTGAGGTATCCGCACCTCCCAGAGGGCTGTGAGGTGCGACCTCACACCTGCAACGGGCTAAAGGGAGGCCTGAATAGATTGTCGATTTCAACGTGATTACAAGTAGGGAGATTATGCGAGTACTCCAGTATATAATGACGCGAGTTATAGGAGGATAGCTGTTGTTATAACTGTGGTCACTCCTATAGAAGGGGGGGTGACAGACAGACAGACACTCAGCATAAGTTGTCACCGACTTTGCTAACAGGGGTATAACCCTTGCAAAGCGTGTTTGGTTGACACTTTCGGTTCAACTTGTGTTTGATGTGATTGATATTAAATAATTGATTTTCGAATTAGGTATTTGACATTCTTTGCTGGAGTAGGAGCATATTATAATTTTCTTCAATGAACCCTGGCCTCTTAAACTTTTCCCTCCCTCTGGCTCAATCCCGTCCGATGGAGTTAAAAGAATCTGATGCTAAGATCGATTAATTTTCTTAAGCCTCTTCTAGGTCGATGTGAACTCTCACATCAAGTGTTATTATTAGGAGGCCGCGTCGCGCCTTTTACCGAGGTTTTGACACGACGAGGTTTAAGCATGACGACGTTAGTTTGTATGGGTGCATATTGGCACATATAGATGTTAATTTGCTTGACACTTAACGTGGTGTTGGATTCGCGGTTCGTACGTCCTGACTTAAGCTTACTCTTGCAAGAGACGGACCTCATCATGTAAATTTGTTCCTCGGAGTTAGGTCAATATACAATAGGATAGGTAGATAGGGTTTGGATATTCGAATGGTGTGAATAAAAGTCTCCGGCTATGCCCATACTTTTATTCTAAGGTGGGCGTAGCTGATGTAGAGACTTCTTTGAGGGTTACAGACCTCCTTGCGGGTCAGGCCGCTGCATATATTTATAACGAGTTCCTTTCGAACATTCAAACAGATGTCATATATGAGAGTCATAGGTTTGACGTCTATAAAATAAGTCTAATATTTAAGGATTGAATTATGATAATATAAAGAAAGATTCAATATAATCCTAATAAGTATAAAAAGGATTTTGATTTGATCCCGACATCGCCCAGGTGTCACAGTACCTACCATATTTCGAGACATAAAATTTACCCACTATCGATACCCAAATGTGATTACGACGTATATGCATATTTCTTTATAGATAAGGATTAGAGAGTTGTAATTAAAAGAGGAGAAGAAACATCTCTATATAAATACTTTTATTGTTTAAATTTTATCTTTATTTAGAGCGGGTGTAAAATTTTATAGAAGACAAGCTAAAGACAACCGCAGCAAAGTGATTTAGCTGCTTTACTGTAATACATTTATAATTTATTATCATATGATGATTTAATATCAAATACTTCAACTTCCAAAAAGGTTGGTGCCCCCTATTTTTTTAAAAATATTACAGTATCCAGAAACGAAGGCTACGAGCTTAATATACGTGAAAAATGAAGATAGTTTGGTTTCAGGTAAAACTTCCATAAAACTTAATTGAAGGAGTTATCATCGATTTCAAAATGACACATATCCGTGCCTGACGCCACACTTAAAAAGAAGTGATGGCACTGAAACGTGCCATCCGCAACGAATCGGTTAATAATATACTGTTTTCATTCAAATCTAATAACATCCTTCATTTCTTCGTCTTTCGTACTCATTATTCCCGCTAAGCTTCGCTTGCCATTATAGTGCTTAATAACCTTACTATACGGGTTGGATTCCCGTGTAGCGTAGTAATAAGTGTCTCACTTATTTACTACATATTAAAACAGAGGATCAGATAGCAGATGCATTGACAAAGCCATTAAATGCTAATTTGTTGTTTAAATTTGTTAAAATGTGTGGTTTAGATGGTTAAGTTAGACACATTGCATAGAAGGTTTATATAGTTATGTTAGAAATATTACATAGAAGGTTTATATAGTTATGTTAGAAATATTACATTGAAGGGGGGTGTTGGCAATAAAAAGGAACAATGTAATATGTATATTGGCAACACTGCCAGTTAGGCTTTTGTTATTACTCTCTGAAAAATGGCTACCTTGTGCTAAACTGCTCTTGTACTAAATATGTCTTTTACTGATTAAAACTACAGTTACTTAAAATCATAGCCCTTTTATTTATATAACAATAGTCTTGGATTAGTTTAGGGGAAAAGTTAGTTAAGAGGGAATGGAAGTTAGTAGGAAGTGGGATTTTAATTTTGGGAAGCTTATGGGACAAATCAAAAGATTGGGAATTTGAAGGACATGAAAAAAATATAAAATCAAACTCAAAACTCAAAGCATTTATTTCAATTAAACCAATTACAGGCACTTTTGAATTGTCAAAGGGTTGGTCAGTCAGAAAGATGAAGCTAGTTGCCCATTCCAAAGCGTAGGTACCTATGGAGAAGAACGGGCAAGAAACTCCATGGACACTCTTTTAAATCAAAATAATATACACACATCAAAAGTGTCTAGGGATCAAGCATTTTTATGCGGATTTCTTGAGATTGAGATGTGGCTTTGTAATAAATTTATGATTTTATAAATTTATATGGATCCTTTTTGGTGCATTTCATAATTTGAATCAGGAACTGTGAATCAAATTCGAGTAAAAGATGAAAATCAGCTGTCAATATTTTCCCTATAAAAACATACAACGCATTGAAGACATTATTAGTGCTACTGTTTCCCTACTACTGATTAAAACCAACGTTATTATGGAGCGGCGACGTCATTTAAGCAGGGAAGAAATGCTCAGAGCCGTGGGAATGATAGAAGCTGGTTCCCGGCAACGTACTGTGGCTTTAGCTCTGAATACAAGTCAGAGTGTTATCAGTCGACTTTGGACACGTTACCGAAGCACTGGTACCGTGGCTGAGCGCCATGGAGGACGGTATCGCTGCACCACACGGAGACAAGACCGATACATTCAAATCTTAACTCGAAGAGCTCCAACAATAACCGCCATGATGTTAGCCGTGAGGCTTCATCACTCTTCAGGGAACTTAATTAGCGACCAAACAGTCAGAAACCGCTTGCATGAAGTGAACCTTCATTCCCGAAGACCGCTACGGGTACCACCTATAGCAATGCACAATCGTAGGATTCGATATCAATGGGCTCTTGAACACAGAAATTGGGCAGAAGAACAATGGCGTTTCGTGTGCTTTTCTGATGAGTCTCGTTTTGGTATGAGACCGGATACAAGACGTATACGACACTGGAGAACCCCTGGACGCCAACAGCGATTAAAATCCTGCCAGGAAGTCCATCCTTATAGTGGTGGAACCATCATGGTATGGGCGGGTATTTGGATCGGCGGAAGAACTGAGTTGATTTGGATCAGAGGCAACCTCAACGCTCAAATTTATGCTGAGACGATTGTATTAGACGTCATCGTTCCTCTACAAGTGCAAATCGGTCCCTTATTTCAGTTAATGCATGATAATGCACGACCGCACACCGCAAGAGTTGTAAGACAGACTCTCGCCGCAGCTAACATCAATGTCCTGCCCTGGCCTGCTCAGTCGCCAGACTTGAACCCGATTGAGGATGCATGGGATATGCTACAGAGAAGAGCTCTGCCGAATATGGAGGGTATCCAGTCGCAAGAAGACCTTTTTTTGTTGTTTCAACGAACATGGGCGGCCATTCCACAGCATGATTTGGATGAACTCATTTTGAGTATGCCAAACCGATGTTCTTGTGTTGTTAGTGTTCGCGGTAGAAACACGGATTATTAATTGTTTAAGTTACCCAATAAAATTTTAAAGAAAACTGTTATTTCAGTCTTTTTTTCGAACTTTTGTGTTAGTGGTTCAAATGTCAAAAATCCCTTTATTAGGAAAATGGCAAATTTCTTTATTAATGCAAAGGTGACTTGGTTTATCGTTACTGTGACAAACGAAAACACTTTATTTGATGAATCCTTAAAGAAAATTTTAATTAATATCAATCAGGAGAAAAGTTATTGCAAAAATATATGTTGATCCCTAGACACTTTTGATGTGTGTAGTTACAAAGTCTTGGTTACATCATTCACGTTAATGTATATGGCCCAGAGTACCATCATCAAGACCGCATTCGCACAGGGAACTGTCACGAACACGAATCTTATTCAGGAATACTGGACTGCAGCAGTGGCCGAGTCTCAGTCTACACAAGGATGAAAGTTCTTTTAGACAGTTTAGTACATTTAAAAAACCAAGGTTTTCGCTGGATGTCGGGTTGGATACTGGCGTAGTACGCCCCCTTGAGCTTTGAGCTTACCTGCCACACTCCTGACCACGCTTTATGCATTTTAAGTTTGGTATCAGTCCGTAAGTCGTAGCTATGGACGACATATGCCCGGTTCCTATAAACAAGAAACGAGTCGTTTTGCATACGGATAGTAGTATTTCCTACGAGGCGTATGTCAAAACCATTCCTATAAAAAACGTTTCGTAAGTTAAGTTACCGATAGATCACTACCTACGGATGGGAGGGTTACGAATAACGGACAGTAAGGCAAATGTATGCAGATGTCTGGCGATGGTGTTCGGGCGCTTGTGCACTACAAGGAATTTTACTGTCCGGACATCCGATTTTTTACAGTCCGAAGTGGCATGAAAAAAACGGATGATTGGCTTGTGCACTTGTCCGTCTTTACTCGGATGATACGCCTCAGTTTAGGGTAGCTCTGTCTTTGAAACTACACGCCACGCACGTGAAATTAATCTGAACGATGAGTTTCTTGGAACGTCGGCAGTTGCTTGCTTTATTACTCTACGTGCGAAGGCGTAGAAGACAAAAAGAATTCTGGGTTCATCCCCTTATAAGTGAAAGGTACCTGACAGGGTCGTTTTACGTAAACCACAATAAATTGAGACAGGACGAAAGAATTTTTTTTAACTACTATCGGATGTCTACAAGTACTTATGATTTTTTGCTATACCGCTTAAGCGCGTGGATCAAGAAACAAGATACAAAATTAAGGTTGTGTTACCACCAAATGAAATGCTTGCGGTAACATTAAGGTAAGTGTGTACATGTACAGTATTTATACAGTGTGTTTATTGAGTTATTTAGCATAGTAAAACCAGAACAGTAGATCAACTCTCGCCCCGTTGGAGACTTAAATACCTACTGCTGTAGGGTTGTCCCTTCTTTTAGTTTCGTAGCTAATAATAAACACTTGCATACATATATTCTAGATAATAAGGTGACTTTGATTGATACAGCCAAATTCATACTGAAATTCATACTTTTTTTCTGTTTACACTTATATCTCTTCAATCCAGGAATACGAGGTAGGCATTTATATTACAAAAAATATTTTAAATAATAGTCAGGTTACAATGCTAAACCATTTAATAATAAAAATTAAAAGTTTTCAAAGTCTTGTTGCAACAACTCAGTTATTGTCAGAAGCGGCACTGATTCCGCAGGAGAGATTGGAGATGCTGTCATCTGAGTTTCCATTTGTGACGTTGATGGTGCAGAGGGAGAGTAGATCGATGGTACTATCATCTGATGTTCTGTTTGTGGTAGATCGGGCGGCGACGGGGTAACTTCATTAGTTGGAGAGTTGACAGATGCATATAGCGGAGGCAGTGGCGATGATGATGCAGAGCTGAGCGAAGATGTTCGGATGCGATTCGTATATTTGCGAAGCAGCTGCATCACGTCGATTCTGAAGTCTAGTCTATCATCTTCGCTTATGCGTTTAATAGTTGGCAAAATAGACATCAAAAATGCTTTATCATCATCTTTAAATTCATCCTGTCGTGGCCCATGACTTTGAATTGCCTTCAATATCTCCACATCAACTGGATTTAATCTTTTTTTACGGTTCTGGGTTAGTGACGCTGTAGGACGAATTATGGATGCAGATGAATTATCTTGAGAAGACCCTGGCGTAGAAATTGGTTCGGGGGTCGATGATGTACCTGGTCTGGATTCGTTGTCACTATCTTGAGAGGATTTTACTATGTTAGAGGTTGTCGAATCCTCTTTGATAATTTTTAATAAAAATAGCAAGTGTTTATGGTAAATATATTGCTTTTTCTGAGATTGCCCAGATTTCATTTTCAGAGATTTGATGAAATAGTCTCTCGTGTTATTCCATTTATGGGTGAGAGTATTAACTGAAACAAAAAAGTAATAGAAGTATGTATTTGTTACAGGTACTTAGGCAGTGGAAATACTTTCACCGATATGTTTTATAGCTACCATTTGGGTATTAAAACGATAAGTGAAATTATCACTTTAGTATGCCGTACAATATGGGATGAATTGAGTGAATTTCTTGCACCACCGAATACAGACAACTGGAAATCAGTGGCGAGTGAATTTCAAGCTAGAGCAAACTTCCCAAACTGCTTAGGTGCCGTGGATGGAAAACATATAAGAGTTGAGAATTTTCCCTCTGCCGGGTCTATGAATTATAATTATAAAGGCTATTATTCCATAGTGCTTCTAGCAGTGACCGATTCTAACTATAAATTTGTGTTTGTCGATATAGGAGCTTATGGAAAAGACTGTGACTCGGCTATTTTGCAGCGTACAAGGTTTCATAAGCTATTGAGTGAGGGAAGATTACAAGTACCTAATCCAACTCCTCTGCATCCTTCTCTAAACAACAGAATACCATACGTTTTAGTGGGCGATGAAGCTTTTCAACTTAATTACAATTTGTTACGACCCTATGGTGGAAAACATCTTGATATAAAAAAACGGATATTTAACTATCGACTGTCTCGGGCACGCAGGTATGTGGAATGTACTTTTGGTATATTGGCAAATAAGTGGCGCATACTTCATCGTCCACTAAACGTATCAAAACAATTGAGTAAAGACATAGTCAAAGCATGCGTCGTTTTACACAATATTGTTCGTGAAAGAGATGGGTACACACATAACGACATGTTCGTACCTGTTAATCACAACGGTTTGCAAGATCTTCCCGTCGCAACCAATAATGTCCAGGCGGGACGAGCAGCTAAGGCTCTAGACAGACGGACTGCATTCAAACTGCATCCGAACTGCAATTTGCAGTTCGATTGCAGTTTGAATGCAGTTGACACGACTGCAATAGAACTGCAAATCAAACGTGCAGTCCGATTGCGGTTGAATTGCAGTCGGCGTGCAGTCGTGTGAACTGCACACCGACTGCAATCGGGCTGCACGGTTGGCTTGCAGTTCTATTGCAGTCGTGTCAACTGCATTCAAACTGCATCCTGACTGCACCATACCCACCCGCCCGCACTACTTTAACGCTCCGCCCCCCCCGCGTATAGCATCAGTAGTAGAAACAAGGTTAGAGTGAGCGCACGCGTTGTCTGTCCGTAAACAAAACAAATATGTCGAGCAACAAGGTTTTAAGACTTGACGAAGCTTTACTGCTACTTTTACTTCATCGCCGCGCTCGTAAACACAAGAGAAAGAGAAATCGTGAAATATGGGTTCAATTAATATTGCAATGTAAGCACGAAGGTGATTTTTATACTTTATTACCAAAAATCAGATCACAAGAGAAATGCTTTTACAAATATTTTCGCATGTCTAGAAAAAGTTTCGAAGAATTAACAGACATCTTAAAAAATAAAATATACCGACAAGACACCAATATGAGAAAAAGTATATCAGCAGAAGAAAGGATTGCAATTACTTTGAGGTAAGCTTTTAACAATTAACATTATTATTTACATTGCAAAGCTCGATATGTCCCCATTGAATAGGCATTATGAATAAAATTACAAAAATAGTTACCTAAAAAATATGTTGTATATAAACAAAAGAAAATGGTTAACCGAATACGTCGTTTATGTATGAGCTATCATCGCTGCAATTATCAGGTGAGACAATATTGCTGTAATGAGATTCTGAAGTTCCTGGCCGATTGAATGTCTCCTGTTGGATAGGAGGTACATTTGAATTCGAAGGCACGTTATAGTTCATATTAGAAGTGAAATATCCCCTGTAATCATTCGTTGGCTGATATTGCGGCCCGGACATGTTGTATGTGGAAGCATATTTTTTTATTATATTTATGAAATCTGCCTTTGCATCTAGCTTTAAATAATCTGGAATTCTTTTAAAATCTTTACACAAAGAAAGAAGGAACAATCGGTCTTCATCTCTTTCATCTTCTTCATCATTTAATCTTTTATTTACTCTTTTGGTTAAATTTTCGATCAAGTCCTCTTCTGATAAATTTTTTGTTTTACGTTTGTTAACAGCTTTTTTCTTAGTTATTTCTTCTCCTACAGGCTCCTCATTAGTTGAATCTAAATTAGACGATCTTTCACCTTTCTCTTGTAAATCTTTTAAAAAGAGTAACTGTTGATGGTATGTGCACGGTCGTAAATTGGAGGTCGCTGAACCACTTTTCATAGTATTCATTTTTTTTTCATATCTTGAAAAATTATCTCGTAGTAGTTTCCACTTTTTTTGATATTTAACAGCTGAAAATAATAATTAATATATTATTTTCCAGATATTTAGCAAGTGGATGTTCTGTTGATGATTTACACTGGGCTTATCGACACGGAGTAAGCACAATCAGAGAAATTATTAAAGATGTTTGTAGTAATATATGGATTCACTTAAAAGATATGGTTATGCCAGAAGTCACTGAAGAGAAGTGGAAAAACATAGCGGAAGGATTTAAACATCGAGCAAATTTTCCATATTGTCTTGGTGCAATTGATGGAAAGCACGTAAGGTTAAAAAAACCTCGAAACACTGGGTCTTCATATTACAACTACAAAAAATACTTTTCTATGATATTACTAGCCACTTGCGACAGTAACTATATGTTTACATTTGTTGACATCGGGTCTTATGGGAGATGTTCAGATTCCACAATATTTGAAGAAAGCGTATTGTATGAAAAACTTCAACAAAAAACCTTAAACATTCCGCCACCTGTAAATTCAATGCCATACGTCTTTGTGGGGGATGAAGCATTTTCAATTTCTAAAAATGTTATGCGCCCTTACGCGGGGAGACATTTAAGTGTGGAAAAGAAGGTTTTTAATTACCGCCTATCACGGGCTAGAAGATTTATTGAATGTTCATTTGGTATTCTAGCAAATAAATGGCGTATTTTTCACAGACCCATCGACCATAAACCACATTTTGCAAAAGAGATTATAAAAGCTTGTTGTGTTTTGCATAACTTTGTGCGAGAAAGAGATGGGTATAATTTTGAAGATTCTTTAACTCAACCATTACAAAACATAATAATAGGCGACGGTAGTGAAAGAAACTGCAGATCATCGGAGGGTATAAGAAAAGAACTTACTGATTATTTTATGGGTGAAGGCAAACTTGAATGGCAAATGAATATGATTTAAAGTGTCCAATTGCGTATTACAGTATTAAATAAAAAAACCTAATTAAAATACTCACCAATTATGTTTTTCTCCTTCTTACTCTTTTGTTCAAAACCGGGCGTAAACATTTCGCAAATAGTGGCCCATGCTTTGTTTTTTTCAATTTTGTTACTGTAAGATTCAATCTTATAGTTCCAAAGGCAAGGTTTTGATTTAATAGCACTTATAAATGCGTCAGTATCAAATTGTACAGATTCATTTACTGTATTACTATCCTCGTCGCTCGACATATTTGTTTTATTTACGGACAGACAACGCGTGCGCTCACTCTAACCTTGTTTCTACTACTGATGCTATACGCGGGGGGGCGGAGCGTTAAAGTAGTGCGGCGGGTAGGTATGGTGCAGTCAGGATGCAGTTTGAATGCAGTTGACACGACTGCAATAGAACTGCAAGCCAACCGTGCAGCCCGATTGCAGTCGGTGTGCAGTTCACACGACTGCACGCCGACTGCAATTCAACCGCAATCGGAATGCACGTTTGATTTGCAGTTCTATTGCAGTCGTGTCAACTGCATTCAAACTGCATCCGAACTGCAATTTGCAGTTCGATTGCAGTTGAAATGCAGTCCGTCTGTCTAGAGCCTAACGATATAAGAAATAATTTCGCCGATTTTTTTTCAAGTCCCGTAGGATCTGTGCCATGGCAAATGTCAAAAATTTAATACAAATAAATTATATAAGAACTTACGTATTTCGTCTTTCTTTTTGTCATCAAATCCCTCAAATTCCGGTTCGAAGAATAAACAAATTTCTCGCCATGCATTGCTTCTCATAATTTTGTTTTTGTATTCATCAATAGTTTTATCCCATAAACATGGTTTGGATTCAACAAGTTCAATTAGCGTAAAAATGTCGTACATGATTGTGAAATCGATTAAGTTAAATTGTCAAACTTCGTAGTCGCTTTTATCCGAATGAAACGAAGGAGCCATGCGTCGTGGGCGCAGGTCGCCGAGGAGGTGAGGGAAGGGCCAACGAAACGCACAGCGTCCTGTGTGCGCGACACGCGCACCCTCCTTCCCCGCGCCCGCTCATGAAAACGGACGTAGTGCACAAGCATAAACACGTTTTTCATTGCTGTCATTTCGGACCGGAAAAAACCGTTCCGGAATGGGGAAAAGTAAAATGTCGGACGGTAAAATTACATATAGTGCACAAACTACATACTTATACATTATATGGCGTGCCATATCGGACTGTAAAAAATCGGACTGCCGGACAGTAAAATTCCTTGTAGTGCACAAGCGCCCTTCCTATATAAAATAAGAAACGTCAACGAGCTGTCAAAGTTACGAGTCGTTAACAATACGTTTACCGCCCGATTTCGGTCGGTTGTCTACAAAAGTTTTATTTAATTTGTGTTATTTGTTTTATATACTTGTAAAATGTCGCGTTCAGATAGTGAATTAAGTGATTTAGAAAGGTTATCGGACTGGAGTAATTCCGAATCAGACGAAGAAAGTGTTTCTAATCAACGGAATTACAAAACGAGGGTCGATCATTTTAATATCTTGGATACTAATGAATTCCAAGTTAGGTTTCGGCTAGATAAGCCGTCTGTACAAAGTTTACTGGTCGAAATTTATCCGCATCTAAGAGTGAAAGGAGCCAGGTATGTACTTCTCAAACTAACCTAAAAATATTCACTTGAAACAACAAAAACAACAATAATTCATTAAGCATTCTACTCCTATAACATAAATTTAATCTTTGTTTTAGGAACCATCCTCTTCACCAACTCTTATTGACCCTAAGATTTTACGCATTAGGAACAATGCTATTATCAGTAGCTGACTTTGTTGGGGTATCAAAGTCATCAGCTTGCCGTATAGTGTTTGATGTAAGCTGTGCTATAGCTCGGTTATACAACAAATACATATACATGCACCCTGACACCGAACAAGATTTTTATGAAACTGCCCGCTTCCCAAGGGTTCTTGGAGCACTTGATGGTACACACATCAGGATTCAATCACCATGTAAGTTTTTGTTGAATCTTCTAGGTAGGTATTTCTTTTAATTTGATAGGTTTTTACTTTTTTATTTATTAACACAATTCAATTATTTTTCATAGGTTCAGAGACTGGAGAAGAATTTAGGAATCGAAAGGGCTACTTCTCCCTTAATGTACAAGCTGTGTGTAATGCAAAATTATTATTTATGAATTTAGTAGCCCGTTGGCCTGGTTCAGCTCATGATGCAACTGTATTCAATAACTCAGAACTAAGAGGTAACAGTAATATTATATAAAAGCATTATGAAGTTTTGTGGTCATATAATTAAATTCAGTATCTATACCTAACTACATTTTTTTTCAGCTCAGTGTGAAAGCGGGTTGTATGGAAACAAATGGCTGCTTGCAGACAGCGCATATCCTCTAAAACCATACCTATTAACACCTTTGTTAAACCCTCAAAGTAGAGGGGAACAGCTTTATAATGAAGCCCACATTAGAACTAGAAACTGTATTGAAAGGTACGTTTTTTCCATCAGTATAGAGTTATCTGACACTATCCATTGTGTACCCTGGCTGTGATAAAAGCATTCATGATTAATAATCTTTACATTTATAAAAAGACTACCTCATTGGTCTAACTCTATAGTGTTTGCAAATGTGACTGCTGAATGTGAGGTCTCGGTTCATAATATCTTGCTCCAAATCGGGCAGTGTTATTGCTAAAGATGACTAGTTCTTTTTTATTGCAGATGTTTTGGAGTGTGGAAGAGGAGATTTCCAGTAGTAGCTTTGACATTGCGTTTGAGTCTGATACGAGCCAATGCAGTAATCATAGCTACTGGTGTGTTGCATAATATCTGTCGATTAAACAGTATTGCTGATGTCCCACCAGAGGTAGAAATTCCTACTGCAGAGGTAGTGCCTGTACCAAATACTGCTGAAGAACCAGATTACACAGAAAGAGCAATACTGATTTCAAATTACTTTAATAAGTGAGTAATTACAATCTGTATAGTGCTAAGCTGAGGTGTCAAGTTTGAAACCTTGACTGTGTTATGGTACTGTGCACTGACGTGGTTTAATAATTGTTTTTTATTTCATTTCAGCTTATCATCAAATGAGTAATTTTAAGTTACAAACTTAAAAATCATGAAAGAAAAACAAAAAAGTCCAATCTGCTACATACAAAACAAATCATATGAAGAAGTGACCGTTGATGAAGGACATTGGCTTTGTTATAGGGAAATATTTTTATTTTCAATACCTAGATTTACTATTAGTTAAAGAAATACACATTTTTTTAAAATAAATCTTTTTTTATATAAACTATAATATTCCTTAATATATTCTAAATTATTATGGCACTAAACACAAATTTAAACTTAAAAATTAAACACTAACTTTAAACATCATTTACAGTTACATTATTTTCTTTTTGTGCTAATTCTAATTGTAAAAGTCTAATTTCTAAATCTAATTTCTCCTTTTTCTTGTCATAGTAACTTGCTATAGCAAGATTACGGGTGATGATGGATGTCTGTACATCTCTGTCTGCTGTCCTTTTACCTGAAATAGATAGAAATACTATTATTTCATAAATATAAGTGACTGAATAAATGTGACCAGGGTTTACTTAAGTAAGACTATGGTTTACAATAAATGGGAACAGGTATAAGAAATTTACATAAAATATGCTGTGTAAAATAATAATAAAATTAATTATGTACCTTTATTTTTTGTTGTTAATTGCCTGGACATAGGCATGCCAAAGAAAAACTTGGAGCTCTGTGCACTGGGAGAGCCCTCACATAGGTCAATTTTTCTTTTTTTTGGATGTATGTCTGAAAAATATATGATTTGAAATTTACAAAAAATGAATTAATAAAAGTGTAGGTAGATAGAGGAGGAAGATTTAGTCAAAATAATACCTCTACATGGTGTTGCAGCTACACTATCTTCTGGAATAGATGGGTTATATGGTATAGTATTAGTTGCATCATTTAATGGCCCATGTTCTACGGTGATGTCCATATCTGCCACACTCACTTCTGCTATATCATCCACATCCAGGACCACACTACCACCAGCAATACCATCACCACCAAATAACACTTCAAACCCTGTGCAAGTAGACCCCAAAAGACCAGTCACCTTTTCCAATACATCATCATGTGGAATAAAATCAGGTTTACCACCACCAGTCTAGATAAAAAATAATAATTATATAAGTACACAACTTTTACAACAGTTAATTACTGTACTCATGTAAATAAAACAATTATGAATTACAACTATAATGATGCTGTTACCTTTAAATTATTCATCCTAACTTGCTGGGACCTTTTACGGGCTGCTTTTTTTAAATTGTCCCATTTTAATTTTAACTGATCTTTTGTTTTGGGAACAGAACCACTCCTGGCATTGAAAGCTCGTGCCACAGAAGACCACGCATCGTCTTTGCATTTATTCGTGGTAGCGTTCGTTTCTTTGCTGGTCAAGATTGGAGTGGTTTGTATGAGGTCAACCAACAAAGCAACCTCGTCTTTGGTCATGGCTTTCTTCATTTTCTATAAAACAAACGACAATTTATTCCTACGCATTCGAACAATAACCAAAATACATAATTTACACAATAAGTGTAACAAAATTACTTACCAGTGTAACGTCCATTGTAGAGAGTTAATTAATTATGTTAATTGAGGGATTATGTTGAGATAATTATCTACTGATAAAAAACCTTAGAATTGAATTTAGTGTTCTGTTAAAATGCATCGGTCAAGCCAGACGCTATCAATCGCATTTTGTTCACTTCAGTAGTCCGAATAAAACACTGTTTTTTTTTTTTAAATAATGAGATTTCTTCATCACCAAAATTATAAAATAAACAAATAAGATAAGTTTTCTGCATCAAAGTATAAATATGTTATATTATGTGTATTATGCACAGGTTTTCACTCTAATCCTAAACATGCTCGCTTGTAATAACGAAACGCAAGGAGGCTGGAACATGTGTTCATGGAGGGCTTCGGTAGGTGGGTTACCAACAACCGCTCGTAGCAGGTAGATGGCGCAAAAACTTATAGGAACGCCTATTACCATCCGTTACCCGTAACCCAAAAACGAATGGTACCTTTTGTACAATAACGAATCGTTGTTTATAGGAACCGGGCAATAGTGTTTTTGGTCAACAAGGTTGGATGTAGCAAATTTAGCTAAGGAATCGGCGCAATCGTTGCCACTTGTCTACTAGAAGCATTTTTTCCCACACATTTTGAATAAATATGACTGTAAAGAAAAATATTCATAATAAAATAATATCAAGGTGTTTTAGATATTTATTTTTATAATAGAATACACATTCTTTTGAGTGAACATAACAAAAACATAGGTTTATTATATAAAAAACTCGAGAAACATGAGTATGAATATGCATGAACATGTGGACGCAGATCTACGTTCCGACACTCACCACTTGGCGTAGATCTAAGTTCCGACGCAGACTTTACAGGATGTTCCTAAATTACAACTATTACAATTTTTACTATTGAATCAGTCTTCAAATTAACAGTCTTCTAATGTTTATTTGCAAGTATATCTAAATAAAATTAACGCTCTTAGTCTTAGGTATGCGCAATTGCGCATACGTTACGCAGATAACTTAGTCATAGGGTTGTAGTGTGTGGTGTTCACGCCAACATTGGCCAATACACAGGAATACTTGGCACTTAGCGCAAATGACGTTAACTTCTGTTCGTTTTTTTTTTTTAATAATAGGTACATCGTACACAATGACCTCGTTTATACCGCGACGACGATTTATTGCCACGAGCTTCCACTTGAATGTGATCAGGAAAGTGATCAACGCCATCCAATCGGACTATACTAGGATTTGCAATAGCAGACGGTCTGATTCTTTGGACTTACAGATGTTGTTTCACTAATTGGTCAGCTAATACGTAGCGATATTGACGGTGGCTTAGTTTGCGATCGTTAGCTGTGCAGTTTAAACGGTGCATTACAAAGGTATTTAGAACCTGCGAAATACCTTTATGTACCACTTCAAACCGCGTTTTCTTTCTAATAAGTACATGGAGAGTTTCAGTTCTTTCATGTCGACGCCCCCCATGTACTTATTGTAAGAATGAACCACAAGCGGTTTAGCACACGCTTCACCTGCTCGCGAACCGGGTGCTGTATCGGCATTATGATATGTTGATACCATGGTTACTAATTTGATATCTTTCCATGCTAACACATTAATATTGTTGCAGTGTCGAGCCACTATGTCCCCTTTTCGCATACGCTTCTGATCTAATGCTTTTATATCAGCGGGTGTATCTACTCGTCGTCGATTCAACGTACCAAATGAATCAGTCCGATTTTGTTTGAGGTATTGTGTAAGGGCTACACTATTGTAAAAGTTGTTCATGACTAAACAATGGCCTTTATTTAAGTATCCCTCCACAAGCCGCAAAACTACTTTAGAGGTGGCCCCTGTAAATCCATGTAAAGGCTCGGATGATCCTGATTATTTGCCACAATATATATAAAGTTTTAATAAATAGCCAGATTCAGCCTCACATAACTCATAAGTCTTAATCCCGAAGCGTGCAGCTTTTGTTCTAATGCATTGTACTCAAGTCAGCCTTCCTTTCCATAATAATAGGGATTCGTCCAAGCTGAGGTGTCTTCGTGGAGTATAAAGCTGTCCAAATTTCTCATTACAATGCTGCACGACGGGGTCTATTTTAGCTGTTTTGCGATCGTTTCCATGGATACTCATGTCTAGTTCATAGTTGTTCACAAAATGTAAAAATCGCATTATAAGCATAAAACGGTTTATGGCCATGATTTTACGAAATTCCGGCATCGCTAAAACTCCAGTGGTCCAATACTCTTCTAGACGACTTCTGTAACATAGACCCATGTACACGACAGTTACTTCTTCCCATTCATTGAGCCGCGATCGTGAACGGAGGCCATCAGCTTTACTGATACTGACAATGGTTAGCCAAGCATAGTCATTAGTCTCCTTGACTATTTTTTCCATGAAGCTACGGTCCCATACGGCGGTGAACAGTTCGATCGGATTAGTCGACGTTATTGCTGGCCCAGGTTGATTTGCATAGATTTCTTCACTACCGGTGAAGGTCGAAAAGTCATCAGACCAGTGTAAATTATCTGATAATAATGCTGAACTATCATCTACTTGTTCATCAATATCGTAATTCGTTTCTAAAATTTCTCGAATTTGATCTTGTGTTAAAAGTTCTTCCTCATCACATTCACTGCCTGAATCAACAGCTAATTCTGCAGCTAATGAAGGAAGAAGGATATCTTCATAATTGTTATCTTCCTAAAAAAAAAATATCTTAAGCTAAACTGCTCAACGATTTGGTCAAAAATTACATATAATACTTCTGGTGGTGTAACAGCGTCTGAGAGTTCTGGTGGTGAACTAGAGTGCGAGGGTTCTGGTGGTGTAACAGGGTGCGGGGGTTCTTGTGTAATAAAGTGCAAAGATTCTGATGGTACAACTGGGTGCGCTGGACTTATATCGCTTAACTTTACAATTATAATTTAAGCATGAAGGAAGATCTGAAGTGTAAATATTATAGAGAATGGTGCTAATTACGGATCCCATAGGCAAACCTCGCCAGGTCACCCTCTGCTCAGGGTTTTCCCCAGGAATCCTCAGTTGAAGAGTGCGATTTGAAAGGATAGTGCAGATGATCTGAATAATCCTAGCCGGTATTCTCAGCTCATGCAGCTTTTGCCTGAGAACTGGAAGGAGAACAGAATCGTAAGCAGCTGACTGATATGTCTAGAAAAACGGCTACCACAGACTCACCTCTACTAAGGGCCAGCCGGATCTCTGATGTGAGGATACTCACACTATCAGTAGTACCCAGACCTTTCCCAAAGCCAAATTGAGCCTTTGGAAGCAACCTTCTATTTTCAACTAACCATTCTAGACAGTTTTTAATTAGATGTTCCTCTCCAACACGAATCACCAATCTATCTATATCTTCATAGAGTGTTCTCCCCCTGTCATAGTAATCTTTTTCTATTTTCTTTATGTGTTCAACACAATTATTCCACGTTTCGGGACCAATGCTATTAAAAGCTTCCTCGGTTGCTTTTCTAATGTCAATTGTACTTATGTTACATGCAGCAACTTTTTGCTTTGCTATGCCCCAGATGAGCTCGATAGGGTTTAAGTCACAGTGGTACGGCGGCAGTCTTACCACTTCATGACCATGTTCCCCTAATAACTCATCTATTTCATACACTGGTTCTGGCTTGTGCTTTTTAACAAGCATTATTAATGCTGGCTTTCTTGTAGATGGTTCGAATGGGATGTTATTTTCTAACAGCCACAGTTTTATTTCATCCACTCGGGAAGCTGATATTGGAGCCTTGTTCGGCACCACACTGTGGTAAGGCGCATTGTCCATGACAATTATTGAGGCTTCATTAAGGTTTGGGATCAATTTTTCTGTTACCCACTTGGTAAAATTTTGAGAATTCATTTCTGAATGATAATCTTCCATTTTGTTGGTGCCACTAAATATTAGTAAAGCATTGGGTACAAACCCATTGGCAGTTCCGGCATGGACAATAATCCACCGTTTTCCTTTCGAAACATCATGCTTTATGCCTTTGATTTTAATGGATTGCCAGCACTTTCTTAATTTATACGAACTGTGGATATAGCTTTCATCCAAGTAAACAATTTGTTTTTGTAGCTCCACAGGCAAATCCCTATTTCGTTTTATAATTTCCAAATATTTTTCTCTCTTAGCCGCTATATTTGGTTTTTCTATTAGCGCTTCTCTATTTGTAGAACATTTTTTGTATGAAAAACCTATTCCATGTAATATTTGCCTCAATTTCTCACGGCCTCCTTCATATTCTAATTCTTCTTTTACTACAGCCAACAACTTTCGCAAAGTTGGTGCTATTTTCTGTACGGTGTAAGAAAATTGAATTTTCTGACGAATCGCACAGAGACTAAAGTCACTTTTCTATGCTTGGCTGGTGTTGTAAATTTGCCTTCGTTTTTATTGCCTTCGTTAATTATGCGTCGGACAGTACTTTCTGATTTTCCTGTAATCAAAATAAAACACTAATTTTGAATGACGTGCGTGATGATCAAAATTATGCTGTCGTTCTATACAAAGTCAATTGTCAAAGTACTTTCCCCATGTAAACATAACCTCTAAAGTTACATTAAATTCGTAAAAAACGTCGATGATGTGGCATTTTTAAAGAGCTAACGGACGATAACTGTATTATTTATAGTGAACTATGTATATTACATAAAATTTGCGTGAATAAATACCTGTCATATCAGCAACTCGTTTGTAGAGATCATCCAATTCTGTTAGAAGTTTTCCGGCATGATATTCCGCCAAACATCTTTTAAAAACATTGTAAATAACTTCTCTGGCGCCGCTTTTTATGGTCTTGCCCATTTTCAATAACAATTTCAGTGAGTAAAACGTTTAATCTACCGAAAATCACAAGACACCTTTTTTATTTTGGTAGTTTGACTGATGTTTGACATTTCTCTAGAGTTGCCATGAGGAGAAAAATTTAGTTCATATTTTTTTAATTTCTACTCTTTTTGGCCAAGCTGTACTTATGACTTATGACTTATTTAAAATATCACCTCAACTAATATCGAAGATTATTCCAGAAGTATGTCAAGCTTTGAATGAAGCCCTAAAGGATAAAATTAAGGTAAGTAAAAAAACAATTGATTGTATTAATTAACAACGTATTTATTATAATGAACACTAAAAACTAGAAACAAGTATTTAAGTATCAGTCTTTGATCAGTCTTTTTCTTCAAAATCAAACAAAAATCAAAATCAATTAATCTTTAAAAAATCAAGCGTCAATCAGATTTTGGTCATTGTATTCTTGAGTGGCCGGCCGAATACATTCATTTGAAGTTATGATAATCTGTGAAGCAGAAGAGGTTGGGGTTTGTTCGGGAATATGGATTACTGAAGGTGACAAGTGGTGTTACATTGATGGATCGGAGTTACTGCTGTGTCAACTATGTGCTCTCTGGTAGTGTGGGTTCGCCACACTTCTTCTAAAGCCAAACCATCTTGACGAACATGATTGTTGATGTCGATAGCTGGAGCTCCGTCAAAATACTGCTCGACGATTTGGTTTCTGGGAATTTCTTAAATGGTAGTGCTCCCAGAATTTTTATCATACCGTATCTTGCGCGCTGGTGTTCCCGGCAATGTTGAGTTCCACACGTGGATACAAAACTGTGGATTTTTCGATCACTCCAGGCTATAGCATAACTGAATCTCCTTTGTGAGGTGGACAGCTTTGCAGGAGTTGTTTTAAGGGAAACTTAGCATGAGCAGTTTTAACAATTCCAATAACAGCCCCCTTTTACGTAATTCTATGGCCGTTTTTACAGATGCAAACCATGAGTCGCCGATAATAATACGACCAGTGCCATGCCAAGGTTCAGTCAATCTCAATGTAGTTGCAGTACCAGCTCCTAGCTGTCTCTGCCATTTTTTTTCTGCCATGCTGGCTTTTCTTTCATTAATTTCCAGGCGCAACATAATCCTGGTGCAACTGTCACAAAGTTTTCACCATACAACCGACTCCTTTAGGTTTACGGTTTATTTTAATCACGGCTGGCATTCCGTTTTCGAAGTAGTTACCCCGACCACACCAGGCAAACATTGATTCGTCAACGGTAAGTTTGTAAGAAGGAGTTAATGCACACAACTATCGGTCATTTACCATGTTAATGAGAGGTCTTATCAAAAACCATCGATCAGTATGTACTTGCACATCAGTAAACGTCAAATTCATCAAAATTTCTACAAAACGGTGCTTACCCATACTGAATCTCGTTCCAAATGCAGGTGGTGGAAAAACTCCACTTTCATTAGTAGACCAATAGTGTCGCCTTTCTGGTAAAACATTTATACACATGGCGTATAATATCCCGAAAAATTTTAAAAGTTCTTGAGCACTTAGTTTATTTCGTCCTAATTTAGCATTTGTATACCGCAAGATGTCATCCATTTCATCCACAGGGAAAAATAAGAGCCAAATATCAATTTCTCGGATGTTCGTGTTGTTCAGATCCATCTGCAGACGTGGCTTGTACATGATATCTTTAAAATTATCAATTGTGACACCTACTTTCATTGTCCAGTCAACGTTTACGACACCAGATGTTACCGTTACTACGGTTTCATCGACTTCCATATCACAATGATGTACTGGATGTGAACTGTCTGCATAATTTTCTTCTTCTAACTCCGATTCTGACGACGACGACGAAGAGAATGATTCTTCCCGCTCGGCAATAGCATCTTCACCCTGAAGCCGCATCACATCTTCACATCCTGGAAAAACATTGTAACATGGTATAATATTACTAATATTAGGTATTAATAATAAAAAAATGTTCCACTTTGTACACCCTATCCAATAAATACGTTTTTTTTTTTTATTATCAACACAAAGCGGCGGAGCAGCACGACGTGTCCACTAGTAGGTACTTAATTGATTGTGTGTGCAATAAAGCGTTGTCAAAGTATTTATAAATAACTAGCTGACCCGGCGAACTTTGTTCCGCCTTAAAGGCAATAAATAAGCAGATTTTTTTTTTAATTGGAAAAAATGCAAAAAAAATTAAATACCTACATTAATCATTCATAATTATTTATTAATTCTAGTACATAGGTTGCTCTTCATTTAAGTACCTTGTGATACACGACATTTTTTTATTTATTATCAGGCGCAAAAACAAACAACGCAGATGGTCTTCCGACCCGTGAACATGCCACGTATAATTGACCATGTGAAACACAGGATAGCGAAATACAAGTTTCTTGATTGTAGATATTTATTGTATATAAATTATAATCGAACAGAGTTTCGGCTTAGGCTAGGTTCTAGATCAGAATAATCATTCAAAATGCGCTGCGCGCCCTATTTATAAGTTTACCCCCCACTCTAAATCGAGGAGGGGATCGCCGCTCGGTAACGCCCATCGCGTTAGGTTGACAAGCGCACGTGACGTGCTAGTCAATTGACTTTCTCTTTGCTGTGGCTGCCGTGGCGTACTTGGTTGTCATGGCTATGGCTTTGGCTGAGGCTGTGGCTGTGGCTTTGGCTGCACCAGGACGACACGGCATGGCATGGCTTTGGCATGGCTGGCAATCGGGTGACCGTTACAGTCGGCCATCCTGAAACAATTGCTCCCGCAATGGGAAAAGGGAACACAATTAGCTTTCCAGTAAATCAATTAGGTCCTCTGTCTCTAACTGCTCATCAGAGCTGCTGGCACTGTCAGATACAGGAACTACACTTTGATAGGGTCGCAAGGAGTCAGCAGATACTAAACCTATGAAGCTCTTATATCCTCTCAAACCTTTTATACTCCTGATCCTGTATCTGTCCTTACCAACAACTTTTGTGACAATATACGGCCCTGAATAGAGATCATCTAGTTTAGTACTGACTTTAGCCGCGCTACTTGTAGGAGCCTGTTTCCAAAGTACTAAATCACCTTTCTTATATGTGTGACATGGCTTACGACGCTTATCAAAATAGTGTTTCATTTTAGCGCTAGCTTTTTCAATGCGCTGCCTAGCCTTGGTGCGTTTCTCGTGAGTCGATTCGACTACCCGCCCCGGAATAGAAACATCACATGCTGCCCTACTACTCCGTGAAAACATCAAGTCGTAAGGTTTATATCCGGTTGTGTCGTTTAAAGTGTTGTTTATACCCCAAATTACGTCAGGTAAATTATTAGACCAATTGTTCGCGGCTTCACTAGGGTCGGTAGCTCGTAACGCGTTCAAAATGGTTCTGTTGGTACGTTCAACTTGGCCGTTAGCTCGAGGACAAGCTATAGCAGTTAAAGTATGCTTGAACTGTTTGTCTGTAGCAAACTTTTTAAAGTATCTACTAGTAAAGGCTTTTCCGTGATCCGACACTACTCTATCCGGGTATCCAAACAAAGCAAAAATTCGTTTTAATAACCTGACCGTCTCAATTGAGTTTACTGTCCGAGTTGGTTCCGCAATTACAAACTTTGTAAATGCATCGGTTATCACTAGCATGTACACATAGCCTTTCTTCGTCTTACAGAACGGTCCTAAGTGATCTACATGTACTGTTCTGAACGGTTCAGTTGGTTTGGGAATAGGATGCAACATACCCTCCTTTTTCCCGTGCTCCCCTTTTCCGTAAGCGCAATGTAAACACGCCGCAACATATTTTCGAATAAACCGCGTCATTCTCGGAAACCAGTAGTCATTTTTAATAAGCTCGATGCAGCGCTTGAACCCTACATGGCCTATTTCATCATGGTGCATTTGAACAATTTTCCACCTAGCTGGTCCCGGCACTACAAGACGATTACCGCACAGAGTTTTCCGGTATAACCTATCATCTATCAGTACGAAATCCTTTGTTATGTCGCACTCTGCTAAACCAAATTTTAATCGATCAATTATGTTTTTGACTTTGTCATCTTGATACTGAACTGTAAAGAACCAATCAGATACTTCTAGGCGATTAACGTTAAGCGCGTCAACAGGATTTCGACTAAGTGCATCGACATGTCTCATGCGCTCACCCGGCCGGTATTCTACATTTATATCGTAATCTTGAATCATCAACCACCATCTGGCTATCCGCGGGATAATGTCACGTTTTGTCAAAGTGGAACGCACCGCGGTACAATCCGTAACAATTTTTACATGTTTACCAATTACATAGACGCGGAATTTTTTTAAAGATAGCAACCGCTAGTGTTTCGAGTTCGTAGCTGTGATATACGCTTTCTTGTTTAGAAGTTACACGACTGAAATACATTACCGGTCTTAAAGTACCATCAGTTTGTTTTTGAAATAATATACCCGCTATGCCTAACTTACAAGCGTCCGTATGTATTTCTATTTCTAGCTTGGGATCGTATATCGCTAACACCGGTTTGGAGCACAAACACTTTTTTAATTCGTTAAAACTCTCTGATTGTTCACTTCCCCAATCCCATGCAACGTTTTTCTTTGTTAAATTTGTTAAGGCACGAGCAATTTGAGCAAATTTATGAATAAACTTACGGAAATAGCTACATAACCCGATAAACTGTCGAACTTCGTGTACATTTTTGGGCACCGGAAACTGTGACACGGCGGTTAATTTTGACTCTGCCGGTTGCACACCACTTTCGGAAATTTCATGTCCTAAATACGTTACTCGAGTTTCTAAAAACGTACACTTTTTCATATTTAATTTCAGATTCTCGATTTCGAATTTATTTAACACAACCTCTAACATGTCAAGACCCGATTTAACGTCGACTGAGGGTACCAATATGTCATCTAGAAAAAGCTAAAATCTCGCATGAATCGCTACTACCGCCATTTTGGGAAAAATGAATGGAGTTTACTATTTTGTTAATTAAACGCATGAAAACTGACGGAGAATTAGCTAAACCGAACGGAACACGGACATATTCAAATTGACCGGCCTGACAAATAAATGCACTTTTATGAGTATCTTCGGGTTTTAGCGCCAATTGATGGTAACCTTGAGACATATCTAAGCACGTAAAATATTTTTTACCGGCTAACTTAGAAATATGATCTTCAATATTAGGTAACGGATATCTGTCTTTAACAGTTATGGCGTTAAGTGCACGATAATCTATGCACAGTCTGCTATCCCCGTTCTTTTTTTTTACTAATATTACTGGAGAAGCATAGTTGGACTCTGATTCTTTAATAATACCGGCTTCTAATAATTCGGAGACTTTAGATTTTACTATTTCTTGTTCACAGTGCGATAGTCTATATGGTTGACGATAAACGGGCTTATCGGTAGTCAAAGTAATAGTCATTTGAATTAAATTTGTGTCTGCAATCGGTATTTGCCTTATTAATTGTTCGGCTTCACCGGTCAAGTAACTTTTCAAATAATGAATTTTTTGGACATTACTCAATTTTGAATTACTATGTACTAATGAAATAAACAAATCTCGGAAACAAATCCATTCTTCATACTTTCCAGAGAATTTAGGAATAACTATTTTTGGCAGTTGAACAGTCTGAGATTTTATTTCGTCTTGTGGAGTCCCATCGCATACATTTTGATCTTTTGAATCTTTAAAAAATAACATCAAAACAGATTTCAATTCTGTTTTATATTCTAAATAACATTCTTCAGCTTCATCATACATATCATCTTTTAAATATACATGATCAGTATTTTACTACTCCATATTAAAATAACAAACAACTAGGCGAGAGAAATCAACAAATAACTAAACGATTATAAAATTAATGTTAAATATCTAAAGTTAAAAGTCTCTGGAACGTTTCCGTTATTGCAGATGCCGATGACAATTAACGTCACTCCGAATGACGTTCCGTGTCACTGTCACTTTGAATGACAGGCTGCGTCACTGTCACTTTGAATGACAGGCTGCGTCACTGTCAACGTCACATTGAATGACAGTGACAGTTCGTGTCACTTTTTGAAATGACAGCTGTCACTATTCGACAGTGACAGTAAATGTCACTTTGACAGTCGCTAATTAAAATGGTTCAAACACTCACGTTTCTTTCACCTCACTTTGGTTCACTCACTCACGATCAGGGACCGTTACCGTTACACCAAAATTACCGGTAAAATTACCAAAACGTTAACGTTACCATACGTTAATTATTTAACGTTAAAAGTATTTTTATTTCATAGGATTTACCGGTACAAAAATAGCATTACTTATAACGTTACTTCGTTCAAAGCTATCATAACAACGTTGCCAAACCGAAACACGTGACGCCGCGCGCCGTTCAAGCGTTCGGTTGTTCGTTCGCCGATCGGTTCTTCTAAGCGGAGCGGCAACAGTGTAAAATAATTGTTGCATAGATGTACCTACTTACGCGCTCGCCGCTCGTGCGTGTTTTTCTAGTTTTGGTTCAGTCAGATAACAAACAACATACAGTATAAACGTCGCGTATGCCGATCATAGTACTTATACAAAAGTATACTTTTAAAATATTATCATGGGCCGACAGAAGTGCAATAAAGTGTACCGTTATTTCCAAGTTTTCAAAGAAAACAATAAATCTACTTGCATATTGTGCAATAAAACATTAAAAGTAAGTACTTACCTTCTTAATTAGATTATAGTCATAGTATGTTATTGGTAAGGAATTATACCTAGGTATTGTATCGTGTAGAAATAGTTACCTGGGTCAATCCGCGGAAATCCACTAACGGCGAGTATATGCTAATAATAAATTAAATATCATAGCTGCATTCTTTTTTTACTTTATATGACATTTCTTACATGTTTTTACGTATGGCGCGGCTATCTAAAAAAGTATAACACCTTTATTTAATTTATTATTGCAATCAACACGCACCAAATGTCCTTACCATTTGCAAATAAAAGTCGGCCTAATTGAGCGGAATGTCCCACCTATTGTTCTAACTACAGTTTTCCCGCGGTAATCCGACAAACGTTTTGTAAGGCAATATGGATGTGTGGTACTTTCTGGCCGCGCTAAAGTCACATTTTGACTCGGAGTTAATAAGAATAAATGTTCATGTCAATGTTGTCTTAAAGCAAAAAAAAATACGCGAAATACTTATTTAAACAAATTGAATTAATGAATTAGAGAATTATTAGAACAAACAATAGACGTAGGTACAATTGTTTATCAATAAGTTTGTACACATAAATAGCCTTTTTATTACAGTGTACCTACGCGGTGGTGGCGCGGCTAGGAAGCATGCTTTCTGGCCGTGCCACCGATTTTGTTAAATATTTCGCGAATCTTTCAAGATTTTTTTTTCTTTAGTACAATAATGAACATTTATTCTTCAATACCTACTCGACCTAAACGTATGGGACGGCTGAATTTTTTTCGCGATTACGATATTGGTTCGATGAAGAAAATTGTTCAGTTAAACCACACCCTTAAATTTGGCTGGTCTTTGAAAAACACACTACAAATACATACATATAGGTACCTACTGCTAAAAACACAACCCTTCCTTTTGGCTTTTCCATAGTCAGGTAAAAGGGAATAAACAATACATAATCTAGGATCAAAATAACTTCGGTTTTGGTTTTCAGATAGCCGCAGTCACACGTAAATACTAATGTCATGTAATTAAGGCCTAAGTATAGATTACGTGTAACTCCGTTTACGCACCTATCATTTTTTTTCTAACCTTTTTAATTTAAAGTTATTAACCTGTTTACAGACACTACACGGAGCAAATCTTTTAAAACACCTGAAGCATATACACAAAAAAGAATATGAAAATATAATAGAACTTAATAAAGATAATTCAGTGAGCAGAAATGTATCACTTACAGATAAGTCACAAATTATACACAAAGAATGCTTGAATTTAGTAACTATCCACGGCCGTCCAATGGCAATGTTAAATGATCAAGCGTTCCAAAATATATTGTCAAATATACCTGATTTAAACATCACCATCAATTCTAATAATATTCGACAGGACATTATTGAATTGGCGTCGACGTTACGGCTGGAAATAGCCAACGAATTAAGAAATAAAATTATTTGTTTGAAAGTGGACATCGCATCATTGTCAACAAGGAGTTTTATGGGAGTAAACGCCCAATATGCTAAGGATGGTCTGATTGTGATTAAAAATCTTGCCATGATTGAGTTACTCCAGCGCCATACGGCTGAACATTTAAAAGAACAAATAAAGTTTGTTTTACAACGGTTTCGTATTGGTCTGGAAAATATTTACTCTTTTACTACTGACAACGGCTCCAATATGCTAAAAATGGGCCGATTAATGTCTAAAGAAGTATCCGATGATGTTCCAAATACTACCACTCAAAATAATCCAGTAGAACCAAGTCCTTCAACATCAACAGAATATCACAACAATCAACCTCAAGCTCCAAGTACTTCAATAGAAACAGAAGAAAACAACACCCAAACTGAAATTTTTGATTGCACCAGCGAGGCTGACATTGATAACAATTCTATTACTTCTAATGATTCATATTTTGATGGAGATGTGGAATTTGATTGTACGAGTAATTATGCCGAAAATGAATTTACCGAAACGGTCACATCGGCCTTATCGCTTGAATTAAATGACGATCAAAGTGATGGACCTCACAGAAATATAGGGATCGTAAGATGTGCTGCCCACACACTTCAGTTGTGTATACTCAGTGCTTTAGAAGAGACACGAATAAAAGAAGTGTTAACAAGTGCACGTAACGTGGTGAAGCGTTTACTAACGCAAACGTATTTAAATAAAGTAAAAAATAATAAACAAAAAATGCCGATTTTAGATTGTGTCACTAGGTGGAATTCCACTGTGGATATGATCGAACGATTGATAGAATTAAAACCAATTTGTGGTGATCAGGATTTGCAGACTTACTTACCAGAATCTGTTTGGGATACTCTCAAAGATTTTTTAAACTCCCTGTCTCCTGCCAAAAATCTAATGATTTTTTTACAGGCTGAACAAATCACACTTGGTGATTTTTACTTGCAATGGTTGTTGGGGAAAATAAATTTAAATAATATTAACTCTAATCTGAGCCGCCTTGTTGCTAAATATATGACAGAAAGGGAGGAAGTATTGTTTCAGAATTACTGTTTTATTAATGCTGTCTTTCTAGATCCCAGAATTAATTCCACACTTACTGAAATTCAGCAAATGACTGCAAAAAATAACTTAATTCAACTTCACAACCATTTACAAAAACTTACAGCAAAATCCAGTAATGATACTGAGCTACAAACAGAGAGTACTAGTGAATTGGCAGTGGCACCCAGGTCGAACAAAAAAGCACAATTAGAATTAGAAGATTTTTTAAACAACAAATATTTAGAAAAGCATGATGATTTATCAGTTCTCTTGGTGAGAGACAGCAATAGCTGTTCTTCTAAAAAAAATCTTATAGACGAAATAGACACATTCCAGAAAGAGCCGTTACTTCATTCTTCTAACAAAATTTTTGATTACTGGAATACCAAAAAGCAGAAGTTTCCTTATTTATATGAATTGAGTCAAGTTGTATTGGCAGCCCCAGCCTCACAAGTCAGTGTAGAGAGGCTATTTTCGTCTCTTAAATTTGTAGTTTCTAAGTACAGGTATAATTTAAAATCAGATTTGATTGAAAATATTTTATTGATTCGAAACAATGCGTTATACAATAAAAAAAATGAATAAAAAAAATAAATCAGCTGATCGAAATTTGTGTTGGAGACACAATTTTTTTGTTGTTATTTGTTTTTTATTAATAGTTATATTTAGATAAGTAAGAAAAATTAAAAGTTATAATTAGATAAGAAAGAAAATTTTCGTAATATAAATAATTACAAATAATATAAAACAATCAAAATGATCGCATTTCTATTCTAACAATCTAACAATCTCAAACATTATTTGACGCCTCTTAATCAGTGGTACATTCGAAAGTTCTCGGGCAACAAACATACCAAAGTATTCGTTGGCAACTCGTAAATTTTCAGGGTCTTCTGTGAGTAATGTTTGAGTGCAGGCATCGTTAGATGATAAAGAACGATGACCATATTTGTATGAGACCCGTCCCCCCCCTTCAACAGAACTTTTGTATGTATTAGTAGGTTCACAAAGGTCTATAAAAAGACTAGCAACCAGTTTTAATTTCAGAATCCATGGGGTTTAAAAATAAAATTAAAATTAAAAAATCGTTTTATTAATTTTTCCTAATTCGCTAGGCCCGTCCCCCGCCCTGCAACAGATCTTTTGTATGTGCTATCAGGTTCATAAAGATCTATAAAAAGACTAGCAACCAGTTTTAACATCAAAATACATAGGGCTTAGGAATAAAATGAAAATTTAAAAAACGTTTTATTAATTTTTCTAATTCGCTAGGCCCGTCTCCCGCCCTGCAACAGATCTTTTGTATGTGCTATCAGGTTCATAAAGATCTATAAAAAGACTAGCAACCACTTTTAACTTCATAATCCATGGGGCTTAGAAATAAAATGAAAATTAAAAAATCGTTTTATTCATTTTTCTAATTCGCTAGGCTCGTCCCCGGCCCTGCAACAGATCTTTTGTATGTGTTATCAGGTTCATTAAGATCTATAAAAATACTAGAAACCAGTTGTAACTCCAAAATCCATGGGGTTTACAAATAAAATAAAAAATCGTTTTATTTATTTTGGGATAAAGTAGTGTCTTGTTGTCGCGGGCGCTATTTTGAATCCTGAACGCAACGAAGGATTCTAGGTTTGAGTTGACTCCTGAGTGAAGCGAGGGAGTTAAGACTTGAATCCTGAGTGCAGTCAGGGATTCAAGCTCGCCCAAGACGAAGACACCCGCGTGTCCGTCGTGGACGAGCATATGGCAGTTGTCCCACCGCCGGCGAGGAAGCGACTAACTGTCGGCTGTTTTCTCGCTCAAGAAACGTACAGTAGATATACATTCCGTGTAAACAAAAGAGATGCATACCTATATTAACAGTTGATCGCTGACTGTTTTACACTGCCGGCGAGGACTCGCTTCACTGGTTTGTCGCTGAGCGACAAGAGCTATCAAAGATAATACTCGCCTAGCGATACTCGCTCAGCAATGGTCGCTTGGTGGTCAGAGCTCACGCCGAGAGAAACCCCTGTGAGACTAACCGCACCGAGCGAGTGGTGCGAGTAATCGCCCGTCGCACTCGAAAACTCGCTGATAGCCCAGCGACAAAACTATAGGAACTACACACACGCTGCTCGCTGCTCGCCAACTCGTTTTCAGTTGCTAGTTCTACTCGCTAATCGTTCATCGCCGCCGGTGGGACAACTGCCTGCCTATAGGAATAGAAAAAATTGGACGAGTAACGAATGACGTTTTCTGTTTTTTAAATGGCATCTCCTAATTGATCTTGAGAGGTTTGAAAATCAAAGAATATGGTTTACTTACAAACTCTTATTTTGTGCCAAAAATATTAACATTAAAACATGATTTTTCTCGGAATATCCTGCACTTTTGAGAGATGTCGTCGTAGTAAAAAGTGATCACCTTGCTAAGACGGTTTGAATGAGATACATTTTAAGTTTGTTGGTCGATGTAAGGCTTGGGGGGACGTTCTGGCAATAAACATTAAAACATGATTTTTCTCGGAATATCCCGCACTTTTGAGAGATGTCGTCATAGTAAAAATTGATCACCTTGCTAAGGCGGTTCGAATGAGATACATTTTAAGTCTGTTGGTCAATGTAAGGGTTGGGGGGACGTTGTGACGAAATTAACACTAAAACATGATTTTCTCGGAATATCCCGCACTTTTGAGAGATGTCGTCATAGTAAAAATTGATCAGCTTGCTAAGGCGGTTCGAATGAGATACATTTTAAGTCTGTTGGTCAATGTAAGGGTTGGGGGGACGCTGTGATGAAATTAATACTAAAACATGATTTTCTCGGAATATCCCGCACTTTTGAGAGATGTCGTCGTAGTAAAAATTGATCAGCTTGCTAAGGCGGTTCGAATGAGATACATTTTAAGTCTGTTGGTCAATGTAAGGTTGGGGGGACGTTCTGACTCATCGTCCTTTGGACTTATTATGTTATTATTGCCAGAATCTGTTTGAACACTTATACAACGTGTAACGTTAAATGCGCAAAACCTCAGACACCCCAACTGATTTTTAATTCAATTGACCTATTTCAGAGAGAAAAAAAATCGTAAAGGTTTTATGTGCTGTTTTAGTTTTACTGGCAATTCTAATCGTTTACTGCGTCTGCGACGACGCTCTATTGAGGGAGGAGTCGTCACCGGGCCGCTGCGCCGCGCATTATTTACCATCTACGCTCCTAAAAAACTTAGGTTATCTTTGAACAGTGATTTAAATGTGTCCATCACACTTTTCCAGGCTTTGGCCAAATTAACGTTGTCATTACAATGCGCCAACATTCTCACCATTTTACAATATTGAATGTTTGTGCACAAAAACGTTGCGAAATTCACGCGCACGCGCTGCCTCGCCGGGGTAACGGGATAGAACAATTACACCTGTGACGCATGTGCCGGCGCCGCTCAGACTGAAGTAAACACGGCCGCTGTCACGTATTTCGCACGCCCCGCCCCCGTGCAGATCGTCATTTCTCTTTCTAACCCTTAGGTTATGTTTATGTTAAAATAAGATAGATAGCATTATTGTTTATTTCAAATTGTCTTATTCATGGTACTTACTGTACGGAAGATTCGTATTTGCAATTTGCATTGAAATAAGAGCTATTATTATCCCGCGTATGGGAAAATTTTAATCGGTCGACAACAACTTGTGTTTGTTTACCTATTTTGGCGGGTTTGCGCATGTGATGGCTTGACTTATTAATAAATAGACACGGCAACGTTTTTAAGATTTTTTGAAAAATGTGACCTATGTATATTAAAAAGTGGTTCAATTGATTCTGCTCGTTATTCTGATCAAACTATTTTCAGGTTTTGCGCATTTAACGTTACACGTTGTATCTTTGGCTGTGGTCGGGTTTGGGTTGGGGATGGTATGGTTATCTGGTAAATCATTTGTAGATAAATCTAACATCATTGTTTCTTGACTGTCTTGTATTGTTGTATTTTGTTGCTGAGATTCTAATTGTGTTGAAACATCCCATCGTTGACTGTATTCGCTATCCTCGATTTGGCTTTCTAAAATAAAAATAAACAAGATTAAAATGTGTTTCGTATTTATTGCCCATATACTCGTAACGTAAATACCCTAAATAGTAATTATTAACGAGCGATTTAACAACGATGTTATAATAATGTAGGTATACAGCGTGCGAATCGTGAAAATCGAAAACGTTCAACTAAAACAATTACAGCATTTTTCATTTTTATTGTTTGAAGTGTAGGTACTTTGTGTCCGGCTTTCAATAACATCGGATTTTTTTTTTACTTTTGTACTTAATTGTTTTATTGAGAGGCTTTATTAAGAGTATTTCTATTCTTTATAATCATCTAGATATATAAAAATGAAACCCGTTTTCCGTTGTCACGACATAACATGAAAACGGCTGGACCGATTTCGATGAAATTTGGTATATAGTTTGAGTCCCGGGAAAGGACATAGGATAGTTTTTATCCCGATATTCCCACGGGATCGACATTTACGCGGGTGAAACCGCGGGGCGCAGCTAGTAATTATGATATATTAGGGCAAGTCGGGCTTGATCTAAAATGTATGAACGGCACGCCACTGAATTACCTACATTATTATAAACCCACGTTCGTACGAATGCCAAAAACTTGCGACGTTATTTTAGCGCGCACTGGATTTACAACTCTCGGTTTGAGCCCAGCGTTATAAATCCAACAACGTCTTTACGACGCGCTGGGCTGGACTCTGTCTGATTCTCAACGCTCGGGTCGAGAACAAGAGTTGCCGCGCAGCAACCAACTACTAACCACTCGGAAAAGAAGATGATCATAAAATCAGATGCACAACTAAATTAGGTACTTACCATCATGATCACAATCTTTAGGAAAAGGTAATGCCAAATGGGTTCCAACACCTGGTCTTCGCTTAGCTAAAATAATAGCAAAAGGAAATTTAGTTAATTGAATGCCATGTCCAGTAGTTCAGTAGGTCGACCTGGCCCAGCAGGATCGAGATCGACACCGTTATCAATCCCAAAAATTCGTCTTGTGCATTCGTAAGTCATATTTTAAAAAAGGCTTCAGAGTTTTTGGGATTGCTAACTGTGTCGAGACTGCTGACATGGAACACGTCTTTAGATACACGTGCACTACTGAAAACCGCAATAATTACAGTTTGACCTTGACCTGTAATAAGAACTACGGTTCAAGGTCAAATTGTATCCAGAGACGATTGGTCGACTCTACCTACACATTTACTGGACAGTGTTTTAATCAGATATATTAAATAACATACAGAAACTATGTACTTACACGTCATCCTGCTCTCGGTAATCTCTCGTAACCGCAGCACAGAAACAATATTCTATACCTACACGCCAAAATTATTTTCTATTCTAACACGATATTCTATACTAACTAATAAGACATGATATTCTATACCAACACGAGCAAATCGTACTAACACTGAAAGTTCCTAGTCTCCCCATCGTCATTGTTAGAAAGGGATAGGCTGGTTTTATAGTCACGCCGCTAGACGCGCCGTTGGGCAGCGCGCTGTTGAACAGCGCGCGTTCGCGTTCACCGAACGGCGCTGCTCAAGCGCGCGAATTTGAAACGCTACTACTACCCCAATACATATCCGAGCGCGCGCGCTCCGACGGCGCTGCTGAAACGCGTGACTATAAAATCAGCCATAGAAAGGGATGGCGTATAAATTACCGGTAAAACAATTGTAACTTTTACCGGTAATAATATTAGTAATTATGTAACGTTAACTTAGTTAGGGTATCGTTATAAATATCGTTACTTTTTTATCGTTACCATTATCGGTAACTGGTAACGCTACTAAAAAAATAACGGTAATTCGGTCCCTGCTCACGATTGCAGCAACCTCGTGACGTCACTCCACGTGGTCACCCTCGATTCTTCAGGTGGCTTCCGGGTCCAATATCCTGACAGCGCCAGCGCCTGTCTCGAAGTCCAAGGCAGGATTCACCACCAAACCCTGGCTCCTGATTGATGGCAGCAGCTCCTCACGAGCTGGTCTGCTTCCTCGGAAGACCCCCCCCGACTCAGTTACGCAAAAATGCACCACCGCTTAGGTGCCCAGATACTGGTGTATCCGACTTCGAAGGACCATGTTCGACCTGATGATGTCCAGCCAGGGTCTGCTTAGGGCTTCGGATGCACCCTCCGAAGGTTTTTGAATAAAACGCAGCAACCCTGTTCCAACGGTATATTTGGCAAGACTAAATTTCACTAAGTCCAAAGAGACCTTATATAGTGTCGAAGGAAAATCTTAACACCGCGAGTTAAATAATCGTACAACGCCATCTATCGAGGCATCGAGAACTAATTTCAAAAACAGTGTGCCAAGTTGACACAGTGCGTACAAAGTTATACATGCGTTAAAAAAAAGTTAAATCACAAAAGCTTAGGTACTGTATCACCCCGTGGTTATTTATTTATTAATTTATTTTTATTTTATTTCTCTTCATTTACGGAAAAAAATAAAAATATTCCCATGCCTGGGCAGCATTTGGTCCAGATTGGTCAATCTCCTTTACCGGGGCCATCACAGGTACTGCAGTTTTTTTCAGACGCATGTAGCCTTTGGAAGTACATAGTATATTTATCTTAATTTTTAAAAAGTTCAGAACAAATTGTACTACTTTTTGTAGGTATCCAGTTATATTCACTTCTTTCCGCCTGAACTATGCTGATCCATTTATGTTTTATATAAACATCAGTAGGAAATCTGGAAGATAACAAAAACATTACAAAAAATAAATGTTTTATCTAAGGTACCTCCTAATCGAGTAATAAAATAATATTGACTAGCCCGCTATTACTAATTTAATTCTATATCATCTTAATATTATTATTAGAAAGACGCTAACAAACTAACTCAAGCGGACAACGAACGTTGTGTATTCTGCCTACGATTTCGCTTCTGGTTGATTAATCTATGACACATGGCTGTTTGTCCTTGTCGCGCTGCAGTTGTCATCATATTCACTGTCCTTATCGTACCGCCATATTAATAATTCGAAATGAAATTTGTAAATGAGAAATAAAATCGTGAAAAAATATGAATATGACATTATTTTAATATACTTACGTATGGTATGAAACTCCTACTCTTATTTTTCTTGGAACCATAGTTTGTACACTTTCGTAACACACAACTTGGCATTTTAGGTAAATATAGGCACGACACAGACACGCGTTGTTTCGCTCGCTGCTATAAACCGACTAAAACAAATTACGACAATTGTCTGAATTCGTTCGCAACAATTTTTGCGCGCCAGTGCGATATCTACCTTTTTTTATTAATATAATGTCATTGGGTAGAACCATTTATAAAAAAAATGGGTACTCACTGGCGAACGGCAATAATGTCGAAGGAGAGACTTGCAATAACGTTACGATATTTGGCTACAGGAGACTCCTATTCCAGCCTACAATACACGTTTCACGTATCAAAGCAAACAATATCAACAATAATTCCAGAAGTGTGCGATGCCATAGTGAGAGCTCTTAAGGAAATGGTACAGGTAAATAATTATGAACTTTATTACTTATATTATTTTTATTATTTGGCGAAATGTTTTAAACTACAGATTGTTAATTTATTTATTTTTTACTTATTTATTTATTTTCATAATTAAGTAGTAATTAAAAAACAACACAATCATCATTCATCAATCACAGTTGCTCTCAACTAATTTACAATATTAATCTACATCCGTGTCTAAATCGTGAATCAATTGTGTAAGGCCAGTACCCATGTTACTAGAAGATGATGAGTCAAGATCGGTAAACTGTGAAGTGAAATATCCTCGTCTGTTTTCAGCGTTATATTCTTGTAGTGATGATTGATTGAGGCGCTCCATATCAGCTTCGTATAGTATAGTATTTATTGAATGTTTAACTCTCGTAAACATAGTGGCATCATATTTTCTTAGTTCGGCTGCTATGTGCATGCCAAAAGCAACGTAAGGATCATTAATATTACTGTCATTTTGTTTTCGCATTACTTCTAATGCTTCTTCTAACATTTGATTTTCAGCATCATACTGACTCTTGGTATGTCCTCTTGTTAGCTGGCTTTTCTTTTCTTGACGACTTCTTGGTATTTGTATCTTGGTCTCGAGTGCCTTGTTCCGAAGTTCCTGGTTGCGAAGTGCCTTGTTCTGAAATGCCTTGTTCCGGAATAGCTTGTTCTGTATTACCCGGCTCTGAGGGTGACCCACAATCCTGAAACAAAAACTTTTTTACAAAAAAAAAACAACCAACTTCAAAAAAAGACACTACTTATAAAGTGATAAATAACTTTAATTTCGGAAGTCGGTGTCGTTGGTTCCGCATTTTCGTTTTTTGACACCGACTTCCGAAATTAAAGTTATTTATCACTTTATAGTGTCTTTTTTTGAAGTTGGTTGTTTTTTTTTTGTAAAAAAGTTTTTATTTTCCACTTTTTAGTTGTAGCTACCCCACAAAAATGTAAACGAAAAGATCGTTAATGTAGACAATGTAGATAAATTTTTAGATTTTTGTTGATTTTTCAAAAACCGCTTGTCCGATTTCGATAAAATTTTCATGGGACCATTCGGGAAGTATACCCTTTCCAACAAAAAAAGAATTTTTCAAATCGGTTGGCAAGCGACGGAGTTATGCGCGAACAAACATTAAAAAAAAAAAAAAAATACAAACATTCGAATTGAGAACCTCCTCCTTTTTTAGAAGTCGGTTAAAAATAACAAAATAAATAAAACGTTATTAATATATTTTTTTCAGCTACCAGTATCAGAGCAAGATTGGAAAGCAGTATCTAAAGACTTCGAGGAAAAATGGAATTTTCCGCACACCATTGGGGCGTTAGATGGAAAACACATAACTATACAAGCTCCTTTTCGTAGCGGCACTGAATATTTTAATTATAAAAAGTTCTTTAGCATCGTGCTATTAGCATTAGTAGACTCAAACTACAATTTTATGTATGTTAACATAGGAAGCCAAGGTCGAATTTCAGATGGAGGAGTTTATAAACATTCCGAATTGTATCGAAAGCTAGAAAATAATCAACTTAATGTACCAGCACCAGAAATTTTACAAATACCCTACATAACTAAGATACCATATGTAATATTAGGAGATCAAGCTTTTGCATTGAGCACACATTTGATGACACCATTTGCAGGAATTCATCCAAAAGGGTCAAAAGAAAGGATTTTCAACTATAGACTATCAAGAGCACGCAGAGTAGTAGAAAATGCTTTTGGAATCTTGTCGGCAAAAGGAGATCCGCAAACAGTCCTAATAAATTAGGCCTCAATAAACAAAAATGAAATAATTTGGGTTTTCAAGGTGTGATATTAGTCTATAGCCCTGCGTAATTAGTTTTTCGATATAACATGGGATAGTATGAAAATTAAAAAAAAAACTTTATTTCAGACCGTAGTCAATAAATCCTATTATCATTTGTTCCCGCTCTTTTATTAGGTTCTGTTTTAGTGATTTTAATATGAGGTGAAACTGACTTACAGAATGTTGAATTTATATTCCTTAGTTGTACGTGATCAGGGATTTTAAAGAAAAAATACGAATTCAAATTAACTGAAAATATTTTATTCATTGCTTTCCACATCATCATAGGTGATTAATATATTATCGAGATGCTGGGCGGGAGGTACAACATTGTCTTGGTACCTAGCCCACCCTAAGTACCATATTATAGATAAAATGTGTGCACAGCAGCCTACTGTTCTCTTGCCCACATTGCAGTTGCAATAGTGTTGCAGTATTGCGTCCCTACCGTTAAGAGAGCCGTCGACCAAAATATAAACAAAATATATTTTACGGCCTATATGGCGCGATTGAATTTTGCCTCTTAGCAGCCAAACACTATTTTCAGTCGACAGCTCTCTCAGTAAACTGCTGTCAACCTCTCTGCATATTTCAATTGTGTAAGATCCATTGGCTCTTATATGCTCGCCGTAATAGGAACGTGCCTGTTTTATTTGGTACGTGCCTAAACATACCAATATCAGCTCATTGTAGGTGAGCCGGGGAAAATCACTGACATTATTGTCATCAACATTTATTCTTTGGAAATTCGTTCGTCTCCTATTTCAGTTGTTATTAATAACAACAGTACTTGAACTGTTTTTAGTGTACATTTTCTGATTTATTATGTTCAGAATTTCCCCAGCATCATTCCTGTCTTCGATAAGAGGGTGAAAGGCATTAGGCCGCGTTTCCACTGACGCGGAGCTGGGCGGAGAGGAGCGGAGAAGAGCGGTGAAAAGTGGTCAGTGTTTCCACTGAAGCGGAGCTGGGCGGAGAGGAGCGGAGCTGGGCGGAGAGGAGCGATGAAGAGCGGTGAGTGGTCAGTGAGCGGAGCAGAGCGGAGTGGAGCATACTTTTGGAATCGCGCATTTTTGCACTTAGTTACACTCGATCTCTCGGAAAGACCATACGTCATGTTGTCGCTTAAAAAGAAAAAAGCAATCATTTTATATCTTTCTCTACTTGAAGACGAAGATAACGAATCAGATGAAGTAGCATTGACTGTTGCGACTTTTTTGGATTCGAAGAGAAAACATAGATTCTGGATTCGACAACATATAAAGTTCCATTCTGTGCATGGAGAATTTTCAACTTTTTTTCAGACGTGTGATGACGAAATGTTCGAAACTTCGTATAGGGTATCAAGAAAACTTTTCCATGAATTACATTGTCATCTTAAACCATATATACAGAAGAAGGATACTAATTGCAGGAGATCGATTTCAAGTGAAGAAAGGCTTGCAATATGTCTAAAGTAAGTAAACAATTCAATTTATACTTTATAACCATTTATTTAAAAAAGCGAATCAGTCACATGACCTGATTCAACGTTATAAAGTTATTCAAAATAGTAAACATTATTCCTGACAATGAAATTGTGACACTTTTCACATACAAACATAATTTAAAACAATAAAAATCAACTATGCATATTTTAAAAATCAACAAAAATGACAATGATATCGTAATATTGGACTATCAAAGTTGCTCATTATCAGTTCCAGGTGTAGGTGGTGGTGGAGGAGGTTCTGTAATGTTTAGTGATGATGATGATGATGATGATGATTGTATGTTTTCATGTTTGTGAAGTGTCTGTTTCTGTACGAGCTGTGAAATAACCGTAATGCGGGGCAGTCTAAGAGTTTTGTTCGTTTATTTCTTCGGCTTCCAATAAAGCATTCATTGCAGTGCGTTTCACTTTAAGCTGTAAATAATTAGGAAGTTTTTTCAAGGTCTTCGACATGGAGAGAAAAAAATGATCCAAGTCATCTAAATCATCGGATGCTGTAAGAATCTGTTTTAACTCGGCCCGTTCCTTCGTTCGCTGCTGGTTATTATTTTGTAATTGCGTAAGCAGTTCGGAGACATCGTCCAATTTTCTGTTCTTAGATTTTGAAGAAAGGCCGGAAGATTGGGTAGATTGTGTAGCATTCGAAAGAAGATCTTCTAATTGAATTTGCTCTGAATCGTTTGACATTTGATCGTGTGTAGTAACTGACGAGGCTGACATTTGTGTATCAGTGTCATGATCAGGGCTTCTTATCGATTCTGAATCATTCCTGAAATTTGAGGTTCGTTTTCTATTTTGCATATGTGGTAGCAAAAACTCCATTACTTTTTGATACTTCCATTGGCAGGTTTGTTTTGCCGCCTGACCACTTCTGGTAGAACTTTGTCTTTTAATTGCGTCACGATGATTGTCACGCAATTTTTTCCACTTTGCTTTAGCAGTTTTTACTGTAAGAATAAAATAAAAGTTATATAAACTAAATTCGTGTGACTACCCCAACGCATATAAAAATAATAGGATGCCTATCTACTTTTTTGACGATTTATAGTGTTTAATTTATAATGTTTATTACAGGTATTTAGCGAACGGTAGGTACTAAGTATTCTACACTTGGACAAGATTTTAGGGTCGGAAAATCTACAGTAATGAATATAATTAAAGAAACTTGTGAATGCATTTGGAATGTGTTGCAGCCTTTATATTATATGCCTGTACCTACGCAAGATGATTGGTATCGAATAGCAAAGGAATTTGAAGACTTGTGGCAATTCAAGAATTGCGTTGGTGCGTTAGACGGCAAACACGTTTACATAATTGCACCAAATAAATCAGGCTCATCTTTTTTCAATTACAAACACAGATTTTCAATTGTATTAATGTGTGTGGCTGACGCTAAACGGAAAATAATAATGGTAGATATCGGGTCGATGGGAAAAGATTCAGTGACGGTGGAATATTTGCAGAGAGTGAGTTTGGAAAACGACTGCAAAACAATGCTTTAAATTTGCCACAGGCTGAACCACTAACTGAAAATGGAGAGAGAGTACCATTCGTATTTCTTGGTGACGAAGCCTTTCCTTTGTCTTATAATTTAATGCGACCATATCCTAGATATCAATTAGATCAAAGTAAACGAATATTCAATTATAGACTATCGAGAGCTCGACGCATAGTAGAGGCCACATTTGGTGTTTTGAAGAGAAAGTGGTACGTGTACCATAAGGATTTCGAATGCCAAGTCGATACTGTTGATAAAATAGTTAAAGCAACCTGTGTCTTACATAATTACTTGATTGAAAAACATACTAACTATTTAGATGCAAACAATTCAGATAGCTCGTCGACTAATGAATCAATGGCGCCGATTCTCTTGTTCACAAACTAAACTAAATTTAATTTCAGTGCATCTTTTTCTTTCTATTTTATTAAGAAAAGGACAGCAGATAAATATTAGTTTAGACCTGTCAAATTAGTCAGTGCCTGACGTAAATTGACGTATTTTTAATAGCCAATTTTTTAATCACGTCTAAATTGTCTATGGAATATCTTAATTTGACAGGACTGAACTAATATTTATCTCCTGTCCTTTTCTTAATGAAATTGAAAGAAAAAGATGCACTGAACTTAAATTTAGTTTAGTTTGTGAACAAGAGAATCGGCGCCATTATCATTTGTATTATCTATCAACACTACTAATCCGTCCACTACAACAAACAATGCAAGTAACAATGAAGTTTATCGGATCCGGGACATATTTTGTTCTTATTTTAATAACCAGGGGCAAGTCCCTTGGCAGGAAACCCGTATTTTGCGACGATTAAATATAACTGAATAATAATATATTATTATTATTATTTTCTTTTTGTGTTTGTTTAAATTTGGATAATTGTTATTTTAATAATCCGTCCGCGCGTTTCAAGGAAATGCGCTCCGCCGCGCCTCCAGCGGTGTGCGCTGGGCCTTAGAAATATTTAAATATGCAAGTATCAAATATGCCAAAAAAGAGAAATAAGCGGAATAATAATAATAACCATTATTTCACATCGATATACGATAGGCCTAGGCGTTAAATTATTCTGAGATTTCGATGTCGATTTACATCATTGTGCCGATTGTCGTGACCGCCAATGGCATTATAGCCAAAAGCTTCGACGACAACTTGTCGAAGCTGTCGTTGCGCGATTGGATCAAGGGCCTGATACAAAAGACAGTACTCTTTGATACGGCTCGCATTGTGACGAGGTTCCTGTCTCTGGAGCCCTAACCACCGGTAGCACGGACCCTGCTCCCGACACCGGTGGAGAACTATTTTTTATATTTTTAAATGTTTTTTTTTTTTTTTGTTATTGAAATATTTAAAAATATAATTTATATGTATTTTGTAGAAGAATAAAGGGAATAATAATAATTTATTCATAAAAAGACAACTTTTTGGTCCACATTTTCTGTTAGTATCACTTAAGTATTCACTATGTTAGTTTCAGAGTTGGATAAATATAATCACTATCAAAAATTTAGGTATTCTTACAATAAAAACTAAAATTACAATTATTTTTACAAACAAACTAAGCGTGTTTGTTTTACGCGGCCCGCGCCGCCCGACACCCCGCGAGTTCCTCTCGGTTGCTCTGCGCAAGTACATTCGTCGCGCTACTGTAGAGAATATTGTAATACTGTGGATAAAGTATCGTTTTGTGATATTTACATTGCTTGTTCAGTTAGTTAATGCGACACCATAAGTAGTAGTAAAGGAGCAAGGTATTTACTGGAAAATTAGTTCAGTCGCTGGGATATTTGTAAACAAAAATAACATAATAATATTTGACGATTTGTTGTTTTTCATGATATTAAAGATAAATATTATACACCTAATAAAATACTTTAACTTGTTTAAGGTAAGTGATTCCATGATGCATGAAGTTGTGGTTTTGGCTTCGATTTTTGCAGGAAACCACTGAACAACTCGGCATTTTGATAAAATTGCACGATAACGGTCGAAAGCACAATACGTCACAAGGGCCGGCTCTTTGCATATTACATGATCTAAACGCTCGTTTCGCGGGATCAGGGATACGTTGTGTGTGTAGTGTGTCGCGATCGAGTTCGAGTAACGAGTGCTAAAGATGGCAAATATCCCGTTATTTCATCTAATAATACTAAGTAAATAATTGTTAATTAATTAACAGAATTAAATAAATCTATTCCCATCGCTCATATAATAGGGTAGTTTCCTGGGTAAAAAAATAATAATTCTAATTAGTCCGTCAGTTAGATTATCGAAAAATAATGGACCCATATTTTTTCTGTTGTCAATCAAACAAAAAATGACAAAGATAAAGCGCGTCAAAATTTGGGAGTGGGGGGTCGTGACGTCACGCCGTGCTAAAAAGTGTCGCACGGCGTGACGTCACGACCCCCCACTCCCAAATTTTGACGCGCTTTATCTTTGTCATTTTTTGTTTGATTGACAAAAGAAAAAATAAGGGTCCATTATTTTTCGATAATCTAACTGACGGACTAATTAGAATTTTTTAGGAAACTAGCCTATTGATAATAAACTAACCAGTGTCTCTTATTATAATTTCCCAAGCTGCATCTTTGGTTTCGTTGCATTTGTAGGTATTCAATCGCGTATCCCATAAACACGGAAATTGTCTAACAGTTTCAATGAACTTCTCATCCATTTTGATACGTATGCACCTAGTGACGTAACGAAGACAACTGACACACTGCACGCGAGTCACGCACCGCCCCGCTCCGCACCGCTCCGTACCGCCCCGCTGTCCTCCGCTCTGCACCCCAATGCTCGCTGTCCTCCGCACTGCACCGCCTCGATGTATGAATATCCGCTCAGCTCTGCTCCACCCCGCTCGTACTGTTTCCATTGAAGCGGAGCGGAGATTTCAAGCATAGTCATTGGTCAATTTGTGCACCGCTAAGCTCCTCTCCGCCCAGCTCCGCGTCAGTGGAAACGCAGCTTTATGTTTGGACACACCTATATTGAGCATCATTTCGAACAAGGTACGTAATGTATGTATGAATACTCTAAAATAAGAAGCAGTTTATTAAAATTCAACATTATCCTTAAGTTTGCCGTATGTCATTACTTCCCAGAATTTGATCCTTATTAGGGACACTATTGAATGGTGTAATAATATAGTAAGTGTTTTTTTTTTCAAAATCAACAGGTTCGATTACTGGCTAGAAATATTGATTTAAATGAAATAATGATGCAGTTTTAGTTTTCATCAAAATCGAGCCCGCGACTCCTTTCAGTACTTTTCGCTATTCCTCATAGTTTAGAATTTGGCCATCCACGCCCACTTGGAAAATTCACCCTGTATATCTTAAGCAATTTGTTAAATTTATTATATAAGAAAGGTCCTAGAAAAGAAATAAGTAAAATCTTTTTGAGAAAGCATGTTAGTCTGCGGGTTTATGCAAACCAGATCCTTTCTTCTCTTGTCTGAAGGTACAGGTTTAAAATCTAGTTCAGTGTGTTGAAGTAAAACTATACTTAGAACAAAAAGTTTTCGAACTGTTAGCACCTTGCATGCCATATAAAGCTGGTGTGTGGGAAATCTGAAAGGGCGACGAGTGGCGACTTTTAGAATTGCTCTCTGTGCACGTTCTAGCAGTAGTAAAGTTGATTTTGCGGCACCACCCCAAGAAGTTATGCAGTATGTAATAATAGATTGACACAAAGCCAAGTAAACCTGTATAATTATTTTATAGTCGGCTATGTCCCGTAAATTCTTAAAAATATATATTAATTTACGCACTCTAGTGCATAATAAATCGATGTGTATACGGAAGTTTAGGTTTGTGTCAATCGTGACGCCTAGGTATTTTATGTGGTCAGCTTTAGTTAAAGTGGGACAAGTGCATGCTGTGTCAACGTTTGTATTACAATTGTGCGCGTGAATGTATTGGTTAGTAAGCATCGGGTTAGTATTACTCATTGCAAAAAGAATAAGCTTTGTTTTATCTGAATTTAACGTTAATAGATTGTTTTGCAGCCAATTACACACAATATCAAAACCATTCTGAGCAAGTTCATAGACATCAGCTCTTGATTTACCTGAGAACAGTAGAGCTGTGAAATATTTTATGTGTGGACGCAAGCAACCCGGGTTCCGCACGACATGATTCCACTGTATGGCAGAGTCATCCACTCAGTCACCACTTAAAGGAAGTTACAGAAAATACTAATGAACAAGTATTTTTATTAGGTATTGCAATATTTTTTGTGGGTGTTGTACAGATGCCAGCACATCAACCTACTACAATCTGTCAAATTTCTTTAATAGATTTTCAACTTTATCACTAAAGCATAAGGTTCACAGTTGATTGGGAAAATCTGACAGTTTCGGGTAGGTTGACGTGCTGGCGTCTGTACTATAGGTACACCTTTGCCTAACCCTTCGGGGAAACAAGGCGTGATGTTATGTTTATGTTACAATATTTTGAAGTGAAAACTTCTTTAGCGGCGTTGCACACTTTTTGTAATGGGTAAAAAATGTTAAACTCGCGTCAGGGCATCGCGTCAGGACACGTGACCGTCAGGAGAGATTCCCCCCCCCCCCTCTCTTTCTACGGCGGCGCCAACCGAAGTGAACCAAGTGAGACACGATAATGGATGGATGGATGGATGGATGGATGGATGGATGGATGGATGGATGGATGGATGGATGGATGGATGGATGGATGGATGGATGGATGGATGGATGGATGGATGGATGGATGGATGGATGGATGGATGGAGGGACGGACGGACGGACGGACGGACGGACGGACGGACGGACGGACGGACGGACGGACGGACGGACGGACGGACGGACGGACGGACGGACGGACGGACGGACGGACGGACGGTGGCGGTGACGGTGACGGTGACGGTGTGTATTCGTAAAATTCGTGTATATAAAGTGTTTCAAAAAATGGAAATAGAACAAAGTGCATCGATTAATGAAAAAAGTGACGCAGAAATAGTGAAAAAAAACTTAGTTATATTAATTCAATTAATAATTGATTTATTTCAACGTTAATATTCAAGTTTTCACTTCTGCCGGCACTCCCGGAGTGCAACCCGTCTTTTTTTTGATGAATATTATCCTATGTCCTTTATCATGTTCATTTGTTAGTGTTTGTTGGAAAAATTATTATAATTTTTAGGTGACAGTGGGTATCCACTAAGGAAAACAATGATGACCCCAATCCTCAATACTGTAGATGGTACACCACAACATAATTATTATGTGAAACATGTGACTGAACGCAATACAGTGGAGCGTTGCATAGGCGTGTTAAAAGCACGTTTCCGGTAAAGAGCATTTCTAGGCAATTGTTTTACATACTCAAAAACAGTGACTATTTTTATATCCTCCGTCTAGTCTGGGTCTCAAGCTCAACCCAGACTATCAAATTTTGTCAGATCCATTTGGTTTTTGGTATGGGTGTATAAAAATGGATGTTTTTACCAAAAATATTTGAAAAAAAAAATTTTAGCTCTGAAATGGGGGGTATCATAGGTGATACTACGGGTCTTAATGAAACTAAATCATGTTATACTTTACTTAAATTTTTATTAGTATGAAAATCGTAAAAACAGTTTCGGTTGACATTCAAACATAAAAAAAATTCACATGTTGAACATTTAATGAATGTGAGATTGTTGCAGCCACTCAAGTCTCAACCGGCATTTCGAACGATTTTTTTTTATCATTTTTAACGCACATGGGCAGGTGTTGCGCTTCTTTTAGCCTCTTGGCAATGTAGGCACCACGAGTCTGTGTTTTCTTTGTGATGATGTCGAAGGCGGATCATCTTGTGTTACAGGCAGTACAGGTCTGGGACTTTGGACAAAGCTGTTTCGAGTAAGACGATCAGTGCTGGGGCTAGAACATTGCAGCACTACCGGTGTTACGCCGCCGAAAATCAAATGTTTTGCTAGGTCCATCTTAAAATCTAGGTACTGCATTATATTTTTTCTTGGCAACCCACGTTTAAAGGCTACATTCCGATATTCAATCCAGGCTGCAGCCGCAGCAAAATCGAAGAAGTGAAAGATCGCTCTTACTGTCCACTTGCCAGTTCTTCCACGCATGGCGTATTTTCCGATCACTCTGTCCAAAAGGTCGATTCCTCCCATGTGAGAGTTATATTTTTTTACAGCGACAGGCTGTGGGACATCAAGGTACCGCTGGTCTTTTTTGGACCACCGCCGGCATGTTCCCAAAAGTTGAATAGCGTCCTTAGTTGATGCCAAGTGGATTGGCTTACTATCTAACCACTTGATGACTGCGAGTTTTTTATCTTGCCGCACTACACAATCGTAGCTACCTCGCCCACTTGACTGCAACGATCTGTCACTCTTGAGTAAAGTCTTTGGTCTTCTATTTTGTTGGTTGGGGCGTCGGTACTCTGGTACACGGTTTTTCATTAGCGTGCCCGTTCCGTGGAGTTTCCTTTCTGTTAGCGTTTCCAGCAGCACAATAGAAGTGAAATATCTATCAATATAAATTGAAGATTTTTGTGGCAACGTGTCAGCCAGTTTCAATACAACGCGACCACCTAAGTCAAGTTTTTCAGGCATTGGATACATAGCTGATTTGATCGAAGAACCTTTAGCTTGATAGTGGTAGAGATCAAGAGGAAAGCCGTTAGGATTAGCCATCAATAAAATTTTGATACCTTCAGGATTAGGTTTTCCTTTTACTACTTGCTTGAGTTTGCATTTACCAGTAAACGGTATCATTTGTTCGTCGATTGCCACACATTTCTCTCTTTGATTCTCTCTACACCCTTGTTCTATCCCAGATACAATAGGCCGTATTTTCCAGAATCTATCAACTTCTTTCTCAGCGTCAGTAATTAAGTTATCTTTAACAACCTTTATTGAATGAATTTCTTATTTTAGAAATTTAAGATTTAATAGTTCTAGCATATATTTCAAGAACAGTAAGTTTAAAAAAGTTAATCTATTATGACGTTTATTTAAATGGGTTTGTATAAAAGTAAATTGATTTTTTGCAGGTGTTTGCTTGTAGCACGTGCTTTACATTATAGCCCAACAACTGTAGGCAAGGTTGTAAATGCATGTTGCATATTGCACAATATTGCCAACATGGCAAGAGCACCGTTGCCACCTGATGAAGTTTATGCAGAAGCGCTTCGCTTGCAACAGGTATGTGATCTCTATTCCACTATTTTGGAATATAATGAAGTTGGAATTTTAAATAATACTACTATGTTTAAATATCAACATTTGAATTACTCTTTATTTCTCACACTAAATATTTATTTAACATTATCAAAATTGACTTTCAAGCCAACTGAAAAATCTGAAACCTATATACTACACACATCAAAAGTGTCTAGGGATCAAGCATTTTTATGCGGATTTCTTGAGATTGAGATGTGGCTTTGTAATAAATTTATGATTTTATAAATTTATATGGATCCTTTTTGGTGCATTTCATAATTTGAATCAGGAACTGTGAATCAAATTCGAGTAAAAGATGAAAATCAGCTGTCAATATTTTCCCTATAAAAACATACAACGCATTGAAGACATTATTAGTGCTACTGTTTCCCTACTACTGATTAAAACCAACGTTATTATGGAGCGGCGACGTCATTTAAGCAGGGAAGAAATGCTCAGAGCCGTGGGAATGATAGAAGCTGGTTCCCGGCAACGTACTGTGGCTTTAGCTCTGAATACAAGTCAGAGTGTTATCGGTCGACTTTGGACACGTTACCGAAGCACTGGTACCGTGGCTGAGCGCCATGGAGGACGGTATCGCTGCACCACACGGAGACAAGACCGATACATTCAAATCTTAACTCGAAGAGCTCCAACAATAACCGCCATGATGTTAGCCGTGAGGCTTCATCACTCTTCAGGGAACTTAATTAGCGACCAAACAGTCAGAAACCGCTTGCATGAAGTGAACCTTCATTCCCGAAGACCGCTACGGGTACCACCTATAGCAATGCACAATCGTAGGATTCGATATCAATGGGCTCTTGAACACAGAAATTGGGCAGAAGAACAATGGCGTTTCGTGTGCTTTTCTGATGAGTCTCGTTTTCGTATGACACCGGATACAAGACGTATACGACACTGGAGAACCCCTGGACGCCAACAGCGATTAAAATCCTGCCAGGAAGTCCATCCTTATAGTGGTGGAACCATCATGGTATGGGCGGGTATTTGGATCGGCGGAAGAACTGAGTTGATTTGGATCAGAGGCAACCTCAACGCTCAAATTTATGCTGAGACGATTGTATCAGACGTCATCGTTCCTCTACAAGTGCAAATCGGTCCCTTATTTCAGTTAATGCATGATAATGCACGACCGCACACCGCAAGAGTTGTAAGACAGACTCTCGCCGCAGCTAACATCAATGTCCTGCCCTGGCCTGCTCAGTCGCCAGACTTGAACCCGATTGAGCATGCATGGGATATGCTACAGAGAAGAGCTCTGCCGAATATGGAGGGTATCCAGTCGCAAGAAGACCTTTTTTTGTTGTTGCAACGAACATGGGCGGCCATTCCACAGCGTGATTTGGATGAACTCATTTTGAGTATGCCAAACCGATGTTCTTGTGTTGTTAGTGTTCGCGGTAGAAACACGGATTACTAATTGTTTAAGTTACCCAATAAAATTTTAGAGAAAACTGTTATTTCAGTCTTTTTTTCGAACTTTTGTGTTAGTGGTTCAAATGTCAAAAATCCCTTTATTAGGAAAATGGCAAATTTCTTTATTAATGCAAAGGTGACTTGGTTTATCGTTACTGTGACAAACGAAAACACTTTATTTGATGAATCCTTAAAGAAAATTTTAATTAATATCAATCAGGAGAAAAGTTATTGCAAAAATATATGTTGATCCCTAGACACTTTTGATGTGTGTATATAAAACAAAAAAACATTTTGTCATTTAAATAATAAAACGAATCAATAATCAGTCTTCATAAAAAATTAAACATCTTCAATATTTTAATCATTTGAAAACACGAATTTTACCTTATTTAATAAAAATAATATGTTAATCACTAATCAGTCTTTTAATTCAGGAGGAAAATGATTATGTTGCACCTAATTATCAAGACCATCGAAGGGTGAACCGGGATCTTCTTGAAGGTCGGGCACTGCAGCAGGCTCTTGTTGATCTGTCAACAAGAGCCTGCTGCTGCTGCCTGCTGCTGCTGTGGAGATATGCATAAATTAGCAGGTATGTAATGTAAACCCACCTCAATATTCTAGTGAAGTACGAAAATGCTCTAATTATTACTAAAATTATTTAACTCTTTGTTACAGATCCACAGTATTACAGAAAACAGAGATTTAAAATAAATTAATACTCTTTTTATAAACATTGTTTCATTATTTTAGTCATTTATCATTACAGCCATTTGGAATCCACTGCTGGACATAGACTCCACCTAAAATAGATTTCATTATGGACACGTCGTGCGACGCGTCCGCGGATGCATCCGCGCATAGTGGAGAGGGCGAAATCTGTCGAGATCAGCCTGCGTGTCCGCGTCTGCCTGCGTCCCTGCCGCAATCCGGGATTTGTCGGTTTTTTGGGCACGCATCAAAGGGATCTGCCGAGAAATGCGTCTCGCCTCTTCACTATCGCCGCCTGCCCAGTTGCCGCCGGGCCATCGAGCGCTTCACACGTGTTGACTGTATTGAATAATTATGGCTAGTGCGTGGTCGAAAGAAGAGTCTTTCAAGTTCTATTCTTGTGAATACTAAAGACCACCATCTTCTTCTTTTCCATTTTTTTTTTCACGACTCTTCTTTGGTACACATTGACATAATGGTTGTATGTCGCCATTAAATAAATAGCGGCAGCCGCACTAACCAGGTCCACGTCCATCCTCTTGGGTTGCGTTCGTCACGCTGACATAGACGAAAGTGAAGAGGGCAGACGGATTTCTAGACACACGCGCGCGCGGACGCGTCGCACGACGTGTCCGCGCAAATGGAGAGGGGCCATCAGAGTTACAATCAAGATGTCAAATTCTGGCCAATGTGCTACTACTGATGTGAGGCTACACCTAACACAAACTTTTAAGCTTAGCTGGAGGGGTTATATTAATTATTATAATTGTTATTGTATCGTTTTCAATGCTCCTTAATACTTATTGTGGGTATGTTTGTAGCACACACAATGAGTAGAAGTTTCGATTTTTGGTGAAATCATAAAGATGAATTACCTATAAATCAACAGTAATTATACCTTTTTTGGCACAGATGTCACAAATTGGCCTATAAAGTCCACCACTTTTTCTGTGGTGGAGCTCAGTCGATCAATGGCTGCAGCTAGGTGGTTGTCGCCTGAGCCTGTTTTAAAGTAGCCTCGGCGTTCCTGTATTCAATAGCCTCCAGCCTTGATTGGGCAGCTTCGACAGCTGTATCGTCCCTATCTATAAAAAAAAAAGTTGTTACATCATCAACTTTGACCTGGAATGTGGCGTTAATGGTCAAAACAAATAATTGCAAGATCTTTACTTTCCGCTGCGTAACGCCGTGCAGATCTTTGGCGATGGCGTCGTTTTGGAGGCTGGGTGATGGTGGATGGCCGACCTAAATTTTCCTGTTCCAAGCTGAAAAATAAACAATTACAATGACATTAATCTACATGTTATCCTATTTATTAAAACCCATCTGCAGAAAGTTGTACTGTACCTTATTTCTTGTGTGTCAACATTTTCGACAAGCTCATCTGTGACAATTGTAACAGGCGCTTCATAATTGTCTAATATTCTGTAAAAATAAAAACAATGTTATCAAAATAGTTAAGAAACTAGTTACTTAGGTAAAATGATAAAAGCTAAGCAAATTAAGCACAGAGTATCAAGGTAGTACCACTTACGAGAAAGAATGGTTCTCAAATTGAAAATTAGCACTAATAGTAGCACTAGCAGGCACCACAGGAAGCGGGATAGTTGGGTATTTAACAAAAAAAAAAACATACAGTTAATAAAACAAAGCAAGCAAGTCAACAAAATGTGATAGTGAACAAATAAATAATATAGATAAGCATGCCAAAAAAAAAGACGGGTTGCACTCCGGGAGTGCAGGCAGAAGTGAAAACTTGAATATTAACGTTGAAATAAATCAATTATGAATTGAATTAATATTATAACTAATTTTTTTCACTATTAATGCGTCACTTTTTTCATTAATCGATGCACTTTGTTCAATTTCCATATTTTAAACACTTTATATACACGAATTTTACGAATACACAGCAGTGTGGCTACTACACAGACGGTCGAGCCATCAGCTGTCCATCCATCCATCCACATCGACGTCCACCATCACCGTCACCGTTACCGTCACCGTCACCGTCCCCGTCACCGTCCCCGTCACCGTCACCGTCACCGTCACCGTCCGTCCGTCCGTCCGTCCGTCCGTCCATCCGTCCATCCATCCATCTATCCATCCATCCATCCATTATCGTGTCTCACTTGGTTCACTTCGGTTGGCGCCGCCGTAGAAAGAGGGGGGGGGGGGAATCTCTCCTGACGGTCACGTGTCCTGACGCGAGTTTAACATTTTTTCCCCATTACAAAAAGTGTGCAACGCCGCCGCCGCTAAAGAAGTTTTCACTTCAAAAAAAGTATAAGTACTTCAAACTTGTTATCAAATTAGTTTTGTTAACAAGTTAGAAGTACTTCTTAATGTGCAATACAACAGTTAAGAATGATAAAAGATAAAACCAATGTTCTAATGCTTACAGTGAGTGATTTGTGTCGGACACCTGGAAGTGGCTCTCCTACATCTCGCCCTAATATTGTATACAAGCGCTCCTGGAGTGGGCTTAGTGAAATTTTTTTTGCAGGACCACCACCTTATATGCAAGATAGACAATTATTACTATATGCTTCCCACTATAATTCTGCAAGGCTGCTAAAAGAAAAGTATTGGAATTAGACATGTGTAAGTAATGCGAGTTGTAATATTCCTGGGTTAATAAAACACGCTTTGACATATTATTCAGGTGAAGTAGTATATACGTCCAGCGCACGTCCGCTCTCGCTCACGGTTAGCGCTCGACTGACCGCGCGTCGCCCAGGCGCATACACTACATCCCTTCTTTATTTTATAAATAATTAAGTTACAATAACTTAAACAATAATATTAACAATGAAATAACATAATAGATTTAGTAATATATAAACTAGTGAATCAGGCATACAACATTATATTATCAACAAAGTAACAGACAGATAATCATTTTAATTGCATAAAGGTATATTGCAATAATTTAGTCCTCATTGTTCAATGACCCTGTGTCCTTATTATAATTGTCCACAACTTGCCAAGAATCATTAATTTTCTTTAAATGTACTATCTTCCGACGATACTCTTTACCTGTTTCATCGTTCCGTACATGAATGTTACCATCGGTGACTCCCGTCACTTTTCCCCTATTCCTAAATTAGAATCAGTAGCTCTTCTTTTTCTATCCCCATATTCTTTCTTTCTTTTTAATGGATGCCCATGCGTCCAATTTAATGGATGCCCATGCGATCAATTTAATGCATGCCTATCTACCACGCGTAAACAGTGCGTACTGGTAATGTCACATATCTTCGAAGTATTGGTTCTCAGACATGCCGGTTTCCTCACGGTGTTTTCCTTCACCGTTGATGAACAGTGGTGGTGAGTGTGATAATACACAAAATGCCTGCCTGGTTTCGAACCCACGACCTTAGTCCGGTTATACCACCACCACTGTCGTGCTGAAATGAAATGCTATAACTATGTGTACGTACGTATGACACGGTGAGTGACCTGTTTCCGTCACTGTTTTTAAATTTAACTCACACTGACTTGACACAATTTAACATGTTTGGTAAACAATAATTATTTAGATCTTTTGAACACAACTTCAAATTCACACGAGGCCAATAATTGCACCACGCAGAGTGCATGCGAGTGTTTTCATTCTCTTCTATTATTTTATTTCTGTTATTTTTGTTGTGCCCTTACACTTTTTAACGAATATAATATGTCTTTCTTCGTTTCTTTCCATATTCAAGAGCCTATCTTTAAACTCACAGCTTGTATTACTATGTATATTATGGTCCCAACAGTTGCCATGGAACTTGAACTTTATCATGAAAGTATGACATTAAGTTTGTGTTACCAAAACTTGATAATTATCTGAGATTTTGAATTCAACATACAGAATTTTCTAATTACTCGGTTGATTAAAACTTCCGAGCAGTAGGTGAGCTTCCAATATTGCGATATAACTAGGTAAACTGTGTACCTATTACAGTACTAAGTTATCTCTAAACATGCGCGTATTGTAGTTATTCTTCCTTCCCTCAATTTTTTTTTCAACCATAATTGATTTAGAAGAAGATATTATAAGAGTCAACGCGAACGTTTTAGGATTAAAGTTAATTCAGTAGTATCATTACTTTTAACAACTTCAATACCACTTGACAACATTTCCGGTAGGTAGTTCAAGAAGTTTAATTGGACAAAATGTACATTGAATCATCAAAAATCATATCAATTGTATAATCGTATCATGTTCCAGAATACTGGGTAAAGCTGCATCCTACCCAACTTACCTACTATAACAACTGTACAATTATTAATTACGTCTAAAAACCCAAGCCATAATATAAAAATGTTTCCTTGAAATGTTTGCATATTCAGTAAGACATTGAAATTAGTTCAAACTTGGAGTATTTTTATAATTATATAGATCTGTATACCTATTACCTACTGTGTAAGCAATACTTATACGCCTTGCAAGGCAACACATGGTGACACAACATATTTTTTGATTTTATACTATCATGTACCACTATGGTATACTAAACTTAATCTGCCTTAGCGACCCATTCGCCAAAAATGCAAACAAACATAAATCAATGAAAAAGCAACTTCAATTCCTACACAACAAAGTTCAGCTTACTCCACAACCTCAAACACTTTCACAACTCCCTCCTTAGTGCCAGTCACTCTGAAATCAACCCAATTTCCACTAAAACAAAGTTGATAATTGTTCAACTTGAAATTGGGTGGGGGTGCGCACTTTTGCTATAATTATTTGTAAGTACAAATACATACATTTTAATTTAAATTTGAACTAGGTAATCTTCCAGCAGTTCATGCTGATTCCTAATGTGACAAAAAATACATAAGATGGTGCAGATCTCATAATAAAGGCTTCAATACTTTCACACAGATCATTGTAATACTGGTAACAGGACCTCACAGAGGGCAGTATTACCAAGTTTATGATAAAATAAGAATTATAATCTCATAACCCAACATCATACCTGTTCCCACCGGAGGGCCAGACAGAGATATAGAGTATTGTATAATTAACTTACTTTAGCCGGTCCTGGCCAGATCCCATGCAACAGGGAGAGCGCGTCTACAGCCATACATTTTGCACAAATACTGACTAAGGCCGACATCGCCACCAAGAAATTCCTGATGGAAAAACCCCATAACATTGGTGCCACCTAGGCATCGAACCTAGGACCCCACAATCAGCAGTACCGCTTGCAACCACTAGACCACAAATTATAATGATTAGTTAATATAATTGAGGCGTATAGTTGCAAAACCCCCTAAAAGACTTTTTTTTATAAATTAACTTTTTTACATCAACGGACAGTATTTCAAATTCTCTTTGAAATAAGAAAAAAAAATCTTAGCAAAACCCACTATAGGCGTACAAATTTACAAGGGCTAATTCGTGTTTAGTAGCAAAAACCGCTATAACGACATGTGTCACTTTCAAACGGCCCTAAAACCAAATACACCAATCAGAGCGCTTCATTCATTCGTTCGCAGTATGGCGATTTCTGTTGTTGAGTGGTGAATTACGTGCGGTAATATTGTGTTTTTAGTAATAAATAATGGAGGAATTAATGCAAAATGTTCAAAAATCGGAACTTGGCAAATCCAGGAAACGTCCTGTTATAAAAGCTAAGTGGAAACGAGAGGTAGCACGTGAAAAAAGGTATGTTGAATTTTTACTAGTTTGCACGTTCTGTTAGTATTAGGATGGTGTTATACAAACCTGCGATAGTAGCACTAATAAAAAAAGCTTTTATAATATTATTTTATTGAATTTCATTAGGAAAAGATAAATGATAGGTATTTAGAAAGTATATATTTGCAAGATTGTATTAGTTCTTTGTTTAGTGAGTCGAGTTTTAATTTTAATTTGTTTCGTTCAGGTACAAGCCTGCGGGTTTTCCAACATATCCTTCATGTAATCACAACCAAAAGGCATTTAAATGTAAGGAACTAACTATGCAAATGATTAGAAAATTTTACGAGAAATTCTACGAATGTTCCACCAAAATTACCCAAGACAATTTTATTTTAAATTTTTGCTCAGTACAAGAAGCAAAACGTATTAAAAATGAAAGCAATCGAACAAAGGCTATAAAATACTACATTTTAGGTAATAAAGGTGCCAAAGTGCCAGTGTGTCAGAAAACATTTATGGGTGTTCTGTTAGTTAAGAAAGATCGAATACAAGGTGTTCTAAAACGATTTCATGAAAGTGGGGGACAAATGCCTCAAGAAAATCGGGGCGGGGATAGAAAATCTGACAAGTTTATTGCTAGAAAATTGTCTGTTCAGAGGTTCATTGAATCATTTAAAGGCCAAGAGAGTCACTATTGCCGATCTAAAAATATGAATAGATTGTATCTTTCGTCAGAACTAAATATACGCAAAATGTGGCGCATGTATGACCAATCTCATGAACCGGACTTACAAGTAAAACAAAATTTTTTCAGAAAAATCTTTAACCAATGCTATAATATCGGGTTTGGAACACCAAGAACCGACGTATGTTCAACGTGTACAGAGATTGGTGAACGTTTAAAAACAGAAACAGATACGTCAAAAAAAAATCAATTAATTATTGAAAAACGTATTCACAGATTGAAATACAAAGCCTTTTACAGCATACTGCGGGAAGAAGTTGATGGGCTTTTGACAATTTCTTTTGACTGCCAGAAAAATCAAGCACTTCCTAAATTACCGGATCAGTCTGCTTATTATAGCAGACAATTTAGTTTCTACCACTTCGCTATAGTAGCAGGGAACTCGAAGGCAAAATTGACGCCAAATAATGTTTATTCCTATTACTGGGACGATACAACCCACGCAAAAGGCAGTAATGAAATAGTGCTGTATACCACTTTCTGCAAAATATTAATATGACTGACAATATTAAGGTATTAAGAATAATATCAGATGGATGTTCTGGACAGAACAAGAATACCGGCATGATCTCAATGCTCGGTAAATGGCTTTACTCAGAATCGCCAAGGCACCTTAAAAGAATCGAATTGATTTACCCCATTGTTGGTCACTCATTTATTCCCCCAGACAGGGTATTCGCCAAAATTGAAAAGGTTTTAAAAACTAAAGAAGTCATTACATCACCAGCTGAATATGTGTCCGTATTGCAAGAGCATACAAAATGTACAGATTTAGCATCAATTCCTGTATATGACTGGAAGACTAGTTATCAAAATATTATAAAGCCTACTACTAGTTGGCATTTTGCTTTCATGAAGAGTAAACGAGTTTTTATTAGGTCCTTACATATGAAATTGGCGTTTTTTGTACTGGCCACTTTAATCACGAATTTCTCCTCTTTGGTAAGGAATTCCAAATTCAAATTTGTACAGCTATTTACTCATGTATTTGTGCTTCGATGACCGTCATTCATTTGTTTTTTTTCTTCTGTTTTTTCTGTTTGCGTCACTCATTTTACAAAATGGAAAATTTAAAATATCGCATTATTTACGAGTACGAGTTCCGCCGTGGCACTAGTGCTGCGGAAACGACTCGAAGGGTGAATGATGTGTATGGCGGTCATGTTGCAAAAGAAAACACAGTTCGTTTTTGGTTCCAACGTTTTCGTTCTGGAAATTTCGACCTGCAGAACAAGCCCCGTGGACGGCCTGAGACCCAAGTTGATAATGGAGAATTGAAGGCTATTGTGGAAGCGGACCCATCGCAAACCACGTCCGAGTTAGCTGCAGGCTTCGATGTTAGTGATAAAACTGTTTTAATTCACTTGAAGCAAATTGGGAAGATTAAAAAGCTTGAAAGGTGGGTACCTCACGAATTGACTGAAGCAAACCGGCAAACGCGCGTCGACTGCTGCGTTACATTACTGAAATTGGAATGTCTTAGACATCCTCCGTACTCCCCGGACCTTGCTCCAACAGATTACCATTTTTTTCGCAATTTGGATAACTTTTTGCAAGGGAAAAAATTCAACTCCGATGGGGCAGTCCAAATCGCCTTCAAAGATTTTATTGATTCCCGTCCGACTGGTTTTTTTAGTAAAGGGATCAATGAACTACCTATAAGATGGCAAAAGTGCATTGAAAACAATGGTTCATACTTTGATTAATTAAATATTAGGTCCTTACATATGAAATTGGCGTTTTGTATGGAAGGAACAAAAAGTCGAATATTTTTTAATATAATATATTTAATTAATCAAAGTATGAACCATTGTTTTCAATGCACTTTTGCCATCTTAAAGGTAGTTCATTGATCCCTTTACTAAAAAAACCAGTCGGACGGGAATCAATAAAATCTTTGAAGGCGATTTGGACTGCCCCATCGGAGTTGAATTTTTTCCCTTGCAAAAAGTTATCCAAATTGCGAAAAAAATGGTAATCTGTTGGAGCAAGGTCCGGGGAGTACGGAGGATGTCTAAGACATTCCAATTTCAGTAATGTAACGCAGCAGTCGACGCGCGTTTGCCGGTTTGCTTCAGTCAATTCGTGAGGTACCCACCTTTCAAGCTTTTTAATCTTCCCAATTTGCTTCAAGTGAATTAAAACAGTTTTATCACTAACATCGAAGCCTGCAGCTAACTCGGACGTGGTTTGCGATGGGTCCGCTTCCACAATAGCCTTCAATTCTTCATTATCAACTTGGGTCTCAGGCCGTCCACGGGGCTTGTTCTGCAGGTCGAAATTTCCAGAACGAAAACGTTGGAACCAAAAACGAACTGTGTTTTCTTTTGCAACATGACCGCCATACACATCATTCACCCTTCGAGTCGTTTCCGCAGCACTAGTGCCACGGCGGAACTCGTACTCGTAAATAATGCAATATTTTAAATTTTCCATTTTGTAAAATGAGTGACGCAAACAGAAAAAACAGAAGAAAAAAAACAAATGAATGACGGTCATCGAAGCACAAATACATGAGTAAATAGCTGTACAAATTTGAATTTGGAATTCCTTACCAAAGAGGAGAAATTCGTGATTAAAGTGGCCAGTACAAAAAACGCCAATTTCATATGTAAGGACCTAATATATTATATTAAAAAATATTCGACTTTTTGTTCCTTCCATACAAAACGCCAATTTCATATGTAAGGACCTAATATTACCCGGACTAAGACTGAAAATGTATTTGTGCAAGGAGAAGTTAATTATCGGGCAGAAAACAATACAAAAATGACGATTACCAAGAAAGAAAAAAAAATTACTATGGTACACCCTAATATCATTCAACCTAATAAAATAATTCCTAATGCTGCCAAATTACACGATGTTTTGAAATTATTAAAAACCCATTTCGGTGATAATTGGGAAACCTTGGACATATTATTTTTTTATAAAAAAATTTAAGAAAGAGCACAAGAACAACCGGAAAATATGATTGAAAATCCTGAAAGCAATGACCATAACACGTCTGACTTGCGTGAGCCTGGATTTGCGGAAAATAATAACTATGTGTAATATTTCAACTAAGCAAAAATAAAAACTTTTAATTTCTTTTATACACACTTCTTGTTTTATTACACTTAATAAAACTAACCACCACCGTTCTTTGTTAACAACAAACTATGCATAAACCCATCCAAGTTTAATTTTAATGTTGCTTGCAAAGTCCCCTAAAACGTAACGAGTCAACATCAAAACCCACTATAATGAATTATGAGTTTCAAAATCCACTATAATGAAACAATTATAATTAACCCTCTTTTTTCTAAGACTATATTGACAGTTCCATTTTTTTCTTTGGTGTTATCGTGCGTCCTTTCGTAAAAATGTTAACAGGTACAATTAGTACTGTGCATTATTAAGTAATGAAGTAAAAAAAATACTTCCTCATTTTTTTCCGAGAATCATTTTAGGGGGTTTTGCAACTATACGTCAAAAATGTACGGGCAATAGCACCGCACACTGAGATGTAGTACGTAGATGGACGAATCACACGGGATGTGTACAGGAAATAAAATCACTGTTATGTGTCCGTAAATGATTGACCATTTATTAGGTAAAACATTAAAATATATAATACCTAAAGTAGGTGATTTGTGGCGGGCGTAATCGCCTAGTCAGCGAAGGTACATAAATCGGTGAATTAGCAACCGCTTGTTCAGGTAAAAACTAAAACAATTAATATCATGTGGCGATGCTCGTACACGCCTCATATATTGAGATAATGAAAATCTTAACAGCTAGACACTCTCACAGCCACATTTATGTGGGTACTTATAATTATCTATGTGGGAATATGTATTTAATCTTTATTTTTTTCCTCAAATCAACAAGTCTACATTTTTCTGTGTTTTGGTCTATCAAATGTTCGTCTTCATTTGTAAAGTTACATTTTTCAGCCTGATTCCAACCTCAATAGAAACTTTTCGAATTTTTCACCTTCTTCCTGCTGCATGAGCCGGAAAAGGTATCTTTCATAAATATGGCTTTGCTTTAGGGCAAAATAATCGTTAAGTTTTCCAAGTGCAATTTTATACACATCTATCATTTTATCATCTCCATTTATTATAACATCAGAAAAAGAGGCTCGCAGAAGCAGGAGTACGAAACCTTTTATTTTCAAGTTAAGTTCAAACAATTTTAATAATAATGTACGTGCTTTTTTTAAGTAACAATGTATGGCATACAATAAAGCATATTCTATCCATCTACTCGTCACGATGCTTGGACAGCTACTTGAAATAAAACAAATTTTAGTAACAATCAGTGTATTAAAAACAACTTTATATAAACACGTGCTGCCACAACTTATGAAGGGAATAGGTAACATTTTAGATTTGGTAAAGTTATAGTGACATGAAAACGTTCCCGGTACTGTCCGCCTCTGCTTCTTTTAGATTTTAAACATTGACACGACAATATTTTATGTAAAAACTAAATAATATTAAATGAAAGCCTTGTAATTTCAGAAGGTAGATAGGTTAAATAAGCACAATTAAGTGTGACTGCTGTTATTTAAATTGATTATATTTAACTCCACATCAGTCTTGACTGTAATAATGTTTGTTGTACTTTTATTACAAAGTGCGCCCCTAAAAGAGCCTTTTTTAACTTCTGTCTAATGCTATAGTAAACGGAGTATAAGTCTTTGCCATCATCATCTTTACCTTCCTCTGCATGGGCCCCGGGCAAATTGTAGTAAATCTCCTGTAGTGCTAATCCACCAACATGAAGAAGGGTAGCTCGCTTTTTATTACGGGAATCAATATTAGCAGCTAAAATATAAATTTCGAGGGCCCGTTTCCATTTCTCCCATCGGGTACAAACCGATGTCGTGTCACCCTCACAATCGAAGTGATCTAAAGTTGTCAGCATTGAAGTTGCGTGAGTCATTTTTTTTTTTTTTTTTTTTTGCGACCTGTGACAGCATTTTGAGACTCGTATGCGTGGCCTTTTATCTTTTATATAGATAACGGTAACACTACTGCATAGCCTTAGGGTACTTGTTAGTATTTGCGTGCCGACTAGAGCATTTCGGATTCAGCATGACCTTTGACGTAAGCGTAACTATGACTTAACTAAATATACTAAATAACTTTATTCAATAACGTTAATTTACTATTATTATTAAAATTGACTGATAAATAACCTTTATCTATTAACAAATTAGGTTTACTAACTGGTTAGCAACAAGTATGCTAGCATTGCTAGTAATTAAGCCATTATTGATGCTTACACTAACGTTTACCGGTCTTTTCTCACATTTATTCTTTAGGCATGGTCGTATGTGCGAAAAGTATTTGCGTGACCTTGATATTTCTGTGTCGAAATGCAAACAATTGATCGTAGCAAAACCAGTGATCTGATTAGAATAGTATCTACTGATTTTGATTTATATTTACAATAAGTGGGTATGTAGGTTGTTTACAACGTATGTCAAGATTTATCAAAATAATTCTTTATTATTTTTTATTTAAAATAAGAAGCGTGCGAACTCAATTATCTTGTTATTTAAATGAAAGAACTTACTCAATAATAATAATCAACAATAATTTAATGTTTGCATTACAGCACATTTAAAATAATTGCGTACTTTTCAGGCATGGCCCTTTCTTTTGTTGTAAACAACACTCACTGCATGGCCTTTGTAACATTTACGCTTATCAGTTGTTTACATCAATCGAAGCAGAATTTATTTTGAGGCAACTAAGTAATCATTAAGCTGTAAACATCTACCTTGGTAGGTAGCGATTTATTTACGTGTAGGTAGGTAGGTACAGCGTGACTACGTTCTGTTTTCATTTTAGTATCCAAACTACTAACGATCCTTATCGAAATATGGTCGCTTAATTGATCGTAAACAACTTTCAACGTGCATTATTTTTCAGCGTGCATTCTTCCCCTTTTTTTGGTAAATGTTTTCAGTGCCTACTTGCTTTTATCCTCGTCGCCACTTGTAATATTCCTGGGTTAATAAAACACGCTTTGACATATTATTCAGGTGAAGTAGTATATACGTCCAGCGCACGTCCGCTCTCGCTCACGGTTAGCGCTCGACTGACCGCGCGTCGCCCAGGCGCAGGGTTGCCAGATGTGATTTTTTATTTTTCCCCAGATTTGAAATAATTTTTCTCCAAAATGATACAAATTTTCTAAGTTTTACCCAAAGGCAAAAAGTTTGCAATTTTAACCATTACGGAACCATTTTTGATGACAAATTTTTAATGAAGTAAATTTGTCATCAAATTATTTTAATTGAATTAATAAAGTCTACCTACTATGTCGATGTCGGTAATTATGTCGATGTTATCATCAACATAATTATAAAAGGGCATGGGCATGGCACGCTCTTTGATTGAAACTAAATGGACATTAGTACTGTAGTAAGCAGATTTTATTAATTAGCCATCAAGCTAATTATTTCCACTATAAAAATCAGTTTGGACTTCAAGCTTCTACTTACTAAAGTAATATACCATGATGCATGCACATCGTTTTCTTTGGTGTCTATGTATAGAGGTACACACGACGACATATTATTTTATCAAACTATGGCATAATACTCGATTCAATTAATAAGCCCAGGCTATACATTTCCAGTTTTAGCTGACCTCGCATTGTATAGGCTTTCGCACAGTTAGAAATCAGTTTATACTGGAAATGTGTAGCTTGATATGTCGTCGTGTGTACTCTAATGGAATAATTACTATCGCCAATGTCTTTCTGACTAACTATAAAAAATACCCAAAATTCTCCATGATTTTTTTCCTCTCTCCAAACATTTCTCCAAATATTTCAATTCTCCAAAATTTCTTCAGGAGCCAAATTTTTACCCAAAATTGCGAAAAAATACCCAATCTGGTAACCCTGCCCAGGCGCATACACTACACGAGTGATGCATCGCGCGTAATATCACCCGAGCGCGTACTGTAACATGACATATTACTCGACTAAAATAAGCATCACACCATTACACTAAACATTACGCGAGCGAGCGGTAACAGCGCGCTACTCCGCGCTAGCACGAACCGAGCCCTGCCGATTACTCCCGAACGCATCGCATCGGCAATGTTCGGTTTATATCGGAAGTCCGGAACTAGACGAGTGCGATTTCGTATTTCGTCCGGTCAGATGACTTAGTTGGTTTTTTAAAACTCTATTTTTATAACGAAAGGGTTTACATTTCCTTGACACCACCACAGGTCGTAGGTAAATACTTTTCTTAGAATTCGAAATGCAATGCGAAATGCAAATATTGGGATGTTTTTTTATTTAAGTAGTTTGTTTACTATCGCGGTCAAGGACGCGTCTTTATTGAAATATTAAATTTATAAATTAAATAAGTATCTCAAATGTGTGATAGTGAGTGAGTAATGTGTGATAGTGTGATAGTGATATGTATAGGTAATTACTTAAAGGTATAAGTGTACCTATAGATAAACAGGATTGGACTGTGAAATTGTGAACATTAAATGTGATAAACTGTAAATTAATAAAGACATTGGATTGTGAATGTGTTTCTGAACACTAAAACAGTAAAACTAAATGTGGTTAACTGTAAATACTAAATAAATAAGTAAAAACATTAGACTGTAAATGCTGAACACTAAAATATAAATGTGCTATACCTACTCTAAATAAAGACATGATCTATGCCTATGTGTTTAAGATAAGTTCTTATACATAAATGTAAATAATTATATAATAAGGAACATTTTAGCTTGTAGTTTAGCTTTTCGTTTTATTAGTTACCCATTATGGCAAGTAAGAGAAAATATAGCCCTCTCTGGAATCACTTCGATGAAGTTGAGCCCAGCAAAAAGGCGAAATGCGGTTATTGTTCCCGTATATTGTCAGTTTCGTCCAGCTCGATAGGAAGTTTAAGCCGGCATATGAAAGCCATTCACCCCACGATCCAGATTAACAGCAGCAGACAAACAGCAACGGTTGCAACTAGAGCCCGTGTTTCGGACAGCGATACGGACAATGTTCAGGTACCACAACCTTCATGCAGTACACAAGCTGATACAGCTACTACTGAATTATTGGTTACACAGAGGCAGGAGACAGGTCACCAGGTACCTACAATGGCAGATTATGTTCAAACAAAAAAGTGTCTTCCTAGAATCCGCATTCAGCAGCTTGACGAGCAGTTAGTTCGGATGATAGCAAAAGGCTACCACGCTCTTCGCATGGTCGACGAAGTTGAGTTTAGGAAGTTTGTCGAAATGCTAAACCCTGGCTATACTTTACCAACTCGGAAATAAAATATTAGAAAAAGTAAAAGAACAAATAAAAAAAGCTGCCGCTATATGCATTACCACGGACGCCTGGACATCGTCTGTGCAAGATGGATACGTGGCGTTAACTGCGCACTTTATTGAAAGTGAAACACACAAATTATGTACAGTAATGATTGGATGCGTGGAGTTCAACGAGAGACATACTAGCATAAATTTAAAAAACTTTTTAGAAACAAAATTTTCAGAGTGGGGCATAAATCAGTATGTTAATGTGATCGTCAGCGATAATGCTGCAAACATTTTAAGTGCCGTACGATTAGGCGGCTGGCGCTCTTTGTCTTGTTACGCGCACACCATCAACTTAATCGTGCAGTCTAGTATGGACGCAATATCTGACACAAAACGTAAGGTTAAAGACATCATTGAATATTTCCACCGTAGCGCTCCCGCAAAAAAAAAATTGGCCGAGATTCAAGAGCAAATGCATATTGCGCCGTTGAAACTGAAACAAGACGTGGTTACTCGTTGGAATTCTACTTACGACTCACTGCAAAGATTACTTAAAATAAAGGAAGCACTTATCGCTACCCTCGCGATAATGCGCCCTGATATAAGCCTATCTTACGAAGACTGGCAGACGATTGAGAAGGCGACAGATTTACTAAAACCTTTTTACGAGATAACTCTTGATATCTCTGGTGAAACATACGTTTCTGCATCAAAATATATAGTTTTTTGTAAAATAATTAACCGGGCTTTAAATAAGTACGTGCCTGGTAACGATCAAAAAATTCAGCAAATGCATAATTTACTTAAAAGTCAGATGCAACATAGATTTGGAGAAGTGGAAAAAAATACACTCCTTTGCGAGGCCACTTTATTGGATCCTCGTTTTAAGAAAAGCGGATTTAATAACCCCCGCAATTTTGATAGAGCTGCTTCAGATTTAAAATTAAGGATTGGCTCAGATCGAACACAGTTTCCGCAGGAATCAGCTGTAGAAGAACCAGTTCCTCCTCAACCGAAAACTGGGTCCATATGGGATGATTTTGATGAAGAGATTGCAACTCTTGTTCCTCAAAACCCTACTGCAGCCGGTATTGTGGAATTTGACAAATATATGGAGGAACCACTAATTAAAAGGCAAGAAGATCCACTGTTGTGGTGGAAAGATCGGAAGGGCGTGTATCCGCGATTGTATAAGTACATGCTGAAACGCCTCAATATTACAGCCACTTCAGTACCTTGCGAGCGTGTGTTCTCGAAAGCTGGGTTAATTTTAAATGAGAGACGGACACGACTCAAGACAAAAAAATTATCAGAATTAATATTTATTAGCTGCAATTAAACATCAATTTAAAAAAATAGAAATTGTATATAAAAAAAAGAAAAAAAAATGTTCATAAAAAATGTATAATTATACATAAAAATTTGCATAATTATTTAACTTTTATTATAAAAACGTGTAATCATTGTACATAAAGTTGATTTTTAAATACGCCAATATTCATGGGTCCTTGACTCCTTTCACTTATATAGATACATTTAATCCCACGCCTAAGAGTAAGATAAGAATATTGCCAGTCCTAAGCCTGGAAACCCGTTATTTGTTGATTTAGGGTATAAGTATGAAGGAAAATCAACTTTGTATCATTTGTATTTGTATATTTAAATCATAGTGAGTAAATCACACTGTTACAATGCTCTGTTACTATACTATTTCAATAACATGTCCTATTACACTAGAATATTGCATTACATTAGGTATAACACGCGATGGTGTGCTATCACATGGCGCTACATCATAACATCACGCGTGATGTTTGAAGTGATGGTGAAATGTAATATTACTCGGCACGAAATGTAATGACATATAACATTACTTCGTGATGCACTGTTTTGCGCATGTCTAATTGGAATTGGTTACCTGATGCACTTATTTCACTCTTCTGTGATTTAATTTTCTTTAAAGTTTTACTTTTATATTCATTGTAGAACTAAAAAAAGTACAAAAATTACAATAATGATAGGTACATTTTATAATGCATATTTATTACAAAATAATACTGTATTTAGGTACTTACTGTGCGCCATTCTGCCGGCGTTTTATTGGGGCAATCCACCGATATCGAATTTAAAATTTGGGCGCACTCCATCCAATATCGTTTGGCTAAACTTCGCCCTTCATTGGTGCGGCTGCAGTAGCCAAGCGCCAGGTCTTGGTGATTTTCCATAAAATCAAGTAGAGCCGTTTGTTCTAATAGCACCATTTTAGCAAAATATAATCAAAACACTCAAATGAAAATAAATAACTAAAACACCGGCCGTTAGAAATAAGAAGTTGGTTAAAAACTGAAGTAATGTCACATTTGACTTTGACAGCTAAACAGATAAAATATTATTGAGAAATTTAATGTTTTTGCTATTTACGAACTTCTTACTACTTCAGATTGCATATAACACTAATAAATAATATGTAAAAATATATATAAATGAAATCTGGCAAGAATAAATGTTTAAAGGACATGTCCAGTTTCTGCCCTCTGGTAATTCTGGTATAGATAAAAATTCATGATTTAAGGTTTTTCAGTAAGATTTAAAAATTTAGATTTAAATTACTATGGATTAATTAATTCAGTATTACTTGCGTAACATAATTCTCAAAAAAACAGTACTCAATCGTAGCTTCCGCTTTGCCATTTTAAACGGGAAGTACTAAAAATGTTTTTGACGTTCCATTGTATCCCGTAATTATCTTTAAATAGTGTGAGCAATAATTATAAGCCGCTTATTTTAGATGAAAGGAATATATTAACGTATTTGCGTATAAAATACGACAATATTACTAAAATATTTTTGTGTACACATCAAACGTGTTTTTCTTCGGATACCCACTTCCTAACATGAAGGTAAGTATTTATTACTTTTTTGACATGGCATTGACATTTATTTTTTGGCTGTCAGTTCCAAGTTGCGTGTATGCGTTCCTTGCTTACTATGCGATTATTTTCTGTTATGGATATTTTCTTTAAACGACCATTGCTGTTCTACACGGAGTGACATCATCTAGACACGGTGACTATTGCTATACTTATAGGATTCTGCTTTTCCTTTCGGTTTGGATATTATGATGAGGTGCATCGCTGTGCTGCGGATTCGCAGACATATCGTGTCAAGGCTGGCGTTACCCCTGCAAGTGGGCCTTGCTCGATGGTTACCAAATCAGGCAGGCGTCTATACTACGGCAGTCGCGTAAACCATGCAGGAAAGGCAGTACATTGAGCAGTTGTGTTATAATTTAAAATACAATGACATGTCTTATTGTTCCAGCTCCCATTAGATGGATACGCAAGTATCACGATTGTTATAATTTATTAAACACCGAAGCTGCTGACAATGAGAGATTACTAGGTCATACAATGGTCTGCCACGTCATGACGCTAGTATGGTATCTTGGCTGGGCAAGGCATCAAAACAACGTGCTAACACCAGCTACATTTTTGGACAATGTTTTGGTGTCTCTAGAAGACGTTTAATTTTTTTATCATTTTATTTAAGAATGTACCTATCTACAATAAAGTAATTTGTTTTGCAATAAATACATACATAGTTTTATTTATTATAATCCCAATTCAGTATCAACAAGTACTTACATATAAATAATATTATGGGTATTGAAGATAGAAACCAAAATACGGAATTAAAGATGAAGCAATATAATATTATGTGCATTTATGTGACAAACAATAGGTGCTTAACATTTTTGTTACACAAATAGAAATATCCAAAAAACTGTAGAATATGATCTCAGACCAACAAAATGTTTCATTTACCTCACAAAGACATACCACCAATTAGTACCTATATTCGCTCACAGATGTCATTATACTAAAACAAGCTAAGAAAAATCCCTAGCGTATAATCCTTATTTTGACCAGCTTACGCAAGATCCTGACTCCTGAAACTTATTAATTAATAAACTATAAAATACGACGATTATAATAATATATAACAATCATTACTGAACATTTTCTTTGATTGCCTAGACATTGGCCCATTGCTCCACCAGACATGTCCTTTAGTAGTAGTTTTTCGAAAATCATTAATTCTACTAACGGGTTTTATAATAGTGGCAATACGACAATGTCATTCTATCACGATTCCTCCAATGTCATTCTATCACGATATCTCCCGTTCCGCCCAAGGGCGGGAGATGTCATTGGATGATTTTTACCCACCGGGAAAAAAAATGCATAATAAATTAAATCACACCGACTGCTGGTGTAACCACGCACAGTGGAATGAATGTTTGGTAGGTAAGTATAATAGTGAATATTAAAAATTCAATGACAAAAGCAGATTGAGAAATATAGGCAAGTAAATAAGTACCTAGGTGTCCTTTTTTAGTAAGTAGGTAGACGGCAGAACAGGTTAGGTATCTTTTTTATTTATTTTAGTATATTTATTGCTTTACTTTGTTAGAAATTTCACACCAGCCAGGTATTCCAAGATGGGAATGTTTTATCGGACTGCCGAAGGAAAAGGGCGTTTGTATGTCTGTAAATACCTACACTACAACATTCTTTTTAGTGTATGCGAAATATAAATATAGTTCGTTCAGAATAAGTAACTGAATCGAATCTAATATTTTTTTACCATTTTATATTTCGTCCTAAAAATATTTAAAAACAAGTTACAACTAGCATAGGTATACGTAATCATAAGGGGCGCAACACAGGTCATGCTGCGCGGCACAAGACGCGCATGGCGCGAACGTGCCACGTGGTGACAGTTTTTTTAGGCTAAGTTCATATGACCGCGCGGAGCCGCGCGGTAAGAGCATTCACATGACGGCAAATGTATGCGCGGCAGTCTGGCATCAACATTGCTTAAGAATGGACGTGGAGGAGGCAATTTGCTTATGGATTTTAAACCGAAGGCTGAGACGTCGCAGAAGAAGACAAAGACGATACTGGGTGCATCCCGTTTTAAGTGAAAGACTTTCTTCAAGCCTGTACATTACTTTGTATCCCGACCTGAGACTACATGAAGAAAAATTTTTTAACTACTTCAGGATGTCTGTTGCATCTTTTGATTTTTTATATGATTGTGTTGAGAACGATTTAAAACCCAGTGAAGATGCTATTAGATATTGCATATCACCAAAAGAAAAACTCATAGTAACAATACGGTAAGTTAATTCTTTATTAAAAGAAACAATCACTAAACAAAAATCTTTGAAACGAGAAATCAAATACGAGACTTTCCAGCAAATTATATTTTAATTATTATTATTGAATAAATCCAGTTCTTGAGAATCTTCGTATGACCCGGGTGATGTTACTTGTGAAAAATTTGTGGGAGGTGAAGTGTAGGAACTAGTTGTATAACCATATTGTGTTGAAGCTTCTCTATCAGAATACTGCATTGAGTCTCTATATTGAGGACTTCTGAATGAAGTTGAATAGTTTCTTGGCTGCTGTTCTGAATTATATGAAGTAGACGGGTAGTTAATGTCTCCAAATGACTGTGCTTCTGCGGATTGGTAGCGCTGTAATAAATTATACATTTCAATTTTCAACTTCAAGCGCCTTTTTTCGGAAACTTTTTTTATTTCCTTAACCAATGAAAGACAAAATAACTTATCTTCATCATCTTCTTCTTTTTTTTCTGTTACATTTTTATTACGAGCATCTATACTCCTTTCTAAAATATTTGCGAAATGCTCATCGGCTGGGTTCAGTTTATATTTCTTTCTGGGCAAATGTTCAATTGAAGATGATTTAACGTTGTTCGAATCAACATTTTCTGATGTTTCCACTAAGTCAAGGCTATTATCAGTTACTTTTTTTTGGACAACTTGTTTAAGGAATCCTAATCTTTTAAAATATCCATATGAAGATGTTGAAGCTCCAGAACCAGATTTCAAATTTTTATTTTTTTTAAATTCTTTAACGTAGGCATCTCTTAAATTTTTCCATTTTTTCTGCAAAAATGATCCTAAAACAACAAAAAAATATTTATGTTGCAGGTATTTAGCCAGTGGTTGTTCATTAGCAGAGCTGCAGTATGGTTATAAAATTGGCAAATCTACGTTATCAGCTATAATTCAGCAAGTGTGCCAAGTTTTATGGAGAAACTTAAGAGCTATGGTCATGAGCCCACCAACTACAGATATGTGGATAGAAATATCTAAACAATTTGCCAATATAGCCCATTTTCCAAATTGTATTGGCGCTTTGGATGGCAAACATGTTCGTTTAATTCAGCCACCACACTCAGGATCAATGTATTACAATTACAAACACTTTTTCTCGTTAGTTTTAATGGCTTTGTGCGATTCTAACTATTGCTTTATATGGGTAGACATTGGAGCTTACGGAAAAGACAGTGACTCGGGTGTTTTTAAGGAAACGTCGTTTTACAAAAAACTATCAGAAAATTTGTTAAACATTCCTGAGCCAAGATCTATCACCGATAATGAGAACAATGCATTTAAATTACCATACGTAATTGTAGCTGACGAAGCCTTCGGTATGACTAAAAATCTGATGAGACCATATGGAGGTAAAATGTTGTCGAAAGAAAAAAAAATATTTAACTACCGTCTTTCTTTAGCACGAAGGTATGTTGAATGCACATTTGGAATAATGTGTAACAAATGGCGAATTTTGCACCGGCCAATAGACGTCAAGATAGATTTTGCCAATGATATCGTCAAAGCCATTTGTGTTTTACATAACTTTGTTAGGACAAGAGATGGTATAAAATCCGAGGACATGAATTGTCCAGCGCCATTACCTGACATAAATCCCACTAACACTGGACGTCCAATTCATGAAGCAGATAATGTTCGAACTAAATTAACGAATTACTTTGTAAGTGAAGGTAAATTAGATTGGCAAGAAAAATATATATAACTCTTATATAATATTATACATACCGCACCTTTAAAGTAAAACCGTTACTAAACGAAAATTTTCATGAATTGAGTTATCAATGCCATCTATGTAAAATATACGTAAACTACAACATAAACTTGTCATTTTTGTAAAATATTGTATTTTACGCCATCTAGCGGAAAATTAAGGCGTTACTAAACCGAGTTATGATCGGCTCGCGAAATACAATATTGTGTCTATCAATGAACATGTTCGTAAATAGTCATAACAGAAGTTTAAAGTATTTATGTATTAGTTTATTTATAGTTATAATATTAATATTATGTATTCTACATATGTTATGGGCCATAGTTGCCTGAAATAAAGGTATTATTATTATTATATTATTAAAGTAACAGTGTTATTACCTATTTGGATAAACACGGCTGTATGTCACAGAAACGAAAAGTGTTTCAATTTGTTTAAACACAGTTTTTGTTTAAAATTATTAATGGTAAAGTGTTACTGGTGTTACTATAATAATATAAATCAAAATAAATAATACTGTAAATGAAATTATAATACTTTCGTAAATCACGTGTCATAATGTAAACAGAGATCTATAATAAGACCTCATTAAATGTCTTAAAGAACCCTGCACTCAGATTTTATTGACAAAAAAACGGTGATTTTTTTCTAATATTGGCTCTCCTGTAAAATTTTGTAATTTCATTTAATAACGGTTTTACTTTAAAGGTGCGTACGATTGTAACTTACCCAAGTTTTTCTTTTTTTCTTCAGAATCATTATTATTAGCGATGCGCGATGGCGAGAGGTTTTATTCGATTGTTCGAACATCTCGATGGTTCTCGATTGTTTCGACTTGAACTCGAGTCCGACTCGGTCTGTTTAAGCTGTATTGCGACTGGCGCATGGCGCGTTCATTCGAGAGTTGTTCATCGATGGTTTAGTTTCGCGAGTTCTTGACTTGCGTTATGATTGCGAATCCAAACTAATTCTTTCAACAAGAGCAATCGAAAATACTTGTAAACAGTTTTACACAATTTGCATTCCACTGATGTCACTTTACCGTTTACCAATTGTTTATTAAAAAACTCCCACACTATTGATTTTTTAAAACTTCGTGGCATTTTAATGAATTTAAATACTAGTTAAAATTAAAACAGTGCAAAGTAATCGTCGTCGTAAGTAAAGGTAAACATTCACAAATTACGCGCGGCTCGGTCGACTCGAGTCATCGAATGTGGCACGCTCTCACCTCTAACTAACATGCACCTCGGGTTGATGCATGCAATCGAGTATCGACTGACTTCGGTGACCGAGCGACTCGAGCGAGACTCGGTGAGTGAGAGTGATGAATGACTGATTCGAACAGTCGAAAACTAGCGGTCGATTCCATTGACTCGAGACAATCGAAAAACATCTCGATTGTTTTGTTGAACGGCGAGTCGATGGTTGACTCGATGGTTTATTTTAACGACTCCGATTCTTTCGATTGTAAAAACATCTCGGAATCGCCCATCATTAATTATTATTGCAGAAAATTAAAACTAATTCTTCCCAAGATCTTCTTTTTATTATTTTATTCGAATATTCCTTGGAGTTAATATTCCAGATAGCTTCTCTTTTTTCAATCTCGTCGATAAGCAAATCGATGGATACAATGTCGTCTTCTTCGGTGATCATTTTTTCTTCAATCTATGCGTCTATCCGTCTCAACACGCGCGGATCAACTGAACAGGTCGGTACAAGTTTGTAGAACTTGAACCGCGCGGTTCCTCGCGGTTCAAGAACTAGCGCGCGGGTCGGAGCGCGACGCGCGGTACCGCGCGGTGATGTAAACAATACTAGCTGTTTACTTCGATCTTGTACCGCGCGGTCGAAGGTTCCGCGCGGCTCCGCGCGGTCATATGAACTTAGCCTTATTCATGATAAAGTTTTGAAAATTTTGTAGGTATATAATATTTGATTTGATTCTTTACATAAAAATACTACACATATTTGGGGTTTGCTTAAACTAAAAGTAATGTATTTATTTGTGCCGATCTGCAAGCTAAACGATTTGTCGTATTTTATTTAACATTTATTATGCGATGTGGTTAGATTGATATTAACCGGTTGAATGCCGTAATTACAGACACAATTAAAAAGCCATTGTGTCTCGTGTAGATCTACGTTCCGGCATACGAAAGGTTAATTGTGTGATCTAAACAGCGAAAAACCCAAATAAACAAAAACCGGTTTTATAACTGAATCACATCAGACATCGATCGCTAATTGATTCATGTAGAACTGCAGGTAACATAACCATACCTGAATCAGAAGACAGCTCAAGTGATGAAACGCTACATTCAGAAGACCCACAGAATTTACCAATAATTGCCGCCCCTCCTTTAATAGACCCCAAAGCGTCTACTCCAGATTTATCCGATGCTGAAGATTCGAATTGTGATACTAAATCTGATCTAATAATTGTCAACACTGAAGATGACGTTCATGAATGTTATATGTTTTCATCAGTTGTAGCGAAAACTTTATGCAAAATTGAAAGAATTAGACGCCATGAGTGTATGCACGAAATATTGCACTTATTAATGGAGAATTGTAAAAAAGGAGATTAGAAGATATTTTACGTTTAATAGCAAATTTCTTAAAATGAAAACTATGATAGTAAAACAACCATTAAATCAACCAAAACATGTTTTATTCATATGACTACTCAATCAATACTCGTTTAACTCAACAAAAACAATTATAAAAAATCAACTTAATTATTTTTATAATCATATAAAAGACACAATTGACGTATATTCTATAACTCAGTAACTATTGCTCTAGTTTATGAATAGTAATAAAGCAAATAAGTAGTGAGTTAAACAGTTGTTTATAAAATATGTGGATTTTTTTTGTTTAAACTGACCTCGGATTAGATTTTAAGATAACTTAAATCCTCGTAACTTCTATTACGTAGGTATTGGTAAAAGAGAGAGATACCAATGGCTGGCGATTATTGTTATAATTGACTAAGAGGATAATGATACATTTAATCAATTATAGTCTCCAAGGCTTTAAGAAAAAAAAAGAAATATATATAAAAGTTAAAAATGTGATTAATCAAACAAATCCTGATTACATCTAATCACCATAATGTTTTCTAGAGTACTTTGACTCAAGTTTGATCTAAGGGGTGATAAAATAAATTTCACTGCAGAGAAAGTTCTTTCGACGGAGACTTGTGTTGCTGGAGCTGCCAGTACGCATAGTGCTAGTTCCGATAATTCTGATGTGGATTTATTATTCCAGTATTGGAGGATGTTTTCTGTACTTGGTAGCCTTGGGATTTTCCTGATTTCTGTTAAAGCAATGCCCATTGCTCTGCTACCATGTTGACGCTCTAAACCTCTTTGCAATGCTGTTGCACGCAGTATCTTTTCTGCGAATGATTCATTGGCACTTTGCCCACTACTGCAACTAGCGATAGCTTCATCGTTGATTTCGGAATCTTCAATTGCAGTAGACTCGATTGGGTGTTTTATTTTGTTCATTTGTTGCAAAGTTTCCAGCAAGAACTTTTGAGCCTTTTCAGCTTCTGCATCGGACAAGACAATATTTAGTCTAGTATCCATATACAGAGCTTCCAGCAAAAGCTTTGAATTTAATAAATTCACTTCCCTCGCTTTCATGCATTGTAACATGGTTTGGCTTATTTGTGTGTGACACTGCTCTAAATGACCTTTGCATGTCAGCCACTGTATAAAAAAATCACCAAGAGTCAACTGTTCTTTCTGCAACATCATAGTGGTGTCATAAAGTGGTTTCAAACATTTTACTAAATCATCTATTATTTCCCAGCTAGACTCGACAAACAGATTTTAAAGTTACTAATCTTACCAACATATTATAGTCAAACCTGGATAAGCGAGAGTTCAAGGGAACACAATCTCATTCTCTCTTATAGAGGTTTCTCACTAACCCGAGTTTCTCGCTAATGCAGGTATATGGGTAGTGTTTCTCTCTTATAGGGGTACGCAGCAAGAACAAGTCACAGCAACTACGAATGTAGTAAATATGTAATATTATAAAATTATTAATACAAAAACAATGGTAGGAAGTTCCATGAAAGTAAGAATGAGTCATAAAATAGCAGATGTTAAATTTGTAAATAAAGCTCGACTGTCGCTTATAGAGGTATAGATAAGTAGCAGTCTCACTTACGGAGGTCTATGAGGGAAAAACGAATCTCTCTTACAGAGGTTTCTGTTTCTCGCTAATAGAGGTTTTGGGAGCTTAAAATGACGGGTCCTGGCTATTACTCTCGCTTATAGAGTTTTCTCACTTATCCAGGTTTGACTGTATATGTCGAAGACCATCGGGTAGGACAATCTAGTATTGGTTTTTTTAAATTTGCTTGCCTTAAGACATTTCTAATTGTTGGCGTTCTTAATATCTTGACAATTGCTCGGGCATTATGCAGTACACGTTGAATATCTGAGTTCGCTTGCAACCCATCTTTTATAGCCAATTGCAGTGTGTGTGCTGCGCAAAGCATAGTTCTTAGCTTAAAAGAAGATTCGCTATGTTCATTTAAAGCTGACATTAGATTATCAAATTGTACTTCATGGTTTGAAGTTAATATATTTTCTGTATCTGAAATGTCGTCTCCTTCATCTTCTGATTCAATACGAGGGTCTTCATCTGTTTGAATAACATCGTATGAACCACCCATGAGAGTAGCCATTTTTTTGAAATTACTTCCATTATCTGTAGTTATGCTATATATTTGTGAGAGGTCTATTCTATACTGAGCTAAAACGTTCAAAAGGGTTTCTTTTAAAAATTCTCCGGTTTGACTCCTGTAGACTTCCTCTGTCGCTAAAGTGCGTATGGTTATAATGCCGTTTTTAATATATTGCACATTTATGCCTATAAATGCACGGTCCAAATAGGTAGCTGAATCTAATTTTAAACATATGAGCTTGTTTCTTAATTCTTTTGAAATTTTCAGTTTAATTTCGTATGCTTTGTCAGCAATCATAGATTTTATATTTTGTACATTGATTGTATTAGCTTGGTCCTTATCTTGTATAGCAAAACCAATAATATCTTGGAAAGCTTTGTCTTCTAATAATTGAAATGTCTGCCGTGGACAGTCACAAGTTTTAAACAGTTTACCTTAATAATATCAACAGCGGTGTCTTTTCTTTTTTGACTTACGTGAGGAATATTTTCTTTATTTACTGAAAGAACATCTTTAAATTGCTCTATGTTTAACAGACATATGGTTCTTTAAATTAGTAGCATGGTGACCCTGAAACAAAATATGTAGGTATGTAATTTTATTAATGAATCTACTAGTAAGTATTACAGAAAGGGAATATTTGATTTTTTTATTGTTTGTCATAGTACTTATACAATTTTATTCAATTACGTTATGCCTATTTTAGGGTGAGATTCGATTAACTGTGATGTAATTGTTAGAAAATATTACGCGATGAATATTTATTTTACCTAGGGTTCAAATAACTTATTACCGACACTATAATGCAGTCGATCAGCTTTGCGTCACATAAATCACAATGACAACCTAGACATCAGATTGTCAGCTTGATAAGCAGTTTAAGCAACAACGGTAACTTACAGCTCAGTTAGGTAAAGTTAGAGCTATGATTCGAACTCGGATCCGATGCTTCCAATCGAATCAGAGAAATAGCGCTCCAAAAAAGACTTAATATTTGCTATTTATGCTAGATATTGCCGGTATGTTCAATCCAATTCGATGGTACAAGCAGCACAAACATTACCATATAAATAAGTAAGTAGGTATTACGACTACTACTGCGGGCCTATTATTCACAGATTCACAGTAGCAGTGCGCAAACGCTCAATAAAGCGCAAGTCGTGTAGGTAAGCAACAGAGCCGCTGAGCGCTACATCCAAGCTAAGGGTAAGGGCCAAAATTTGATTGGCACGCGGTGCCGTTCCACTGTGCAGCGAGCAAAAATGGCAAAAAATTAGTACGAAATATCGTAAGAGATGCAAAAATCCATTCACCAAAATGCAGTACTTAAGTAATAAAATCTATTACCGAAAATGAAGTAAGTATTTCTGTTTCGGCACCATTTTTTTTTTCGTACCAAAGCTATTCCTGTTTCGGCACCAATAGACATGTTAGCTTTGTGCAGAATGTGGACCGCGCCAAGCAAACATACCTATCGGTACCGAAACAGGAATACTTCCCGAAAATATTTGGATTTTTTTTTGGATTTAACTTTTTTATATTAATAATAATAATTAAGCAAGGCTACCAATAATACTTTCATACACGGTAAATCATACCTTTTGAATATAAAATTAATTACTTAAACAATGAAAAGTTATATATTCACTATATTGTAGGTAGGTAAATTTTTTTTTCATTCTCTCGTAGGTACCTGAACAGTCATATTTTTTATTACGTAGGTACCTACCTATTTTGATAAGATTCAAGATTATTTATTTGTCAAAACATGAGTACACATACAGAGCATGCAAGTTGTTGAGATAAATTATAATTTCGGACCAGTCATGTTTGGCCTTAGGCCGCTTGTATTCGTCCGTTTTTTTCACCGGACAACGGACCGTTTGTTTTCGCCGGATTCGCGGTGGTGTATGGTTTATAATGAATGTGTGCACATGCATCGGACAGAGATCCGGCGAACAATTTACGCCGGATACACCGTCGCCTCCCCTCGGCGCAACGGATGCCGGACGAAAAACGGACGTATACAAGCGGCCTTAGTGGCGTACAAATATTTAAATGTCAGTGAATTAACTATTTAATTGATAAATTATTTCATAAGAACAAAGCAGTAAGTATGTCATTTAAAAGCAAACAAGAAAAAATACAATATATTATGGTCAAAATTACGTTAAAGTTATTATATGTCAATTTAAATCAATAAAGAAAAAAAAATACAATACATGGCTAAAATTATTAAATGTCAATTTAAAGCAAAAGAGAAAAAATACAATATGATCAAAATTACGTAATAAATACTAAATGTCAACTCAAAACATTGGTCATAGCATTAATAGTTTGCTTTAGATTCAGATTATGTCAAAGATGCACTGATAACATGGGTTCTACATGGCATTAAAAGTTATAGTTTATAGTTATAGATAGTTCAATTGGATATTCTCCTTACAAAGCAAATACTTAAATAAATAAATAAAAGTAGGTAGGTACTTACCTTTATTTTAACACTGCATAAATTACATTTACTATAATTCGTTTCCTCGTCGAATGTAAAATATCGGTGAATAACATCCTTCTTAGTTTTTGGCATACTCAATCAGATCACTCTATAAGTTTACGTATAAAAGTAAAAACAGATAGGTAGGTACTTAATTATGCTACTTATGTATGTGATAATTGTGAGATCAAACCAACTTAAAGTTGTACTAAGTACCTACGACAAACGACGACCAATTCGTAAAAACACTCACAGTTGAACAAGTACTGACGGTGAAATGCGCTAGAATCAAAATAATATTTTTAATATGATTAACGTCGAACATTAATTGTCAATATTAAAAACAGCATTATGCAACAATAATAAGGCTCAAAATTCAATGCATCCTGCGCGGTGCCTACTTAGAGTCACGTCGGAACACGATTAAAGACCGCGTGGTAGTTATCTCTGTCACTTTCTTGTGGATGTTTTTATACTAAAATGCACCTTACGTCGGAACCGGTTCTTATAGGCTGATTAACCCTATAATACAGGTTAACCTTTATTGTGGGGTTTTTCACCTAATCCTAAAAATTAACCCGGTTAAAACCCTCATACGGATTAACCTTTCGGTCCCTGGTTGAAACCTGCAAACTCCTGCAACTCTGGGACCAAAAAATTTCGCAACATATCGCAATAACGGTCACTATTCACATTAATTGCTCGGCCTCGTTGATCTTCATGAAAATAAGGACCAATTGAGGGGTACAGATGCAAAACCGCCTCTGTTCACTTTTTGCGATTTTGAGCTAGAGACCAAAACGCTATAGTTTCTAGTAGAATTGCTTAATGTACAATCTAAAGAACAATGTCAGATGTCATGGACAGTGAAAATTCTTACGTTTTTTTGTGTAGTTTAATGTCAAAAGCTTTTCTGTAATATCCACTTTTACACTGAACTTCTACTGAAGAAGTTATTCAAACATTTTAAATTAGAGGTTATTGTTGCTCTATCACGCGTCTGATAGCATCTTCTCTTTCTGAACTGTTATTTAAGGCGTGAGACTTTACACGATGCAATGAATGACCGCAACCAATACAAAGATTTCGATGCACAATTGATTCAGTTGGCGCATTGCTACTTGTTGGATTACTTGTTTGTTTAATTAATAACCAACAGTAATGACAAACAACACTGTCATTTGGAATCTAAAACCAACAAAATACGGTTGTGTTGCAAATTAACATTTAGCTTAGTTAAGACAGTTGACATTCCATTTAATAAAAATCGTACTTTACCTCAGAAAGTGAAGTCCATTGCCATAACAATGAATGGACATCGTCAGATTCAACTAAATGCCGTTCCATCCGGAACACATTTATACCACAATTAATACAACGTAGTTGATGGTACATTGTCACAAAATGTGTGGTATGAATATAACACAATAAGTCGATAACGCAAACGCAGATGAATTCGAGAAGGAAACAAACGTACACTTAGAAAAACACCGACAACAACAACATGTTTTAACTGGCGCGCGCGATTTTGACAGAACTGCAAAAACTTTTTTTTTTTTAATGGCGAACTGCTGGTTGCCAGTACAAGGCGATTAAGTTATCGAATACAGATCAGGAAAATCGATTTCTTGAATTTCGTTCTTATATTCTTTAAAAAATAATAAATGTATTTTAATAAACACGACGAACGTATTATTTAGATAAAAAATAATAATAATAAAAGACAATTGTAAGGTGGTAAATAAAAACTAAAGAGTAAATCGCTTTAATTATTTAGAATAATCGATTACAGTGGCAGAACAGGTAACTACCTGACACTTTTTTATTTAAAAAAAAGTAAAACCTGGAATTCAAGAACATGATTAGTAGAATGATTACTTATTAAAATGATTATCTTTTTGAACAGTTCTCGAAAAGAAATAAATATTTTTTTAGAAGTTGGAATTTTATATTTAAATTGTTGTAGGTAAAAACTTCGTGTCCGTGTGAATTTAGTTTTAAAAGTTGTGTAAGCCGAAATCTGACATTGTTCTTTACCAACTAAATACTGTAGTTTGTTTAAAATTGGATAGAGGCGGTTTTGAAATTCATCAATGGATAGAGGCGCTTCTGTCACTCGGTGTTCTTAATAGAAGCGCTTTTGCAGTTAATTGAAACTTCATGCAATATTATGTAAAAGGGAGACATGCAAAATATTTTATTAGCTTATATGGTAGATATATTGAAATAAAACGAAAGATTCATACAAATAAGGAAGTGTCACTTATTTAATCATTAAAATCAAATACTCATGCCTACTTCTTCTAAGTGTTCACATAATTATGTCCTCGTTTAGCTCATCGCCACCAACATCGGGAATTGTTTCAAGAGCGTTTTTATAGAATGAAAGTTGTTCCTCTGCTTTCCAGTTATCACCAAAATGTTTCGATAACAACTTATCAACGTCATTGAGCTTCAATGCACTGACATTCACCTGTAAAGGTGGTACATCTCGAATATTGTAATCACTCAGATAATGTGGTCACACCCCGTTTCATTACACTTTTTGCAACACCAAGATCTGTTTTATAGTTTACTTCACCTCGCAATAAAAAACGGTCTGACCTGTTTTTAACTCTCGACAAATAGTACCTTTTGCATTCTGCAAAACGGAAGTGGTATTGACGGTCTTGACGCAGAACGTCACTTTCGCAAAATGTCATCCTGAAAAATTTGGTCACTTTCGCATAATGTCATTTTCGCAAAACGTCATTTTCTCAAAACGTCATTTTCTCAAAACGTCATTTTCTCACAATGTCACTTTCGCAAAACGTCATTTTCGCAGAATGTCATTCAAGCTATTTTTTTTTTTCAGGAGAGACCTAATACTAACACTACAGAATCGGGTAAGTAATTAAGTAAGGAGCAGCCAGTGCTGCGCCTCCCACTTATAGAATTTGGTTCCTCTTCACCCTTTTCACGACCACTGTCGGGTTCAACAGTTCAGTAACTAGTGGGTTTGGATGCAAGGTTAGGCGTGTGGTTCCTTGTACCGCTCGATTTCATAGTTTACTGTTGGCATTTGTAGATAGTCGTGGATGTCGTCGTTCCTAGCAAACCAAGGTGCGTTAACTATGGATCTTAGGATACCATTTGGACTCTTTGTAGGCAGAGTATGATGGTTTTGCTGGCAGCATTAGATCCCGTAGGTCCTTAAAGTATTGTTTATTTTTATATAGTTGCAAAAAAAATATTTTACACATTACTTCAGGTAATGTCAATGATTGGCGGTCTTTCTTCTATCTTTGATTCGGTTATCCCAATAGCGGCTTTCTTTCTAGACTCGAAAAATTACACAAGGTGTCTCATTACATTACACACCATTTTTTTAGCATAATAATTATAATAACCAGTTACATGATAGATCATTTTAAGCACATATGCATATAGTTATGTATGTAATAAAAATTTGATTGATGATTTTGTGTATTTTTAATAAATTACTTACCCGATTCTACAGTGTTACTATTAGGTCTCTCCCGATAAAAAAATGGCTTGAATGACATTCTGAGAAAATGACGTTTTGCGAAAGTGACATTATGCTAAAGTGACCAAATTTTTCACGGTGACATTTTGCGAAAGTGACGTTCTGCGTCAAGACCGTATTGACCAGGTGCTTTCATTGTTTCACTGGCGAAACTTTTCCAATCTTTTACTGGCACATCTGTACCCAGATGATTAATAATGCCGTAATTGGAAAATATTTCATGATACTCTGTGGGATTGATGATTTGCTCCTTATTTTTAATTTATTTTTCAATGAGCCTGAAAATTCAATCAGCGGGCATAAAAGAATGTCCAGGAACAGGGAAAACTAGCTCAACTCTAGTGATTTCTTTTGGGGCAGCGGTGGTTAACCAATACGCACACATTGCTATCATCGTGCTATTTTTGTTCTGTGATCCACAGCCATCCGCCATAATCCGAAGTTTAAGTTCGTTTGTGTCAACAAGTGATAAACTGCCGATGCTATCTCATTCGATGACTTAGCGTGAACGTTTTCGGTCCACGTGTAGATGCGTACATTTTGTTTAGGAAACTTATTTGTTGATGTTCCAATGACAATGGTAAAATTGTAGATGTATAGCTGCCTACTGTAATAAGCAGCTTGATCTGCCACTTTTGGTAACGCCTGGTTCTTTTGACAATCAAAGGATATTGTGAAGGTTCTGTCGTCATACTCCCGCAACATTATGAAAAACATTTTAGCTTTCAGCTTGTGAATTCGTAACGCAGCCATGAGCTGGACTTTTGCAGCTTAATTTTTTTCGATTTTAAGTTTTTCCTTTAACTCCAAGCATTTCGAGCAGACATCTGTGCTTGGGGTTTTAAAACCGATATTGTAATGCTTCTTGCTTTTCCTCGTAAATCTTCCACATTTTTTTAATGTTTAAATCGGATGGGACATATTTTCTTGTAGAAGTTACAGACCTACAGTAGTGTGATTCAATACATTTAAATGTCTCAATAAATCTCATTACGTTTTCTTTTTTCCTTAAATTTTTCCTCGATATCCTATCACCACCTCGATTTTCTTTTGGAAACTCCCCGGTTAGCAAAAATTTTTTTGAAATGTTTCTTAGTCTGTGCACACCAACGTTAAGAATATTTGCAAGTCTTGTGGCAAACTTGTAACAATTTGTATGGTTTTACGTATGTTCTTATAAAACTTTGTATATGTTAAGGAGGCAGCACGTTGTCCCACTTTACGATGTCGCTGTACAGGTGAATGTATTTTCATATATTTTAACATAAAGTTATCCTGATAAACTTTATCAGGATTTGAATAAAAGGTTTGGTGAAATTTTCGAATATCCTGTGGATTCAAATTATTACACTTCAGCTTATCGGAGTTAAGTTTGCATGCCCTAATTTGATTAATATTTGGCGGTTTTAACGATGAATACCTGAAATGAAATAAAAAATATGAATTACCACTACACAATCTCGATAAGACACTGCTAAGAACCTTCTCAACAATGTGCTCAACAACACGCACTACCTACCTATGCTAAACTTATTTTAAACACCCTGTCGGAAATTAACGAATGAACACACTTTAAAAATAAAATAAAATCCTGTATTACATACCTACAAAGTAAAATGTGATCGTTCTAAAGGTAATTCACAATAGGTAATGATTGTTTACATTCGTTCAAAACATAAAAAGTACCTATTTTATATCTTGGTTATGTTCTGTATTATTGATTCATTCACAGCTCAATACAGGGCATTAGAAACATACCTCTCACGCTTTTTCACATTGCGTTTCCATTGCGATTTGTTACGGATCCTCTTCCTTGCTGCATTACCTTCGACAGGGGCAATATTAATTTCCATTTTCACACTTTTTTCCACACACAATTAAATTAAAACTAACATGCAGTTCACAAAAACAATAGCCGGGCGCCATTAAATCTCTCAACAACATGCTAAGCTGTCATTGGTCGAGCCTCGACAGGGTCGCTTTTGCATCCAATGTTTTGAATAGAGTCGGTTTTGCACTTAAGCAAGTATTTCAAGGGACTTTTTGTATAGGATAGAGGCGACTTTGCTCACTTCTGTTTTAGTACAATGCAAAATGAAATAATAAAGAATGTTGCCACATGAAAACATCGCATGACGATAATTTGTGACAGAGGCGGTTTTGAATCTAGACCCCTCAATTATGCCTTTAGCAGACATAGCGGCCCAAACAACGACCTTTGGGCTATGCAGGGGTCGTTCATGCTTTCGTCTCGGATTCTCCACTGCCCAGTACCGACAATTCTGCTTATTAACATGACCATTCAGGTGAAAATTTGCTTCGTCACTGAACAGTATGTTGTTAAAGTTGTTAAATCGCTGCAGCATTTCGTTCGCAAAATTCAGTCGATTAGCATAGTCCGTATCCTTCAATTCTTGAACCAACTGAATTTTATAGGCTTTTGAATGAAAGTCTTTCTTTAAAATCGAATGTAAAGACGATTTTTTGATGTTCAACGCTTGGCTTCGCTTTCGGATGGATAAAGACGGATTTTGACGAACCGACGCCTCAACTTCTTTAATTGTTTCTTCATCGCGAACTGAACGAGGACGACCAGTTTTGAATTTTAACTGTCGCACCTGTATTCTCGAACATCCTGATCCATTTCCTAATGCTATCGTCACTTGGCGCGTGGCGTGTACGATATTCCGCACGATAGAGACGTTGAGCAGTCACTATTGAATCACCATTACGATAATACGCTCGTACGCAAAATGCGCGATGCGTCCCCGAGTACTGTTCCATCGTGACTAAAACTCCACAAAATGGCGGACGCCACGAACCCCCTGCACCCTTTAGACGCCCCGTTTCGAATATGGCGCGAAAACAAATACCCGATACCCTTTCTGGACACCTTGTATTACGACTACATTACGAGACCACTGACCGACCAATGATCGACCATTATGAATTGGCAGATTACGAACTTTTAGCAAAATGACAATGGGATCGTGTTGGTATGATGATTTTTTTTTTAAATAGCAGACTTGGGGCCCAGATTATATTCAAAATTTAGCGGAGGTGGTAAAAAAGGTTCCACCAGAAAACATTTGGAATTACGACGAAACGAATTTATGTGATGACCCTGGGCAAAAAAAGATTCTGACGAGAAGAGGCATCAAATACCCCGAAATTATAAGAGATACATCCAAAAGTTCTACATCGATCATGTTTGCTGGAAGTGCTGAAGGAGAATTACTTCCGCCATACGTCGTCTACAAATCTAAGCAGCAGTGGAATACTTGGACAGAAAATGGGCCGAAAAATACTCGCTACAATTGTAGTCGCTACAATTGTAGTATGTATGTAAGGAAAAATTTACATCTTTTTAGTAAAAGAGGTGAAAGACATAATTATAGTACTAGAAATAGGGACCTATTAGTTCAACCAGGATTTAGACTAGCTAAAGTAGACTCATCTTTTATGGGGTACTGTTTAAAATGTTATAATAAAATACCTCCCCACATTCTTCAACTGAATGAGACAAAATTCAAGTCTTGTATTAAACGCACACTATGCAGACAGGCATATTATAAGTTAGGGGATTACATCGCTGATAAAAATGCCTGGCTCAATGCTGGTCCTGCTCCACAACCACAACTATTTGATTAACACTTAAAAATGCTGTTGGAGCTGCTGAAGATTGTAAGTCTATCTTTGCATTGTATAAATTCAATCTCCTAGTATTGTATAATTGCATAGCACATGTTGAGTACTATGTACATACTATAAAGCTACCATTTACTGGGTACGTCTTTCATTGACTGAATGTGCCCTGGCGGCTGAGAGTATGTCATGCTCACTCAAATGTCTCGCTGATGGCGGCGCATGTGTTGGATCATTTAGCTCCCTTCAAAATGGTTGAGCTGAATGGTGCTAATTCATGCGTCATGTTCGTGAACGGGCGCCGTCAGTAGGGACTGGTCATCTCTTTGCTGCCATGGCTTATTTTATTTTAATTTAATATTTGAATTGTTGTTTTTTCTCATCTTTTCATTATGGACGCTTTTAACGTTCTGCATCGTTCTCACATGTATAATTTTTAACGTGAATGATGTAACCAAGACTTTGTAACCATATTATTTTGATTTAAAAGAGTGTCCATGGAGTTTCTTGCCCGTTCTTCTCCATAGGTACCTACGCTTTGGAATGGGCAACTAGCTTCATCTTTCTGACTGACCGACCCCTTGACAATTCAAAAGTGCCTGTAATTGGTTTAATTGAAATAAATGCTTTGAGTTTGAGTTTGAGTTTGAGTCCTGGTTGGTTTGACATGAACATATTCAATGACTGGTTTTTCGCACTTGTACTGCCAAAGCTCAAAAAACAGGAAGGCCCTAAAGTCCTCATAGGCGACAATCTATCGTCACATATTTCGGTGGATGTTCTTAAAGCTTGCAAAGAGAATAACATAAGGTTCGTGTGTCTTCCTCCGAATAGCACCCACTTGACGCAACCTCTCGATGTCGCTTTCTTTCATCCCATGAAAGTTGCATGGCGGAAAATTCTAACAAAATATAAAATATATACAAAATGTTGTCTTAGCACAAAAAAAAAATACTACACCAGGTGTACAAATTATTAGTAAAATATCCTTGTCTTATCAGCTATCCAAAAAGGTATGAAAGTTAATATAAAGTCTTGGACTGCATTATGAAAATCGTTTTTGATTTAGTACAAGAAGGTGTTTATTCGGAAAATCAAATTAAACAATTTCGTGAAAATTATTATTATTTTTAATCAATATCAATTTGTGGTCTTTAATAACATGTATTTCACACGTCTTGTTCGAAGTGCTGCCCTCGGTTTCGAATACATGCTCTTATTCGCTTCCTCACTTCGGTTTTTGTGATTCTTGATGTGATTGTGGTCCTCATCTGGTCCACCGCATCTGTTATTCTCTCCCTTAGTTCTTCAATTGAATTTACGGGGGTCACATAAACTAGGTCTTTCATATGACCCCAGACGTAAAAGTCTAGCGGCGTCAGATCAGGGCTTCGTGCAGGCCACGGAATCGGCCCACCGCGCCCAATCCATCGGTTTGGATAGTTTTCATCCAGCAATTGTCGGATTGTGATGCGGAAGTGGGCTGGACATCCGTCATGTTGGTATATCATGTTTGCCCTTCTTTCTTCGGGTACATCCGTGAGCAGTGCTGCTAAATGATTTCTTAGGAAATCTTCATAAAGTTCCCCATTTAATGTTCGGGGTAAAATATGTGGGCCTATTAACTTATCGTCGATAATACCCATCCAAACATTAAGCGAGAACTTACGCTGCGATGCGGTTGGTTTCAGTTTCTTAGGGTTTCCTTCTCCCTTCGGTGCCCAGTAATGTAAATTGTGGTAATTTGTGATACCATCACGGTCAAAACATGACTCATCGGTCCACAGAATGTTTTTCAAAAAGTTTTCACTTTCGGCATCGGCATTTATGATGAAACGACAAAATTCAAGCCGTCTCTGCGGATCTCCCTCTTCTAATGACTGCACGGGTTGGTAGTGGTATGGATGTCGGCCTGACAAGTGAACTACAGACCAGACTTTCCACTGTGACATACCAAGCTCACGCGCTACGATGTTTGTAGATATGTTGGGGTCGTCAATAAAACGTTGAAGAATCAGCTCCTCGTCCTCAGTCGTGTATCTCCGAGAACGACCAGTGTCAATTTGCCTGCTTCTTTGAACACTGCCAGTTTCAGATAATCGCCGATAAGTCGATCCGAAGACACTAACGTGGGGGAGTCGGCGGTTTGGAAAGCGCAGTTGATATGATCTTCGCGCCTCAGCAGCGTTACCGTCACAAAGTCCGTAACAGTACAATATGTCAGCGTATTCTTGATTAGAATATGCAGCCATAGTCAGCACTTATGAACGCACAGCACAACACAAGAGCAAGATATGGGGCAACAGTCAGGGATATAGCCAGATAACAAAACACGAACTTGCGCAACGTAGAGTTGTAACTAACTAACGCTGACGACCAGATTTTGTGAAGTCGCACCCTGTCTCGTACCGAGGGAACAATAGTGACCAATCATAAAGCTTGCCGAGTGTTTGGAATTCAAACGCAGGTAAAAGCTACGAATAATACGAATTTAGAACAATAGGTCTACCGTCTCGCAATTTTACCTGCTCCCCATAAAACTTCGGTCTTTCCCTGTCACACACGCAAAAGTATTGACAATCATACCTTTTTGGATAGCTGATAAGACAAGGATATTTTACTAATAATTTGTACACCTGGTGTAGTATTTTTTTTGTGCTAAGACAACATTTTGTATGAAGTAATAGCAAAAATTACAAAAAAAAAATGTTTGATTATTGATCTTCACCAAAGTTTTAGTCATTTTGAACTTTTAATTATTAAAAACGATCCGCTACGGCGTCAACTATGATAATAACTCCAATTTCAGTACAGCCGCCCCGTGAATAATTTTCAAATTGGCTTCAAATAATTTAATCTGGGATTTTTCACAAAAAATCTAAAACCCTTACTAACTCAAAAACTACTGAACTTCGGTAGAACATTTGGTGGCTTAATTTGTTGCATTGTAACCCTACTATGATGTCCTGCAAGGAATACGTCGAGTTACCAGTAACCCTGTATAATAATTTTGATTTCCACAAGTTTGTGGATGCCGACGGGAAAAAAAAGGTGGCGACATTCGATGATATATTGAAATCGTTCGATAAATATTGTGAACCCAAGAAGACTGTATTGTTTTCAAGATTTCTGTTCAATACAAACGGGTTGAAGAGTGTATCTGGTCTAGAATCTCTGTACAAAATTTCAGCTCAAAAGCAGTAACTTTGAAAATGCTTAATATTTTTTTCTTTCGATAGTTTATTAAATTGAAATCATAACACACGTATCACCGCACTACGAGGGTCATTATCCATTATCTGTAGTGTGTCTGTGCGCCTAGTACACGCACATCACGCCGCCGCGCGCCAGTGCAGCGCCGTGATGTCGAAATAAAAAAATATTAAGCATTTTCAAAGTTAATGCTTTTGAGCTGAAATTTTGTACAGAGATTCTAGACCAGATACACTCTTCAACCCGTTTGTATTGATATACCCTTTCCGTAACACCCTGTATAAGCGCTCTCAGCGACCGGGGGAGCCGTTTGATGTATATTTCACAGAATTGAAAAGTCTAGCGAAAAATTGTGAGTTCACAAATGAAGAAGAAGCCATGCGCGATAGGATTATTTTTGGCACCACCAATAAATCCGAATGAGAACTTGTTGAGCATGGGAGATGTGGATTTAGACAAAACTATAAATAGGCTACGTCTCTCAGAGGTGACAATGTCACAAATTAAAGAAGTACAATGTGAGCAGGTAACAACAATATTTTACTTGACTCTACAATACAATATTAGCGCTTACATGGTTCTCTCTCGAGTACGCCATCGCTGCTCTATGCTAGTGTTGTGCGTCCATCACTCTCTACTTACTAAATACTACAGTCGTCTTTTCTTAATTAGGTAGCTTACTATAGTGATTACACTACTCAACACTTAAAAAATATCTGACCCAATTCATATTATTTCATAATAAGCTTGACCAATATAAAAATACTGTATGCATTTTATTTCGATATCACATCTGGTTATAGGGATAAATATTTTTTTATTTTTTTACCTACCTACAAAAGTTAAAATGCGGGTAGTCCGGAAACTTATTACTTTTGCAAATGGAACATAGTGCATTTGTTAGTATATTAACTGACTTCTAAAATGTCGCGAGTGTGTGTTAACAGTCCTGATTTATTTTGTGGCGAGTTTACGCCGAAATCGAAAAAAAAAACCACTTTCTGACTTAATTAAACAGTGCTATCAAGCTTATTTTAACCGTGTCGTAAGGAATCAAGACAAGTCATGGGTTCCTAAAGTGTGCTGCTTAAGATGTTATACATATCTCAATGGTTGGTGTAAGGGAACAACTAAAAAAATGCCATTTGGTACGCCAATGGTGTGGATGGAGCCAACGAATCATGCCGTCGATTGTTATTTTTGTTTAACGCAATTAAAGGGGTTTTCTGAAAAATCAAAACGAAGTATTAAGTATGCCAACGTGCCATCGGTAATAAAACCTCAGCCACATTCTGACGAGTTACCTGTTCCTGAGTGCCCAGTGAATTTAATTCAGACAGTTGAAGTCGACTCGAGTTCGACGGATAGTGAAAATAACGAGGACCCCCAATATGTCCCAAAATGTGCATCTGAGCCACTTTTATTGAATCAAACTAGGCTTAATGACTTAATAAGAGAATTAAATTTACCCATTGATAAGGCAGAATTATTGACATCCAGATTACAGCAATGGAATCTATGTGAATCAGATGTGAAGGTATCTTTTTATCGTAAACGACATAGCTCACTGGTTCCGTACTATTCTAAAGAAGATGGCTTAGTTTTTTGCAATGATGTAAATGGATAATGGCACAGCTTTGGCAAAATCATGTAGCTGCTGAATGGCGTTTATTTATTGATTTCTCAAAAAGTAGCTTGAAAGCAGTATTGTTGCATAATGGAAATGAGTTACCGTCCTTGCCCCTCGCTTATAGTGCTAATTTGAAAGAAACTTATGACGTTATGAAACTTTTATTAGAAAAAATTAAATACAGAGATCATAAATGGCCAGTTTGTGCAGATCTTAAAGTGGTTGCTTTGTTAACAGGCTTGCAGTCAGGCTATACAAAATATTGTTGTTTTCTTTGCGAGTGGGATAGCCGATCTCAAGCTCAACATTTTATTAAAAAAGATTGGCCATTACGTCACTCTCTAGTAGTGGGCCAGAAAAACGTAAAATTTGAACCATTGGTTGAGCAAGATAAAATTATTTTGCCGGCATTGCACATCAAACTGGGGCTCATAAAAAATTTTGTGAAAAAAATAAGCAAAGAAGGTGCGGCTTTCCAGTTTCTCAAGTAAAAGTTTCCCAAGCTTAGTGACGCGAAAATTAAAGAGGGTGTTTTCGTAGGTCCAGACATAAAAAAGCTGATTCAAGATCCATCTTTTATATCTGCTCTCAATAATATTGAAAAACAAGCATGGAACGCTTTTGTCGATGTCACTAACAATTTCCTTGGTAACAAGAAATCTGAAGATTTTCGCGAAAAAATAAAAGTTTTATTGGACTGCTACTATAAAATGGGATGCAATATGTCACTTAAGTTGCATTTTCTTCACTCGCATTTGGACTTTTTCCCTGAAAATATGGGATCAGTCAGTGACGAATATGGCGAACGCTTTCACCAAGATGTTGTTGCATTTGAAAAGCGATTTCAAGGCAGATGGGAGCCTGCTATGCTCGCGGATTACTGTTGGAGCCTTATTAGAGAGACCCCTGCTACTGAGTACAAGAGAAAAGCCAGCCACTTCAAAAAAACTACGCCATTTCAATTAAAATTACAATAAAATTATGGAAAATTCGTGATTTCGGACATGGATGTTTATCTGGACATTGAGATGTGATGGTGTGTGTATATTTGCATATTTTTATTACTTTAGTGGCAAGAAATACACACATCAAAAGTGTCTAGGGATCAACATATATTTTTGCAATAACTTTTCTCCTGATTGATATTAATTAAAATTTTCTTTAAGGATTCATCAAATAAAGTGTTTTCGTTTGTCACAGTAACGATAAACCAAGTCACCTTTGCATTAATAAAGAAATTTGCCATTTTCCTAATAAAGGGATTTTTGACATTTGAACCACTAACACAAAAGTTCGAAAAAAAGACTGAAATAACAGTTTTCTTTAAAATTTTATTGGGTAACTTAAACAATTAATAATCCGTGTTTCTACCGCGAACACTAACAACACAAGAACATCGGTTTGGCATACTCAAAATGAGTTCATCCAAATCACGCTGTGGAATGGCCGCCCATGTTCGTTGCAACAACAAAAAAAGGTCTTCTTGCGACTGGATACCCTCCATATTCGGCAGAGCTCTTCTCTGTAGCATATCCCATGCATGCTCAATCGGGTTCAAGTCTGGCGACTGAGCAGGCCAGGGCAGGACATTGATGTTAGCTGCGGCGAGAGTCTGTCTTACAACTCTTGCGGTGTGCGGTCGTGCATTATCATGCATTAACTGAAATAAGGGACCGATTTGCACTTGTAGAGGAACGATGACGTCTGATACAATCGTCTCAGCATAAATTTGAGCGTTGAGGTTGCCTCTGATCCAAATCAACTCAGTTCTTCCGCCGATCCAAATACCCGCCCATACCATGATGGTTCCACCACTATAAGGATGGACTTCCTGGCAGGATTTTAATCGCTGTTGGCGTCCAGGGGTTCTCCTGTGTCGTATACGTCTTGTATCCGGTCTCATACCAAAACGAGACTCATCAGAAAAGCACACGAAACGCCATTGTTCTTCTGCCCAATTTCTGTGTTCAAGAGCCCATTGATATCGAATCCTACGATTGTGCATTGCTATAGGTGGTACCCGTAGCGGTCTTCGGGAATGAAGGTTCACTTCATGCAAGCGGTTTCTGACTGTTTGGTCGCTAATTAAGTTCCCTGAAGAGTGATGAAGCCTCACGGCTAACATCATGGCGGTTATTGTTGGAGCTCTTCGAGTTAAGATTTGAATATATCGGTCTTGTCTCCGTGTGGTGCAGCGATACCGTCCTCCATGGCGCTCAGCCACGGTACCAGTGCTTCGGTAACGTGTCCAAAGTCGACTGATAACACTCTGACTTGTATTCAGAGCTAAAGCCACAGTACGTTGCCGGGAACCAGCTTCTATCATTCCCACGGCTCTGAGCATTTCTTCCCTGCTTAAATGACGTCGCCGCTCCATAATAACGTTGGTTTTAATCAGTAGTAGGGAAACAGTAGCACTAATAATGTCTTCAATGCGTTGTATGTTTTTATAGGGAAAATATTGACAGCTGATTTTCATCTTTTACTCGAATTTGATTCACAGTTCCTGATTCAAATTATGAAATGCACCAAAAAGGATCCATATAAATTTATAAAATCATAAATTTATTACAAAGCCACATCTCAATCTCAAGAAATCCGCATAAAAATGCTTGATCCCTAGACACTTTTGATGTGTGTAGTAATCACATAATGCGACCTCAGATAAAATCAAAAGTTGAAAATTTGTTGAGTAGTGTTATAAATGCGTTCTTGGTTAGAGGGCCATCAAGGCTTGTTTCTGTCGAAATTGTTTCTAAAACTGGCTTGCACTAGAGGGAAGACCGACTGACCGAGTGTTGGTAATGCGTTCACCTTTTTTTTAAATTATCCGCCCCTAAGACGACACACTGACCGGCTGCGCTGACGTTCATGTTCGGGGTCACCAGTATAGAGGTATGAGGAACAGGGTGTAAAGTTCACTCATACTCTATAGAAAAGGGAGGATCCTCCGACCAGACGGGTGTTGTGTCTGGCGGGCAACTGCCTAATGATTCATGTCGGGCTGTTGTATACACCCTTTCTTTTTGATCGTTTTAATCCTTAAAAGGGGTCATTGTACTCATCATTATGAACAACTTTTACTATGGGAACAACCCTGAAATCGTGAAAAAAAAATCAGTTGATCCATACATTATGTCGAGTTATCCGAACATAAATGTATGGATCAGCAAATTTTTTTTTTACGATATCAGGGTTGGTCCCATAGTAAAAGTTGTTCATAATGATGAGTACAATGACCCCTTTTAAGGATTAAAACGATCAAAATGTAACGGTGTATATGCTAATTGCGCGGTAAACTCTGCTTGCGCGATGCAGGATTTGCGTGACGTCAGTATGACGCGTTGTTCGCATGTGGCGTTGTAGATACCGCTACAATTTCCTTTATAAGTGCAAAGTCTTGACATTCTTTAATGTAGCGGATACAATGAATATAATACATTTTAATATTTGTTTCAACGAAGCAAGTAAAATTATACAGAGTCTTTATAAAATTACTGGTATCTAATCTAATAAATGTTTTTGATAGTTCTTCTTTAGTTCCATTCAAAATACTAAAACAACGAAGTAAATAGTCTTTCACACATGTAAAATCAGTGAATGTTCTAACATTTGCTGCTACTAACGCAGACGAATCGTCTGTTATAACTTCGTCAGGATGACAACGAACATTTTTCAACCTTTGTAATAACCATGCAGAACCAGACGCAGTGTCATGTGAATCGGTTATCATCTGACATAAAGGTACACACACATCGAATTGATTTATTAATATTATTACGTACTCGTATAACAAAAGTTTCTTACTCAATTCATAACCATATGGTAATTTAAGAGGTTGAAAGATTGAACCTGTAGCATCCAAAGTGGTAGTTAATCTTTGAAAACAAGATTGATATTCACGGCAGTATTGTTGTTGTTCATCAGTCCAGTAATAAATGTGAATTCGAGGAAAAATGTATATATCACGTAAAAAAATTGGTTTGGTCACAGCCATCGTAAGAATGCTCAGAATAACGTTATTGTGTAACCACATTCTTTTTCGTTCTTCGTACTTAATTTTTCGCAATGCATTGAGTGTTGGGATTGCTGGTGCAGTATCTGTAATTCCTTGTTTAGAAATCTTTGCTGCCAGTTGTTTATGAACCAAAGAAGCTGAGTCGTGTTTGAGCTTTTTAGCTAATTTTCGTCTGCCCAATGCATTCATTCTATATTTTTTTCTTGGATCATGTTTTTTATTTTCTTCTACAACTGTGATTTGGCATTGTCCTTCAATAATATTATCTGTTATTTTTTGACACGCTATTTTTGTAAGAGCGGTACATTGACTGCATTGACCTTTTATTAAAATATGATGCTCAGACTCCACTTTGTAACTTCTGAAATTCCATGTGCATGGTAATGGTAATCTAGTAATGAGCCAAATCTTTTCTCATAAAATATCCACCCATTTGTACTTGGGCAGTATTTTATATTTTTTAAATTGAGACAATGGAGTACATGTTCTCAAGTCATTTTTTTTATACAAGACATTTAATGGTTGCAGTTTTTTCCAGTCATAGATATCTAATTCAAACTTGAAGTTTTTTGTATCGTTTTCACTATGATGCTGATTGGACTCGACATGAGAATGTGATATTTTGGATGAGGTTCTCGGGCTATTGCATGAGGATGATGATAAAGATGACGAGGACGGACATACAGTTTGCTGCTTACATTCAGTGTTTAGAAACTCCCTGAAATTTCTTTTCAGTGACATGGAAAGAGCTGCCGGTGTCATAAGATTATCCAAATCACTTGCAATTGTATTAAATATAGGGTCTCTCAATTTAACATCCAGGAGTTTGTCGGCATATATCATAAAAACTTCTCTCTGTTTTGATTTCTCAACAATAGGTTTTCGTCCAGCTTTACCCATTTTTGCTGCAATAAAAACAGTTGATAATATGAATACAAAGGTCAAACATCCGTTGACTGCATCACACACAAAATATACATACTACAAATTATTGCTATGTACATTAGTGCATACTAAGGGCGAGAACTTTTCTTAATTAATTATTCTATAATTAAGAAAAGTCGTCGTTACTTGACAGACAAAGATGCAGCGAGTTATTTTAAAAGTATTTCTCCGATTTTTGTAAATATTAACGATATAATTTTTTTTTCATTCCCTCATTCATTTAAGGCTGCGCCGACCGCGCAGTGGCGCCCTCATCGTTTGTTTGGTTATTTCTTTTATTTTAGAATGAAAATGCAGAAAATAAGCACGTTAACTTGTGCTCCACAAGATTGTACGTTAACATTATTATAAACAGTAGTTTTACACTGTTTAGTTTTATTATAATCACTAAAACGGAAAATAGTGGCCACTATTATCCGATGAGGGCGCCACTGCGCGGTCGTCGCAGCCTTAACAGCGACAATACATTAATAAGATTTTCAATAGGAGATTTTTTTCATTTGGGAGCAGCCACCGGATTGTAGAGAACAGTTATAGCGCTTAAGAAATCATATTAAAATGTGGCAGAGACGAATCTCATGTCTTTTTATAGATACTTAATAATTATTTCCGAAGATATTATAATACGTAATACAGTTTATTACTTTATTCAAGTCATCATAAAATTGTAAAAATTAAACTTACCGCAGTCCATTTGGATCCCTCTGCAATACACTTTTATGGTGGTGAGTTCTACACATAGATATATGAAAGAAGGAGATATGCCCGGTAGTTGAAAATGTATGAGAACCAGATGTCGCTAGGTTTGCCTCACCACCGCGCCACTACTACAGATGTAGTTTAGTAAAAGCAATAGATACAAAGTCGCGCACACTCTTGACACTCGATCTCATACGAAATTGGAAATTGGGATCGAAATCTTGTCATTTGGCACTCTTGAATGCTACACTAGCGCACGATTGGAATCGTCTCAGGTGGATTTTTTTGGTACTAAATGAAATCGACTTTACTCGAACAAATGCACCTTTTTCGGTACTCTACGAGATTTTGACGTTGACATATCGAGTTTGAAGTCGTTTTTATGTCAAAGTTGAACGTTTACAAAAAGTCTACTTTTTCGGGATCGAGTTTGCTATTGTGGTTGATTTGTGAAGTTTTTATTGTGAATAATGGCACGTTTAGAACTTATTTGTGATATCTTGGACAATGCTCATAAGTTAGATATGAGACAAAGGCGGATTTTGAGACGAATGGCGCGTTATGCAGACAACGCGTTTGCCATGACTGACGATGAATTTAGGAAAAATTACCGAGTAAATAGGGAGCTATTCGAAGTAATTTATAAGATTTGGAACCTTTATGCCCCAGCGTACTCGCCGTAGCGACATACCAAGAAAATACAAGGTTTGTAAACTAGCAATTCCGTCACATGGTAGGTATTTTTTATATTTATGTAAGTAATTAACTATACTAATTTTATTTTTCAGGTATTCGTTGCTCTTTCTTTCTACGCCATAGGCAGCTACCAAAGATTACTAGGTGGGACACAAGGTACAATGATGTCCCAACAGTCAGTTTCGAGAGCAATAAGAGAAGCTTCAAATGCTCTTAATACGTAGCAACCCACACACAATCTCGTCCAATGCGAGCGTGCCGCGGTCGCGTTCCGTCGCGGTATCGAGAAAGCTCTTTCCCTAGCCTGGCCGTTGCGATGAAGGCGCGTGGAACGCGCGCCACTCACGCGACGCGCCAGTCCGCTGCCCACACGCATACTGCGTAGACGCGTAGTTTCTTGTGCGTACCGCGCAAGTCGCGAGCCTTCCTTGTGCCGCCATTTTGCCACGCGCGTAAATCATAAGGGTTTCGTTCCCGATGTCTTTTTTTATTTCTAATGAAAGTGTAAACCTGTGTTTATAAGACAATTAATCTTTATCTCAAAAAGGTGGTTTGGTTTTCCCTGAGATGTGGCTATTGTAAGACCATCAGAAAATGAAGAGCGGTTTTACAACAGAAAAGGGTACCATTCGAGAAATGTTTTGATTGTGAGATAGGTTGGCTATTTATTAATTATTAAAACTAACTACCTAACTAAATCTATGAAAATTGAAAAGTTTTTGGAACGTAGCTCAGAAACTTGAGGTTTTTTTTTAGGTATGTAACATGCCTAGCCACTTGTATTGTTTGACACCAATTCATAGAGGAAAAAATGCACCAATGACACTATCCATTATAACACGCGTAAATGACAGCTAGACCATAGACTTCGATGGTTAACGAATATTCCAGTTGCCAGGTTAAAGAAAAATGACCAAATTTAGGTATATCAAAATATTATGATATAGTCTTTCATTTGTGGTGTCATAGTGTTATGTTTGTTAACCGGGATGGTTTTTGTTACATTGCAAGTTTGCTTTTGTGAACAGGAAATGGACAAGTTCATTTATAGAAAACGTAGAATTGACCTTGAAAACAAAGAAGATGACGAAGCTGTTACATCTTGTGATTTGTTTGAAACTAAAGTAACTTCAAAGAAAATAAAAAAGAATATATCTTCCGGTATAGTAGAAAAATCTGCTCTAGCTTCAACTTCTTCAAAAAACAAAGAAAAGGAATCGTCAAAGGTTTGTACAAGACTTCTTGTTTAGCTGTTTGATGGTTTTAATGTACAACATTATTTTTAGTATATGCGAAACCTGAATATAGTTTGTTCAGAATAAGTAACTGAATCGATTCCAATAATTTTTACCCCAAGTTATATTTTGTCCCAAAAATATTTAAAAAAGGTTAAAAGTTGGACACCGTGCGACACTAAGTACAAGTAGGCGCGCGATCTGAGTGCAGTCGGGGTATGAGGATCGGGGCGGGTGCAACTCCCCCCGCCCTTCGACACCTCGTCGCGGCCGCCTGTAGTTTAGTGCCGTGCTGACCTTGATGTCTCTCGCTCGCGCGCTTATCGATAGCGTTTTAATCAAGTTGCGTATTCATGTTATTATTTGTTTTAAAGATGACTGATCCGTGTTCTTCAAGTAATATTGATAAAAGACGTGTTTTTATTCATCGTCAAGCACGGGAGCTGGCAAGTCATATTCTTGAGAAGTGTGTTTAAGAAAAGCAGAACCAATTTTTGACCTTGCCTTTGAATAATGCTTTCGACCGAGCCAGCCATTATACTGGTATTTCCAAGAGAACATTAGCTGCAATTCAAAAACAAGCTAAAACAGGGCCTCTTTCTTCGCCTTCTACTAAAGGAAAATCGCATAATAAAAAAAAACAACTTAAACGTCGATAACTTTGATAGAAGTATGATACATCGAACTATCGAAGTTTTATTTAACAAAAAAAGTTGTCCCTACTTGTCCCAAACTTTTGACAGCCGTTAGAGAGAAGATCAATTTTCCGTGGGGATTAACAAGTTTGAGAAAATTATTAAAAGCGATAGGATATAAATGGCAAAAATGTCACAATAAACGACGAATTTTGGTGGAGAGACCAGCTGTCGTTTATGCACGATCAGTTTATTTACGAGCGATCCGTCGGTATAGGCAAGAGAAACAAAACATTTTCTTTCTTGATGGAACATGGGTAGATAACAACCTCACTTGTAAAAAATGTTGGCGAAATGAATTGATCGACGCAGTATTGACAGACACAAGCTCCTCAAACAGGCTTATTCCGGTTCACGCTGGATCTCGAGCAGGATTCTTAAATGGTGGGAAGTTGCTTTTTAAAGCTGGTACTGCAACAGGTAATTATTTCGTTGAAATTTACTTGAGTATCAGACATATAAAACCGTCAACATTTAATTTAAATCCGTTTCTTTGTTTCATATAAACGGCTTCCAAATGCCAAACGGGGTTTGTGGACGATTGGGGCTTGTTCACGCTTGTCGAGCCTTGGCAAGCGTGAAAAGGCACCTTTAAATTTTTGTTTGTAAAGTTAATAAAAAAAAAAATAATAAAATAAGAATTAAAAGGTTTCGGAAGCGTGTTTTTTTTTGTGTAGGTGTTTTAAATACGAAGGTATGATAAGATATTGTGTTTGTAGTATAAGAATTGATGTTTCTGTGTTAGTAAGTTCATGAAACGATAATATAACCACAAATTTTTTGTTTATTTACTGTGCTTTTAATGAGAAAGTGGTCCGTCTCTCAACTCAATTTAGGAGAGATGGACCAATAGTCAAACATTTTATTAGCAAATTTTAAGAGGTTTTAGATTATTAGTTGCTACTTATTTTTTAATCTATACCTACATTTTTAATGAGTTAATTTTTTCTTTTGTAGGTAGTATGCCTTTAATATTTAAGGGGAAAAGTGGAGTATGTAGAGGGAATGGACAGAAAGTGCATTAGCTGATGTTTTTCAAGCTGTTTCTAATGGAATGGGTATTAATGAAGCAGCAAAAGCATTTGGGATACCAAAAACTACATTTAAGCGAAGACTTGCAAAAAATAACTTGACTAAAAGCGATGTTCTCGGTCCGAGTGGTATACTGCTGCCTGAAAATGAGAAGAAAATCGTCTTGCACATTAAAAAATTACAGAAAAATGAGTTTACGCCAACAAAAGAAGCATTGCGTAAAATGGCGTATAATTTAGCGGAGACTTCATGTTAAACATAACTTTAATCACGAAAAGAAAATGGCAGGAAATAGGTGGTTAAAAAGCTTTCTTAGACGAAACATTGAACTTTCAATACGGCAGTCAGAAGGTGTCTCCGTGGCCAGGGCCAAGGGGATGAATAAAGAATATGTTGATAACTATTTCAACCTTTTAGAAGAAGTTTTGAAAGAAAATGAATTTTTTGACAAACCCGGCTCTATTTTTATCTATATAAATAAAAACAAAAGGCCTGACTGACTGACTGACTCATCAACGCCCAGCCCAAACCCATGGACCTAGAAAGCTGAAATTTTACACAATGGTTCCCTTTATAATGTAGACAAGGAATAAGGAAGGATTTTTCGAAATTCAACCCCTAAGGGAGTTAAATAGGGGATGAAAGTTTGTATGAAAGTCCGTCAGTTTTAAAGTTAGGATCTTCAAATTTTGTGTTTAGGCTGACGATTGAAAATTAATTTATACGTGTCTCAGCGTTTTTGATGATTCCACCCCCAAAGGGTTAAATAGGGGGATGAAGTTTTGTATGAAAGTCCGCCAGTTTAAAAGTTAGGATCTTCATATTTTGTATTTAGGCTAACGATTGAAAATTAATTTATACGTGTCTCAGCGTTTTTGATAATTTTACCCCTAAAGAGGGATGAACGACCTAACTGAGATATCGACGCTCAGCCTAAACCGCTGGTCCTAGGGACATGAATTTTGGAGGGTGTATTCTTTGTGAAGAGTAAGTATCCAGTACGAAGGGGTTTTTGGAAATTCAGCCTTTAAGAGGGTGAAAAGGGGGGATTTTGTTTGTATGAAAAATCTTATTCCTTGAGTTAATAACCTTGAAACTTGGCACGAATACTTACCTAAGTAAATTATGAAGTTTGGCATTTTTCGTTTTTCTAATCTACCCCCTAAAGAGGTATTGGGGGGTGTCAAAATTTGTATGGAAGAATTTTAACGCGCTGTCCTATTAACTCAAAACTCAGTATTTATACTAAGGACTAAAAATAAAGAATAACGTCTATCAGGGTTTTCCGAAAATCTACCCCTAACGGGGTGAAAAGGGGTAGTTAATTATACAGGTGAGGACTTTAATGCGTGGCTTGATTAATTCAACAATTCGTATAAATAATCTTTGAGTCAAGTAATGAACACATCTCAAACAATTTTTTGAAATTCCACCCCTGTGGGGGTGAAAAGCGGGAGTACAGTGTATATGAAAAATCTAACTCATTTGGTTAATAAACATGAAACTTGCCACGAATACTTAAGTAAATTATGAAGTTTGGCATTTTTTGTTTTTCTAAACTACCCCCTAGAGGGGGATTGGGGGCGTCAAAATTTGTATGGAAGAATTTTAACGCACAGTCCGATTACCTCGAAACTCGGTATTTATACTTAAGACCAAAAATAAAGAATAACGTTTATCAGGGTTTTCCGAAAATCTACCCCTAACGGGGTGAAAAGGGGTAGTTAATTATACTGGTGAGGATTTTAATGCGTGGCTTGATTAATTCAACAATTCGTATAAATAATCTTTGAGTCAAGTAATGAACACATCTCAAACAATTTTTTGAAATTCCACCCCTGTGGGGGTGAAAAGCGGGAGTACAGTGTATATGAAAAATCTAACTCATTTGGTTAATAAACATGAAACTTAGCACGAATAATGAAGTAAATTATGAAGTTTGGCATTTTTTGGTTTTGTAAACTACCTCCTAGAAGGGGATTGGGGGCGTCAAAATTTGTATGGAAGAATTTTAACGCGAAGTCCGATACTTAAGACCATAAATAAAGAATAACGTGTATCAGGGTTTTTCGAAAATCTACCCTTAACGGGCTGAAAAGGGGTAGTTAATTTTACAGGGTAGGATTTTACTGTGTGGTTTGATTAACTTGAAAATTGCCGATGTAGGTCACACGGCTGCCAAGCTAAAATGGTACTGGGCTGGTCACATCTGTCGCATGCCGGAGGAGCTATGGGCTAAAATAACCACACAATGGGTCCCAAACAGCAGCAAACGGCAACGCGGCAGGCCCAGAATGAGATGGCGGGACGAACTCGCCTTTTTCGACAAAGATTGGCGTGTAACAGCACTGGATAGGGATAAGTGGAAGAAGGGAAGGGTGGCCTTTGCCCTGCAGTGGGACAGAAATGGCTGATAATAATAATAAAATCTTTGAGTCAAGTAATGAATTCCACCCCTGTGGGGGTGAAAAGCGGTGATACATTTTATATGAAAAATCTTATTTATTTGGTTAATAAACATGAAACTTGGCAATATTTGGGTCAGTAAATAATAACGATTGTCAGTTTTAGTTAAAAAAAAACCCCTTACAGAGGATTCTGGGGGTGACAAAGTTGATAGGTTAAAAAAATATGTAATTCGCTATCGGATTAACTCGAAACTAGGTACTACCAAAACAAAAAATAAAACAAGTACTTAGTTTATCTGTTTTAGGGTTTTTCAGAAATCGACTCCTACCAAGGTGGAAAAGGGCAAGTAAAGTTTAAGGGGTGGATATTACTGCTTGCTTCAATTAACTCGAAAATGGGTATGGGCCTTTGAGTCAAGTTATGATCACGAACGATTTTTCAAAATTCCACCCCTGTGGGGGTGGAAAGTGGGGCTACAGTTTATTTGAAAAATCTGATTCCTTTGATCTATAAAAATTGGCCCGAATACTTATTTATCTAAATAAATGATAAAGATCATACCTACATACATTTTCGAAATTTTTAGAGGTAGGTACGAATTTCACGCGGACGAAGTCGCGGGCAGAAGCTAGTTATGAATATAATAAAGATAGGGATTACAACTGCCTTTTTTAGACAACTAGGGAAAATTCCTTCGGAAAGACAGATTCGAAAAATATGCGATAAGGGAGGTACCAAAATATGCTTAAAGAGTTTAAGTATCTTATTGCTTATATCGGGTGTAAGGGACAGACCTCCACAAATTAACAGGGTACATTTAGCTCCTTATTTTGAACCATATTCCACTGAAAATTTTCTCAGGAAAAAATTTTTTTTTTGTCGTTTTTTAGTTTTATTTCAATGTAAAATTACATTCTCTGAAAGCAGCACTCCATTTATGTAAACAATACGGCTAAAACCAAAAACCAGCAATGGATGTTGAAATACTCTAACGAACAACACGTAAAATCAGCTGTTCACTTTCTGTCTAGCTACAGAGTTCATCAAACTCGTCATCTGCGATTGCACAAAATGGGAAGACGTTAGCCCGGCCGTTGGCGAAAAAAAAAGTCTTATTATGCTGTAGTTTACGGGTTAAACCCAAGAACAAAACCGCCGGTGCTGGCTGGCTGTTTTGTTTGCACAGGATGACAGGACAGTTTCTGTTTGTGTCATTGCATGTTCACACGTCTTCGTTGTTACGTACGCTTTTGGACTTATTTTTGTTGTGGTGTTATAATTTGTGAGAAATGGCTACATTTAGTGCTCGTGAATATGGAGAAATGATGATGTGTTACGGGGAAGCTCGGGGAAATGCTAGGGAAGCGCTGAGAATTTACGCTGATAGGTATCCTGACCGGCGGCATCCGTCAGACTGCCGGATAATTACCAATGCCTATCAACGCGTGCTGGGAAACCAGCCCATAGTTCCCCATCAGGAAGGCGCTGGAAGACCACTTCGCGGCGAAACTGAAGACAGAATTTTAAACTTGCTCCGTCAAAATCCGCGCCTAGGCACACGCACTTCAGCTCGATTATTACGGCGGAATCTTGGAGTCCGCGTCTCACACTGGGCTGTGCACAAAACTCTGCAAAGGGATCGGCAACGTCCATACGTTATTCACAAGGTCCAAGCCCTATTACCTCGTGATCGTGGTCATCGAGTAGCGTACTGCCAGTGGTTGCGAACTGAACAGCGTCTAAACCCAAACTTTATCTCCCACGTGATATGGACCGACGAGTCAACTTTTACGCGGAATGGTATGTGGAATCGTCGAAATGCTCATTACTGGTCGCATACTAACCCCTTCGAGATCCAAGAGTCCGGACGTCAAACGCGTTGGTCGGTAAACGTCTGGGCAGGAATTTATGGTGATAAAATCCTAGGGCCTGTGTTTCTTCCCGCGCGCATGAACGGAGCGCGCTATCTCGATTTTCTCCGTGATGACCTGGAAAGAGAGCTAGAGAACCTCCGTGAGGAGCTGTACGTGGAATGGGAAGCCCTGAATGATGCGCCGCTTGCGCACTTGCCGATGATCTGGTTTCAGCACGACGGCGCTCCTCCGCACATAACGCTCCTAGTGCGTTCCCATTTAGACGCCACCTTTCCGCATCGCTGGCTTGGCAGATTTGGACCGAAACCGTGGCCAGCACGATCGCCAGACCTGACGCCATTAGACTTTTTTTTATGGGGCTACGTGAAGGAAAAAGTGTTTGTCAGTGCATGTGCGAGTGAGGAAGAAATGCGAGACCGCATCACGAACACGTTCCAGCAGCTGCGCCACAGCTGCAACGAAGATCCCACGTTGATGACCCGCTTACATGCGGAGACCCTGTGCCGTGCTAATGTGTGCGAACGCCTCGGTGGAGGCCACTTCGAGCCCTATCTCATACGACCGGAGCGATTCTGAGGTAGGATTCATTTTCTTTATTTTTTTTTTACTGTGGACGTGTTGTGATGTGTTACGAGTGTTCGTTACGCGCCGGCTATCTGCAAAAATGTTCGCTCTCGCTCTCTTCAATGTGATGTCACGGGGCGCGAGCGCGCTTTAGGTATGGGCGTTATTTCACGTCAATAGTTACATTACAATAACTATCTACGAGGCATGTAACGAGATAACTAGTTTCGTGTTATACGATAAACAAGCGATTTTTGTAACGAGTACTTTACATTTCTAGATTGAACAAAAAACGACAACGAATTAAATGACATGAAACGAAACTGTTGGGCGCTGGACACACAGAAAAGACGTAAGACGCAGACGGGGCGCGGACATTTGTCTCTTCCACGTCCCTTTCATATAAAATGTATAGAAGCGTCGTGACGCAAAACATACAGAATAGACGGGGCGCGGGCCCAACGCTTTTACGTCTGCGCCTTTTGTTCAAAACACACAGGAGAGACGGGGCACGGACGCGGCGGGGGCGAAGACGGGGCGCGGGGTGGCATGCCCGCCGGGAGGGGCTCGCTCGCGTCGCACAGTCACGTGTACCGTCTTGACGTTGAATGGTTGCGTCATGTTTTGAGTTGTTATAATTTTTTTCATAAAAATGCGTGACGACCTAGCTTTTAATATTCAGTTTTGTGAATTAATTGAGAATCATTCTGTTATTTATGATTACAATAGGTCTGACTATTGTAACAGAAATGTTCAAGACCAAGCTTGGGAATCGATTGCCAGGACAATAAACGAAAACGGTAAGTAGTACCTATTCTTTATTTAAAAAACATCAACTTATCCTCGTGCGTACCTACATCTGTTCTTTACGTAGTACATTAGAAATAAAAAAATGTGTACTCTTTGTTTTAATGGTAAAACAGAAATATTTTAATGTAATATTAATGTAATATTTTCTTAATTCCTCTGCGTGTTGTGTGTATGCGTTGTGTGAGTGTGTGTGTGTGCGAGGGTGCGGCGTGCGTGCGTGCGCGCGCGTGTGTGTGTGTGTGTGTGTGTGATGGTGTGTGTGTGTGTTTATACATTGTGCCTATTTTGGTACGGAATAGGTGCCCGATTTACAAAATAGTTGGTGAGGTATTCCCTGACACCATCTGCAGTTTCTCTGTATAGTGAATCAATTCTTGTTCCAACCAACGTATTTTGGATGTATGGCGCTGTAAATTTTCCATCGCATCTTCGAATAACATTGTGCAATATACACATTGCTTGTATAATTACATCAGCTTTAGCAGGTTCACAGCACATGGGCATGCTCAGTCCTTGAAATTTAGTCCTTGCCATTCCAAAGGCACATTCTACTGATTTCCGTCCTCTGCTTAGTCTGTTATTGAATATTCTTCTATCATTTGTCAATTGATTCCGCGAATAAGGTTTCATTACGTTTTTTTTCAGAGAGAAAGCTTCATCTGCCACAAAATAATATGGCATAGGTTGTACTTCTCCGGGCAATGGACTATGGTCCGGTAAATTAAGGTCTTCACGCTGCATTGCTTGTCCGAGAGCACTGGCTTGAAATGCACGCCCGTCACTATTTCTCCCGTATTCCCCAACATCTATCGTTACGAATAACCCGTCAGCGTCTACCAATGCTAATAACACAATCGAAAAGTATCCTTTGTAATTTATGTACGCTGATCCCGTGTTAGATGGAGCTTTTATTCTAATATGTTTGCCATCCAGACTTCCCACACAATTCGGTAAATTCCAAAGAGTATGGAAACGCGCAGCTATCTCTAGCCATTTTTCTACATTGGGTGTAGGCATATATTCGGGTTGTAATGTTTGCCATAGAACTTGACAGGTATTATGTACTATTTCTCGAATTGTAGATTTTCCTCGTAGAAAGTAAACTGACAGTGATTTAAATGAACACCCATCTGCGAAATACCTGTAAATAAATATACAAATATAAATTAGGTATACATATTACTATACTGTGCACCGTGATTTTTTATTCGCGGAGGCTATTGAGCCAGAAAGTAACATTCTTAATTCTTTACATAAGTAGGTACTCGTATTACTGATATAGGCTCTATAGTCTCTGCGAATAAAAACTCACAATAAGTAATTCACTTCATTATATTTATTCGATGATTTGATTGTTTCAGTACAAGCTTGCAAAGATCGTTGGAAAAACATAAGGAACAGATATGCAAAATACAAAAAACTTCTATCACTTCCATCTGGCTCTGCAGCCAAGAAGGTAAAAGAATATTACCTTGCCCAGCACTTGCATTTTTTGGATAAATATTTGAAATCAAGACCTTCCAAATCTAATCTAGAACCACAATGCAGGTCAGATACTCATACGGACGAAAGTGAACTTGATGAGGAGGAGTCAATGTCGCCGTTTCGGCCTCCGTCCCATTCACCCTCTCCACAGGCTCAAAATCATCCTTCGCCGTTATCATCGGACTCGAGTAAAAAAAGTAAAATGCCTACTTTGAAAGACGTCAATCAATCTGCTTTTGATTACTTTAACAGAAAACGACAAAATAGCGAGAAACAAATGCAACCTCTTGATACAGATCTTGCCTTCCTTCAAAGCATGTTGTCTGATATGAAGGCCATGAATCTTGTTCAAAAACGAAGGTTCAAGATGGGAGTAATGCAGTTGGCGGCGCAAATCTTAGATGGAAACGAGGCAGCATCGACATCAGAACCAGCATATTCTACCCGCATTTCTCAAAACAACATAGCCACGGTGTCTTCTATACAACAGCCGTTTCATAATGTTGCACCTCCATCGACAATAGAGCAAAATCAAAATGTTGCACCTCCATCAACAATAGAGCAAAATCAAAATGTTGCACCTCCATCAACAATAGAGCAAAATCAGAATGTTGCATCTCCATCAATATCTGTGCAGGATGAGAATACCCCAACGTTTTTACTCTATCACCCTATTCAACAATTAGTTCAGTTTCGGCTGCACACGTCACCAATACATCTTTTTTGAGTGAAGAATTACCTCTGAACTACACGTACAATTTTTCTACACCAAAGTAATCCATCGGATTACTTTAGTGTAGAAAAATTATATACATCAACATCGGTTTGAGCGTGCACATATTTCAAAAGTTAATTAAACCTTATTATGTAACACAATTTTCTGTTAGTATTAAAGTAATTAAAAAAGATAATGTATTTCACTTACCTTAACGTTATAAGTAATCTTTCTTCAGCACTAATAGATACTCTCCAATTTGTGTGCTTTCTCTGTAAAGCATTTCTCACTTTGGACATGATAATATTAAAACACTGTGGAGTCATTTTATACACTGTGACAAAACGATCTGGGTAATTGTGTAGGTCCTCCATTATTTTAAAAAATCGATTGTCTTGATTGCTTAGCAATACCGGATGTACCCAGTAACGTCTAACCCTCTGTATATTAGCGAGATGTACCAGTGCTAGTACATCTTCATCTTCAGAAGAAGACATGTCGACGTGACAAAATCAGACTGTTGAATGCCGAAAATAGTCCTGACTGCGCGACTGCGTCGCGTCCGCGCCCCGTCTCTTCTATATAACTTCAAAAGTCGCGTCCGTGTCTCGTCTCCGCCCTGTCCGCGACGCGTCCTCGTCTTACGTCTCTTCTGTCTGGCCTGCGCCTTACTTTGAATTGAAAGCGCCGCACATGTTTTACAACATTGTTTTTTTCAGGTACCGGCCGCTATTTATTGTTCTATGGCTTGTTAAGTCGAAGCGGTCGGCCGAAGGTTTTTATTTTTTGCTCTTTATTTTATGAAACAAAAGATTTATTCTTGGAAAGGTCATTTGTGAAGCAACCCCAGTGTTTCGAACGAACACGTGCGTAAGAGTACGGCCAATGACTCGCTGCGCGCGTTTTGCCACGGTAGCGATACATTGCGTATGAGGAAATAAAACAAATCAGGTTTATTGGATTCCCATAACGATCCTGAAATAATTTCTTGTACCGGACATCTTAGTATGATATACTGAATTCATTCCATTCGTTTGTGGAGATCTGTCCCTTACACCCTGTATTATCCCATCCAACTGCACAATCGTCTTTTACCCCAGAAATGATTCGGGTTATTTCATCTTCATCGGTATCCAACATAACAAAAGATTTCGGGTTAGAGCATTGCTTGATACTTGGAAAGATGGTTGGACGCGCAATATTTCGGAATCTGATTGGCAAGAGTTTTCCCAACATTTACAAAAAAGTTATTTACATTGTTAGCTGATAAGAGTGGTGAAGGATTAGCCAGCAATAAACTCGAATTTGATTCACGCTGTTTAGACATATTTGTGACGTTTTTAGTATGTTTCCAAAGTTGCTTGGTATTTTTACCTGCTTTATTTAATTCAGTTTTATCAAAATTATTTTTTAAATTCTTAAGGAGATTGGTGCAGAAATCCCTGTATCTTTTATAGGTGGTTTGAATTATTAGATTATCAGGGTATCTTTTAGTTTTCTGATGTAGTTGATCTCTGTGTCTTATACACCGAATTAGTCCCGGAGTAATCCATGGTTTAATATTTTATAGTTTCTTATTTACTGTAGAAACTGTCGTGTTACGTAATATTGCTTGTTGAACATGTTTTACTAAGTACGATAAAGCCCGATTAGCGTCAGCAGTATTGTAAACTAGGCTCAGGTCAATGTTGCACAAATCATATTCGAGTTTGTTTGTGTTTAATTTGCTAATAGTCTGAGGACGATTTAGCTTAGGCAGCGTTAAATTTACGTTGAGTAAGACTGCGTGATGGTCAGTAATTGTTGAGTTAGTAACAAGCGTAATATAGGAAAGGCTGGTTTTGATTATCATATGATCGAGGCAGGAACCGCTCTGATGAGTAGGCAATGTGTGAGCGGGGAAAAAAACCATGGTATAAGCAGATGTTAAGGTACTCTTGGGTCCCTGCTTCGCAGTTTTCGGAGCCAATATTTATATTTACATCACCTGTCAGTATAACATTCTTAAATGGGCTTAGTGCTTGAAAAATCTGGTTTAAGGAGTTGTTAAAAGGATCTAAGTTTCTAGAGGAAGGGGACCTATACATAGCGATTATCGCTGTGGTTTTACCAATTTTGATGACTAAACAATTACTCATACAGCCTTGTAGAGTATGTTCCTCGGCTGTGACCTTCAATGATTCCTTAGACTACCACACCATCATTTTGATTGTGGTTTATTGTGGTATGTAATAAGTTGTACCCCGGTATTACTGGGAGGTAATCGTGGCGATTAGAAAGCCAGCACTCGGTAAGTACCATTATATCACAATCAAATTTAAGTCTATGAAGAAAAATATTAAAGCTATGTTCTTATAAATACTACGAATATTTTGGGTTAGTACGGTTAGCGAATTTTGATAGTCGGAAAGATATTGTTTGCAGTCCTCTACGTTACATGTCTTTGATATAGTTAAAAATGTGTTATCTATATCGGTAATTAAATTATCATCCATATTAAAATAAAACAATAAATTAAGTCAAAAATATAAACAAGTATGTGGCGCTCTTAGGCGCCTTCATAATCTATCGAATTAATGTACCTGTATTCGGCAGCTTTTTTAGCAGGGCAATCTGTATCTCCTCCCGTCTTGTGGTTGGCTTGTTTTTTAAAGCGCAAACATGTAGCATATTTTGGCGGATTGGCCTTCTTTGCGGTCTTGGATCGTGTGCCCTTCTTCACCGCAGTGGTCGCAAGTGGGGGCAGCAATTTTGCATGTTTTGGCTGCATGACCATACTGCTGGCACTGTAACATCTGTTTACCAGTGTGAAGTCTCGTACCGGACAGGACGTCCAATTTATAAATAATCTGTCCTGTGTGACGAGGACCTTGCGAATGATGGCTGAAACTTCTATAATATACTTAGTTGCAATTCTCAGCATCCTTCCTGCCCGATTTGTGGCTCAGTTTTATTGAGGTCAAAAATGTGTCTTGGGACATGGTCGGCAGTTTGTCGGTCAAGTTCTGTTCATAGATACATTTATAAACCTCATTTTCAGATATGGATGTGGGAACTCCTATAACTATAATGCGAGGTTTGCGTTTTTGAGGTTCGTCGACGATAAGCCCTGACGAAGCGAGTTGGACTGTTTGTTTGAGCTTATCTAAGTCATCTTTGGTCTCAGTGCTGATTATTAATCCTCCTTTTCCTATTTTACGTACGCCTCGTACTTTCAGCTTCATTTCTCCAGGGCATATGATTTTTTGGACCATGGTCTTGGTTTCGTCACTGGTCTTTGAAATATCACAGGGATAAATCGCCACGGAGCTAAAAGTATTAGGACGAACAAAGTTGTTGGACCCCTTCTTCACCATATCTGCAAAAGATGTGCCTGCACCCTGCTTCGTACAAGACTCCTGAATCGTCCGGTTCATCTGCGTTAGACAGTCGGATAGGTCTCGAGCTTCGGTCATTGTTTTAAGAGATGAATGGGTTTGAATAGCCTTTTGCTATAAAGACTGGTATTGAACAGCCATTTGCGAAACTCCATGTCCAACTTTTCGGCAAAGATTTTTAGTTTCTGCTCAGTGTTGAGCTTACCACCAGAAGCAGTAGCACAGACCTCATTCAGGCACTGCTCAATTGATGTCATCCACTTCTGGATCTCCGGAGTGGTCACTACTTCAATTATATCACCTTGGTCCTGTCTTGGTTGTCGGGGCGGTGTCGGTACCGGGTCGTCGGTACCGGGGTCGGTGTCGGTGGAGGGCTGCGTCGTATCATCGCGCTCCGATTAAAGGGGCTGCCTTCCATATAGCAGAATATTTAAAAATAATCCAGTCAGTTCATTATTTAAACTTGTCACTTAAAATGTTTCTCACGCTAATACACTAAAACTAGGTCACAATTTATGCAAACGTTAATTTATTTAATTTTTTAAATGCATTGATGAGCACGTCTGTGTACTTTGAATGTCTGTTACTCAATCCCTGATGATGATGATGAAAATTCTTCGCCAGGATCAACAAGATACTACTGATGACGATCTTCTTTGGTTCAAATCCATATTACCTTAGGTATATGAAACAGTTACCGTCAATGAACAAATTGCATTTTAGAACGCAAATGCAGGAGCTTCTACTAACGGAGCTGTCAAAGTTAAATCCACCATAACCCGGATCTCAACACTTATTTCTACTAATGATACATAATATGATTTTTGAAGGCCTGATGGTCTAGTGGTTAGTGACCCTGACTGCTATGCCGGAGGTCGTGGGTTCGATTCCCACCCAGGACAAATGTTTGTGTGATGAGCACGATCATTTGTTCTGTGTCTGGGTGTAATTTATCTATAATATGTATGTATTTAAATATATAAGTATGTTTATCAGTTGTCTAGTACCCATAACACAAGCTCTGCTTAGCTTGGGACTAGATGGCGTTGTGTGATAATTGTGGAATATTATATTATACTATTATACTAATAATAAATGTAAGAGATATTTCATTTTCTTACCTTAAAGTCACCATCAATCGATCTTCTACAGAAATAGGTCGCTGGAAATTGGTACCTACTAGTGAATTGCAAAACAGGTTTTATGGCTTGCATAATATATGTAGTCAAACGTTGTAGGCAACATTCGACAATATTCCTTTAATAACAAGGGTTGAGTCCGTAATTCCTCATACAAATTGTGAAATTCCCCATAAATATTCCTTTCTAAGTATACAATATTAATCCCACTTCTTCGCTGTACATACTTCTTGAGTATTTGATATTTATGAAATGAATTTTCTAATAATATTTGTTTCCGCCCGTCCATGGCAAATGCAAAGTGCCCACTGAACGGCGGCGTCTGTGGCGGCTGTGCGAGACGATTCGCGTGCACGTAGGACATAGCCGCCGCGTCGCACCGCATCGCATCGCTTTGAATTCGCGTGTCACCGCTTCATAATCGCGTTCACTTTGAACCGCCTTCCTAGGACGTCGCGTAACGCCATGTCCTACGTGGACGACTCAACGCGAACGCGATTGCGAAACGATCCGATGCGAATTTAATACGATGCGGAGCGATGCGGCTACTCTGTCCTACGTGCGCGCGAACCGTCCCCTCCGCGCCCTCCGCCGCCGTTCAGTTCAGTCATCATTAAACATTTGTCATGGACGGACGGAAGCTAATGTTGTTGGAAAATTCATATCTTAAATATGAAATATTGAAGAAGTGTATAAAGCAGTGAAGTGGAACTAATACTGTGTACTTAGAAAGGCATACTCATGGGGAATTTCATAATTTGTACCAGGATTTACGTACTCAACCCCTGTTGTTCAAGGAATACTGTCGAATGTTACCTACAACGTTTGACTATATTGTACAAGCCATTAAACCTGTTCTGCAATTTACTACAACAAATTTTCAGGAACCTATTTCTGTAGAAGAACGACTTATGGTGACTTTGAGGTAAGAAAACTATGAAATAATAAACTATGAAATAAATGTTAAAAATTACATATAATATTAATTAAGTTTAATTAGTAAGTATGTACATAATTGCAATACTTTCACAAAGATGTGTAATAGCCATGTTGTTGAGCACTGGATTGTGGTGGGTTTAACTTTGACAGCTCCGTTAGAAGAAGCTCCTGCATCTGCGTTCTAAAATGTAATTTGTTGAGTGATGGCAACTGTTTCATGTAAGGTAATATTGATTTGAACCAAAGAAGGTCGTCGTCAGTATTATCTGGTTGATCTTCGCGAAGAATTTTCATTTTTTCTCTCTCAATATCGAGAAATGCTTCGAGACTTATATCTTTTCTTTTGCGTGTTTGTCTTGTGATAGCTGGCAACGAGGACGAAGAAGAAGGCACCGGTAACGAGGATGAAGGCGAAGGACCTGGCAACGAGGGCGATGGTGGACGATCTTGTCGAAGGCTGTTATCTATGGACATGTTCTGTGGTATTTCTTCTAAAATAGATGAAGATTCAGGGAGCTGGGTGTTGTCATTGTCGGATGCGTTCATGTTGAATATCTCTTCCGGACTAGCCGTGTCTGAATACACTGACAGATCTACAGAATTGCTTTCGGAGTCTTGTGATATAATATTCCCTTATTTTTGTCGGGGTTTCAGAACTACTTTTAAAAAAGACATGGCCTCAAAATGTGGCCATGTACCTGTATACTTCGGCTCATTATCGGCGTCAGTCCCAGAACGTGGCTTAGGAATTTTTTTTAATTCTTTACTAAACGTGTCTCTCAAATTTTTCCATTTTTTCTTAGTCATTTCACCTGAAAAAAGAAAAGGAATTAAAAACTTAATATTTTGCATTATTTCAGGTATTTGGCCACAGGTATACAATTTCGGCAACTCGCTTTCTCGTTCAGAATTTCAAAATCTGCTATTTCTACAATCGTACCACAAGTTTGCAAAGCTATATGGACTCAATTAGTTAGGAAACACATGCCCGAACCTTCAGAAGATAGCTTTAAAAACATAGCGCAATGTTTTTGGGACAGATGGCAGTTTCCTAATTGCATTGGATGTATTGACGGAAAGCACATTAGCATAATAAAACCAAAAAAGAGTGGTTCCATGTATTATAATTACAAATCCTTTTTTTCGATTGGGTTGTTAGCAGTCACTGACGCAAATTATAAGTTTGTAATGATAAATGTGGGTTCCTATGGAAAAGACAACGATGCCGGTGTTTTTGAGGAATGCCCCTTTCGAAGAGCAATAGAACAAGGAAGATTAAAAATACCTAAAGAACAAGTATTACCGGGCTCTAATATCATAGCTCCGTATGTGCTCCTTGGAGATGCGGCGTTTCCTTTAAAGAAATATCTGTTGCGACCTTTTCCAGAAAAGTCAACGGTTAAAGGGGACGCCAAAGATAATTATAATTATCGCTTATCTCGAGCCAGAATGGTGGTGGAATGTTCTTTTGGTTCAATAACTTCTAAATTCAGAATTCTACATAAATCTATCGAAACTAATGTTACAAATGCAGTTCATATCGTCAAAGCCATATGTTTACTACACAATATTATAAGGGATCTTGAATCAATAAATGAGAATGAGTTAATGTCTTTCCGAAAAACATATCAAAATATGACACAAAGACATAATTCTCAAAGAAGATACAATGCTACATCACGAGCAGCCGCACAGGCAAGAGAAAACTTTAAACTGTCCTTAAACCTCCTTGTAAACATCCTTTGCCAAGAATGTAATAATAATAAACAAATATGTTGTACTTACTTGTAGTCCCAATTATTTTAGCCACAGCCTCCCATTCGCGGTGCGATAATAACCGGTTGTGATAACTTTTAGTCCTTTTGTCCCATAATGTAGGACGTTCTTGGATAGCATTAATAAGAAGTTCTACCTCCGACATTACAATTTTTGCTTGAAAAAAAATATGGCCGACGCGTCCACTTCGCGCGAAAATATCAAGCCAACTGATCGCGTTCGCTTCATTTCGCGCTGCTCCGCACCGCACCCCACGTGCGTTTGGTCACGTAGGCCACTTCAATAGGTTTCGAATGTTTGTTGTTTTCGCGCCGCGCCGCGCCGCTTTGCGTTCGCGTCTAGATCGCTCACGCAGGACGTCGCGTATGACTCGATGCACTAACAGACAGCGGCAACGTGCTTTAAGAAGCCCAATTGTCCTCTCAACAATGTTTCTGGCCCGGATATGCATATCTGTATAATGTCTCTCAGGCGTATCTGGTGGAGCATCTAATATTGGTGTCATCATATATGGTCTTAGTGGATATCCAGAGTCACCTGTAAAGAAATATTTCACTTTTTTTTTTTTTATTATTTATTAATCAAAACAAGAACAGTTTACAATTGTGTTAGTTAAACATTAGACAACTTATTAGACTGTTTCAAAAATAAATAAAAAAAACCCAAGCTTGGCGCAAATGAAACGTATCTCAGATTTTTAGTACCTACAGAAATAAGAAAAAGCTGGTTTCCCTTCAACCCGGGACATAATTCGAAGATTGGCATTCGAAATCGCTGAAAAACTTGGTAAAGAAACCAATTTTGATAAGGAGATTCGAAAGACTGGACCGCATTGGTTAAAATCATTTTTAGAACGTAATACAGAGTTAAGTATTCGTCAGGCAGAAGACTTATCAGTTGCAAGAGCACAGGGATTAAATCGAGATGAAGTTAACAAAATGTTTGAACTAATGCTTGAAGTAGGTAATTTAAATTTAATTTTTGTATGAAAATTTTCAACATTTTACTTTTTTTTTTTACTAAATTTAGTTTTTAAAGTGGCAGAGTTTTAATTATCCAATAGCATACATATTCAGGAATATGTACACAAAGGAGACGGGGATCTCTGGGCCTGATTTGTAATAAGTTGAGGTATGGCTTAAAAAAAAGGTTATATTTTTCTATTTCAAAATGTGAAAAATCAACACATTTTACAATCTGGAAATTGAGAAATCCAATAATTAAGTTAGGGTTACGAAGTAATTGGAATATCGATTCAATTATAATCGATTAACGTTACAGAGTTCATACTATTTACGAAAATGCTTTCACCAGATGATTAATTCAATTAAAATAATTAAATCTGTTAGAATTAAAGCATAGTAAGAGTTTAAACTAATTAACTATCTACATAATTAAGATAAATCAATTCACGTATACTAATCGATTATTGTATTTTTAACCTGTGCTAACTCTGACTTGACATGCATGACATGACATCGACTGATCGACACTCGTTCGTATCGATCTAGTGCGGTGTGCGTTTTGAGTGTTTCCTCCCATACTTTTATTGATATTTTCCTCGACCCCTGCTTTCCTACAGATTTCTAATCTTTCTTCTTGTACGACCCTTGCCTTGCTACCATACCGGACACAGAGAACCCCGCATAAACGTTGAACTTGGACTTGTTATTTTGGATTCTACGAACTACCTACCGATTGGATATTGATTGACATCATGGATCGTTGTGTAAATTGTGGCATAGCGACTAGTCGCTGTAATACACTAGGTCTTCGAGTTTTGGATGACGAAATGATATTAGCAATGATTCGACAATGGCGTGCACCACAATTTGTAAATACTTACTCACTTCTTGTTTATTAGCTCACCAGAGTCTACCAGGCTGGCTTGCAATCTTTACTGTTATAAATGTATGTTTTCCTTCACTATAACACTAACAAAAAAAATAATAAAGGATAGATAGGTAAACATTTAAAAGCCACATAAATATATATTACATTGAACTAAGTAACTATCGACCAGAGTAAATCAAATCAAGTCATTTATTCGCATAGAACGTAGGTATTGTACGAACAGCTTCAGAGAAAAGGAACCCCCCAAGACTTTAAAGATTATCGCCCGAGCGCGCTCGAGCCCGCCGTCGCTCGTCGCTCGAGCGATGGCGGGCTCGAGCGCGCGCGCTCGGGCGCGTCACGTGGCTCTGGCCTCAAGCAGCTCCCTCCCCCGCTGCCGCGCGGCGCGGCGCATCCATCTCTGCCCGAGCATCCACCGATCCCACTCAAATATTATTTGCAAGTTTTTAAATAATTATAATATGGTATTTTTTCGGCTTGTTGCCCGAACCGTATCCCAAGAATAACTTAACTTACAAAAAGACACTTTCCGTGCGATTGAGGATACGAACCCGCATCACCAGGCGCCAGCCGATCACATAGACCGCGCCTTATACCACTAGACTATTGAATCAGTTAGCCATCATAACGAAAATTTGAATAGCTTTACTCCTTTTATCGAACAAGGTTGATAACGGTCTAATCTTCTAGATATTAAGGTTTAAATTTCAACTTCCACCACGTATTATAAATACTAACACCTTACCGTCTTGTTTTACAAAATGCAATTCGTAACTCCTCAATTTACTAAAAGATAAGGTTGAAATTTGCATAGATTTCTTGTTTGGTTGAATAGAATGTGCCTGATTCCGATTGTTGCACTACCTACCGTAATTTTACTTCAGAAACTTAACTAGCTGTATGAACTGCGAGTTAAGGTTGAACTTAGAATACTTCTTCGCCTTATTTACTAAACTGTGATTAAGGGTATAATTACTTTTCAAATCGTTTCGTTTTCGTGTCGATCCGCTTGTGCGTAATTATCTTCGTCGAAATATTATCCAATTTATTAAGTTTTTGAACAGTTGATTATATTAACCGATAGTATTGTTCGATTAATAACTTTTTGAAGGCTAGAATTAAATAAACTGACGACTGAGGGAAACTGACCAGTGATACGCGGACTCTAAAATTGTTGTTCTCTGGGAACAGGAACAAAGCATAAAGAACGAGATATGGCCATAACGGTAAGATTTACGTTATACACATATATGTATTTATTGTTGCAATCATGTTGCATTATTACTGACAAGTTGGATTTTTTTATGTATTCCTAATATTATTATTTTCGTTCCAGAGAAAAACAGTTCGTAGATGGATACAAAGGTATCATGCAACTGGTGATGTGAAATGTGATCGCCAAGGCCCTCGCTCAATAATTGTTTACACTAATGAATCGGGGCGACACCGTAATATTGTGGAAGTTCACTCAGTGACACCCTTCAAAACTACGCGTTCAAGTGTGACTTCAAGAAGTGATAGACAGTGACGGCCATCCTCTCCGTTATTAATAAGCAATTTACTCGGCAGATTTATTGTGTAACTGATCTGATAAAATTACATTGGAACGTATGAGCAAGTGTTAATAATTCCCAATATTTGTGGAATCATTAATTCGTAGTTAATCAAAAATAAACAACCTTTATTATTATCAATCCAGATACTTTTGTTTACAAGTAGTCTTGTAATGTGTGATGCACCATCTGACCTCACATATTTTTATAATTTCTAATGTTGTGTTAAATAAGGGTTATCAGAAAATGTGATAAAAGAGAAAGATGTATATTGCTATACTTTTATAGTTTAGCATGTTGGTTCTTCCTCTGTAATTCACAGGCACAAATGACAACATTTAATTTTTTAATCTTTTTTTCCGATAAGATCATACAAAGTATAAAAAATTAATGTTTTCACAACTTTAAATGAATAAATATTATTGTAGTTGTTTCTAGAAAAATCTATAAATGAACCGTTATCTAATGTTAAACATTCTAAACCTCACCCAGGGTATCTATTTTGTGTTTAGTTAATATTCTAACCCCCTTATTCATAAAACTTATCAAACCTATTTTAGTTAAAATGGGGTTTGTCTCTTTCTTACACACAGAAATGACAACGTGACAGATAAAGACAAACGTTCTATAAACCTCATCATCATCATTTCAGCCGAAAGACGTCCACTGCTGGACATAGGCCTATTTATTTAGTTTATTATATAAACCTATTTTAGCTAAAATAGAGATAAAATAGGATTATGAATAACAGGGTAAGTAAATAACCCCAATTTAACACACATAGAAAACTGTATATTCAACCATGAAGTGGATTCCATGAAGTCCTAGAAATGTAATTAGAGAAATAAATGAATATTGTTTATGCAACATGCCTAGATTTTCTTACAAACCTCATACCTACTTCAACATTTGATTTCTTAAATAATAATTAACAAAAATCACATAATAACCTATAAAAGAAACAAAAAAAAAAAAACAAAAAAAGAACTTCTCGTCCGAGGATTTGAACTCGAGACCATCGAATTGTTAAGCCGCTGTCTTAACCACTAGACCAACACGCCATATACAATACGTTACAAAAAACTTAAATGGGTTTAATGTCATTACCAAAAGGGGTTTCTTTTCTTTGAAGCCGACTGTACATTAAAGTTGTTATAAAAATACAGGCTTATTTTTTTATCACCATCCAAATTTTTACAGGGTGTTCTACCCATGAATATGAACAACTATTACTATAGGACCAACTCTGAAATCACGAAAAAAAAATCAGCTGTTTCATACATTTTGGTCAAGTAGGTATTGAACTTTTGTATGAAACAGCTGATTTTTTTTTCGTGATTTCAGAGTTGGTCCCATAGTGAAAGTTGTTCATATTCATGGGTAGAACACCCTGTAAAAATTTGGATGGTGATAAAAAAATAAGCCTGTATAGTGAGCCGGGTACATTCTGCCTGAGTAGGTAGATTTTTAAAAAGTAATCATCTTATCTGTTATTAAAAACTTTTTGCGTCTTTCAGGTAAACAGCAGTGACCATATTTGCCACGCTTGCTGGGACTTGGCTCAAAGATCACCTCTTGGTGAACCTAGACATCTTGGCCACCGTAGTGTTTGTCTCCGATGTGGACGTTCTCTTGCGTCTAGAGTCAGCCATTTACTTCACACTGGCTCACCTCGTGAATTTAGAATTTATAATGTTATTCAAGAGTGGATTATACCTAATGCTGTAAGTTGAATCACACGCTGAGTTTACATTGTGTTTTATTATAAATGCTTTTGTTGTAATCCAAATAGATTTTTAAATACTTAAATTATCATGTATTGTTTGTTGCAGATAGAAGTAACCAGTCGCATATGCCATACTTGTTGGGTGGCTGCAGACAGCTGCTGTCCATATGGTCTCACGCCCATCAATTTCTTCCCAAGCAAGCCAAATTGAAGAAATACAGCCACCAGTACAAGTTCTTGTTACTGACCCTCCAGCTGAAGATATACAGCCACCGGCAGAAGTTCTTGCTGTTGAACTTCCAGTTGAAGAAATACAGCCACCGGCACATGTTATTGCTGCTGACGCTCCAGTTGAAGAAGTTAGAAGAAATCAGCCGGAGCCTACTATTGTATTACCAGATTACATGAGAGCTGTTGAAACAGAAAGTAAGCGCTTTATTGAAGGATGCCAGAGAATAGAGAGGTACAGAGTTCCACTTTCTACCAGAAAAATGTTGCTCAGTCGATATAAATATTATGTCCCTGAAAATAATCGTCTTTGCGATAGTCATTTAGTTATAGAAGCATGGGATTTTCTTAACAGTTTGAGAAATAATTATGTACAGACTTTTACAGCAAAACATATCCAGGACATGATGTCCTTAAAAGAAGTTGGAGATTCAGGATTACTTCATTTTGAGAGTATAGATGATATGAAAGACCATGTTCACACATGGATAGGGTTAAACAAAGCGCAGTTCCATCAAATGTTTAATGAGGTACCTCAGTTATTAGAAATACCTAGAGCGTCCCTAGCTTTAGCAGCATATTTAAGGAAGCTTAGAACTGGGGATTCTGATGCGAGATTGTCAACTTTATTAAAAGTCTCTAGGCGAACTCTAGAAAAGTGGCTGCACCAAGTGAGAGATTTGCTTTATGAGTATTTTGTACCTAGACACCTAGAGTTACATCACATTAATAGGCAGCAAATTATGCAAAGAAATCTATCTATACCTAAAACATTATTTGGTAACTTTGAGGGAGTTGATAGGCCCATTGTAATATTTGATGGAACATACTGTTACATTCAAAAGAGTTCGAATTATTTATACCAAAAAAGAACATATAGCATGCACAAATATCGTAATCTCATGAAACCGTTTTTAATGGTATGTACCGATGGGCATATAATTGATGTGCCGGGCCCCTATCCAGCCACCACTTCAGACGCTGATATAATGAAAAAAGAATTTTCAAACAAAAGACCATTACGTGAGTACTTCCGTCAATACCACACACATCATGGCCCTTCTCGTCGCGGGGAGGTTCACGGAGGTGATCACAGGCAGAGACGATCTTCGCAGAGAAGTTGTGGACCGGCTCCTAATCATTGAAAAAACGGGTGCAGAAGCTGCCGTGTTATCCCAAATCAAAATGGTCTGGGAATACTCTTCTTTGAAAGCAGTCCAATATATGGACCAATTTATAAAATCCCACTGTCGCGCACTGGAAATACCTGCTGTACTTGACCAGGCACTGGACCTGAAGAACAAATGGGCTGCTGCCAAACAAGAAGACACTCAGCTGGCATACAGCAGGGTAAGAGACATCAATGCCCATCAGGCGCTCCATCACTCCCACTATCCTGACCTTTATTATGCAGCCATCGCGCACGCGCGCGCACATCGCATTATAGGTGAAAACTTCCAGGTATCCCAATCCCACGTATCTCACCACACTGTTCTCATAGACAAATACGTCAAGAAGACAGCAGCAGCAGAACTAGGAGAACTGTCCGACGACACAAAGAAAAAACTTCAAGAACTAGGTTACCCTGTGAGCCGCAGGAGGACCAGAGAAGAGTCGGACTCCGACGACGAGGAAGGCGGCGCGGACGAGCGCAGAAAGCGAAAACGCCACTAACAGCCCTCATTAGGTTAAGATTACATTTAAGCCTAAGTGTGAGTGTACCTACCTATCTTTAGAAAAAAAAAAAATAGGGGCTTTCGTGATTCATTGCCCTTATTGCATCAATGTGGATATAGGACTTTGTGCCTGCTTCATTAGAGGAGGGTGAGACACAGCTTTCCACTAGTGAAGCAAATAAATCGAGAGCAGTCACCATATGTCGTTGGGTTGTGGAGGTAGGTAGTAAATGGCAGATTTAAAAGAGATTTTAAATTATTACGGCAAAATTATTTTAACGTAGCTAGTAAAAGTTTTGTAAAAGATTTGGAAGTGGCTGCTGCTCTTTTAAACAATTTTCACCCTCCTATTGTTGATCGTGTAGATGCTGGGGAAATATTAGAACAAATAAATATTCATATGAATACAGAAAATTAATTAGCAGGATTTATTGTAAGAAACCATTTTAATAGGCGTAGAGCTAATTTTCATACAATAACTGTACAAAATGATAACCTTAATGTTTTTCCCCAGCTTACTGAGTGAGCTCATACTAATATCACTAGGCACATATCAAATAAAGCAGGCACGTTCCTATTTTGGTGAACATGTAAGGGACAATGATGGCTATGTAATAGAAGTGTGCAGGGAGGTCAACAGCGGCCTACTTCGAGAGCTGTCGGCTTCAAATACCTCAGGGCTACTTAGGGGCCGCATTCAATCAAGACATATAAGTCGAAAAACGTATTTTGTTTATATTTTAGTTGACAGCTCTCGCAGAGGTAGAGAAGAATATTAAAATATTATTGTAACTGCATCGTAGGCAAACGGACTGTAGCCTGCTGCGCCCATGTTATGTCAATAATATGGTACCTTAGTTGGGTTTACAAAATACATTTAACATCCTATCTAAATTATCAAAATAATTAATTAAAAAAATCAAAAACCCGACTGCTAAGCGAACTAAAAAGACGTAAACAAGAAGAAAATCATGCTGTGCAGTCAAAGGATACATCTGGTTTATATTTTGTTTTTATATTTTTTAGATCAGGCACCTCTTAAAACCATTTATTTAGATACCGCACACGATCAGTTTGGAAGAAAAAAAATGGGCTCCCCACAATCCTATGGCGCCCAAAAGCCGCCATTTTTTCAATGTTAATGTAGCCAGTGACACTCGCAAGGTTAAGACGAATAGATTGACGTAAGATTCATCAAAATCGGCTTACGCGTTTGGTCTCTAGAACGCTACAGAGGAACAAACATAAATACATACAAATATACATACGTGTACTGAAAAACCCATTACCCCCCTTCGGCAGTCGGGAAAAAAATGACAATCGCACTTCAAAAATCGGGTGTTAAGTACAGATTGTTACGTAACCTCACTTTTCCTAAATCTCTTTTATCTCGGCTCTCAGATTGCCAAAATCTGCAAAATTTTCAGTGATTGTTTGTTAATATAGTAGCTATCAATTGACACCAATTTCATCTTTTTACATCCAGGCCCAAAATTGTATGAAAGCGTATCCGTCTCCTTTCAATTCAAAATGTCAAGAAACAAAATAGTTAAAGATTTTTGGGATGAAACGCACCGTTTGGTTCCATTGTGCGGTCCCGCCCTGCGCCAACTCTAACGAGACCTTACCACCCGCCAGCAGAACCCCGTCAAGCAACGTAAGAACCACAGAGCGAACGGTCAGGCCGCTCTAACAGCACAAATTCTGACCGCCAAAGAGGAGCACGCTCGTCGGCTCGCAAACGCCCAAGCGGAGCGTGACCAGACCATGCTCAAGCGGAGCGTAAAAACGCCGTTGCGGAGTTGGAACTGCAGGCGGAATTGGCCACTCTTCAGGCCAACTCGTTACATGGAGGATCCCTTCACTCGGACAACTCCCACAGCTCCCGATCAGGGTTGTTGCGAATATCAGCATCAGCATCAGCATCAGCGGAACATCAGCATTATTTTCCACATCAGCATCAGCATCAGCATCCGCATTGATTGTTGCTGATGTTAGATGCTGATGTTCAAAAGTTCGTGTCGCGACATGACCGACGGAGGGCGGAGTTAATGGCACGTGCCGTTGTCGCTTCCGAGTTTTGGCCAATCAAAATACGTACATTTCAAAACAAATCGTCAATATTATTCTCTGTGATTTAGTCAATATTGCAAGCAAATGCAGAGCGCATTGTTTTGGTGCGTGTTTATTATTTTTAAAATGCCTCCCATATTAAAAAGTGGAATTTGGCAGTACTTTAAATTAGTGAATCAAGATACCGCAAACTGTATAATATGCAAGAAGAATTATTCACGCAAAGGACGTACAAATACGTCACTAAAAAATCATTTGAGATCAATACATCCCGAAGAGTACGACAAGTTTTTAACCAGCAGCGAATCTGAAATAAATTCGACTAAAGAATGTAAGTAAATGCCTAAATTTCTGTGTAATTATTTATTATTTTAACCTTCATAGAAACAAAAACGTTTTGGTTTTACTTATCATAATGTAGTTTTTTAGGGTTCGATACATGTATTTGTTTGTGTCTCCGTCTCCCGTCTATCAGTCTGTTTGTCACAGTCATTTTTCTCGTTGGCTATTGAACTTAATTTAATGGCGCAAAATCTGTAAGCGGTTTACGTACCTGCATTACTCAAAAACAAATGAAGAAAATATTTTTGGCCTCCCATACCAACAAGGAAATGAAATTTTAGCTAACAAATACAATTTTCTAACCCCATCAAGTGAAGTAGATCTTGAGAATGGTCTTTTAAAACGCTACAAAATCCTGGTTACAGCCTGCTTTAAATTACGTTTTGTTTTGTCCCATGGCCAAGGTTTTTTTTTTGATGGAGTGTATCATGACTACCAGGTGGCTTAAACTGACTTTGTGTGCTGGTTAATGAAATAACACTAATGCATCTACCGTTTCCTAACCATGTAATTTTTTTTTTTTATTAATTCGCCGCTTTTTTGCGTGCTTTGGTTATTATATACTTAGTTCAAGATTTTTCCAAACTCAAATCATGATTACACATTTTACAAGATGGCACTAGATTCAAGGAGCGTCGATCGCATATACCCATATGCGATCAACGTTTCTCAATTCTTTTCTATAGTAAGATACTAAGCTAAGGGGCCATTTATTAATTACGTAAGATGACTTTTACTAGTTTTTGTCTCCCTCCCCCTTCTAAATAAGAAAACATAAGAATAGGCCGACCCTTCCATTTAAGTTTGGTTGGTTTTGATGTTTATTTTTAAAAGTATCAATTTTAGGAACGTTTACAAGTGTCTCGTTTATGGAAACAAGTAACGTCTAGTTCACAAGCGGCGAGGCGCAGTGACGTTGGCATGGAAATAGTTTACCTATACCCAACCAAGCGCACATGCCAAAAGCGCGGTTGCCCGCGCTTTTTCAAATCTTAGGTTATTTTTGTGATCTTACCGTGTAAGAACTATCATGATGCCCTCCCACCCCGTTGTAAGAAAAAATAGGACATGATTGACCTCTCTCGTTCCCTAAATCGTCTTACGTAATAAATGAATGGCCCATAGGGGGTTTGACGGCTCTATTACAATCTTTAAGAATCTTACTGTTTTTTTGTATGTAAAATTATTCTTGTATCTCAGGGTAGGCAGTGCTTTTTTGCCCATAAGATAGTGATGCCATTGGACTACCTACTTACTAACATAATTTTCTTTGTTTTAGGTAAAATACTAACACCAATAGAGCAAGCCAAAAAGCAATTATCAATAGAGGAGACGCTTCAAAAAGATAAACAATATGACAAAAATAATCCTAAATGTGTAATGATTGACAAATTGATTGGCGAGATGATTGCTGTTCAGGATTTGCCATTCCACTTTGTGGAAGGTATTGGTTTCCGAAGACTTATGAAAGCAATAATTCCAAAATATAATTTAAGAGGTCGTAATTTTTTCACTGACTTTGTGTGTAAGGATTTATATGAGCAAGTTGCTGCTAAGATAAAAGAAATTATAAAAGAATTCAAACACATGTCGTTTACAAGTGATATTTGGACGGATCCCAGCGCCAACGTTTCTTTGCTAAGTTTGACATGTCACGGCATTACAGAAAAATTTGAACGCAAATCAATTATACTAAAATGTGAAACTTTTGAAGACAGGCACACGGGAGATATTATTTCAGAAAAATACGAGTCTATGTTAACTGAATGGGGAATTTCCAAACATCAAGTGCACTGCATGATTAGAGATGAAGGATCAAACATGAAAAGGGCCATGATAATATCGGAGTTCAATGATATAGATTGCACAGCGCATAAATTTCAATTATGTCTGAAAAATGCATTAAAGTCACACCAAAGCATCATTGATCTTAAACAAAAAGTAAAGAAAATTGCAAATCATTTTAATCACTCGACGTTAGCTCAAAAGGAATTGAATGCTGTTCAGGAACGCCTAAATCAACCAAAATTGACCATTTTTCAAGACTGCATTACGAGATGGAACAGCACCTTTTACATGATGGAGAGATTCTTGACTGTCAAGGATTCATTGAGCATTTACAGTAATAATCACAACATACCAAGTATCATACCTGAAGAATGGAAGTTGATGGAAGACTGTGTAAACTTGTTGCGACCCTTTGAAGAAAGTACACGGGAACTGAGCAATTCAAATGCGTCGATTTCATCAGTTATTCCGCTCATTCATTTATTGAAAAAAAAACTGGACGAGCAATTTGCTTACCTTGATAACTTAGAGTCGCCGATAGCACATTTAATAACAACGTTAAAAACCGAAATTGCTGCCAAATTTTCTAATATAGAAAACAATTTTTTATTCACATTATCCACCTATTTAGATCCCCGATACAAATCCAAATTTTTTAACACGATTTTGAAAGAAAAGGTAGAGACTGAAATTTCAAGACTACTCAATGTTGAAAACGAAACTGACCCGTGCCTTCCAAAGAGGTCACGAACTGAAGCCCCTGCAAGGGAAAGACAAGACCCAAATCAGCCATCTACTTCTCGAGTAACTCTGCAAAATGAGCTCGAAAATTTGCTAGATTCAACAAGTGACGAAGAAGATGATGACAGTGGTGGTAATAATTCTGACACTATACTGAATTCACAATTGAAACAGTATTGCAAAGAGAGAAAATTAATGTTGTCACAAAACCCGCTTGATTGGTGGAAAATAAATAATAATATTTATAACGATCTCTACACTAGCTCGGAGATTCCTGTCCCCTCCGCCGGCAAGTGTCCCTAGCGAACAGTTATTCAGCAGTGCCGGGATTATTTACAAACCTTCCCGCAACAGACTGCAAGCGGAAAAAGCAGCTCAGTTGTTGTTTTTAAAGTACAACTTGCCGTTAATAGAATTCCAGTATTAATATCTAATAATTTATTATTTAGTTAACTAGTGTATATGTTGATTGTTTTTCTTCATTAAAAAGTTACATAATCATTAAAATATATCTTTTATTATAATATTTACCCAAAAACTATGAAATTCAGTATTAAAAAAAAAAATAACTTAAAATCAGCATCAGCATCAGCTGATGTAAATTACAAAAAATCAGCATCAGCATCAGCATCCGCTGATGTGACAAAATCCTGCATCAGCAACAACCCTGCTCCCGATCTCCGTACAGAGTCGAAGACTGGTTACCTAAATCATTTAATATGATTCCTAAGTGATATAATAAAGCGCGTTCATTTGTCGACAGGGGGGGGGGGGCAAACGAACCGAAGTTTTCTAGCGTTGTACCGCTGGCTCTGCCGCGTTCGACGCCCACCCCGGTCTACGGAGATGATCCACTGACGGTGACACTTCCTGTCCTTGACGTTCCCGACGTGCCCAGTCCCCGCCTGTGCCTTAAAGCGCCCTGGCCTCACCTGTGCGCCTCCCCGCCAGGCTTCTGCTCGCTCGCCGATGCCTCCGGCCTCCGCCAGTACATCGACCCGCCCCTGTGCCTGTACCTACGCTCCCTGTGGGTGCGTACTTATCAGCTGAGCCGGCTGAACACACCCCACACGCACTAGGTTTAGGCACACTTGCTAAAGAAAATAACTGTTACTACAAAAATAAAAATCTTAGCCCAGATGTAAGTACATCATTTAATCAGCTGGTCGACGCAATTACAGGCACAGGGAAGAAGACAACAAAGGTTTGTGAAATCACTAAGTTTGATGGTCAGTCACGTCTCGGATTGGTTCCACTTTAAAAGTCATGCGAACAATCCAAGGTAGGCACTTTTCCCCTAGCGACAACATCACACGACTTGGCGCGGCGCTGCAAGGAGCTGCAAGGGAGGCAGTCTCTATCAGACTGATCTGCAGCTGACGACCCGGAGCAATTGTCCAAGCGCTAGAGACCAGATTCGTTCAGCCGGAAGTCGTCATACTACACCAGATCTCCGTGGTAAAAGTCCTTCCTAAAATAAGTATGTTCGAGTCTGCGCGAGAGCTCAATTTTTGCCTGTCGCATTTAGATAATGTCATTAATTAATTATTCAAATTACCCACAGCATTAGTAAATCATCCTGATACCGAGATTACATTGAACGCCCCTCGTACTTATGCTTTTTAATTACGGTAGTGTTTCTTGCCATGGTACCATTCCGAAGTTAGTTTGGAAATAATGTGCAAGTTCTTCTCAGAGGTCGCATCATTTTAAGACAATATAACAAAAGCAAGAGGCACTAATATGGTATGAAGTTATTCAAATTCTGTACATTACCAGGATATACATGCAAATTGGAACTGTACGCTGGCAAAAATAATGAATTAGAGAATACCACACCTACAAGAGTGGTAATGTCTCTTTGTGAGCACATACTGGGCTGTGGTCACACACTTGCAACAGACAATTAGTATACAAGCTTGGAGCTGGCCAATGAACTACTTGATACTTATTTTGCGTCTCAGGATCTAAAACTAACCTGGGACATTTCGCCGCTCTTCAGAGACTCTGCAGGCAGTACAATGAGTTGTCTAAGCGTTGTGACCTGGATATAACCCTGCCCATTTCAAAATATAAAAAGAATTTAGCCACCGCATAATAACTAATTAACCTTTAAGTCCTGACGTGGTTTAGTCATATCATAAATGGTGACGTGACGTATGTCAGACACCTTAATAAATAATCGAAATGGATTATTTTTATTTACTGATTTGCATAATATTTACTTGTATTATGATCTGTTCATTATTATTCTATTAAGGAAGTGCAAAAACAACAACATTTTCAAATGAAATCAGTGTTCATTTGGTTCCAATTATATAACCTATTTGTGAACTCACCGTCTATGAGACACCCACGTCAGTAGTTAAAGGATAACTAAGTATATAACTATGTTACTTCTCTTTGAAATGTGAATTAATTATAATTAAACTAACATAATTATACAATTGTAATATTAATGCTCAATCTCAACATTTTAATTTTTAATAATTATTATTTTTCTCAAATTTATTCAATGTTTCTCAATATTTTATTCTTATTCTGTCTACACTATTATTGCAATATGAATCTCTTGACATGTTAATTTTATTTTTTTCCTTCGCTTTTTATATTTTGTATTCATTAGTCATTTACTTTGTCTATTTTTATCGTGTTTACTCCTAGTTATATGTGCATGCTGTGGTCTCCTGTAATTGAAGGAGCACACGTAAAAGAACCCTTTGTATTACTGTAAATTTATATTGTGTATGTGTATCCTTTGTTGGAGATCCTTAATAAATAAATAAATAAATAAATAAGGACACTCATTTGGTGGGTACTTTGAGGAAAAATCGAAGAGGTTTGCCGAAAGCGTAAGCGGTAGTAGACTCCAAATTAAAACCTGGCGAAGTAATAGCTAGGGAGAATGAACGAGGAATATGCGTATGGAAGGACAAAAGAGATGTGCTGATGTTATCCACGAAACATTCTAAAGAATTTTGCTAAAATAACTTATAAAAAGGGTAAAGTAATTCGCAAACCAAGAATGGTTTTAGCCTACAACAAAACAAATAGCGCAGTTGATATGAGCGATCAAATGGCCGCATATTCCTCGCCATTACGTAAAACGGTTAAATGGTATAAAAAATTGGGAATAGAACTTATATTGAATAGAGCTATTGTTAATGCATGGGTTATGTATAACGAAAAAAAAAGTGAAAGTTTAGTACAGTTTAGAAGAGAGTTAGTGGAGTATTTAGTTGATGCAGGAAAGGACGAGACCACAGAACCCGAAAGAATAGATAGACCAAAAAGACTGAAACAGTCAATTATTGAAAAAAGAGGGTAACGTAAGAAACACTAGACGATTTTGTTCAGAACGTTACAAAAACTGTGTGGCACGGTTCAAAATCAGCCAAAAATAAAACAAAGAAAGTAGCAACGTTTTGTAAAGAATTAGAAATCAAACGAACTTACCAAGTGAAGTTCGATGTTAATTGTGTGAAGGTGTTGGTCCAAGACGTCCTATAATTCTTGACTTGTAGTAGACGCATCGTGTCGCCCTACACCACGTATATTTGAAGCTAAGTTAAAAAATGAAACGCTTCTTACGTAGACTGGAACGCGCCTAAGCTCATCTGTCATTTAGTTTGAAGTTCCTATTTCACGACCTGTAACTTAGGGTACTCATGCACTAGCATTAGGGTTAGGGTGGGGGTCTTGGACGTCTTGGACCAACACCTTCACACAATTAACATCGAACTTCACTTGGTAAGTTCGTTTGATTTCTAATTGTGTTTCTGTGTTGGTCCAAGACGTCCTATAATTCTTGACTTGTAGGATGTTCAAAGAGTCGTGAAATACAACAAATAATTTCTTTTTTATATAGTGTATTAATAAAAATCAATGAAGTTTGAACTAATAGTTCAAACAGAAACATAACAAAACACTTATTAATGAGTGACAAATAAAACTTAAATTTTTATAATTTTCTGATATCAACTAATTAATCTTAATTAAAACTAAAATTGAGATTCATAAAATGGTTAACAGATAACCTACTCATACATGAGTAATTTTAAGCACTTGAATTAAAAATAGTTTCTGCGAATAAAGTCTCTGATTGTACAATAGGTCTGTTGTAGAACCTGGCGAACACTGAAGAGGTTTCACCCCAACCTGCCGTTTTTCGAATTATATCTAGGTTGACTCCTAGAGCTTTCGTCTTCGATGAAGATGCATGTCGCGTGCTATGTGCTGTGAACATAGCGGTGTCTATGCCGCTCTTGGTCATCATATCTTTGATCCAACGGCTTATAGTTTGTGATCCTATAACTTTATATGGTTTCTTGAAACTTAAAAGAAGCCGTCCTGAATTACTGGGTCGTAATTTTTCAGTTATTTTGATGTAGTCAACTAGTGACTGCGCAGGGCAGATTTCGGGTCTTTCGATAAAAAACGGAATGATTAGGGCAGGTTGAGTTGCACCCACTCGAGATGTTTTAATGAGATCAGTAATTTTTATGATAATTTTTTCTCTACAACATTTAATATTTTCTAATCTAATCAGACTTAAGGTTTGGACCCTATGTGCAGTTGTTAAAGCTAAAATAGTTACTAATTTTTTTGATAACATTTCCAATGAAATGTTATTATTAGGATATAAATTACCTAAGTAATTCAACACAGTGTTGGTGTCCCAAGTAACATCATACTTTGGGTTATTTGGTCTCAGCCGAAAAACTCCTTTAAAGAACCTTTTTATTAGTTCATTGGTACCAACTTGTGGTCCAACTAATAGCGAAATTGCAGATCGACATGAGTTGAGACTTCCATATTTTGATCCATTATTGTACATCCCAGTTAAAAACTTTAATATATCTGGAATACCAGCACTGTAACAATCTATTGAATTACCTAAACAATAAGTCCACCATGATTTTAAACATGTGTTATACTGTGACACAGTATTATCTGCCAAGGATGCTAGCATGACGTCAATTGACATACCAGGAACACCTCGGCTCTCTAAAGCTTTCCTGATAAGACCCCTGCAACCAGGGTAAGCCGCTCGTGAAGAGGATGCGGCCTGCTGTTGATAAAAGTTAATAATGACTTATTAGGTTGGAAATAGATTGGCTCTGAACATAGTAATTTTTGGTATAGAGGATACCAAGGTTGGGTGGGCCAATGGGGTGCAACAACAATACCAGTAGCCTCGTCATTAGCAATTTTTCGGAGAGTTTTTAGTAACATTGAGAATGGTGGAAAGGCATAAAAAAAATACTGAGACCATGAAACGGTAAAAGCGTCTATAGCATAAGCTTCTGGATCTCTGTGCCAAGATATAAACTTTTTACATTTTGTATTGGCTCTAGAGGCAAATAAGTCTATATTGGGTCTGCCAAAAGCTGTAATTATCTGCTGAAATGCGTGGTCTGCTAATTCAAATTCTATGTTAGCTTGAGTCTTTCTAGATTCTGCATCTGCTATAAAGTTGTCTTTTGACTGGATATAAGAAGCAAACACAAAAATGTTCCTAGACTCACACCATTGCCAAATGTCCCTTGCCAGTGTATTGAGATGATTGAACTGTACTCCTCCCATACGATTTATGTACGATATGGCTGTTGTGTTGTCTATTCGGAGAAGTATTTGACAATCCCTGAGGTTAGTTGCATACGTTTTTAGTCCAATAAAAGAAGCAAGGAGTTCTAAGTAATTAATGTGTTTCTTAGACTCTTCAATTGACCATGAGCCTCCCAAAGAATTGTCGTTGCACGCCACGCCCCAACCCGTTAAAGACGAATCTGAAAAAATTTCTAATGCATAGCAGTCTGACCGAATGTTGTTACTATACTCCATTTATTATAACATTAGAAAAAAGAGGCTCGCAGAAGCAGGAGTACGAAACCTTTTATTTTCAAGTTAAGTTCAAACAATTTTAATAAATAATGTATGTGCTTTTTTTGTAAGTAACAATGTATGGCATACAATAAAGCATATTCTATCTATATACTCGTCACGATGCTTGGATAGCTATATGAAATTAAACAATTTTTAGTAACAATCAGTTTATTAAAAACAATTTTTTATAATCCGACAAAATAAAAAAATCACGTGCTGCCACAACTTATGAAGGGAATAGGGAACATTTTAGATTTAGTAGAGTTATAGTGACATGAAAAACGTTCCCGGTACTGTCCGCCCCTGCTTCTTTTAGATTTTAAACATTGACACGACAGTATTTTATGTAAAAACTAAATAATATTAAATGAAAGCCTTGTAATTTCAGAAGGTAGATAGGTTAAATAAGTACAATTAAAAGTGACTGCTGTTATTTAAATGGATTATATTTAACTCCACATCAATCTTGACTGTAATAATGTTTGTTGTACTTTTATTACAAAGTGTACCCCTAAAAGAGCCTTTTTTAACTTCTGTCTAATGCTATAGTAAATGGACTATAGGTGCTTTTAAGTTTTTAAACCACCAATCAAAATCGGATTTTAAATAGCTGGGCAATTTCATGGTTTTATTGTAATTATCATTATTATTAAGCAAACTCAGGTATTTCAGTCTTTCAAAAGCTTTGGTATATACCCAGCCATACTTAACAGCGGGGCAAATGGAAGTGAGTAATCCTAACAAATGGGCAAATTCTCTTATTTTGCAGTTTTTCTTATTATAAAAAGATAATAATTCTTGCTGAATCTTTAAGCATTTTTCAGGTGGTAATTCTATTGTCATGTCTAGTGAATTTAACACAAAACCTAAAAAATTGCATTTCTGTTGGGGTAAAAGTAAACACTTGTCATAATTAATTATAAACCCTAGGTGTTCTAAAAAGCTACACACTTTATTAATGCCCTCTCTTGCCTCTAACATGTTGTCAAAAATCAAAAGTATATCATCAAGATAAACAGAACACAAAATTCCTTGAGACCGGAGGTGTTCAATGACAGGTTTCATAATTTTTGTGAAAACATAAGGCGCTGTGCAGAGACCGAATGCTAATACATTAAACTCATATAGCTTATCCTGCCATTGAAAGCGAAGGTACTTTCTATAATGCTCATGTATCTGCACAGAGTAATATGCCTCTTTAAGATCGATTTTTGCCATAAGGGAACCAGTTGAAAGTAATTTTGTGGCAGTTCTAATGTCTTCAAGTTTGAAATGGGATGTACTCATAAACTTATTGAGCTTCTTTAAGTTTAAAATGAATCTTTTCTCACCATTAGGTTTTGGGGCCAAAAAAATATGTGAAAGAAACTGATTATTACATGGCTCACATTCCCTTATAGCTTTTATGGTAAGAAGATGGGATATTGACTGTTGCATTTCTTGAGCCTCTTTACCTTTTACTTTATTTGCGGGTGCAAGTGTTTGATTAGGTAAAGTTAAAAATGGCAATTTGTAACCTGCAACCCAGGACAAAATGGTCTTATCTTTGGTAATAGCTAACCAGTTATTATAGTGAGAAGACAGGAGTTTTACCTCTAAGTTTTTTTGTGTGGTGGGCCACTTCTCTGCTGAGGAGCTGGCCACCGCTGTGGAGCTGGCCACTGCTGAGGTGCTGGCCACCTCTGAGCTGCTGGTCGAGGCCTGTGGTTGTGCTGTCTGCCCGCTCTCGGTGTATGTTGAGGTTGGTACTTCCGAGGCGGGCCCCGTGAGTTTAAATTGGTAGGCTTTGCTTGTTTTGATGATTGTGGTTGGTTATATTTCATCTCTGATCCAGCCTTGTTAATAGCTTTTCCAGCTTTTAAATCCTCATGAAGGTTTTCACCAAATATGTATTTACCTACTTTTGTTTGAGTAACAATATCCTTTGTATCTTTATTGAGTGCAAATTGTAAAAGGTATCTGCGAGATATTGACTCGGAGTGGAATGAATCACACAGCATACGTCCGGTGTCGCTTACAATTTTTGTAACTTCCTTGCACTCTTTATTTTTAATCAAAATATCAAGGGCCTTCCCGATGCAAGCCGTAGCTTGGCCCAGGCAGTTTTGTTGCTGTTCCATTGCCCGGTCTCTTTTTAAGACCTGCTCTGAGACAGCTGCCTTAATCTCCGGATTTATTTTGGGGGCCTCCAAAAAAAGACAATTGTCAGGGATTGGATACAACTTCAGGAGTTCTGTTTTGCTATCCTTCTCTAGTCCATTGGTAATTATATGATTCCATCTCATGGTGATGTCTTTGTGAATTGCTTCTGCATAAGTCTTTTTATTAGGGTCCTCTCCTAAAATACTAAGTATGTCCTCATCTAACGGCAAAGGCTCAGAGGAATTTTCTTGTAAAGTTTCCGTGGCAGGAAGCTCAGGAAGCTGTTCTTCAGGAGCCAACTCGACTGTAGCCTCTTTGGCTAAATTTGTTTCCTGTTGAAACTCTTCTACACTCTCAGGGCCTAAAAATTTATTTATTTATTAGTACTCTCTTATTAAAGGAGCCTTTTATTGAGGTGAGAGATATACCACACGAATAGTACCATCAGTGCCATCACACGAGTATATCCGCAAACCTTATAGGGTTACGGTCGGGATATGCCACACGAATGGTACTCGCAGTACCACCACACGGGCATAACCTCTAACCTTTATTTCCGGTCGGGATGTACCTCACGAATAGCACTCGCAGTGCTACCACACGAGTATATCCTCGTACCATTGTTATATTTCTGTATAGAATTAGCCACAGATTGTGTAAGTATGATTCTAATTAGCCCAAACACTGGATTTTAAACAAGTATGCACTTGTTTTTGACAACAAGCACCGCGTGCGTGAGAATAACGGGTAGGTACATAATTGATAAATATGATCACAAAATAAGAGTGTGTTTAAGTATGTTTTGTATTTACCTTGAATATCGCCCTGTACTTCGATTTCACTCGAAGAGGAAGAATGTCTTTCTCTCATTCGTTTCTTAAACTTTTTAAATATCGAATATAATTCTTCATCTTCGTTCTTCCTTTTCCTTTTATGTTTTCCCATAGTAAATGTTTATTTTAAGTAGTTAAATTTACCTGAAATAACTTTTTAAAGGAGAAAGAAGAAAAAAACGTGGGTTTTTGGCGCGCACGATTAAGTCGAATGACAGATGAGCTTAGGCGCGTTCCAGTCTACGTAAGAAGCGTTTCATTTTTTAACTTAGCTTCAAATATACGTGGTGTAGGGCGACACGATGCGTCTACTACAAGTCAAGAATTATAGGACGTCTTGGACCAACACAGAAACACAATAATGTCCAAATGAACCATACGAGTACTTTTGTTTAATTTGTTTCAATATGTTCCATCGCTTCGTTTAATTTGTATTTTAGAATACCTAGTTACTTGTTTTTACTTATATTTCACACATTAATAAAAATAAATCCTTGATTTTTGTGACAGTTATGTTTTTTCTCTTACTTTCTTCATTTTTGTCCCACATTTCTCACAATTTAATAAACACGTCGAAACTGTAGTAACAGTCTACAGCGCCGCTCCGGTTACTTGCATACACTAAATGTTCGATAAACGTGGCCACCGGCGTAATAATTCTGCCCAAAAACCACGTGCTGCTCACCACCTCGTGCTGGTCTAAAAGCTTTTAAATTGACTTCCTCCATTCGTCTTTTCACCGTACGCTCACTAACATTAACGCCTCTCACAATTTGAAGCCGCTGGCGTATCTCAACAGCGGTCAAGTAGCGGTTTCTCAAAATTTCCAGGACAATAAAGCGGTCGTCTCGGGCCGATGTGCACCTTACGCCTCCACTGCCTGGCCTGCGGGTGTACTGGCCTGTCTCCTGGTATCTTTTAAGGGCATACTGCATTGATGACCGTGGTACAACCAATCCTGTGATACTCAAATGATTGGTTGTGATAATAGCATTGTCTTGTTTTGTTGTCATATATAATACATTCGTAGTTTTTGTCTAGCTAGAGTATGGTATTCGGATTTGTTTAAATATGGCCGGCTTGTAGGCCGGACAGTCTTGAGTAGAATTTTACTTATACAGTTAAAGTACAAATTGTTAAATGGTTACTGTTAAAACAATGATTGAAGTAAAATATGCAGGTTTTTTTTGAAAATGTCTGGCTTTTTCTGAGGACTATTGAAACAAAATGGTGAGTCTATGGAGGGTTTACATTACACTTCTACAGTCAAGTTGTATCAAAAACCTTCTAGAAATAATTTGGATGTTGTTCTCATTTTGATCCTCAATATATGAAGGGTACAGGCAAAGAATGGGGAATGTCCTCAGGAATTAATTATAAGAAAAACGCAATTAAAACTTTTGTTGAAATCAAAGAATGTGGCAATTTTTACTTAAAACTAAGTAATAGTAAGTTATTCTTGGACATAATTTTGGTCATTCATTAAATTTTTACCTTGGTAACTGTGGTCTGACATATTAGCTACATAATGAGCACCAATCAGAGCAAACTTTCTGCGTTTCAGAAATGCCACTTATACTTTTGCTGGATTTAGGTCTCATTCTAATTTGTTTCAAATTTCAAGTGGAACAGCGATGGTGGTAGAATTTCGCTGCATTCTGTCTAGTGCACTGTGCAACAGGAATAGAGTTTGTAGCAAATCAACAGCATTGATAGTGATTGTAGTGTCATTTACTATGTTAATTATGCCATTGTCAATATATTTCTTACTATTTGGACATAGCTAGTTGTACGAGAATTTACCCCGCCCCCGCACCCGCCCGCAGATTATTAATAAATATGCAAAACAACCCAGAAATATAGTTAAGGCCCATCGTGTATGTTCTAGTTGGTAATTGTTCATATTATTATGAAGTCGTTAAAACCGCGAGGCAATTGCGTAACACATTATCAATCGGAATCGGTTTCATTTTGACAGTTCAACAACATTCATTGCGTTATTTACGTGTTGAGCAGACAAATTTTTCGAACTTATGAAGCAATGGATTAGCAATTTGCTTCAAAATGATTCTGATTCCGATTGATAGTGTGTTACGCAATTAGGGTGCCGATCACTCACCTAATTTACTACTAAAACAACACAAAATCGTAATTATTTGTTTTATAATTTCGCGTTGAGATACACATAGTTTCTGAAATTACGAAACTTCTTTATAAAGCACCATGATGTCACTCCGCAAGTAGTGTCAGAACCAGGGCTGTAGACGTAGTACTATTATGTATTTTGTGGCTATAGTGCGTATAATTTTCGCAACTTGAATGAATGATTGGGCTTTGGCGAATGTCGCTTGCACAGTTTCTATTTTTTCGGATTTAGTTAGCGAATAACCTCCTTTTTTTGAAGTCGGCAAAAAGTATTTGTGAACATATTTTTTAATAATGAAAACCTGTCTGCTGATTTATTGTTTTTTTTTATTGTAAAGGATCAACTACTCAAAGCGTCGAGTGCCAACTAGAAAGTTATTATTCTTGTTAAGAATCTCGCAGAAGGTTCATTAGGGTTATTCCCTCAGTTCCTGATATTTGAGGCCCCTGTCCCGGAGGACCCTGATTAAACTCAATTAAAAGTCAGTTTAGTTTTAAAGTACTGTCAGCGGGCGATATGTTAATTTACTACCCGGCCGCGATAACTAGACACCTGGCTCAAATGACATTTGTCTATAGTACTGAGTGCAAAAAAATGATAGTACGTGCTGTACTTTTTGTACGTACTGATTTATAATTTATTACCTACTGAGATAAAACAAGTACTAATGACGAATGTAGTATTTTTGTTGGCTTCATTATCATTACAATTTGGAGCAGTAACTTACCAATATTCGTATTAATATTTTTTGAAGTGAAACTTCTTTAGGCGCGCTTGACTTGGGGAGTAAACTGGCGAATGCGTTACGAAAACGTGTGATCGCGAGTAGGGAAGGTACGTAAAAAATAGCTGGAAATACCTCTGGTGTAAAAACCCGGTCCCGGTCGCATAAATATGCGACCGGGTTTTTACACCAGGTATTTGCTTCCAAGTACGCACACCGGGTACCGACTCAAAATACTTGCAAGACTATTAAGGCGATTAACACACGGCACCGCGCACCGCCGCGGAGGGCGGTGGCGGTAAAGCGGATTTCGTAGCGGTGCCCCGTGCGGTAAGGCGGTTTACGCGCCTGTCCGCGCGGATGGATTTAACACAGTTTTGACAAGTTTGATCACAAACACTGGCAAGAATGTTTGTGTGAAAATTTCACCAGAAGAAAAACTTCTTGTGACCTTGAGATAAGTGCTGAAGAAGTTTGACAAGTCACAAGTTTGACCCGGCTCCAAATATCCTCGTATTAAAACAATTTCTTCCCATCTAGGAGTCTATCACTATATTGTGTGCTTTTCATGTCCCAGATAGCAGAGCGACATTCAATCTCCGAAATAAACTTTTCGACATCGAAATCCATTTTTAAATTGCAACACGTCCTGCAGCCACGATGATCCGCGCGGTTATGCGGCGCCCCGTGTGTGAGGCGCCGCCCTACCGCGCGGACGGCAGCGCGGAGAGGCGGTGGCGGTGAGAGCACCGCTCAACCGCGCGGTCGGGCGGTGTACGTGTGTTAGGCATCTACGGATTTATTAGAGGCCAATGCGACATGAGATCCGCTTCACCGCCTACCGCGGCGGTGCGCGGCGCCGTGTGTTAGGCTAAGTTCATATGACCGCGCGGAGCCGCGCGGTAAGAGCATTCACATGACGGCAAATGTATGCGCGGCAGTCTGGCATCAACATTGCTTAAGAATGGACGTGGAGGAGGCAATTTGCTTATGGATTTTATACCGAAGGCTGAGACGTCGCAGAAGAAGACAAAGACGATACTGGGTGCATCCCGTTTTAAGTGAAAGACTTTCTTCAAGCCTGTACATTACTTTGTATCCCGACCTGAGACTACATGAAGAAAAATTTTTTAACTACTTCAGGATGTCTGTTGCATCTTTTGATTTTTTATATGATTGTGTTGAGAACGATTTAAAACCCAGTGAAGATGCTATTAGATATTGCATATCACCAAAAGAAAAACTCATAGTAACAATACGGTAAGTTAATTCTTTATTAAAAGAAACAATCACTAAACAAAAATCTTTGAAACGAGAAATCAAATACGAGACTTTCCAGCAAATTATATTTTAATTATTATTATTGAATAAATCCAGTTCTTGAGAATCTTCGTATGACCCGGGTGATGTTACTTGTGAAAAATTTGTGGGAGGTGAAGTGTAGGAACTAGTTGTATAACCATATTGTGTTGAAGCTTCTCTATCAGAATACTGCATTGAGTCTCTATATTGAGGACTTCTGAATGAAGTTGAATAGTTTCTTGGCTGCTGTTCTGAATTATATGAAGTAGACGGGTAGTTAATGTCTCCAAATGACTGTGCTTCTGCGGATTGGTAGCGCTGTAATAAATTATACATTTCAATTTTCAACTTCAAGCGCCTTTTTTCGGAAACTTTTTTTATTTCCTTAACCAATGAAAGACAAAATAACTTATCTTCATCATCTTCTTCTTTTTTTTCTGTTACATTTTTATTACGAGCATCTATACTCCTTTCTAAAATATTTGCGAAATGCTCATCGGCTGGGTTCAGTTTATATTTCTTTCTGGGCAAATGTTCAATTGAAGATGATTTAACGTTGTTCGAATCAACATTTTCTGATGTTTCCACTAAGTCAAGGCTATTATCAGTTACTTTTTTTTGGACAACTTGTTTAAGGAATCCTAATCTTTTAAAATATCCATATGAAGATGTTGAAGCTCCAGAACCAGATTTCAAATTTTTATTTTTTTTTAATTCTTTAACGTAGGCATCTCTTAAATTTTTCCATTTTTTCTGCAAAAATGATCCTAAAACAACAAAAAAATATTTATGTTGCAGGTATTTAGCCAGTGGTTGTTCATTAGCAGAGCTGCAGTATGGTTATAAAATTGGCAAATCTACGTTATCAGCTATAATTCAGCAAGTGTGCCAAGTTTTATGGAGAAACTTAAGAGCTATGGTCATGAGCCCACCAACTACAGATATGTGGATAGAAATATCTAAACAATTTGCCAATATAGCCCATTTTCCAAATTGTATTGGCGCTTTGGATGGCAAACATGTTCGTTTAATTCAGCCACCACACTCAGGATCAATGTATTACAATTACAAACACTTTTTCTCGTTAGTTTTAATGGCTTTGTGCGATTCTAACTATTGCTTTATATGGGTAGACATTGGAGCTTACGGAAAAGACAGTGACTCGGGTGTTTTTAAGGACACGTCGTTTTACAAAAAACTATCAGAAAATTTGTTAAACATTCCTGAGCCAAGATCTATCACCGATAATGAGAACAATGCATTTAAATTACCATACGTAATTGTAGCTGACGAAGCCTTCGGTATGACTAAAAATCTGATGAGACCATATGGAGGTAAAATGTTGTCGAAAGAAAAAAAAATATTTAACTACCGTCTTTCTTTAGCACGAAGGTATGTTGAATGCACATTTGGAATAATGTGTAACAAATGGCGAATTTTGCACCGGCCAATAGACGTCAAGATAGATTTTGCCAATGATATCGTCAAAGCCATTTGTGTTTTACATAACTTTGTTAGGACAAGAGATGGTATAAAATCCGAGGACATGAATTGTCCAGCGCCATTACCTGACATAAATCCCACTAACACTGGACGTCCAATTCATGAAGCAGATAATGTTCGAACTAAATTAACGAATTACTTTGTAAGTGAAGGTAAATTAGATTGGCAAGAAAAATATATATAACTCTTATATAATATTATACATACCGCACCTTTAAAGTAAAACCGTTACTAAACGAAAATTTTCATGAATTGAGTTATCAATGCCATCTATGTAAAATATACGTAAACTACAACATAAACTTGTCATTTTTGTAAAATATTGTATTTTACGCCATCTAGCGGAAAATTAAGGCGTTACTAAACCGAGTTATGATCGGCTCGCGAAATACAATATTGTGTCTATCAATGAACATGTTCGTAGATAGTCATAACAGAAGTTTAAAGTATTTATGTATTAGTTTATTTATAGTTATAATATTAATATTATGTATTCTACATATGTTATGGGCCATAGTTGCCTGAAATAAAGGTATTATTATTATTATATTATTAAAGTAACAGTGTTATTACCTATTTGGATAAACACGGCTGTATGTCACAGAAACGAAAAGTGTTTCAATTTGTTTAAACACAGTTTTTGTTTAAAATTATTAATGGTAAAGTGTTACTGGTGTTACTATAATAATATAAATCAAAATAAATAATACTGTAAATGAAATTATAATACTTTCGTAAATCACGTGTCATAATGTAAACAGAGATCTATAATAAGACCTCATTAAATGTCTTAAAGAACCCTGCACTCAGATTTTATTGACAAAAAACGGTGATTTTTTTCTAATATTGGCTCTCCTGTAAAATTTTGTAATTTCATTTAATAACGGTTTTACTTTAAAGGTGCGTACGATTGTAACTTACCCAAGTTTTTCTTTTTTTCTTCAGAATCATTATTATTGCAGAAAATTAAAACTAATTCTTCCCAAGATCTTCTTTTTATTATTTTATTCGAATATTCCTTGGAGTTAATATTCCAGATAGCTTCTCTTTTTTCAATCTCGTCGATAAGCAAATCGATGGATACAATGTCGTCTTCTTCGGTGATCATTTTTTCTTCAATCTATGCGTCTATCCGTCTCAACACGCGCGGATCAACTGAACAGGTCGGTACAAGTTTGTAGAACTTGAACCGCGCGGTGCCGCGCGGTTCCTCGCGGTTCAAGAACTAGCGCGCGGGTCGGAGCGCGACGCGCGGTACCGCGCGGTACCGCGCGGTGATGTAAACAATACTAGCTGTTTACTTCGATCTTGTACCGCGCGGTCGAAGGTTCCGCGCGGCTCCGCGCGGTCATATGAACTTAGCCTTAATCGCCTAAGTATCTTATACGGCTACTCGCTCAAATACGTAGGTACTCAACCGCGTTAGTTTTCGCAAATGCGATCATGCTCCTTTTGGAACAATTTCGTATGCAAGTATAGATAAAATCGGTGGTAGATGGAGAAGAAATTATTTATAGATCTAATCTAGTTACGGTATGCCGTGGTGTTCCTCAGGGATTCGTTCTTGGCCCAATCTTCTTTATTGTATTTTTAAATGATTTAGTGGAGTATATCAAGACACGTGTAAAGGACACAAAAATAATAATCTTTGCTGATGACACAAATGCGATAGTAGCTGCAGACGATATACTAGAATTAGAATCCAAGATCAATGCTCTCTTGAATTCAAAACAATATATAGTGTCAACTTATTTAAAAACAAATTGAGGACCTACTTGTTGGGGAAAGGCTACTACAGTATCAATGAATTCCTAGATGACACATGACATTGTAACTTATTTTATTGCTTTTGCTTTTATTTTATTATTTTATTGCTGTTTTTATTATTTTGACATTTATTATTTATAATTTATTGTACTTGAATTTTTTTAATTATTATTGATTTTATTTACTTTTCGAAATGTATTTAATGAATTTTATTTTAATTGCAAATGTAATACGTTATTTTTTTAAATTTCAACACAATGTATTTATATTGTTGTGAAATAAATGACTTATGACTTATAGTAAGCAGGTTTTTTACCGACTTCACAAAAAGGAGGAGGTACTATGTTCGGCTGTTTGTATGTTTTTTTTTTTGTATGTTTGTTCATCGAATACTCCGCCAATTGTCGACGGATTTTCAAAATTCTTTTTTTGTTCCAAAGTAGATAGTTTTGAGGTGGTCCCACTGTCACCAAGTTAGGATCTGATGATGGGATCTTAGAGTAATCGAGGGCAACCTTTAAATTTTATAGGCTCACGCTCACTTATTGTTTTTCGCATATTTTACGAAGTATCTTGTGTATTTGCGTATGGTTGTCACCATCTCAGGTAGCTGGGCTGATGATGGAAGGTACAACTCCTTAACAGTAAGAAGTTACTCGAACAGGCAATGACTGTTTTAGTCAATTGTTTTGATGTTTGATAGGGCATTTGCCACATTTGGTCTCATGATCATCAAGTCATGACCTGATGCTGCAGTCAGGATAGTCTGCAGAGTACCTAACTCCTCGACAACTAACAGCAGATATATCGTGTTAAGGCTCATTGAAAAGGGCTTGATGTGTGGATAAACGTACTGTTAATGAGGAACACCGAAGTACATAAAGACCTGATGCTGAAGCCAGGAGCATTAGAAAAAGTACCAACCTTGAAATTACAGCACCGTAGTCGTGTTTGGGCTCATTTTAAACAGGACTAAATTTTAAGTTCAATGCAATGTTGACAAGTCTGGCCTGATGCTGCAGCCAGGATTATCAGCATCTAGTCTAAAAACATCAGGGCAGGATTTGATGATGGGATCCTGGAGAAATCGAAGGAACTCTTCAAATATTATAGGCACACCTATAGCGATTTGGGTATTTTTTATAGTAACTCGTGCATTTGCTCTCGGAAAGCACTATTTGGTGATGTGGAACTGATGATGAAGACCACAGATGGCCACCGGAACTACTCAATAATATCTAAGTATTTCACGGGTTGCGATTCGATTACTTTAATATGGTTGCTAAGCAATTTATGCTCGTCACAATGTGAATGGTGATACGGAGCTGATGGTGGATCTGGAGAACTCCTCAACAATTAACTTCCCTGTATCGGGAAAAGCAATATTTTGTTTGTAAAAGGCGATGATCACTAGACTATTGTAACTTAGATAAATTATAAGCAGACCCACTAAAAAGCGTGAAATAAAAACTTTTTAAGAAAAAAAAAAACCGACTTTGAAAAAAACACTACAAAGTGAAAAATATCTTTAATTTCGGAAGTCGGTGGCAAAAAACTAAAATAAATATCCAAAGACACCGACTTCCGAAATTAAAGTTATTTTTCACTTTGTAAAGTTTTTTTTGGAAGTCGGTTTTTTTTTCTTAAAAAGTTTTTTTTTACTTTAATGGTTTGCAAGTATTTATTTGTAAACGCGATTTTGCTCCTTATTTATTCGAAGTCATTGATCAATTTCCTATGCAAGTAGTTTTACTTCCAACGGGGCTTTTGAATACGCGTTTGTATTTCTTATCTGTATGAAGTTATGGATCAGTTTTCTATGCAGATAGAAAATACTTGAAAGTATCTCGCTCCGTCGTGCCTCGACGCTCGAGTACGTAGGTACTCAAATAGTTCAACAACCGCGTTTGTTTTCGCAAATGCGATCATACTCCTTATCAGTAAGAGCACAGAATACTTAATAGTACTACGTACAGAAAGGACACTCCCTTCCTCGCCCTCATATCAGATACCGCACCTCACCCCGCACTTCGAGGTATTCGTCGCCGACTCTTTAGCAAGGGCGCTCGAGAACCGCAGCGCTGTATTGCTGACACGAAAAGTTTTATTTGAGTTTTAATCACGATGGTTGGATATTGTGATGCTTTTCCGAATTCGTATTTACATAAACTGTTTGTAAGATTTCGCATTTTTAATAACATGCGATTTAATAACCGATTATTTACAGACAAGTCAATTAAACTAAACTATTTTAGTGTTTTTATTTCATTACGAACCCGACTATATAAATAAACAATTGAACTACATGGTCACTTCATAATAATGCACACGTTCGGGCAGCGCCGCCGCCGACGTCGTTCGGTTCCCCGACACAAATTGCTTTCCGCGCCATTTTTTTTACGCTACTAGATTTCACGCACACATTTGCACGTATACAAACGTCATTTGTTTATGTAGTAGTAATAGGTAATTATTTTGCGAGCGTTGTATGGAGTGTCCGAGGTGTGGTAAGAGTCTACGGATCAATTTCGTATGCAAGTATTTTTACTTTAATGGTTTGTAAAAGTATTTATTTGTAAACGCGATTGTGCTCCTTATTTATAGGAATTCACGGATCAATTTCCTATGCAAGTACTTTTTACTTCCAACAGGGCTTTTGTTTGATTACGCGATTGTACTTCTTATTTGTATGAAGTTATGGATCAGTTTTCGATGCAGATAGAAAATACTTGAAATTATCTCGAGCCCTGGTTTTAGGCCCTGGTTTCTTAAGGTGGACGTACTTGGAAGCCCTGGTACTCGATTTTGCAAGTACGACCCATGTCTAAGGGCTACGGGCGAGGCGAACGGGAGTTGAGTGGGGGATATAAGCAAGAGAAAGCAGTGCGCGCGCACATTTTCTTTCTCTCTTCCTCTCATAGCCAAATAGGTTTGAAGTTTCACTTCAGTCGTGTGGTCATAAGCACACTCGGTTTTTTTTTTATAAAATTAAGTTTATTCTTGTTAAAGTAAGAAGTAGGTAGAACAATTGATTTTTTTCAGAAATAAAACAAAAAAGGATGTTATATTCATTTATTATTAAAATTATAACGAATCGTCACTCAATTCTTCTATACCAGACATATTATTATCGCTGTCATTTTCTGTGTCCTCGCTTTCGCTTTCAGAAGAAGTCTCTTCTCCTCCAAGAGAAATAATGAATTCCCTTTCTCGGTGTTCTTGAAGTCGATCTTTCACCCAGTATTCTTCCTCCAGTCTCTGGACATGATTAACTTCTTTTTTCCAGTCCGCAACTGAAATTGACTGGATTGCTTCTCTAGTCAACTTTTCAATAAGTCTTTCAGACTGATCTATATTTTTGTCTGCCACCCTTTGTTTAACTAAATTCCAGATGTATTCTATTGGATTTAGATCACAGTGGTAGGGTGGCAGACGTACAACCTCGTGGCCATGCTCCCTCAACAGTTCGTCTACCACATATCTTTTTTCTGGCTTATTTAATTTTATGATGTGGTATAATTCTGGCTTCGTCATCTTTTCATCAAAACTTATATTATTTTTGGTAAGCCAGCTTTGCATCTCACTTTTGAGTGATGACTGGCAAGGTATTTTTTCGGCTTGTGTTGAGTGATACGGCGCGTTATCTATTACAACTATGCCGTTTGGAGGCAAGTTTGGCAACAACTTTTCGTTGAGCCACTTAACAAAATTTTTTGTGTCCATCTCGTCGTGGTAATCGCCTGTCTTGCTTTTACATTTATATAACAACTTGGCCCCGGGGATGAAACCATATTCGCCACCCGCATGAACGAGAATCCAACGTTGGCCGGGATTGCTATTTTTCTTTATACTAGCGTCGCTACTATTCTGCCAGCATTTTCTCACTGTGTAGTGAGAATGTATCCAGGTTTCATCTATATACGTCACCGGTTTTTTGTCCGATCCGAGGTCGTTATTCTCTTTCATTCGTCGCAGGTACCGAGCCCTCCAGGCAGCGATATCAGACTTTTGTATCAAAACCAATCGGGCATTCTTGCATTTCTTAAATTTGTATCCCAAATGATCCTTTAAGATGAGCCGCAAAGTAGTCCTCTCACCTGTAAAAAAGAGTATTTTTTATAATTTAAGTTTATTTCCTCATCGTAAAAATATTCTATTAGGTACCAAAATTTTAGCCAGAAGGCGAAGGCCAATTCTACTAACTAAAAAACGTTCACATTCAAGTCGCAGTGCCTCAAAAGTTCCAAAATGTCACAAAAGGTATTCTACTAAACCAAAAAAAGTAGTCAAATGTGACGTTCACTGCAATGAGATTGCGACTAGACCGAAAACAAAAAATGTACCAATTGAGTATTCTGCTAAAGTTTCGCCATGACATCATTGACATCTAAAAACATATAGAGTATTCCACTAAATATAAAAACGTTAAAACTGACGCCAGCATGAGATTATTTGTAGACCGAACTGTGACTAATAATTTTAGCTTCTGTATAGTTTTATGCGTAAAAATTTTTTTTTCCCACCTTTTTTGAATTGAGTTCAGAGTTGGATAGATTTTTTTTCCCGCCTTTTTCTGTATTGAGTTCAGTGGACAGAGTGCAAGGAACATATTATTTAACAGAGTGACCTGAGACGTTTTGTGTAGATACCTATTTTTTTTGCTGTGAAGTGATTGGATATTGTGGTGGACAAAATGAGTGGTTTCGGTTTACGGTTATTATACTTAACCCTGGCGCAACGTGCAGACGATGCAGCGGCGTCAGCAAGACGGAGAGAACGCCGCCGCCGTCGTTCTGGAGTGCGATTCACTAAGGCAAAACATCTTTACAACCAAGAAATCATCGTTGAAACATCTGATGAAAACATAACGGTATTCTATAGTTAAAACAACGCGGTCGTAGCGCCACAACGATGTCGACGGCGCGACATAGAACTAAAATATGGTTCCGAATGTATGAAAAACGGTATTCAGAAACACAAAACATCCTCGCCTTCAACGACAACGGCGCCTTCGCCTTCGATTTTAACTGTCAAAGCGTAAAGCTTGTAAATTGTAGATGTTTCCTTGGTTGTAGACAATTAAAATGTGAGTAAAACAAGTTATTTTTTAAATTATAAATGCTTATTATCGTTTTGTTTACCGTACTTTAATTCCTGAAACGTTTATGCCTATTTTTAATGTTTTAGATGGCAGTTCGTCATTCCTGTATGATTTTTTTGTTGGAAGAAGCTAAGCGTCGAGATAATGTAGAAAAAAGACGTCAGGCACATGTGATACGTAATATGGATCTTCTTACTACTGATATAGACTATATTAAGGTATTCAGGTTTGACTGAAGAGCTAATTAAACAATTGGAAGAAGATATTTCACCATTCTTAGCAAAGACGAAACGTCAAGGAGGAATTTGCAACCGAACCAAGGTACTACCTATTACTACTTACTAAATCAATAATAAATCACTGTAATTATAGTGAGAAAATGTCTAAAACTTACTCTCATTCCAGATTTTATGCACTCTCGCATTTTTAGCTAGTGGAAGTTACCAAAAAACATTATGTGAGAATGCAAGAACCTATATCTCGCAAGCATCTGCCTCGAGGGCTATAAGAACCGTAGTAGATGCCATCAACCACCCAGTTATCATTAATAAGTACATAAGATTTCCTCAAAATACAAACGAAAGGCAAATTCTCAAAGAAAAGTAAGTATTTCTTATGTTTCACACTTTTGTTTTATTTTTACTAGGTACTTAATTAGATTCTTTCATGAATTAAATTTATTTGAATTGAATTTATTTTTATGTTACCTAATTTTTTAAATTATCTATCTTTGTAGATTTTATGAAAAGTTCAAAATGCCTGGAACCATTGGTTGTGTTGATGGTACCTTGGTATCAATGGTTCGGCCCAAAGAACATGAAGAAAGATATTATTGTAGAAAAGGGTATCATGCTCGAAATGCTGTTATTGTAAGTTTTTTTTTTATTTCATTAAACTTAAAGTAGGAATAGGAACATCTGTTTCAAACCATAGGTATTTTAATCTTTTCTTTTTTCCTTTTGAGATAAATGATCCAGACTTAAATATAATGCATGTGGATGTAACTTTTGGAGGTGCAACACATGACAGCTTTGTATTTAATAATTCAGTCATAAAAACGCATTTGGAGCAGCTAAATAATACAGGAGAAACAGTGTATCTGCTTGGTATGTATTTTAAAATGTTTCTTTACTTTTCCCATCAGAAATTGTACCTGTTTTCGAGGGTATTTAAATATTAATAATAAATTCAGTTATTTTCATTAACATAAAATTAAATTTATTTATTTCAGGGGACTCCGGTTTCGCTCTTAGACCATACATGATGGTTCCATGTAGCAACCCTGGGCCTGGATCAAGGGAAGAATGCTATAATGATCTGCATGCCACTGCAAGAAATACTGCAGAACGAACCATTGGCATACTTAAAGGCCGTTTTAGGTGCCTTTTGGTTCATCGTGTTCTTCACTATGATCCAGAGATGGTGGGAAAAATTATTAAAGCTTGTTGTGTGTTACATAACATTTGCAATCAAGCCAGAGTTCCTCCAGTAGAATTACCAACTCATCTACAGAGACAAGAAGCAAGTGTGATCCGGTTACTACAACAAGGAAGCCAGAACTCTATTAGTGATTTGGATAATGGACGTCTTGCTAGAGCTCGTCTAATTGATAGACTGTGGCGTGCACAAAACAGTTAATAATAGAAGTAAATACTAACAATAGACTTAAGATAATTATTACTAACTCAGGTTTTAAGACAGTTTGTTTATTAAAAATTATAGTGTACTTAAAATAATCAATTAATAAATAAAACAATCTTTTAGCAAACTTTTTATTTATTTATGAAATCTCTAATTGCACAACTTATTCTATCTAGAGCCTGAACCATAGCCTGATTGCTCTCCACTTGCTGACTAATTGCTTGGGCAATCAAAAGTTCTGCTTGTGCTCGGCGTTCTTCGATGGCTATGAAACGCTCTGTGATGCTAGCCATTTCAGAGCGGCGTTGTGACGGAGGTGACCTTCTCAATAGTCGCCGGCGCGCTGCAGATTGACGCGGAGATAGCTGGTGAGTGCGTCGGCGACCGCGTACTGTCTCTATGTGCACACGCCGAGTAGGAGCTGCAATTAACATAATTATTGTACTTATTATAGTTATTCCTAACTTATTAACCCATCGTGTCGTCATATTAATATTATTTTATAATAAATATTTGGTTAGAGAATGCATCATACTTTGAGTGCCCCTTTCCAAAACATCATTTGGGTGTGCCGCAGGTCTTGTTAGTTCAGACGAAACCTGAAAATAATTATAGTTGTTGAATCATTTTTTCGTTTATAAAGAATAGTTTAAATCATAATTTTCCAAAATCATACCCTGTTTTCTTCAGCTTCTGGACTATGAGCATCTGGTGCTGGTTCAATTACTACTTGCTGTGGTATCTGTGTCAGATTGTCTTGTACACTATCCGCATCAAAAGCAGCAAGATTAGGCTGGAATAGAATGTTTTGCTAGGTTCTTTTAATTATTCGACATAACATTTAAAAATTACACTCTCAGCCCAAAGTGATACCATGTCCAGTATTTAGAACTATAGGTTTGTTTGATCCTATTTAATTTATTATATATACTTGTATTGATCAAACAACATGGGTGTAAGCACCTTAGTGTAGAGGTTACTTATTATGAGAGGTAATAAGCATAGGTAGTTACCTAATGCTTAGTGGAAAAATCCATCAATAAAAGAATAAACAAATCTTATACCCATTGCATTTCATGGCCTGGCTCATATATAAGATCATTACTTTGATCAGCCTGCTGCTCATTTGGAGGGACACTATTCTGAAAATAGAATGTTTACATAATATTATTTATATGTTAACTCATTAAACTGACAAAAAAAAAATTAAAACTTACAAGTAAAATGCTGGGAGACTTCACTTTCCACAGTTCTAACCAATGGTTCTTCCTAAAAATGTAAAAGTATTATATTACTTATTAATTTCAATCAAATCAATAAATTTTAAAGGTCTATAGCCTTGAAAACTACAAACCTCAAAAGGATTTATTTCTAAGTTCTGATCTCCGCAACCAAAACTTTCTCCTCCCATAATGGTTTGGATTTTTAATTCAATATCACTAAGTTGTGGCAAATCTTCTTCTATGCCACCACCAGTGCGCCGCCTCGCAGCTGCAATTAAGCTGGACTTCCTCTTAACTGCTCCTTTTTTGTCCTTCCAGTACTGCAACACAAGTAAGAATTTTATGATTTGAGATATTAAATAAATAGAACACCTATTTGCTCGGTTTGGTTTAACTTTCCGTTGCGATTTTAAATGCTTTTATAATTGCTAGTTACCCTGTAGTCTACACTAATATTATAAAGAAGAAGAAAGATTTGTATTTTAGTGTGTGTGTATGTTTGTAATGAATAAACTCAAAATTCAAAAATTCTTTCACCATTAGAAAGCTACATTCACCCTGAGTAACAGGCATAGTAACATATATTTTATCCCCATATTCCCACTGGAACGGGAACTACGCGAGTAAAACCGTGTGACATCCGCTAGTTAATACTAATCTAGTACTTAATAAAGAACATACACAGGGGGCTGTCAATGCAAAAAGATACTATACCGTAGAAGGCTACCTACTCAATGCAACAGTATATACACACAATACTTATAATTACCAACCTTACACCACTGTTCCGATGTTTTCGTACACCCACTACCATCACTGTTCAGGGCTGTTTTTATTCTGGACCATGCCTGACGACTGCGAATGCGAGCATTCGCAGTACGAGCATGGCCCATAGCCAACCATGGTTCCTTTTCCAAAAAGCTTACTAGCTTTTCCAGCTGATCTAACGAAGGAGCTGCGTTGCGAGACACTAAAAGATAAATATTTTGGTTACTTATATAGTAGTTCCAGAAACTGTGCTATCTTTAAATAGAAATGTTACTGTATACTTACTTTCGATGGGTTTAGAACCAAACTAAAACACAGAATAAGTAGAATACCAATGGGTTGTGGTGCACAATTTTTTTAAAGTCCACTTAGCCACTTAAAACCAGTTAAAACTTTGGAATTTCGTTCGAATCGAATCAAGTAGTTACTGTTGTTAGTTTTGAAATACATAACCTACAAATAAAAATGTCAAAGATTTGGTTTTGTTTTATTGCTATAATCAAAAATAATTATTTTCCAAGTCTAAAATGATATAATAAATTAAACATTCGTTGCATAATAAATATAACGTGTTTTATACATACGTACTGTGCATTTGTATTAATTTAAAATGACGAAATAACTTAAAAATAGGTTAGTCGAGATTTTCTCGATTATACTCTAGATTAAACATAGCAACACTGCCAACATCATACACATCATCGTTGTTCGGCAGATCGTCGACGAGCTTAGGTAGCTTAGCGAATACGGTTTTTATCAACGTTGTTTTTAAAAGCGATATTTACGATGAAACATCAGTGAACTCGTCGTTGTTAACATCTATGATGAGTCTGTTAGTGAATCGCATTGCTGACCGCCGTCGTCGCCTTGCAACGGATGCATTTGCCATGAGCGACCGTGAGTTTGTGAAGACCTACAGGCTCACTAAGTCGCTCGTGGCAAATTTAATAACCGAGCTGACGCCGCACATCCCTCGGGAAAGGCGCAGCGATGGTCTTGATGCTGCCGCCAAGGTTAGTCTTAGTTACTTATATTTATTGACAAGCAACAAGGCAGTTATATTCCAAACATTAAGTTATATGTATTTAAGTACTTTTTCTAGGTACTGATAACCCTGGCGTTTTACGCCAGCGGTTCCTATCAGACATTGGTAGAGCAGCACTGCTCCCATGCGGTTTCCCAGCCGAGCGTTTCGAGAGCGGTCAAACAAGTGACCCTGGCCCTGAACCACCCAGATGTGTTTGGGAAATATGTAACTTTCCCTTTGACAAGGGAGGCCCGAGAAAGGGCTAGGAGTGGGTAAGTCTAAAGACTATAATATATTATGTACCTAACGATGATGCACGACAATATTGCAATGATATTTATACAATATTATAATAATATCTGCATTTTAGATTCTATGCTAAATTTGGATTCCCGGGGGTGATTGGCTGCGTCGACGGGACTCATGTCTGCATAATAAAACCGTCAGACCACGAAGAGGCGTATTACTGCCGGAAAGGCTACCACTCACTGAACGTGATGATAGTAAGTGTTAAGTAAGCTTGATGTAGCTACTTAGTACAACCCAGCGGCTACAATGGCGGGGTGCGACGACGCATATTCTGTCAGGGCGGGCCTCTATTAGCTCGTCAAGTCAATAACTACCTAATAACCTCGGAACAATAAATATTATTGTTCTGAGCTAATAACAAAATAAACATTGTACACGTGACACGCGTATCCACGCGCCCGCTTCCCACGCCCCTCGCTGGCCTGTCACATGTCGCTCCGTCGCCCACACCCCTCTCCGCGCCCGTCAGTTTGGCTGAAATCGCGATCGCTAACGGCTCGAGTTTTGCACTGTCTCAGTGTTTCACTCGAATTTTCTGTGTTTTATAATGTGTGAACGATTAATAGTGTATCAATATGCCGCAAAACTTTATTTCATTTGATTCACCGTACAACTGGCGCGGGCGCTTCAACGCGACCGATACGACGCGAACTCAAACTTTGAGTTCGCGTCGTATCGGTCGCGTAGTCAAACTCAAAGTACCTATTTACAAAGAAACGGTTTTCTTAGTGGAAACTACGAACTTTAGTGCACATCGTAACGTAAATAAATAGTGTTTCCTCGTGTTTAGTTGACTATTGTGTAACAATATTGCCTCGCCGTAAAAGTAGAGGCAACGATGACAACACCATGAAAGGCGCGCCGGCGTCCCCGACGTCCGCGCCTCTATCGGAAGGGACGTTACGTCGTTTCTGGAAGCGGTCGCCAAGGTTCAAGTGGAATCGAACCGTCAATTGGTTCAGAGCCTGTTGACTACGTCGGCCAACAAAGTCAGACGACCCACGGACCCACTGACCTCAATGTCTCATCGACGCATATGGAAGTGTAGAAAACTAGAAAGACGCGCACGGCCGCGCCGCTAGCGCTGCCCCGGCTTGCGTCGCCCGCGCGCGCTTTCGCATCTCGGCCTCCGCGACGTGCTTGCGACGTGCGAGTGCTTAGCCCCTGCCGACTGTGATAAACAATAGCAAAAACTCGTCTGGAAAATGGAAATGGCTATTTTGTGTTTATTACCGTGGAGTGTCTTGCAAAAATATTAAAGATATAACCGATAAAAGTTCAGTGAAGTGTTATGGTTGTGGAGCTAACGGTGTCATATGATCTAACTGCCTTAAATGTCCGTATACAGTGTAAATAGTACTAAGGAATCATTTTCTGTTCTCGATATTAACATGTTAGACCACAATAGATTTTTGATAACACTGATAGCCTTAATGTTGTTTGTGAAACAACATTATGGCTATCAGTGTTATCAATTATTGTTTTAAGTGTAACTTTATGTCAGTTGGAGCTACTTATGCAAACAGCAACCAATCCACACACATGCCAAAATCAAGATGAGATATAGAAAGCTTTAAAAAATGCAACTTCTATTGACCCTGTAAAAATCAAAATGATCTGACAATTAAACAGAACAAAACATTTCTATGACAAGGATATCAACCCATGTAACACTGCTGTTCAATAAACTAACAAGATCCACGTCCCAGGTAACCCGACAATCTAAAAAAATTTTCATACCACATGGTTCCTTTTAAAATATTTTTTAATCAATTATACAACATTATTTTTAGTATATGCGAAACCTGAATATAGTTTGTTCAGAATAAGTAACTGAATCGATTCCAATAATTTTTACCCCATGTTATATTTTGGCCCAAAAATATTTAAAAAAGGTTAATAGTTGGACACCCCGAGTATATTATACTGTGCCCCGAGGAGCGACTAAGTAGGTAGTTATCTACCATACGCGCACAATGGCGCGGCGCCGGCGCACAGCGAGCGGGGCGGGGGTGCAGCAACCTCAGTCACCCGGGTACCACTGGTTGGCGCGCACGTGTCGCGTGGGTCCAACTGCATAATCGCGAGCGCGCGGCCGCCGCGGGCCACAGTTGTGTTTCGGTTGATCGTGTACTTACCTATCGTATGTAAAAAGTGTCGTGTAACTGGACTGGACGTGGACTTTCTCATACACAAACGTCCAGTACACAGAAACAACGATAACAGTGATAACGTATACCTGGCAGTGCGGCGGTACGAGGAGCAATCAGAGTATCGTGGAACACAATGCTTTGCCGTGATGATTAACATTTTTAAACACGCCAAGATGGTTAATTGTAGAAAGTTATTATTTGTACCTACAGCCTGCTGTGGTTAAGTAATGCGATGTTTAACACTTTTCATCCACTTTGAACAAATCGCATTGACTACATTGTATCACTTACGGCTTACGAATAGATAAGTAACTAGCTGCGCCCCGCGGTTTTCCCCGCATAAGTCTCGATCTCGTGGGAATATCGGGATAAAAAGTAGCCTATGTCCTTTTCCGGGACTCAAACTATCTCTATACCAAATTTCGTCTAAATCGGTTCAACGGTTTGAGCGTGAAGAAGTAACAAACATATAAACACACACACTCACAAACTTTCGCCTTTATAATATTAGTGTGAAGTGTGATTAGTGTGATTACTTATTCGTAGCTTACGGCTGCATTTATTTACGAATAAAGTACATTGTAATAACTACCTACACTTGACCATTACGACAGTCCAAAGCCTGCAAGTGTGATGGAAAATGTTATCACCAGTTAATTACAATACAATCGCCGCGCCGTACCTAACGGCACGCGGTGGGGGAGACCATGTTTTTGGACGGACAAACAGGTAACATAACAAGCTTATAACTTGGTGATTATTCATGATACAGTTTTGAAATTTTGTACATAGATTCTTTACATAAAAATACTAGACACGTGTTTCGGGTTTCGCATATACTAAAAATAATGTTGTATAGAACCAGGTGGGTTGGTTATTGTTTGCATAATATTTAAAATGGCATAATCCTATATTGTTACAAAGAATTACTTGATTCCGTGTTGATATAACTCTATTTTCAACATCTAAGTAGTCTTTGAATCTGTGTTGTTTAAAAATTACTTGGACCTACTTAAAAGCAAATTGGAATAAACCCACACAATGATAGCTTTGAGAAAAAGCAGATTTTGTCAAAATTTTGTGTAGGTAGGCACAATAATAGTTAAATTGTATTGTAATTATTTGTTATTTTGAATAAAGTTTATTTACAGTAATGTACAATATAATTTGTTCTATGTTTACAAGTATAATATTAACACGTTCAACGCCACGGAATAAAATGATGAATTTCCATTCAGGCCATGTCGGACAATGTTGGGCGACACCAGTATGTTCCGTTCGGGCCGTGGGGGACAATGGTGTCCGACAGTCAGAGCTATGTTTAAACGTCTCTTCTGAGCTGTCGGTCAACTATACTAGGCAATATTGTACGCAACGTGACCCGCGTGGCCTCCTAGAACAGTGCAATCGCATCAGCACTCAAAAAATATATATTTGTTAAAAAGTTATGTATGTTTTTCTGATATTATTCTTGCATTAACTTAAAAAATTATTGTGTAAGGCATTATAGATTTATTTTTACGATTTTATGGATAAATTTAGTGTCCGATTTATAGATGAAATAAAAAATCATGAGAGTAGAAATCAAACTCGGTTTTATTATGTTAAACTTATGACATAGGAACAATATTATCACAATTAAACTTGAATATGAGATCATGCGAAATTTTTAATCATATTTACTAGGTAAATTAACATAAATCAAACAGTATTTTAGGTTTAAAAATAATTAAAAGTAACAAAATAACAATCATAGTTTAAGAAATAATTAAAAGGAGGTAACAAAATAATAATCATAATAAAGAAATATTTTAAAAAGAACGATGTACTTTATTAAAACAATCTAAACAAAGAAACGGTTTATTTGGGCAGTCGTCACAGAAAGTGTTTACCTTTTTTACTTTATTTTTCGCTTGGTTTCTACCTAGCATCTTTACTTTTTCCTTGTAACATTCAGAGCATCCTCTTCTAATAATACTACTCTTTCCTTCTTTCTTTACTAGTCTGTGCTTCCCTCTTTTTGGTCTTTTTACACGAATCTCTTCCGTCTCAGGCATAGAATTCGAGCAAAATTCTTGTATTACTTCTTTTCTGAAGTCTACTACAGATATGTTTTTATTTGTAACTTTTTTATATATAATCATAGCATTCACTAACGTAGTATTAAACAATAAATTAATAGCGAGCTTTTATACCACTTTATTGTTTTTCGCAGTGGTGTAGAGTAAGCAGCTAATTGATCAGCCAAATCAACGGCACCTTTGACTTTATTGTAGTCTGCAACAATCTTTGGCTTTGATACCACATTTCCTCGTTTATTTATATGATGGAACCCTACCGAATGCTTCGTGGACAGAACATACACGTCGCGCTTGTCCTTCCATTTCATCATGGTTACTCCGTCGGTGCTTTCGGCTGCAGCAAACTGGCCTTTTTTGAGCTTAGCAGTAACAACATGTTTGGGAAGCTGTCTTCTATTTTTTCGAATGGTACCTACTAAATGAGTTTCTTTGTCTAATAGTTTCCGTGCCAAATCTACACTTGTGTACCAATTATCGGTATACAATGTGTGTCCTTTGTTGAACAAATCTTCGCATAAAGACATGACTACGTTTGTGGGCGTTGTATTTGTATCGTCGTTTTTTCCCGCGTAAATGCTAATCTTATACGTATACCCAGGTATCGTGCATAGTTTGAACTCTTTTATTCCATACTTGTGTCTTTTTTGTTTATTATACTGCTTAAATATTATTCTGCCACGGAATGGAACCATGCTCTCGTCAATACAAATATCTTCACCAGGGGTATAGTTGTTTTTGAAGTTCTCATTTAAATCGTCCACCAGTTGACGTACTCGATGTAGTCGGTCTTTTCTGTTTTCATCATCTTTATCAGAAAAATGTAACATTTTCAAAACCAATTCAAATCGGTTTCGGGACATCACTGTTCTCGGAAAGGGATGCCCGACCATTTTGTCTTTAGACCAATAGTGTGCCAATCTGGGTAATTTCACCAAGCCCATAAATAAAATTAGGCCAAAAACTTTTTTTATTTCTTCTATATTAGTCGGACTCCACTGATTAATACGTGCACCTCTTGTAGCTTCAGCCATATTAGTAATTTTATGAATAGCATATCGATTTGTGTTATGCACTATTTGTTGAAACACGTCATCAGTCACAAAAAGTGAATAAAAATCGACGGGAGATTTTTTAGCCATAGATAATCTGACATGCAGCGGAGCACCCGAAACCTCGGTAAAAGGAATTATTTGGCGTTGATTACCTGTAGGCTCACTCCAAGAACTCGTCGTAGGTGTAACAATTGAAGTTTCTTGCGTACTGACCTCATATCCTGAATTGCTGTCTTCACTATCCGATCTGATGACACGTCGTCGTTTTTGCCTAATAGGCGCTATTTGCTCTTCTTCTTCTTCTGAACTAATGTGAAAACTACTGTTCAGCAGCGATATTTCAATATTTTGAAGCTGTGTCAGATCTTCCTCTGTTATTTCAAAAGCATCATCAAAGTCACACATTTTGAGTAATAAAAATATATAAATCACAGGCGGAAGCTAGCCTAGTCTGTTGTCGAAGCGTGTTCATACGGCAGGAAAAAAAAATTACGCGACTGACGTCCTCGATATTGTCCTGCGGGGCACTAAGAATAAATAATTGCGCGCGAACACAGATAGCTACAACGCGGCGCCGGCGCTAGAGTGGGGGCGCGCGGACGGGATACTCGGAAGTGGGCGACACTTTGACCCGCGCGGCTTCAACGGAAGAAAGTTCATATAATCATACGTAGCAGGCCATGGGGGACAATGTTGGGCGACATGAGTTATCTTCACATTTATAAAGATTTTCGCGGTTATATCAATGTTTTCTAAGTTAAAAATGCATATTTAATAATATTATTAATAAAACAAAAATTCGATTTTTTGACAATTTAAATTTTTTCGTGTGTCGTAAAGGGAAGGTTAAGTGTCGCCCAGCAATGTCCGACATGGCGTTGAACGTGTTAAAGAACATCATAGAAATGCATTATAAAAATAAGTTCAATGATGACAAGAAATCTTAATTTTTCATCCTGTGTACATGTATTGGTTTTGTTTGTTACAAGTTTTCATAACAAGGATAATAAGAATTTAAGATAGTATATCTTAAATTATTATTTTTATTTTGCAGTAAAATGTTTAAAAGAAATATGAGATTTTTTATTTTACTTTTTCTTTCAAATTGTGACATGATAATAAATGAACAAGGAACCAACCCACATACAGATAAAAAGTTTTGCTAAACTAAAATAGAACTATGAGTTTGTACATTACTGTAAATAAACTTTATTCAAAATAACAATTTTATTGTATACAAAGAGCATGTTAAATTTTTTGACAAAAACATCTATTTCTCGTTATGTGGGTTGATTCCATTTTGCGTAAGTCCAGTAGTGAGTTTTATGTAAACAATTTGTTTAGGGCTTCTCAATCATTATTATCATTTGTATGTTGTACTGACATCGACGCGCAGCGAATGAATCAAATACTTATACACATTTGAGTTGGCAAATTAGTAGTTGCATAGCATTGATCTACTCATTCGCTGCGGGTTATCCATTCATTTTATCAGTTTTTGGACATTTGTGCTTTCTTTTTACCTTACTTTTTATCGTACATTTATCATTTAAATGTACCTTACCCGTACATCACTATTTATTACATAAATATTTATGTAGTTGTAAGAGTGTTAGTGAATGTGATGCATTGCCGAGTCGAGTAGGTAACTTCTCTACGTCGAAGTTATGTCACGGTAATAGTACCTATCTATACAGGGTGAAATTAAATTCATGGGCATCCTTTTAAGGGGTCATTGTACTCATCATTATCAACAACTTTTCCTATGGGACTAAACCTAAAATCGCGAAAAAAAATCAGCTGTTCCTTGCATTTATGTCCACATAACTCGTCAACTTGTAGGGTAGAGCTGATTTTTTTTCGCGATTTCAGGTTTGGTCCCATAGTAAAAGTTGTTCACAATGATGAGTACAATGACCCCTTAAAACGATGCCCATGAATTCAATTTCACCCTGTATAATATTACCGCATGGTAATATTATATCGAGTATCGGACGACCATCGGTACATAAGCATTTATGTACCGATGGTCGTCCGATACTCGATATTGAGACAGGCCTCCGTCACTCGCCTATAGCTACCGCGATAAGCTCCTACAGCGCGTGACAACTTGAGTTGTAAATCAGTCGGGGCCAAAGATTAAAGTAACTATAGAGGGAGCCGGGGCCGCCCCGCGCTTGTGTGTACTCGCGTACGTACCTATACGACGACGACGGTCAGACGATCATCGTCGTAACACTCGCAACGCAAGGTTGATTGCTCCAGGGCATTTCTTGAAAAAATATTATATTTGCCGGGTTTCGTGAGTTTTTGAAAAACCCCGGGAATTGTTTTTTTTTTTTGCAGCTAGGTAAATTTTACGCACTACTCTCATCAAAATAATGTGAAGGGCACAAAAAAAGTCCTTATATTTTAGGAGATATTACGATTGAAAGAAGTTGACATGTTGAGGATAATGACGTTTAGTGTCGGTGAATGATGATTTTGGTGATTGTAATGACGCTATGTTGCACAGAATGACAAACATTATTATTTCAAAATCAGCTTTATTGTAATAAACAAAATAAAATATTTTCTTTAAAATAACATACCTTAATCTTATTATTATTATTATAACAATCGCTTTTCACTCATGATTTTCGATGATTTATAACTTGAGGTAGTTAAGTTACACAACATCTATGAATTTTGAATATAGATATTGACAAAGACGCCTCACAATAACAGATTAAACTTAGCAAGTTTTACTTCTTAGACAGATTTTTATTAGAAATCAGCTGTATTCTTTTTTTTACAAGAAAAATAACTTACCATAACGTAACATAAATAATACCTTATCTTTTAATACTATCACAACAGCTTATAATTCAGTCTCAAAAAATATTCTTATTAAATTAAATATAAAATAAAATAAACCTAAAAATCAATAGCTTTGATCTAACCCCCCTTATTTAGTATTATTGAATTTTCTGCCTACTTATACATATAATAAAATGTCATCGCTTACTGCGAAGCTATTACAAATTAAAATAAAATCTTATACAAAAACTCTTTGAAATAGTTATGATTAAATTTTAAGGACGTACAAAAGGGAGCACCTAAAAACAGGGAGCTAATTGAGCTAATCATTATAAGGCCAATTTTTAGATGTTGATGGGGTGTTAAAATGAGTGACATTGACATCGGATAGAATGTTGACCTTCGGATAATCCTGACGAGTAAGAGGCACTATTCCTGGGTCAATATTTTCTTTTTTAGAAACTGGTATGTTATTTATCGACCCAAGCTGTTTTACATGTACACATACTTCATTAACGTCACACAGAAAGCAACTCATGCTTCTGAAAATCGTCCTGGGCACAAATTTATCCCATAGGACCTGGTATACGGAAAAGGTGCCTTTGAATGGTTTTAAATTAGGTGGGATCAGTTTTTCTTTTATTAAAATATCCTTTTCTTCAACTTCTTTTACTATTATGTTTTCTAAGGTTCCAATCAACTTGTAAAATTGTTCGAATGATCCGACATCAGACCCAAAGTTTACCATTCGATCGGCTGTCCTTTTGACAGTCGCACCTACCCCATCAGGGGGACCTTTTCCATGGCCAGCTTCCGAATAATTCCACGTGATTTTGATAAGCTCGTGGTTAGACTCTAATTGGCTTATGACATAAAACATGCTTTTGTTCCTGTACTGTGATGACGGTGAATCCGATAAAAAATGAATTGTATCTACGAAAGAATTCAATTTCTGGACTTCTTCGATGAGTGGATCTAAATGTGCCCAAATAGCAGGAACATCATGGCGAAGACATTTGCTGACAGTGCAAAAAGACGTTGGGGAGATACTTCCAGTTGAAAAATTATGAGTATAAATAACAGCAGTGTGGATGGACACCTGCTGGCGACTTGCACCAAAGTGCATCGATTGCACTTCTTCTGAAAATTTCAGAGAGTAATTTTCGGAAAAATCTACGTGCACCACTGCTTCAGATAAATTTAAATTCTCTTTAAGGTGTTTAATGGTCTCGTATTGGTGCACAATCTTGTAACAATGTTTAAAAAAAACTATCAAGTCTGTTTCAAGTTTAACAAGTGCGTCTTTAGGTTTTATTGTAGTTTTTTGTTTTTCTGTTACTGTCACAATTTTGTTTTTAACTCGTTTAGAATCTACAGATTTTTGCGCTTTCTTCCAAACAAAAACAGTTATATCGTCGTCATTATTGAACTCCTTATATTCCAAGCATTTTGTTGAACAAGCCTCGCAAACTCTTTGCAAGCAATTTGTATTTCTAATGCCACAACACAACGCGGACAACACTTCCGCCGAGTTCTTCTCAAGTAAAATTTTTGCCTTATTTAGTGCCCCAATCAAAAGTTCCATGTTTAGATGGACAGCACATTGACAAGTTTCTCTGTTGCTTGGCTTTGGAAATAAAACCCAAAAAGGCCGACATTTGCAAAACAATGAGTAGCTGACTCGAATATTAGTTTCCGTTCTAAATTGTTTGTATAAATCAGTCAAGGATGCAGTTAAATATCTCTTCTGCATCCTTTTTTTATTTCTCGTTATGTATGCTTTTTTTCCAGCACCAATTGTACTATTTTTGTCATCGTTATAAAAGCTGGTTATGGCATTAATTTTGCGTTGCCGGGTTTGGCTCACAAGAGAAACTCTTGATATATAGCTATCTGGGTTTAACTCATCGTTTTCATCGTTTTTAACCACTTCAGCCGGCTTATTAACATCCTGAAGTTTCTTTTTAAGATAATTTATACACTTACGCTGCGACTCGTTTCTCTTTTTCAAAACAGTGATTATGCGTTGCAATTGTTTGAAACGCTTTTGTGTTCTGTATCGATGTTTTCTTAGCGCTAATCGAGCGGCTAAGCAATCGCGATGCAAGGGATCCGCGTCGTCGTGGACTATAATATTGGTGTCGTTGACAGTGTCTACTGACTCTGCTTCTATCTGAACAGTCTCTAAAATGCACTGCTTTTTCGCATTTTCCTTCTTCCTCTGCCTATACCTTTTCGAATTCTCCTTCCACTTCTTCCGTTGTTCGCGTTACTTGCGGGGACTTTTGTCTATAATACTAGTAACCTTTTTGTTTTCCTTTTTTTTTAAGTACGCTGCTCTTCTTTTCTCTTTTTCCAAAGCAAGTAATTCTGGATTGTTCTTAATCTCAATATAACGACGTCGTTTGTTTACTCTTTGTTGAACTAATCTCTCTTGTTCTTTGGATTTCTTTGGTTTAGTCATTTTGTATCCTACAAAATAAAAAAGTCTATAAAAATGGATTCAAACTCTGAGTTTTAGTTTTATATTATTAATGAGTGCAACCTAATAATGATCAGCCGAATTTAATTGATTAGTTTAGATTAGTCATTCAGTTATGTTCACATCTAATTTCAATTACACTATGCTCAATGGTAACAACTCTATTGCTCTATAGTCTATGCCAAGTTATTTAATTGAATAGACGCCACAATAGAACTGAACGAAGAAACGCACACAAGCAATAAAACAAGTGCCCATTTTATAAAATGGACAGAACATATAAGTAAGTTTTTATTATATATTAGGTCCTTACATATGAAATTGGCGTTTTTCGTACTGGCCACTTTAATCACGAATTTCTCCTCTTTGGTAAGGAATTCCAAATTCAAATTTGTACAGCTATTTACTCATGTATTTGTGCTTCGATGACCGTCATTCATTTGTTTTTTTTCTTCTGTTTTTTCTGTTTGCGTCACTCATTTTACAAAATGGAAAATTTAAAATATCGCATTATTTACGAGTACGAGTTCCGCCGTGGCACTAGTGCTGCGGAAACGACTCGAAGGGTGAATGATGTGTATGGCGGTCATGTTGCAAAAGAAAACACAGTTCGTTTTTGGTTCCAACGTTTTCGTTCTGGAAATTTCGACCTGCAGAACAAGCCCCGTGGACGGCCTGAGACCCAAGTTGATAATGGAGAATTGAAGGCTATTGTGGAAGCGGACCCATCGCAAACCACGTCCGAGTTAGCTGCAGGCTTCGATGTTAGTGATAAAACTGTTTTAATTCACTTGAAGCAAATTGGGAAGATTAAAAAGCTTGAAAGGTGGGTACCTCACGAATTGACTGAAGCAAACCGGCAAACGCGCGTCGACTGCTGCGTTACATTACTTGAATTGGAATGTCTTAGACATCCTCCGTACTCCCCGGACCTTGCTCCAACAGATTACCATTTTTTTCGCAATTTGGATAACTTTTTGCAAGATTCCCGTCCGACTGGTTTTTTTAGTAAAGGGATCAATGAACTACCTATAAGATGGCAAAAGTGCATTGAAAACAATGGTTCATACTTTGATTAATTAAATATATTATATTAAAAAATATTCGACTTTTTGTTCCTTCCATACAAAACGCCAATTTCATATGTAAGGACCTAATATTTAAATAAATAGGCATTATCTTGATAGAAATGATTTTAACACGGAATATTTCTAGGTTACATGTTACTGTTCAAGAATCTGAAGAATCTTCTAGTGAGAATGAGAGCATAGATCAGCAAGAAGTTTGTACTGACTTACCTGTAATCGAAGGTAAATCAAAAAATATCTTGGGGTCTAATGATACAACTCCAGACTTATCAAGCGATGACCTTGTAGAAGATCCACAACCAACTCGTTCTGTTGACTCTTCCACAAATACAGAAATCGACTGGAATGAAAGAGAAGATATACATAAAGCATATTTATTTGGCATGATTGTGGCTCAATCGTTAAGCTTCGTAACAAAAACAGAGAGAAAAGCATGTCAGCGTGCAATAATGCGAGTCCTGTACGAATATGTAAGTTCTGAGAAGTGACGTAAATTGTATGACATTGATTTATTTTTAGTGAAAGCCATGTTTCTAATAAAAACAGTGTAATTAGTTTGTTGTTTAATTTAACCTCTCCAACTGTACGAAAACGGTTAGTAAACTAAGTATACGAAAATCATTATTAGCCACATGAAATCATTATTGTTTATAGGTACAGTCATTCTGTGCTACAATGCGTCATTATGGGCAGAAACGATTTTACCAATAATGACGATACTAATAATGACGGATTGTACCAAAACACGTTATAACATGTTAACAAAGCGAGATTTGAAATAAAGATTCTCGCGTAAAGATCAACTCATGAGAGTATTATATAATAGTTCGATAATGAATAACAGTGCATTACACATTATCTAGATAAGTTAAGTGACACAAATGACATTTTTTGTGACAAAAGTCGGAGAACTAGTAAATTATGACTTACCTTAGCAAAACTAGCGCGTCTACTCCCTTCAGCGTATCAGGCAGGACTGCCGAATGTGTCGCGGGAGGGGTGGGATGCATTACTCACTTCATTCGTGTTTAACATCGAAAAATTCACTGCTCGCAAACATTGATGACCCTAATGACGTTTTTTTTGTGACAAAGTTTTAGGTTGAATGAATACATCGTTTTTTTTTTAATTTATTTGATTTTTTTATTTTATGTTGAAGACACATTAGTTATTAGTTAAAAATTGTCGTTAAATATTTTTTATGCAGTCGCTTGAATAAATTACGACACCAATACTGTAACTGGTGGTGTTTGGAAACGGAGGTGAATGACGATTTACGTGATGTTTTGTCAGATTTCTCTGTTTTCGAGAAGTATTATACATTATTGAATAATGAGATTAAAAGTTCATCCCATGACAAATTTTTATCCGGACGATCTCGGTGTTTAACTGTATTCAGAAAAAGCATATGCCACCGGAAAGTGTTTTTTCGCCAAAACAGAGAATGGCCCTCCAACAGCACTGTACTCTTCTTTATAATGGAGAATCGTAATAAACTAAAACGTATAATAAATATAATATTTTACTATAGGTAACCTTTTAAAATTGTTTGTTCGATTTCGAATTTTCGCTACACTGAAGTTTAATAATAGGTACTTTAGAGATGGTAAAAAATACATACAACACTACATTAAAGTTAAACAATTGCAAATACAATAAATACTTCTTAAAATTATGTTGTTATTTATTTATTATACATATATTTTGTGATTGAGATAGGCGGTTGTTGTGGCACGGAGTTAGTAGATACGGCTGCCAAGCGTAGTGTAGCCGGTTCGATGTCGGTCAAATTAGCCGACGCGCGACGGTTTAGTGCGGGGCCTTAAAGTTTTACTCGTGGATTTTGACGTATAACTTAGGGGTTCGGTAGTACCCATCACTTTTCCTGATTCAGTAAATAATGACACGTTGCTCAGTATTGATTTCTTGCGTAAAGTCGGTATTGTTATTAATATGTCGAACAATACTTGGTTCACAGCTGATCGGCCTCAGGTCATTCACCCCTTGCAGTCTCGCTTAGTTGCTCCAGGAGTATGGAGATATCTTCGCAAGAGGAGAACCTACATAATTCGCAGAGCATCGCATCGATTTCGGTGATCACCCACCGATTGCAGTACCGTCGTATCGACTCACGCCTGCAAAGAAAGCCATCATGGAGGCGAATACGGAATATAGAGAAGATGCTGCGGGAAGTGTGTACATCATTTTCGAGGTGGTGAATGCCCTGAGGTTCTGCAGCCGGTTGCTCCTAAACGTTTTCGTGGTAGGCCGCGTAAGCAACGTCCCATAGGTGACGTTTGAACACCTGTGGCACTCGGTCTCGGTCAAAAGGGGGAGAGTATGTAGGTAGAGAAGTCATGTAACATGAACACGCACATCCTCGCGTCCGCGCATCCTGCGCCCCGCGTCCCGCATCCCGCTCCGTCAGTCCGGCCCGCATCCCTATTTTCTGCGTTTTGAATTGTGTGAACGATTATATTGTTTTTTTGTTATGCCGCAAAACTATTTTATTTGATTCACCCTACAATATTAATTTCCAGATATGTGATGCAGACATGAACATACTCTGCGTGGATCCATCTAGCCCCGGGAGTTCACACGACTCGACCATTTGGAGGGATCACCCACTCAATAATTATATTGAAGGGCTTAATGAGGCTGGGGAAGCAATTTTCCTCTTAGGTATCTAAATACAATTACTTATAATTGTAATTTAAACAGACTTCAAAAAGAAATGAACTCAAAATTATGAAATAACTTTAATTTCGGAAGTCGGTGTCTTGCGATCTGTATTTTAGTTTTAGTTTTTTGCCACCGACTTCCGAAATTAAAGTTTTGTGTTTCATAATATTTTAAGTTAATTTGTTTTTGAAGTCGATTTAATTATAAATTACTTTTTTATTTCGTATTGGAACATCTGTTTGTAATTAGTAGGTAGGTAATAGTTTGGTTGTAAATATTGCTCTAGAATTTGACCAACGTTTTGAGATGTTTTCCCTTTGACACTACACCCGTACGTAGCTCGTATCAATAAGCCAGGCCGTCACACTTACACGTCCATATCTTGAAAATTACTGAATCGATTTTGATGAAACTTGCACTGTTCCCTAAGTTGAAGTACATGTAAGCCAATAAAAAATTGGCACGATCCGATTAATAGTTGCGGAGAAATGCGTGAACAAACATACATACATACATCTATAAAATTTTGTATAGGTACATGACATATTTGTTTGGAAGTCCTAATGGATTATTATCATATGTGAATATAATGCAGTTCCAATAATATTACATACATACCTATGTGTCGAAATGATAACCTCCTTTTTTTTAATGTCGGTAAAAACAAGCTGTTAGCCTTTATAAAAAATTTAATTCTTACAGGTGATAGTGGGTATCCACTCAGGAGGCACTTAATCACTCCCCTTCTTAACACCGAAGAGGGTAGCCCGGAACACTGGTTCTACATTAAACATGTTAGGACGAGAAACGTAGTGGAACGGACCATAGGTGTTCTGAAGGCTAGATTTAGGTTAATCAGTATAGAAATGGTTAAATGACAATCATTGTGTGCATACAAATATTTATGGATCAATTTTACGCAGGTGTCTCTTGGTTGCGCGGCAACTACACTATCGGCCCGACATGGCCGCAAGAATTGTAAATGCTTGCTGTGTGCTGCACAACTTGGCCAATCGGTCAAGGCTTAATGTACCGGAACTTTCGGCACGTGAGCGCGAAGACGAGCAGCGGCTACAGGTACAGCAACACCACCTGGAGGCAGCGTTGGGGCCCGCTGCGCAAGCCGCAGCCGCGGCTATCTCCGAGCCCGCGCGCCGTGTCAACCAAGCTTTGGCGCAAGGCAGGGCCGTGCAACAGAGCCTGGTCCAATGCTTGTGGGCCAACAGGAATTTAATCAATCTACTGATGGTCGTGTTTTTACTTCATATATTTATCTTATTTTATTTTTTAATCTTTTTTAAAAACTGTCTTTGCTGTTAAAGTTTTTGGGCACCTCGACCAAATGGGTTAGGTTAGAACGGTGACTCGGTGACCAACCACTACATCCAAGTTCGCTAATAAGATAGGGTACATCATCCGAAGAAGATGATCAGTGAGCATATTAACTTATCGATTAGTATTTTTTGGAAATCAAAATGAAAGGATTATTAGTGGATGGATGAAATACATGCCATAAATATTCTAACTGCCAGTGTGCGTGTATGAACGTGGCCGAAGAAAAAAGTGTGCAAGGATCTGTCTTTAGTTTCTGCTTACCCCATGGGAAAATGGCGTGAGTTTATGTATGATTTCTTTGGTTACCAACTATATTGAGGTCGGCGTCCAGTTGGATTCAGCAAAGTGCGAGTAGTTGGATTCAGATGATACCTATCCACGGACGAACTGCGCGTGACATGCGTAGATTAACTTTGATCGATGGACCCATGTGGCTGTTACTTAGCCTCTTATAGGTATTGTTTAATAAATAAGATTGAGTATAATTAACATTGTTTAACCTTTTGAACGCCAATGTCGGCTATAGCCGACATGAGCAAGCGTGCCCTGTGCGCCAACGACGGCTATACTCGACAAAAAACAGGTCGCAGAAAAATACAAAATAAACCTATTAAATCATTACTTTTATGTATTTTATTGATACACCTTGAAAGCTGAATGTCTAAACATTATTTAGTTGCATACAGTAAACAAAAATGCATATTCCTCATTTAAATATTTGATGATAAAAAGTAAAATAATTTATGGTTAAAAAAGTAAGTCCCATGACGCCAATGTCGTGCAGAGCCGACTGCTAGTGATGTAGTATCATGTTGACGTATATTATATTCTTAAATTAATTTAGGTAACTTAAGGTATTGTAATATTTGTCATTACAGTTTTTATTGTTCTAACAAAATATAAACGATTGTAAGCACTGAGAAAAAAGTAGTTTTACTATATTAAAAACTGAAACATAGTTGCGTAAATACATTTTCGATATTCCCTTATCGCCAATCATGCGCATCCCTAGCAAGCTCTCGATAAGCAGTCCCCTCTGCGCCATTGTCGGCAGAAGTCGACTGACTCGTGACGTCGTAAGCGTATAAAGTGAATTTTAGTGCGGGAAATATGGAACAACAAGAAGTATTTACCACTGAACAATTATTACGTATCTTGGAAGGTACTGAAGACGATGAGTTTTCTGAATCTTTAGATGAAGATGATTTAGAGGTAAGTTAATTTTAATTTAAAGTTATGTTTTGCTTTACATGTAAGTATGTACATACTTAATTGGTTATTATATTCTAAAGAGTGCTCTCTTATTTCGCCTACTCGCTTACATTTTGTAAGGGTACTTATATAATCATATTCAACTGAGCTTGAGAAATTACGAAAACAATTTTTACCCACAAATTAAAATTAGCTTATGGCACAATTCAAACCAAACGGCCGGCACTGTTACTAGCAAACGATTTTAAGCTTTACCTCAACTGCAAAATGCGCAGTATCGCCTGTGAACTCTCAAGGTCTCGCGGAGCCGCATGCCTTTTTGAATTTTCAAGCGATACTGCGCATTTCCTAGTCGAGATAAAGCTTAAAATCGTTTAACAGTAAAAGTGCCGGCCGCTGCGCTGCCACTTCGGTGTGAATCTACCGTGTTTCATAAATCAGAAACAATTATGAATAGTTTACATAAATATGCATTTGTAGTTACTAACAAATGAAATGAAACACCATAGATGTCTACAATTTATTTAATTTAACCGTATAGTTCGGTAGCGCCCCCTTTAGGACCCGAACACACAAACCTCCGCCGGCTCGGTAATGACCCCTTTAGGACCCAAGAATTACGACATACGACACCCTACATTGATTATGTAAATATTTATTAAGCTACGCATCAAATCCTATGAATGTGCGTTAATTAAGAGAGTTGGATAAAAAACTCATATGTTAACGCCATTAAATATTTCATATTTAGCGCTCAAGCTTATTACCTTACCTTTATAAAATTCAAGTCTGTAAATGCGACAATCGCCATTTTGTTGACAGTGGTGGTCGAGGCTAAAAAACATAAAAATTGGGGATTTCGAACATCCAAACTCCACCACAGGGGCAGTAAATAATACATAATTTAATTATTTGACGAATTCATCCATTGTTCAAGTTAAAATAAGTAGTGGTAATGAAGTATTTTGATATCTAATGTCGAAGTTTCGCGCCAATAGTGCGTGTTTACATTTTTACTTTTCACAAATATCACACACACACAAGTAGATAAGATTTAAAATGTGACAAATATTATTGTAAATGTTATTAACAACACGAAAATGCCCAAATCTTAACGTAATATTGAAACACAGGTCGAATAACACGTATTATTCATTACCACTACTCAATTTGTGTTCAAAATCGCCGTCCATGATTGTTTTTTTTATTGTAATGATGTACGAAAGCGATTATGCAAAACGATTTTTTTTTTTAAATTTCGATTGACTCGGGTAATTAATATGTCGAATATCGGAAATCGATACTCAGAAATTAAAATAAAATTATTTTAAGCATTAAATACAATAAGCATTGTTTATAATAATGATTTATGCTTTTCTAATGTAATTTTAATAGTTTTTTGGACATTCAATTGAACTGAGTCAATAACACTCGAGGACCTTAGACCATAGTCATTTATTGAATTTCGCGCCGAATTGTTTCTATATTTGAATTTTTCTTCGAATGCGCTCGTCGTATAAAATTATTTTTATTTATTTTACAATTAAGTATTTATTTTTGATACTTTTCTAATAGTTTGCTACAGAATGCCCAGTATACATTTTTTAGGTAGGCTGAGCAGAAGTTTGGGAATGATGATAAATTAATTGTATAAATTGCGTATTCCGCAATCACTTTACATTTTAATATGTGTTGTTAGTTTTATGAGCTTGGTAGTTTTTGTTTCTATTAGTTTACTTGAGTAATAGTAATTGTTTGTTTTTGTGGTAGTTTCCCAACGAAATTTAAAAAAAACTTTCCATGTTTATGTCGGACCACGCACAATGAAAGGTTCCGTTAGGGTTGAATATTCACGCATGCACAATGTACATCATCATTAATTTGATTCACTGCAAAAATAAGTTTGTTTTTCATAAACCCATCATTCATAAGGTACCTACTCAAAAATTAAAGTGCCAGCCAGAAAAGAAAAGTCCTACTGTTTTCTTATGGGGAATAACATCTTGAGCATTTCTTACTATTGAGATTTAAAATGCCAAAAATCTTATTTTTAACCGACTTCTTATAACAAGTGCATAACATTTAAAAATACCAACTTTAAATTGAATATAACGTCCCGAACATATTTTGACTGTGACCAAATGTAAGTATGTACGCAGTATAGAATGAGAGATTTGCTATATTATTTGAAGACCAGACATCTGATAGGATCTCTTGGAATCTAGAATAATCACAGAACTATATTTTGTAGTTTTTTTTTTATTTTAGGCTGGGGTTTCAGATATATTGTTTCTATTTAATAGAATAATAAATATTTTTTTTTTAGTTATTAAAAAATATGTTTGTGACCCTCACGACAAACCCTTTCATTTGATATATCACACGGTACTTACAGTAAGCAAAGCTTTTTCATTTCTCATACTCGGAAAGTAGTATTTGTTTGATCCGAATGGCGGGTGGAAGACGTTGCTTCCCACCTTAAGGCGGGAAAGACTCATAGTAATTGCTTCCCTCTCTAGGTCGGGAATGAATTTAAAAATAGAACTAAATTGGTTAAGTAGTCAGCTACGAAATTTTTACATAATTAAGAAAAATGTTGCGGTCTTGTGAGTGTATAAACAGCCAGTGTGAAAAAAATACCTATCAAGCGGGACGGCCCGCGGCAGTGACGCGGTGTGTTCCATATTTAAAATAGCACACAAATTGTTCTAATATTTCAATTAATTTTAAATAGGTACCTATTATTCATGTTATTATTATCAATAAATATTTTAGAAAGACCACTATGTTTTACTTTCCTTATATTCGAAATGAAAAGTAGAGTGTTTAACACGGGTGAAAGTCATCAATTCCTACTCGGACTATAGTCTAAATACCTCGTATGGGAATAGATTCCTTTCGACCCTTGTATAACAATCTACTATTTACCCGACTGCGCTAGAAGGAGGGTTATGTATTTACTGTGAGAGTGACACTGGGCATATCAAAATAATAAAAAAACAAAATGGCGGATTTTTGGCGCCATATTAGGTATGCCTTCAATAATTTTTTTTTTCTCAATACCTATCGAGTGGGGTATCAAAATAAAGGGTTTTAAAAGGTGATTACAAAAATATATACAACTTATATGGTTAAAAGTAATTCAAAGTGACAAATCGTAAAAAACACGTATCAAGAACTAAATCGTCTGCGAAACACATCTTTCACAAAAAAAAGTAATACTGGAAATAAAAAAAAGTAATTAGAAAAATTAAAAAAAGCCGACTGCATCCTTGTACTAAAACTAACTGAAAAGCTAAAAACAAGCCCATTTTAAATTAAATAAAATTTGGAAGCAGGCGGGACGCATTTGAGTTTGAAACTATAATAATGGTATTTTTTTTATCTAATGTGACCCCAAAAAGTGACCCCATATTCATAATTAATTTATTCATGTTACACGTCCGTATTTGAGTCACAGAAATTTATATGTGTACCAAATTTCAACTTAATCGGTCTAGTAGATTCGAAACAAATCGATTGTAACAAACCTATAGACAGACACACGAGTGATCCTACAAGGGTTCCGTTTTTTCATTCGGACGTAGGAAACCATAAAAAGTTACACCCCTATCCACACTGTACGTGTTTGTACTTATTAAAATGATTATATTTCAAAAAACTATTAATTAATGATAAAATATACCAAAGAGTTTTTATTCAGTCTCTACAATTTTTTTATTTTTTTTTAAATACCGATTATCGATTAGGCTTTATGACATTTTTGAATCGGAATAAGAAAATTGGGTGGATGGTCAGCACTAAGAGGTGTCACGTCGCAACACAATTTTTAGTAATTTTTATCAAGATTTGATCATGTTTTTTATGTAATTTATGTATGAAAAATGGTAAAAGTAAGAATGCAGAGAGAATGACAATATCTTTATTTTTCCCTTTTGCATATTTTCATCAAGAGATTAGATGGTTTATGTACATATTTTCAGCGATTTTGAGGTGTCTACCTTTTGGATAGGTGTAGTAATATCTATTTTATACAACTTTCACAGTAGAATGACGCGGTTTTACCGACCTCAGCATATAGTTAAAGATATTTGCCACAAACTTATTTTACAAAATAGGCGCGGTAACACAGTTTTCTTAATAAATTCGAATGCTGAAAGTTAAAGTAAATTTCTGATTATCATGACGTAATTCGCAACACCCCGTCGAGTCAGCTGGTGTGTCATATGTCAAAATTTTGTCGAGCAGAGAGGTTAACAAACTTTTACAAAATGAGCATACCTAATAATAATATTTTATGTTGACTTACAATATTACCTACAATAACAAGTAATAAATCCCTATTGTATCACGCATGAGCTTCGACGCGAGTTTGCCGGCAAACATGTTCCTACTTGTCGAACCTAACTTAAAAAAAATTGAAAATTGTTTATTTGCATTATGCTAATCAGTCTTGTAAGAATCAAATAGTAACAATACAAAATTATTTGGGAACTTAATCATGAAATAATAATTAAAAACAAATAATCAAACCTTTTGATTGATTGATTGATTGAATCAAACCTTAATTAACCTTAATCAAAATTTAATCAATTTTCTTGTACCGTATATTTAATGGTAAAGGATTTTCATCTTCGTCAGAAGGACATTCTGGTATGAAATCAACACTTTCGGATAAATCGGAATCACCCCGGTATATTCTGATTAAATTAATTATTTGCGCGTACAAATTAGTACGCCTATCTTCTGGTACTCTTTCCATTTCAAATGCGATTAATCTGGAGAAATTTTCGTTCCTCTCATCTGAAGGGCGTTGATTATAGAAGTCCACTCTGGACAATGCGCCTGGTTCAAATAATATATTGTTTTTGTTACGAGCCACGTAAGGCTCATTGACTGTTTGTGTGGCTACTTCTTTTTTTATTGTATCTTCTTTGCAACGAAGCTTTATATACCCAGATAGTATCGACGGAGATCCTGGTCGTTTTTGTGACATTGTTTTAATCCTGAAATTAAACAAATGATTCAGATAATAAATGATTATAATAAGTAAATAAATGATAATAGTACTTGATTATACTTACCTACTTGTTATATTTATTGTCAGTGTGAAATCAAACTAATATAAGTACAATATATTTATTTTGCCAAATTATTTAACTGCGACACACAAATATAACTTCACGCAGACGAAATTTTATAAATAATATTCGGCGAATTGTCATTAGCTGGTTTCAGTATTACCAGATTAGATTTTTAATTTACCATCAATTCATATAAAATACAGTATACAAAAATATACAATTAAATACAGTAGACTATAGAAAAATTACTATCAGGATTTTTTGAAATACTTTTTTAGATATTTAGGTGAATTTTTATTTATTATAAATGTTTGATTAAACGATTAAACAAACAAACTTCCTAAATTTATATGGTTGTGTTATTTGATCACAAATATTTAATTAGTGGTTTATGCGTTACAGCCGACGATTGCTGGTCACCAAGAACTGTCTGATGAAACGCCCTCAACTTCTGGACATGATCGTCATTACAGAAATCGTGAGACAGAACAGTTTAAGTGGACTACAGAAGGACGGCCACCAGAAGTTGCCGCTTTTGATGACTTTTCATCTGGATTGCATTTTACTCCCTCTGAAAATTTTACTGAACTCGACGTGTTTCAACATTTTATGGACAATGATTTTATGTCATTCATTGTCGAAATGACAAATAAATTTCACAACAATTTTCTGTTGAAAGTAGACTTACGAATGCATTCACGCCTGCATAGATGGTATGATGTTACAGTCCCAGAAATGCAATGTTTTTTAACAATTATGATGCTGATGACCCGAAATCGTCATTTGACTATTGAAGAACATTGGTCGACAGATATTTTATTAAATGCCCCCATTTTTTCTAAATTAATGTCACGAAATAGATTTTGCATGATTTTAGGCATGCTACATTTTTCCCGGCCAAATGAAGAAAATTCAATTCTTTCTAAAATAGAAGCATGTGTCGCTCACGCGAGAGGAAAATTTAAAAGTATCATTACGCCGTATAGAGATGTGTGTATAGATGAAAGTATTGTTCCTTTCAAGGGCCGTTTAACAATTAAACAATACTTACCAAAAAAAAGAAATAGATTTGGGGTAAAATTATTTGTTTTATGCGATGTACATTCCGGTTTAATAATAGACTTTATAGTTTACTGTGGTGCAGCTACAGATATTGACGATCCAGCAAATTTAGGCGTTGGGGGAGCCGTTGTATCGTCTTTACTGAAAGACTTTTTTGGCTCAAACCGTCATTTGTATGTAGATAATTGGTACACAAGTCCACTATTATTTAAATATTTATATGATAACAACATTTATGCTTGCGGTACTGTAAAACAAAATAGAAAGTGTATGGCTAATTTAAGCAGAAAACTAAATCTACATGAAATGGAAACGCAGTATTCTGGATCCCTTATGGCATGTAAATGGAGGGACAAAAAATATATATACATGTTATCAACCATTCATGATAATTCCATGGAACCATCAGCTAGAATAAATAGAGAAACGGGTTTACCAGTCATGAAACCTAAAGCTGTTTTAGACTACTCTAAAAATATGGGTAGTGTTGATACTGCAGACATGTTGTTATCGTCACTTCAGTGCATACGAAAAACAGTAAAATGGTACAAAAAACTATTCTTTCATATATTTGATATGCACCTTTTAAATGCATTTTTTTGTTTTAAAATGATAAAAGGTATACCGAATTTAGCATTTGCCGACTTCCAACTGAGCCTAATTCGGCAAATGATAGATTGTTACAACACTGGTAACGTTTTAGAAAGACCCATAAGAACTGGACGAGGTTTTAACAATCCCCTTAGCATATTACCCGGCAATGCAAAAGACCACATGCCTACTCGCATAGCAAAACATCAAAGATGTAAGTTCTGTGCAATAAAAAAAAAACGAAAGGAGACTCGCTACTGGTGTAAAATATGTAACGTTTATCTTTGTGCTGCACCATGTTTCGAAAAATATCACAATAAATAGATATTTTATTGTTGTATAACATGTTGATTTTTAACAAAATATGTGATTTTAATGTTGATCTGTGATATTTAAAATTATCTATATACAATTGTTGATTATTATAAGAATATTATTATTTTTCTGTGTCATTTTATCGTTACAAGACTGACTATTGAGTACCTATGATAATTAATATAACTGACATTTGTATGTTTTGAATTTTTATAGATTTTTACGAGATTTAGGACTAATTTAAAAAATGGTTTAGTAAATTTTATTTTCAGTATTTCATTTTAAGAGATATTTCTATTATTGCAACACTATTACACTATACCTAATTATGTACTATTGTTGATATTTTATAAGTATTTTTAGTGAGTTTTGTAGTTTTTGAACACTGATCAGTGAGCATTTATAATTGTTGATTGTTGATCCTTTAATGTTTAATTAGGTTAGATACGAGAAACTAAATAATGTATCTATTTTAAGAATATAAATATCGTTATACTTAAAAATCGTTACGTATATACTACGCAATTTCATACGAAAATTTTGATTTATTTTATACATATAATTAATCTGATTAGTGAGAATATTAGAAAGTTCCTGTTATAAAAATTGTTGCTATGTAATAATATCACGTGATAATATTATTCATAAGTGACATGTAAGTAATATGATCTCAAAGTAATTATTAATAATATAACTTAATAATTAAATCAAATGATTGGTAAATAAATAGTTTTATTTGCATTCAATCCATTAACAACCCAAATTGTTGCAATAAGTGTAAATTTCAAGAATAATAAAAACAAACTACTGTGGCCTTTGAATTTAATTAGATACTAACATCGATAAACTGTATGACACTATGGTACAACTCTAATGTACATGCAACGATGTCTTATAAAAGACTCGTCGACGGCGCCAATGTCGGCTATTCCCGACAGTGAGGTACATCAGTACTGAGAATAGTGCTGTACCTAGAGTTATTTTCATTTTAACTGTTGTGTGTCTTAATCATTGTTTTTATGTTATTAACAACTTCGGAACTACTTGAGTGGAACGTTGTAAAATATTTAATATTGGAATGTTCTTTTTAACATATTAATGATCGACCATTTATCTGGCAAGTATTGATAAAAAAAATAATAATAATGGGTATCGATATAATGTTGAAATCCCTATTTTTTTGTAGGTATTTAATTAAGATTTTCGGGCTTGGCGTACAGGGCATAGGAATACCGATATGGCGTGGCGGTGAAAAGGTTAATAAGTAATTAACAAAAGTAAAAAACAAATTGGCTCGTGGCGCATCGCTTGCGTGGAGCACGGCGCGGCAGCGTCAACAAAGCCCTGAAAATAAACACAATTTAGTTTTTCATTTTGCACATATTACACATATTATTATTATTAAATAAGATTTTGTTTTATTTTAAACTGCGTTTTATTTACAAAACAACAAATGGTAGGGGAAGCACAGAGGCTTTTTCATCAGAGCATATTCAGAACGAATATGCTTGCTGAAAAATCCTAACTAGTGATGTGACAGTTCAACAATTCTAATAGGTACCTAATTAGTAATACGTTTACAAATTACATTTACATACCTTGGTACCTTGGCCGGTACTACTTACTCGGCAATTTGAATGCTGCTGATGCTTGAATTCTAAAACAAACAATTTTTTATAAATAGTCCTGTTGCGAGATGATTGTCTGAATAATTATTATTCGCTTATATACTTACACTTGCGGTACGTCGTCGCCGCCGAAGAGTCTCCTCATAGAGGCCGACAAAACGGTTTGCAGCCCCTGCTATTTCCTCCATAGCAGAGGCATGCCTGTTCAAAGCTCGAGCTAACTCCCTGTCGACCTCTATTCGAGACTCCTCTATCTTCAATAGCCGCTGTTGGGCCCCTTCAAATTCTTTGTCACCTAAAACCAGTAATTAACAGTTGCATTATTATCAATAGTCAACCAATCAACAAAAAAGTAAAGTAAGTAGTAGGTAAGTGTATTAAGTATTTAAAAGAAGTGGTGCTTAGGGGAGGCCTATGTCCAGCAGTTGACGTCTTTCGGTTGAAATGATGATGATGTAATTTAAAAGAAGCAAGTTATTAGGTATAAAGCTTGTAATAAAAAGGTATTTCTTAACCTTTGGGGGAAGACGAGCGACGAGCACGACGGCGACGCTTCGGAGGGTGTCGGGTCCTAAAAATGTTTATTAAGCCTTATATTATTATTTGATTTAGTGATGATTTTTAATAATTTGTGTAAGAGTTAAATAAAAACTGTTCACCTTACTCGTTCCTGACTTTTCTCAGCTACTCCATTTCTACAGAAAAAAGACAGATCGTTTTAGTTATAATCTTGAACTAGAACAGCTGGGGTTTCGGTCCCTAAAAATGTTTATTACCTATACCTACTTATACTTAATATTTGATTTTGAATAATTTGTGTAAGACAAATAAAAACTGTTCACCTTACTGGTTCCCGGCTTTGCCCAGCTCCTCCATTTCTACAGTAAAAAGACAGCGATCGTTTTAGATAAGTACCTATACCTAATCATGAACTATGTAGGTAATAATAATAAATTTAAGTTCTTGGGTTAACTTACTCAGAACAGCTGGCAGCGTCGGAAACAACTTCTAAATATCTAAAAAGTAATGGTTTTCATTATAAATACATCATTATAGTAGATAAGTACCTACTTATTGTTTTAGTTTTGTGATGTTAAACTTCACTGTAAACTCACTCTATGTCGATCTGTGTCGCAGTAGGCAGGTTGGCATCCTGCGGCACAATAATTAAGTCCTGCCCACCCAGTCCACCACTACCATCAGTTGCCGGCTCGAAAGACTAGTCAAATAAATCATACATTTAATAAAAACGAGTGCAGGCAAAATGATGTTCAATATGTGAAAACCATCAAAAAATCTACCTATAACTTAACAGTTATTACCAGAGCATCCAGTGGGTTCTGCCTAACTGGTAAAGGCGAACTGCATACACCCACGATGCTGATGAGGCGCTCTTCCAGGGGAAACAAAGAAATTTCGGGTGCTGGCCCACCACCAGTCCTTGTTCGGCCCTCCTTTATCGCCCTCAGCTTTGCCTTTGTCCGGCTTTTGTACTGGTTGTAGTACTGCAAACAAAATAAATGATGTAGGTACCTACTTGTTGTTTTCCGACTCTCATGCGAACAGCTAGTGGATACAATAAGTTACTTACCTTCTTCCACTCCGGCCCAGATTTGGACACTCCACCGGCATCAGCATTTAAAATGTCGGCGCACTGTCTCCACAGCCTCTTCGACAGGGCGTTGCCCTCCCTGCCTCTCACTTTGCCCAACGCCAATGACTGGTGCTCCTCCAGAAAATCTAGGAGGAGCTCCAATTGGCGAGGCGTAATTTGTCTTCCAAAGACAGATGGCAGATACCTACCTATAGTTGTTCCAAATGTGCACTATTCCTGAAATAGCTACATCGTCATGTTACAATTTCGCGCTCTGTGCTTTCGCGCGGATATGACAGAGTTGCTAGTACATAATCGTCTATTACCCACAACCATGATAATGCTCACTTTTTTACTACGGTAAGCCAAAGGAGGGTATGTAACTTCATCTGTTCCGTCATAACTCTAAAACCAAACCAAAGAAGTGGGTAGGAGGTAGGCCATGATCCCTAACCCCAAAATAATTGAAAAATAAAAGAAACTTGTTCCCTTAACCAAAAAAAAAACGGTGTACAATAACCGAAGAAAAGGTTCTAGTTTTAGTCATTCTCATTCCTTAACATGCGATTTAAACTCACTCAAATTTATCCCAACCAGAACCGATTTGGTTACCGATCGTCGATTATTGAATCGGATAGGTACGTCACTCTAGAAACGTCCGATTTTTTTGTCAGTTTATTTATAAATTCAGTCGTTCTAGCTTCTCCTAGTTCGAGCGTGTGGCCTAGCAACTCAACTCGCTCGCTTGCTCGGTCTCTTAAAGGAGCAGATAGAAAATAAGGGCGAAAATACCTACCTTCAGACAGTCGGATGGACAATAAAATCGAAAACAGCATAAGTGCCTTTTCTGACTGAAGTACGATCTGCCTATCGGATCGGACGTGTATCAATTTAATACAAATATAATATTATTTATTATTCAGTCCTTAAATAGCTATAACCGTAGTATCACACATCTAATAACCTTTTTTTACCCGCATGTCGGGAAATTATTCGCCAAATGGCAACTCTGATTTTGACGCAATTGACACCATTCTGACATACTTACGTATTGAAAAATACTGCGACTGTTAGGTACAATAGTCGAGAAAATCAATATAGCTATAAATAAAATGTAATAAATCTTTATAGAATAATTTCAGACAAAAATAAATTGAATTATAGTTTGACATTAGTAAAAATATAATGACGTCTCTTTTTGACATCTTTAATCATTTGCGTCGCGCTTGCGCGTAGCGTTTACGAATACGTTCCATTTTAACTTACTAGCCGATTATTTATTTTAATGATTTTGTATTTTCAAAGATATATAATAACAAACAAGAAATGAAAATACTACGAGTATGCACTTAATCAAGCAAACTAATAAATACATTAAAAAAATTAGAAAATAAGTCTGCTAAAAATTAAAGTATCACTAAGTATCACAATAGCGTCTGCGTACATTGAACCAATATGAAAATATGTTTAATTTTGTAAACGAGAACAAAGTTGACCGCTATGAGACTAGACTGCGATGATATTGCGACCGGAATGTGAACAAACCGAATTTTAAGGTTAGCAGAATGCCATTTTTTGGTCTATTCACAGTGTCATCGCATTCCAGTCTCGTGTTTTTCACATTGCACATTAATTAGTAGAATTGGCCTTCAGGTATTATACACTACTTTGCAAAAAAAAAACGGGCACCTAAGGAAATTTACGTTCTAAGGTCGATTTGAGTTAATTAAATAAAATTTATTTATTTGACGTAGTCTGTAATCTGTAGGTATACTAATAATCGTGTAAATTAATACACGTGAAGTGAATTCTGGCAATTTTTTTTTAAATTTTCGATGAATTCTTTAAAACCGATGTACACGGCCAAACAATAAGAAGTGGTCGGCAATAAAGACAAGAAGATGTTTTAACTTTTTTAAATTAAATAAAGTTACAAATGTAAAAATCTAATAGAGTGTGACCTCCTCTTGCCAAAATCACAGCTTGAATCCTTCTGGGCATGATTTCCACGATGTTTTTAATAACGTTTTGAGGAATACGTTCCCACTCTTCTGCAATGACTCTTTTTAGCTCCCTGATGTTTTGTGGAGCAGGTTGCACTGATCTAACCCGTCTTTTTAGAACATCCCAGACATGCTCATTTGGATTAAGGTCAGGACTTCGAGCTGGCCAATCTAAACGACGGATCCCAACTTCTTGCATGTATGCTTGTCCATAAAAATGGAATCTTCCCCAAATGCAGTCAATGCGGGTTGTGCATATGGAATTAGGACTTCCATTATGTACCGGTATGCATTTAATGTTCCATTTTTTCTGAAAATTAACTGCGTACGCTCCGTCAAATAAATTGCTGCCCAAAACATAACGGAGCCTCCGCCATAAGGACTGATTTCTTCGAAACACACTTCCACATAGCGTTCCCGTGGTCTTCGCAGCACTCGCCGGCGTCGGTTCTCTCCACACAAAGAGATTCTAGCTTCATCAGAAAACAATACTTTATTCCAGTCCTCCAGTGTCCATAAAACACAGTTTCGAGCAAACTGAAGTCGAGCAACACGGTGCTCACGGAGTAATTTAGGACCCCGAGCCGGGCGGTAACTCCTGATATTGACAGCCAAAAGCCTCCTCTTGACCGTCCACAAGCTAACTTCTACTTCTCTTACTTCTTCAAGGCTCTTCTTCAGGTCCACACTTGACGCCTGACGATTCTGCAACGCCTGACTCACCAAAAAGCGATCATCTCTTGGTTCTGTGCATCGTTTTCTTCCCGAACTGGGTCTTTTTTTGACCGAGCCGGTCTATTGATACCGTTGCCAAGTCCTCTGGACAGTTGAACGACTCACATTTAGCCGCTGAGACACGTAAGTTTACGAACAACCTTCTTCAAGTAGGGCTATAATTTTACCGGCCCTTATCGCTTTATCACTCATATCAAAAAGTGGTATTAAATGTAAAAAGAAAGCTTAAATTGTTTAATTTGCAGAAAATATACAAAAAGTTTTAAAATTTTAGTAACGAGTAAAAACATCGTTTCAGCAATTCGCGCCAGTAGTAAAGCAATTTTACAATAACCCACAATAATCATTATTTTTCTTTTGTTAATTTCAAAATTTAAATTTGGAACGTGAAGAATCATGCCAGGATGCTTCAAATAACATACCAATACATCGTCAAATTAATAAAACTTCTTTCTTATTCTTCTTCATTGAAGTAGAGAAAATAATCTAAAGTGCCCGTTTTTTTTTGCAAAAGAGTGTATAAAATAGTAATAAAAAAAAACAAAATCGTGAGTACGCTTTATGCAAAAAAGTATTCAAGCGATCAAGACAGAGTGAATGCGAAACACAATAGAACACAAGCCACCGGGCCGCCGCCGCCGCGCCGCCGGCTCGCAGTTCCGGGAATTCTTTTGTAGGTATAATATTTTCGAGAACTGCATAGCGTATGGAACCGTAAACATTTTTTAGAAAACAAATAAAAACCACCTTGACAGTACTTGACACATACGATGTTACTGGCATAGGTACTTGTTGGATAAAAAAAATATTAGAGAAACACACTTACCCGGAAAATTCAAATCCTTTTTTGCAGCGGCCAATATTTTCTTCAGCGTAGGGACTTCCTTTTTGACAGTGTAGAAACTGTTGATTAAGTTTCACAGGGCAACTAAGTCGAAATTGTCCAAATTTATTCTTTTCCGTGATTTTCTCTCTTGCCAGGTGTTGACGGTTCATTTGATGGTCCGGGTAATTGGGCAGACGTCGAAGTACTCGGCACCGGTAGAATTGATGGTGTCACTGGTTTTACTTGCTTTTTTATTCTCATTAATGTACTTTTAGATATACCAGTAGCCGCGCAAGTTCTATTTATCGGTTGATCCACCGGAATCATAAACTTTTTATTCACTTTTTCATGCTCATAACTTTTTTTAGGGTCCACAGGAATCAGGAATTTGCTAACTTCCTTCTCACGTTCAAAAAAAGCCAACACCTTGAGAATTAAGGCCCTCTCTTTACTGTGTATGGTTTTACCCATCGTATAATTTTAACAACGGTAACAAGAAAACGTCCACCGTAACGATAAACAAAAACTCAACAAAATAATTATAACAGCAAACAAACAAATGACTCCGAAACTCAAGAAAGGGTACGTGCAACGGTAACGGCTATGCTAACGTTACTGAAGGACGAGAGCGGGGCCGCGCGCGGGGCAGCGGAAGAGGGGTTGAGTTTCGAGCCAGGTGTCTAGTTATCGCGCCCGGGTTGTATAATACTTATTTTATTAGGATCTCCAACAAATAATACACCTTACATGCTATATCTGATTCTGTTTTTAGTATTTGTTGTTATAGCCAATGATATTATAAGTAAATTTTACTTATAATATCATTGGTTATAGCGGCAACAGAAATAGGTACATCATCTGTGAAAATTTCAACTGTCTAGCTATCACGTTTCATGAGATACAGCCTGGTGACAGACAGACAGACGTTTTTACCCTATGGGTACGAAACCCTAAAAATACGTCAAAAATGAGGCAAGGTATAACATACCCGAGACAAGTTTGCGCACGTATCAGTGGCGAAGGGTGAATTTATGACAGAGGTAAGTCGGAGCAAAAATAATGCTTACCTAAGCCGGGCATGGCGCACGTACTCCTAACTAAGTCCAGTTACATAAAATCTGTGACTGTCTTCCTGGCTTCAGTCTTGTATAGGCAGATGTGTCTTCAGTCCACCTTTAGTTCCGTGTAAGCACTGATAGATTGACAGTGTCTTGCAAGTATAATAAAAGTGGCTTTGAAAAAAGCCGTTTGTGGTGTGATGGTGATTTCCCATATTTGAATTATGAAATATGCATCTGAGTTTTTACCAAAAGCTCCAATGTCTATGGCAATAATTTTTTTATCTGCATCAACCATTGCTAGTAATACAATACTAAAATGTTTTTTGTAACAGTAATAATTAGAGCCACTGTGATGTGGGGCCTCAATTTGTTTGCCATCAATAGCTGCTATTGCATTCGGGAAATTCCATTTTTCGCGAAAACGTATTTCAGATTAAAGCCACAAATTTTCATCAGGCGTGGGCATGACGATCGTTTGTAGTAACTGCCATATTGCTTTACAAGTCGAGTAAACTATTTCTCGTATTGTACTTTCGCCAACCCGAAAATTATCACTTAACGATATAAAAGAATTTTCAGTTGCTAGAAACCTGAAACAAAATACTTTTTGTTAAAAATGTGTATTTTTACATGTGCAGCATGTAAAGAGAGGTGGCAGAGAATCCGAGAAAATTTTAGAAGAGCAATAAATATACGTAAAACGAAAAGTGATCAGGCCGCAGAAACACTGAAACCACCAAGGTTCTTCAAGGAGTTAAGCTTTCTTATACCGTATCTGAATGACGACGAAAACAGGCATTCTAACATACCAAGACCTGACAGCTATTCACATAGATCAGCTCTCAGTCTTCTATCAATTCTCCCGAAGATGACGATTCATTGCTATCGGATTTTTCGTCACCAGCTCGTACACCTACTCCAAAGCGTAGACAGTACACTTCAACGTGTACCTACTTCACATCCCTCTGATCGATCAATCACTGCTGCATCAGTACTAAAGAAATATTTAGACAGCACGAAGACCCAAGCGACATTAAATTCTGCGCCCAACCCCGCGTCGGCGGCAGCGGCAGCGCCGAGTGATACCTATGTCTGCAGCTACAGCAAGGCAAGCACTCGTTAATATGTCTGAGGGGAGAGTTAGACTTGATGAAAGAAGAAACCAAATTTTAGAAAATCTAGCTCTTGAACTCGGAGAATTAAAACACATATTATGACAACATTGCCACAATGACTGGCAGTGCTCAGCATTTGTGCTAAGTATAGACACTGATGGATCTTTAAATAAATAACCCAACCCTCTACAATATACAAAATGAAACAACAGCTTAAAAATACATTTAATCAGTGTTATTTATAAAAAAACTCGCTAATCACTGATTAGCGACTGTTTAGCTTAGCATTTAGTTAGCTCTTAATCAATGCTTAACTTTTCTTTATTTATAAACGCTAGTTAGCAGGTGATTAGTAGCGAAACGAAATAAAGGTGAAATTATGCGTTCGGCACAGATTATAATCTAAATAGTTGACTAAGAAACGGAATTTCAAGAAAAAAGTTGTCAAACCACGATTTTTTTTCTGTGGTGACTTTGACAGATGCGATTCCCTCTATAGTTATATACTTTACTCTTTGGATGCGATTTATCAGTTTTCAGCGGCAAATCGTTAGGTTTAAGGTGAATGCGTAGTGGTAGCCCGCGAAATTCAAATTTTCTTACGTTTTTTGCAATTTTCAGGTCAGTGTCAGGTTTTATCTTGATCAAAATTTGATTCGCGACTATAACAGGTACGTATTCACAGAATTATAATCATCAGAATCATTAATACATCTTTCTAAGTTACATTTCTACCATAAACACTTTTTCATACGAGATTTGTTCTTAACGGTAGAAATCTAACTTAAAGAAATATATTAATGATTCTAATGACTATAATTCTGTAAATGCATATCTATTATAGTCGCGAATCAAATTTTGATCAAGATACAACCTGAAACTGAGAAAATTTGAATTTCGCGGTCTACCACTGCGCATTCACCTTAATTACATTTATTATCCTATATTTATTTTTTTCCTGTAAGATTAAATTGAACTCATGGAAGAACTGAAAAGAATACGGAACGCTAATTGGAGTGAGGAAGAAAAGGTATTTATCTCTAAATTTAACTATTACTAATATGTACTGACCAAATGAATGATAATAACGTAACAATGAATGCATGTATGTCCTAATCTTAAGACAGTAAACTTTTTTCGTAGTGCTTGGTAACACGAAATTGCTCGTTTTTTAGAAAGTCCTGCAAATGCTGGTGCTTGAGCGGGCTGATGTTCTTGACAAAAAAGACGCTTCCGCTAACAGAACCAGAGCTGGAGCTGGAGCCAGAGCCGGAGCCAGAGCTGGAGCCAGAGCCGCAGCCAGAGCCGCAGCTAGAGCCTCAACCCCAAGAACCTCGAAGCTCTCCAAACACCGACCAGCAAGCTATCGAAGTACCTGGGGTGATTACTTTATCGCAGTATAGACGAGCGGCTAATACTGCATCAAATTGTGTTTTTTCTGTTTGCCAAAACAGAGATTTGCATAGGATTTCTGACCCACTAAGAGCAACAACTCTAAGCCAACACAAATATTACTTGCCCGTAAATGCTCGTATTTGTCTAGAGCATACATTTAGTTACTGATTGGGATATGTTTTTCAATTCCGAAAATAGTTTAAGAACATTTACGGCTGAACAAGTTGAACATGCATTTTCTTTTATAAATTTAACGCTTTCAATACATTTCTGGATTTCTCCAGTATAGAAAGTGTTGAAAGAATCGATGAACATTTGTTTCATTATTGGCTGGGAATGAATAAACAGCAATTTGAACTTTTATTGTATGAAATGCCGTGTCTTATTGAAACAAAGAAAGGCATCTTGGGTTTAGGTGCTCTTTTATTGAAGATGAGAACTGGTGACTCAGATGACCGGTTATCCCAATTATTAATGGTTCCAAGACGAACATTAGAAAGACAGATGGATAAGGTTAGGGAAATATTGGTACAGGATTTTGTACCTAGAAATCTGGGACTTCAACACATATCCCGTGAACAATTGTTACAACACAATTTAATTATTCCAAATTCACTTTATAATCAAGATAATGAAAATACTATAATGATATGTGATGGGACTTATATTAATAAAAGCTCGAATTATATTTTCCAAAAGGACACTTATTCATTACATAAGTATAGGAACTTGTTAAAACCGTTTTTGCTGGTGGCACCTGATGGCTACGTTTAGATTGCTTTGGCCCATACAAAGCTACCACATCTGATGCAGACATAATGAGAGATGAAAACTGTCTTCTCAGACGATACTTCCAAAATAATGATATTTTTTATTCTAGACACATTTAGAGATGTTAGACTATTTATTTCGGGATTTTACCTACGTGAAAATCTAGTTTTATTTCTCCAAAAATTAAATATTTACATCATATAAGCTAAAATATAAACTATAATAATATGTACAATTATACGAAAAAATAAACAATCATTATAGGGCATCAAAGAATTCATCCGCATCGCTGTCAACAGGAACAGTGCCCAAAAGGCTGGCAGCATTGCCACGTTGTATGGCAATGCTAATTCTTTGACCAAGATATAGGCCAGCCCTCTGGTCACGTGAAGAGTCGACTAACCGCTTGGCGATATCCCGAAATACCAAGTGGGCACTCGGACCCCATGGCCCTAGTGTTTCAACCCCAAACGGCTCGAACATATAAGTCCCAATCAGGTTGCAATATTTTCGCCGTTTGAGGTTTTCTGCACCTGCAGCAGCCGCCCCAGCACAGCCCACCGTGCTAGGAAGATGGGATGGCGCAAGGGTGTCGACACACGTTGCATCCCACACCAAAGGTCTGCCTAACTTCCAGGGCATTATGGTCATTCCGTCTGGTCTCTTTCCATCGTCGCGTGGCAGGCCGTTGGGTTCTAAAACAGCTGGCACCCCGGCAGTGACAAGAGCACGACGGATGATGTCATTAATGCTGGCGTGCCGTGCTATCCGGCCTGCGCTCCTACTGCAGGATAGGCCATGGTGTCCAAGGCAGTCGACAGCTTCACCGCACTGACAGCGATGCGGAGCCCCGCAAGGAGCGCCCAAACGCAGGCAGGTAGCGAGCCGAAAGGTAGTGTCACCCAGCATAGTGCCTATGTTGGGTGACGGGAGTGCTTGAAGCCACAGCCCCGACTCCCACTCACCCACAGCCAGCAGGCGGGCACGCTCAGCAGAATTGGTGGACGTATTGATAAGATTATTCCGTACCAACCTGCAGAGCGGCTCATCCCACTGTCTCTGGGAAGATGGGTTTACGGGCCGATCTGTATCCGGGCAAGCCGCTTTCCAGGCGTTCACCGCGTCGGTCAAGCACGGCACTTCACAGTCAACCAGGCAGGGAGCTAAAATTTTCCCGGTCAACTTTTCAGTGCTGTGGACAGAAGACAGGAACGCCGGTAAGCTAATACTGGTAATTTTGCGGACGCCGAGGCCACCAAAACGGATGGGTAGTGTGGCTTGAAGCCACGCTCGGTCGTCCAAGGCCACATTTAGAATGGATGTTAGTGTGCTGCGAATAACAAGAGGTGTGGCTGCTTCCATAAGGGGGAAGAGCGTAGAAAATACATAAAATTTGGGCCAAAACAACAGTATCTAATCAGGGTGAATGCCGAATGTAAATTAATTTTGGAGAGTCTGTCCGAAATCTCATTGAAATTTTTAAGATTTTAGAGATTCAATTAGTTTGTTAGAGGCTTGCAGCTACAAAACATATATGCCAGAATCCCTGCTTGAGGGTGAACATCACCATCATCAGGCGCAACACTGTCTCTGCTTTGTTAGAATTTTCAGATTACATTAATGATTGTTTAGATTCTGGCAAGCAAATTGTAGCACTGTTCATAGACTATAAAATAAAAAAGCCTTTGACATTTTGGACCATGAGATCTTACTACAGGCAATGGACGAATGCGGAATACGCGGTCCCACAAATAATTGGTTTAAAAACTACCTCACTAATAGAAAAATAAGCACAGTTATTTCCCGTGTGGCTGAGAAAGAGGCGGATGTCGATTTGGGTGTGCCAACTGGATCGGTTTACGGCCCTGTAGGATATATAATAGTGCATGTGAACAGTGAGTCAAATGTCGTATGTAAATGTGAGGTGTTTATGTACGCTGACGGTATGTGTCTTGTTTATGCCTCCAAAGATATAGCTGAGGCACAAAAGTGTATTCAAGGTGATTTTGAAAATATTAGCAAATGGGCACACGACAATGGAATTATATTAAATCTTTCAAAAACTAAATGTATGCATATACACTCGCCATATAATCGAAATGCTAAATCTGTAAATGATGAATATCTCACAGTAATAGGACATACATACGAATGTTTGCACAGAAATAAATGTAATTGTAACTGTGCAAAATTGGAGTTCGTAGATAAATTCAAATATTTAGGTCTAACAGTGGAAAAGAACTTTAATTGGAGATAACATGTAAATGACATTTGTAATAGGCTAAGATTGGTGCTAAGCAAATTTTATCACTTAAAAAATGTATTGAACAAGCAGACTTAAGAATGGTGTATTTTGCACTTGCCGATTATAAGCTATGGACTCCTTGTGTACGGGCGAACCTTTATTACGAGATGTTAAAGACATACAAATAAGACTGATAAAGTTTCTCGTCAGTAAAAATGTTAAAGATAAGTGCAACAAAGAGTATGATAAGTTATTTCCCATCTGTAAAATTATACCCATAGATAAAAAAGTAGATTATTTGATAGGTCTGGAATATTATTATAATGATGAATATAAAGTTAATGTTAAAAATAAGTACAACACACGTAGGGTAAGAGAGAACAAGCTGGTTCAACCACAGATAACAAACTATTATGGTAAGAGAACATCTACCTAAGTATATGCATAGCTATTCACAAACACTCGATACGCTTCCGTATCGTATCGAACATTCATCATTGTTATCGTAGGAGTCTTCTAAACGCTGTTCACAAGTCCAAATTCCGAAAATTTTGTCAGTTTAAGGTGAATGCGCAGTGGTAGACCGCGAAATTTAAATTTTCTTACGTTTTTTGCAATTTGTAGGTCAGTGTCAGGTTGTATCTTGATCAAAATATGATTTGCGACTATAACAGGTACGTATTTACAGAATTAAACCTTTTTCTAAAAACTCATGGGTATTTCGACAAGTGGTTCCGTTTTTTGAAAGATTATCCTTGTTTCATATAACATTATGGGTTTTTTTGACATTTTTCAACCTTCCAACAGAAATTGTACCCTCATAAGTGTTTATTTACACTTTAAGCTTCTGAGTGTTTTTGATAAGAAAGATGGTTTATGCAGTCAATGGTGGCCCTAGCTCATTATGTTTGTCTTGTTTGGAGAGTTAATATTGTATTGCATACAGAATGAGTGATTTGCCTGCAATTAATGTCGTCAGGGTTGTAACAATGATTAAGGAAGGTCTCACCTACCGTTCAGTCAGTAGAACGTTAGGTGTATCAGTATCCGTGATCCACCGTAATGTGCAACGGTACAGACAGGCAGGATCTTACGTGCGCAGGCGAGGGCAAGGCAGAAATCGTGCAAACAGTGCCGTAGACGACCGTTTTATAAGGGTGCAAACTTTAAAAAATCGTCGTCAAACGGCTGTTCCGACTCGAAATGTCTTAAAAGTAGCGCGTAACGTACGTGTTAGTGAACGAACAGTGAGGAGAAGGTTAAATGAAGTTGGTTTGAAGTCATACGTGCCAGCAAAAGTGCCAAAATTTGAGGTGGGCCATCGAGTAGCAAGATTTAACGTTCGCTTGTCAGCATCAAAATTGGACCGATGAGTGGAGTCGAAGTTTGTTCTCCGACGAAAGCCGTTTTTGTGTAAATTTCATCGACGGAAGGGAGAGGATGTGGAGATATCGAGGAGAACGTCACCATCAAGGATTTTTTTTTCGAAAAAACGGCTTACAGTGGAGGGTCTGTTATGATGTGGGGTGGTTTAAGTTTGACGGCCCACACCGCTCTGTTCATTATTGATGGCGGTCTTTTGACTGCACACAGGTACACAACTGAGATCCTAGAACCCCATGTTATGCCTTTTGCCCCATTCATAGGCTCAAATTTTGAGTTTATGCACGATAACGCACGGCCCCACACTGCGAGGATGGTGCATGATTACTTAAATGAGACTGGTGTAACCCAGATGGACTGGCCTGCACGATCGCCGGACATGAATCCGACAGAATATGTCTGGGACATGATTACACGAAGGGTTTGTTTAAGAAATCCTGCCCCTAGGAATTTTGGAGACCAGAAATTGGCGCTGGTTGAAGAATGGGACATTTTGCCTCAGGAAATGATCGAAGGTGTCATCAGAAGCATGTCTAGACGTATTCAAGCCATTATAAGGGCGCTTGGAGGCAACACGCGCTATTAATTCTTTTTGTTTTTAATTAGCTCTGTTATTACGTATTCGAAAACATCAAAATTTTTCAGACAAAAGCATTTATTTTTTATTTTTACTAAATAAATCCTAATAAACCCTACAGTTTGTTTTTTTCTTGCATAAAATACACGAAGAGACTCAAATGAAACAAAAACATTAAATAATAGACATTCAATCTCAAAAAAGAATGTATTTTTTTTGTGTTCCTCTAATTTTGCCGGTGTGTGTAGAAAACTTTTTACAAATATTCAAGTTGCGAAATATCACGGTTTACGAGATATAATTTTTTAAAGTTTCCATACAAATTGGCACGCCATTTGCAAATTTTTAGGTTGGATAAATTGTCTTGGTAGACGTCAAAGTTGACATTTCACGTTCCGTTGACGGTAGAGGTGTATTCAATTAAATTTTATGTCATATTTTTTATTTAAATTTTATTTTCACATATTAAATTTGGTGTGTAATTAATGTGCACAATAACCGTGCTGTATTATGCAATTACATTGACTTTTTTACACAAATGGCGAAATACATGGCGAAACATGTAAGATCAACACTTTATTTATAAGACCTTAATGTACAGTTACGGCACACCCCGGACACTCCATACAACGCTCGCAAAATAATTACCTACTACTATTACATTAAAAAATGACGTTTGTATACGTATGAATGTGTGCGTGAGGTACTTGTGTTTGCGAGCGCTCTTGTTAAAGAACGGGCGACGAACATGCCGAAGTGCGGGGTGAGGTGCGGTAACTGATGTTAGTGCGGGGACGGGAGTGTCCTTTCTGTACGTAGTAAGGTCAACCGAGGCAAGTGTGACAATGGGGTTAGTGTAACAATTTTAAATTACGCGGCATATACACGTTTTTTGTTTAAGCGCCATCTATCAAACAACGAAGGAACTTTTACGCCGTTGTTTGTAACAGCGTTAAGTGGCAAAACTTGAACTGTTTTATCGACACACGCCATATTGAATATCGGATCGACTGGCGACGGGCGTTCGACAATACGTAAGGCGATGTTTGAAGTGTTTTTGTGTTGTTTTTCGAGTTATTTTAACAAAATTTAAGGTAAGTGGTAAAGAATAATATTGATACTTAAAGTTTAATATATTTCTGTGACCTTATGTCCATTATTATCTGTTCAAATACGGGAACTGTTAGGGCGCTTGTGCACTACAAGGAATTTTACTGTCCGGCAGTCCGATTTTTTACAGTCCGATATGGCACGCCATATAATGTATATGTAGTTTGTGCACTATACGTAATTTTACCGTCCGACATTTTACTTTTCCCCATTCCGGAACGGTTTTTTCCGGTCCGAAATGACAGCAATGAAAAACGTGTTTATGCTTGTGCACTACGTCCGTTTTCATGAGCGGGCGGGGCGGGCGCGGGGAAGGAGGGTGCGCGTGTCGCGCACACAGGACGCTGTGCGTTTCGTTGGCCCTTCCCTCACCTCCTCGGCGACCTGCGCCCACGACGCATGGCTCCTTCGTTTCATTCGGATAAAAGCGACTACGAAGTTGGACAATTTAACTTAATCGATTTCACAATCATGTACGACATTTTTACGCTAATTGAACTTGTTGAATCCAAACCATGTTTATGGGATAAAACTATTGATGAATACAAAAACAAAATTATGAGAAGCAATGCATGGCGAGAAATTTGTTTATTCTTCGAACCGGAATTTGAGGGATTTGATGACAAAAAGAAAGACGAAATACGTAAGTTCTTATATAATTTATTTGTATTATATTTTTGACATTTGCCATGGCACAGATCCTACGGGACTTGAAAAAAAATCGGCGAAATTATTTCTTATATCGTTAGCTGCTCGTCCCGCCTGGACATTATTGGTAGCGACGGGAAGATCTTGCAAACCGTTGTGATTAACAGGTACGAACATGTCGTTATGTGTGTACCCATCTCTTTCACGAACAATATTGTGTAAAACGACGCATGCTTTGACTATGTCTTTACTCAATTGTTTTGATACGTTTAGTGGACGATGAAGTATGCGCCACTTATTTGCCAATATACCAAAAGTACATTCCACATACCTGCGTGCCCGAGACAGTCGATAGTTAAATATCCGTTTTTTTATATCAAGATGTTTTCCACCATAGGGTCGTAACAAATTGTAATTAAGTTGAAAAGCTTCATCGCCCACTATAAAACGTATGGTATTCTGTTGTTTAGAGAAGGATGCAGAGGAGTTGGATTAGGTACTTGTAATCTTCCCTCACTCAATAGCTTATGAAACCTTGTACGCTGCAAAATAGCCGAGTCACAGTCTTTTCCATAAGCTCCTATATCGACAAACACAAATTTATAGTTAGAATCGGTCACTGCTAGAAGCACTATGGAATAATAGCCTTTATAATTATAATTCATAGACCCGGCAGAGGGAAAATTCTCAACTCTTATATGTTTTCCATCCACGGCACCTAAGCAGTTTGGGAAGTTTGCTCTAGCTTGAAATTCACTCGCCACTGATTTCCAGTTGTCTGTATTCGGTGGTGCAAGAAATTCACTCAATTCATCCCATATTGTACGGCATACTAAAGTGATAATTTCACTTATCGTTTTAATACCCAAATGGTAGCTATAAAACATATCGGTGAAAGTATTTCCACTGCCTAAGTACCTGTAACAAATACATACTTCTATTACTTTTTTGTTTCAGTTAATACTCTCACCCATAAATGGAATAACACGAGAGACTATTTCATCAAATCTCTGAAAATGAAATCTGGGCAATCTCAGAAAAAGCAATATATTTACCATAAACACTTGCTATTTTTATTAAAAATTATCAAAGAGGATTCGACAACCTCTAACATAGTAAAATCCTCTCAAGATAGTGACAACGAATCCAGACCAGGTACATCATCGACCCCCGAACCAATTTCTACGCCAGGGTCTTCTCAAGATAATTCATCTGCATCCATAATTCGTCCTACAGCGTCACTAACCCAGAACCGTAAAAAAAGATTAAATCCAGTTGATGTGGAGATATTGAAGGCAATTCAAAGTCATGGGCCACGACAGGATGAATTTAAAGATGATGATAAAGCATTTTTGATGTCTATTTTGCCAACTATTAAACGCATAAGCAAAGATGATAGACTAGACTTCAGAATCGACGTGATGCAGCTGCTTCGCAAATATACGAATCGCATCCGAACATCTTCGCTCAGCTCTGCATCATCATCGCCACTGCCTCCGCTATATGCATCTGTCAACTCTCCAACTAATGAAGTTACCCCGTCGCCGCCCGATCTACCACAAACAGAACATCAGATTCAAAAAGATACCAAACTTTGAACCTACCCTTGACGTGCACGCAACTAGCAATGGTGGTCCCAACGCTTGGCAGCGATTGTTCACTGGACGGGCACAGGAGTTGTTTCGCATCGTGATTTTGTTTCTTGATTTGTAGCTTGTTAACACTCAACATTAGTTTATTTTGTTTCACCATTTCATCCATGCCGTTAATTGCCTATCACACTCCACTTTCATTGTATATTTAATGTAATGCTGTTCCACTAGACAGCCGTAATGTATTTTTATAAATGTTATTTATTTATTTAAGTCGAAAGATCGGCGCCTGCGACCTTTTACTTGTCACAGCAATGCCACAGACCACCACAGACACACCAAAGTGCCCGTGACACTCAAGGCATAGACAAGTAATGAGGTTACGCCTAGCGCGGATTAAAAATTATTTTTTATTCTATTTGCTAATATTTTACATGTTAAATCTATTTTAATATTTATTTATTTTATTTTATTTCTGTAACTGCCCGTGACATCACAGCGGCGGGCCCTATCAGAATACCAGCGTTGCGACATTTATTTTTTAAATGTCGCAGCATCATGCTGAGATAGGAGCCTTTTGGCCTCGTATAGGAGTTTCTGTCTCATTTTTCTTTTTGTTACTTTTTTTTTTTTGTTTTATATAACTTGGTTTTTATTTTTTTACTGTGTTTAGTTTAGTCTGTGATCTTCCTGTACGAGTCACAATAAATACTTTTTCTTTCTTTCTTTCTTTCTTTAGATGATAGTACCATCGATCTACTCTCCCTCTGCACCATCAACGTCACAAATGGAAACTCAGATGACAGCATCTCCAATCTCTCCTGCGGAATCAGTGCCGCTTCTGACAATAACTGAGTTGTTGCAACAAGACTTTGAAAACTTTTAATTTTTATTATTAAATGGTTTAGCATTGTAACCTGACTATTATTTAAAATATTTTTTGTAATATAAATGCCTACCTCGTATTCCTGGATTGAAGAGATATAAGTGTAAACAGAAAAAAAGTATGAATTTCAGTATGAATTTGGCTGTATCAATCAAAGTCACCTTATTATCTAGAATATATGTATGCAAGTGTTTATTATTAGCTACGAAACTAAAAGAAGGGACAACCCTACAGCAGTAGGTATTTAAGTCTCCAACGGGGCGAGAGTTGATCTACTGTTCTGGTTTTACTATGCTAAATAACTCAATAAACACACTGTATAAATACTGTACATGTACACACTTACCTTAATGTTACAGCAAGCATTTCATTTGGTGGTACACACAACCTTAATTTTGTATCTTGTTTCTTGATCCACGCGCTTAAGCGGTATAGCAAAAAATCATAAGTACTTGTAGACATCCGATAGTAGTTAAAAAAAATTCTTTCGTCCTGTCTCAATTTATTGTGGTTTACGTAAAACGACCCTGTCAGGTACCTTTCACTTATAAGGGGATGAACCCAGAATTCTTTTTGTCTTCTACGCCTTCGCACGTAGAGTAATAAAGCAAGCAACTGCCGACGTTCCAAGAAACTCATCGTTCAGATTAATTTCACGTGCGTGGCGTGTAGTTTCAAAGACAGAGCTACCCTAAACTGAGGCGTATCATCCGAGTAAAGACGGACAAGTGCACAAGCCAATCATCCGTTTTTTTCATGCCACTTCGGACTGTAAAAAATCGGATGTCCGGACAGTAAAATTCCTTGTAGTGCACAAGCGCCCTTACACTTACCCCGCCTAATACCTAACATGTTCAGGTGTGACAGTGTCACGCTTACCCCAGTCGTCTTGTATACGCGTACCATGACTAGTGATGGGACAACGTATTTTTTATGTGAAATTTTTATTCGTATTTTTTTGTGAAATAATAATTATAATGCCTTGTCTATCGTGACAGCAAATTATTATCTCAGAGTCAAGATAAATAATTGCAAGTACCTATGCCATTTTTCATTGTAACGTTTCTTTTTTTCTGTTTTAGATGGTACGAAATTATAAAAGAAAAACTACTGACAAATACCCTCGAGAAACTCTGCTGGCAGCTGTTAAAGCAGTACGGGAGCAGCAGATGACGGCGTTGAGGGCGTCTACAGTTTATGGTGTTCCTAGATCAACAATAATCTCACACTTAAATGGTGATCGGGGTATTAAATCGAAAACTCATGGGAGACCGACAGTATTTACGATAGAATTTGAGAAAGATATGGCTTCAATGTTACACACTATGGAACGGCATGGTTTCGGTTTGACTCAACGAGAAGTCAGAGCTCTTGTTGGGCAATACGTCCGCAGAAATAATATTGTCACTCCCTTCACAGACGGAATTCCTGGGGAAGAATGGATTCGAGGCTTTAAAACAAGAAATAAATTGACTATAAAAAAACCACAATCAGTAGAAATAGCGAGAAAGAAGGCAGCCGATCCATTTCTTGTTAATGAGTTTTATGATTTACTAGAAGAAATTGTGCAGGAGCAAAACTTAGATGGCGACCAGATATGGAATCTTGATGAAACAAGTTTTTGCCAAGATCCAGGCAAGTCGAAAATCGTCGGATTAAAAGGCTTTCAAGCAACAAGAACTAGGGGAAATACGTACAAAATGACATATATGTACAAAACGACACAGGCGGGATATTTTGAATTTGGCGGCCTTTAACACAAGACTGACAGTGTCACCACGCGGCCATAACTATTTTCTATATTCTGGCAAATTTTGAACGCATCCATTTCATTCATCCCAGTGTCATGGCCGACGACAGGTAAACACGCGTTGCAAGTTTTTTTCGCTCCGTCAAAGTTTTTATTCAAATGGTAAGTTTTTTGTTATTGATACTATTCATGCAGTATTTTTTTAATTTTTAGAACATTTATCTTTAGACTAAATAACTTAGTTTCAGAAAAAGAGCTTGTTTTATATGTATTTTCAAATTTTATTTTTTTAAAACGCTGTATGGACAAAACGACATACGTATATAACGGACAAAATGACATATGTATGTCATTTTGTCCAAAGCTTTTGTATTATATTTATGTTTTGTATTATATTTATTTTTTTGTTTATGTTTATTTTAATGTAAGCAGAATTGTCGTTGATTCTGCAGTACAGTGTACTGTTACTTGTTATTATCTTATAACTGCTTGGTTCTTACAGAACGATTGATCTATGGAATGGTTTTTATAAGTGAGGACTTGCTATTGGCTGTCTGTTTGACTTACTGTTCCTTATCTGTTTTTTTTTTAGCTGTAAGTCTTTCATATTGCTTAAATAAATAAATATATGTGTTTTTTTTCAGACACCAAAATGCCACGTGACTACAAACGAACGACTGATCGCCAGTCTTGGAGTACAGAGTCAATGAAAAAAGCTATATCGAGGCAGTTCGAGATAAGAAAATGGGCTGGTTATTGGCCTCAAAAACATTTGGTGTCCCTCAAGCTACCCTTCGCAGACATGCTTTAGGCACTAATAAAACTTTGGAGTCAAACTCAAAAGGCCTTGGCTGTTGGAAAGCTACCTTCCCGCCTGACGTGGAAAGGCAATTAGTTGAGCATATAAAATTCCTTGAAAGTCGTTTGTTCGGTTTGACTCGAAAATCCGTACAAGAGCTAGCTTTTCAGATGGCTGAGAAAAACGGTTTCGCTCATAAATTTAGCATCCAAAAACAAAAGGCTGGTCAAGACTGGTTAGATGGATTTCTAAGGCGTAATAAAGATATATCATTGCGCAAACCAGAAGCCACTTCAGCAGCTCGAGCTCAAGCTTTTAATCGGCCGCAAGTCCAAAAGTTTTATCAGTTGTACGGGAGCTTGCTAGAATCTGTAGGCTATAGACCGCACCGTATTTATAATGCTGACGAGTCCGGGCTATCAACAGTACAAAAACCAGAAAAGATTTTAGCTACCACTGGTAGGAAACAAGTCGGAGCAATAACCAGTGCAGAACGTGGAGCAAACACCACTATCGTTTGTTGTGCTAATGCCATTGGTACTTTCGTCCCGCCGATGATAATTTTTCCTAGAAAAAACATGAAAAATGAACTTATCGATGAAGCTCCTCCTGGTACCTTAGGTGTAGCTCAACAATCAGGCTGGATGACTACAGAAATATTTCTAAAATGGATAAAGCATTTCCAAAGTTTTGTAAAAGCAAGTATCGACGATAAAGTGATTCTAATTGTCGATGGGCATGCAAGTCATAAAGGCATTGACACATTGGAATATGCAAAAGAAAACGGCATTCACATTATTTGTCTGCCTCCACATTGCACTCATCGCATGCAGCCTCTCGATGTTTCATTTTTTGGGCCATTAAAGACTCATTTTAACCAAGAAATATCCAAATGGCTGAAGGCACATCCTGGACGAGTTGTTACGCATCTTCAGATCGCCAGTTTATTCAATGAAGCATATGGCAAGGCAGCTACAGTGCAAAATATATGTCATGGATTTAAAAGCACTGGCATCTGGCCGTTGAACCCTGATATATTTCCGGATTATATGTACGAGCCCGCTGAAACTACAAACATACCGCTGGAAGTCACCTCCAATGAACAGCCTCCTCAGCCTGCAACACTAATGAGCTCTGTCGAGTCTGGACAGATTTTGACACAACCCTCACAACAAGGAGATGATTATATTCCAGCAACAAACACGTCTCAGGTCGCTCCAGCAGCTGCGCTTCCTCGAGTTCAGCCAAGGTCCACTGAAATGCTACCTGAAGAAAATAATGCGACCGAAATAACAGCATCTATCGACCCACAGCCTGAAGTTTCACCTCAGGCTCCAACATCAAACTTTCAAGAAACGGTTTTAACTGCTGCTACTACCAATGAACGTCCATCGTCATCTGCTCTTGCTGTTCCTATTGAGGTGCTTTCTCCGGCTCCAAAAGGACGTTTCACTAGTGGCCAAGGGAAACGTAAACCAAAAACTCGACAGAGCGCATTGGTGTTGACTTGTACTCCTAATATGTTGGAAATAAAATCCAAAAATGCGCCTAAAGCTCCTCCAGCAAAGAAAAAACGTATAGTCTCCAAAACATTGTTTGAAGACAGTAGTGAAGAAGAAGATTTTCCCAATGTTTCCCAAGACGATGAAGATGACTGTGCGTGTATATATTGCAACGACCTTTATTCAAGATCTAAGCCCGGAGAAGACTGGTTGCGGTGCTTACAATGTTCGCATTGGGCTCACGCTTCTTGCGCCGATGTGCCCAAAAGAAGTAAGCGTTTCATTTGCGAATTATGCCAATAATTCCGTCGCTTTTATCTATATGTCATTTTGTCCAATGGCAATATGTCATTTTGTCCGAAGCATATGGACAAAATGGATTATGACTGATCTCAGTTTAATTTAGTTTGTTTTTTTTTTCTGTTGATTTATTACTAAAAATGTTTATTAGTAACGATAATTTAAGGACCAAAGATGATTAATGTAAACTATGGCTGTTTTGTGAACTTCCAATAAAAAGTTATAATACAAAAACAAAACTATATGTCATTTTGTACATACTTCCCCTACCAGTTCACCAGGTCGCGATAATACAACAGTGTTGTTCGCATGCAACAGCTGGGGTCAGAAAATAATTCCTTTAATAATTTTTAAAGGAACGTATCTTTGGAACACATGGCTACCTGAAGATGACTCGATTGATTCGGCATTTGCATCCACCTCAAAAGGTTGGATGGAGGCTTCCGTCTTCGAAAGCTATTTTTCAAATGTATTGATCCCTGAAATTTGCAAAACAGGTAAACCACAGCTTGTGATATACGACGGCCATTCAACTCATCTTGATTTGAATGTTATTGTAAAGGCAAAAGAGAACAACATCATCCTTCTAAAATTGCCGCCTCATTCTTCTCACATTTTACAGCCGCTGGATGTGAGCACTATGAAAGCGATGAAGGATCGATGGGATCAAAAGTTAATTAAATGGCAAAGACTTAATATTGGTAAAAAGTTACCAAAAAAAGAATTTACTCAAATTTTGGTAGAGACTTGGAATGACCTTGAACCAGTGATATTGATGAACGGATTTCGAAAAACTGGTATATATCCTTTGGATAGGAACCAAATTGGAGAAGACAAATTTGATCCTTCATCACTACAGCGCTGGAAAAATCATTTAGCAAATAAAATTACAGAAGTACCAGAAGAAGAAATTATCACCCAAACTCAACAAATACAAGAACAGAATACTGCGACAGATGAAACAACACAAATATTTCCACAACTGGAACAAGAATTTGAAGGTGAAATTATACAGGAAACTCTAGAAGAACAAGCACAAACTAATGAGATCAACGAAATAACACGGATGATTCGACCATTACAGGAACAACAATTTGAAGAAGAAATTGTTCAGAATAGTCAACAAATACATGAACAGAATGATGAAACCAACGAAATAACACGGATAACTCAACAACCACAGGAACAAGAATTCGGAGAAGAAATCGTACTGAAATTAAATCAAATAAAATGTAATGGCGAAGAGCTAACTGATAATAGGCAAGAAATAAATAGAGAATTAGAAAAACAGGAACCACAGGAACTAACATTTGCTGCTAAACATCTAAAGGAAACAAAAATATTTGGTTATGTAAACAGAGGACCTGCTAAAAATGTTGGCAAATTTAAGCTTATCCCAAGAAAAAAAAGTGATTCTGATGCTTTAAAAATAATAAGTCAAAATAGTGTTATTATAGAAAATTCTGAGGTAAAAGTAAATGAACATAGTACCAATGTTACTTTTGGAAGTTTATTGCTAGAAACTATCTCAAGAGGAAAAGAAGAACCAAAGCAAAAAAGAAAACGTTTGGGAATAGGCGCTGAAGTGATCACAACGAATGACTATATTGAAAGAAAGAAAAAGGAAATGAAGGAAAAAGAGAATTTACATAAAGGAGCAAGAAAAGTTGGTAAAAAGAAATCTAAGAAGCCGCAACCAAAAAAAATACAGAGAAAAATATCCCTTACTACTAGCGAATCAGACATTATGAGCACGCACTCCGATTCCGATGTAATAGAAGCTTGCACTGACAGTGATACTGAAAGTGTTCAAGACCAACCAACAGAAAAAAAATCGACGCACATACTTACGGTACAAGCTGATATCAATTTTGAACCAAAAACGAAACCGCGTGCGACACTAAAAAAAACTATTGATACGAAAGATGATAAAAAAACACATACTTCCAAAGGAAAACCAAAAAACATGACCAAAGAAGAAATAATGAATGCTATTGATAATGAAACAGATGCGGAAGAAAATACCAGTAATTTGATTTTGGAAGTAAATGACACTGTTCTGGTTCGGTATTACGAGAAAAAGAAATGGAAGTTTTATGTAGGTACAATACAGACAATTGAAAAAAATGATCAGTACAAAGTTTTATATTATAAGCATTCTGTAGACCAAAATATGTCTCTAAAATTTTCGATGCCAAAGAAACAAGACATTGATGTAGTTCCTAAAACAGAAATTGTGAAAAAAATTGAGATTTTGCAAGTTAAAGAAAATTCAAATGTTTTTGTTCTGTCCCACGACATCGATTATGTATATTTTATGTAAATTTAATGGTTTTTCAATTAAAATCCTATTTCAGCTAGTATAATTATGTGTTTTATTATGCAAAAAGGTACCTGAGGCAAGTGTGACATGATTTCATCATAATTCACATCACTATTTGTCAAAAAATCTGTTTCACTTGCCCCATGACGTTATAAATCTATTGCTACGCGAACATTTACTTTAAATTCATGGAAATAGATCATATAATATGTTAAAATTAGAAACATCTCATCAGATTTATCAGAGGCCACAGGGATTATTAAAGAGAATAACAACTAAAATGCGTATTGTTACACTTGCCCCATTGGTGGGGAAACTGTGTCAGTCGTCAACATTGAAACATTTAACTTATTTTAAGTCATTAAAAACTAGTGGGAAATACTGAAATATTTGATGAAACATCAAAGAAATAAATAATTAACGTATACAAACTAAATTATTTGTGTTACACTATCACAAAATAGAAATATTGATAAACAAACTTTTGTACAAATGAATTTATGTCACACTTGCCTCGGTTGACCTTACTTTAAGTATTCTGTGGTTACGGCCAGAAGTCCACTTACACCGCAATGACCATTATCGCCTGCGCTATACGAGCTGCGGCGCCTATATATATACATATACGCATATTTTTATCCGTGTGAGTCATGTTCCAACGCTAACAAATTAACGTCGTGTAGCATCGCACTACGAGTAGTCATATGCCCGGTTTACACTTTGTTAAGTTAACACTGCAGGTGATTAGTGCAGGTGTTTAGTAATCAAGGTTAAGTGCGATTAGTGCTTATTGATTAGTGCGAGTGAATAGAATCAAGGTCTATTTTTGCTGTTGAGTGACCTCCCCCCTTGTACTGTTCCACTCCCCTCTCTCGCAGTTCGCCTGTACTAATCAGTGTGTAAACACGTGTGTTAAGTGCGCAGTGTCAAGTTCAAAGCGAACGTGAAGTGGACGGAACAACATACTTTAAAATTCGTACAAGAATACATAAAGTATGAATGTCTATACAATGTAAAGTGCGCAGAATTTAAAAACAAACAGTTGAGAGATGCGGCCCTATTGAAACTGAGTGAAGCGATGGAAATTCCCGACTTCGGTCCCAAAGAAGCGTACAACAAAATACGAAGCTTGAAATCGACCTTCTCCCAAGAGCACAAAAAAGTAAAAGATTCTATTAAATCGGGTGCAGGGCTTGATGATATATATGTGCCAAATATCAAATGGTACAAAGTGATGGATGATGCCCTAAAGGCAGTAAATGTTGGAGAATGCAGAGAAACATCGAGTAATATGGTGAGTATTCCATAGGTACTATGTTTTTTTTTCACCGCACTACGGGTAGGCAAAGAAAGCTTAGAATTTATAGTAACTTCAATAGGCAGGGGCCGACCGATAGCGAGAGAATGAAAGAAAACACAAAATTATTTAGAATACATTTATTTATAGTATCTTATATGCTAACTTACTAGGTAGGAAATTGTACTGAAACCGATTGCTATTAATGTACCATTCTTGCCTGCCAGGGTACTGAGCCTTCACCAACAAAATAATCTGCATAGCTATCTCGTACATTGTGAGCTTGGTGTGATGATCTATTTTGCAAACTTCTTTCAATGTTTACTATACCTGTTGCTAGAAACTCTCTCCAGGAACCAGGTGTGATGTTCCCCGTTTCGATGTTTTCTGTATCAACTGTTACACTTTGAATAGTTCCTTGCGTTTTTCTAAGCCAATTGTGCAAAGCAACACATTCTAACTATTTTATCAGCTTTAGCGGGAGCATATGGTTTCAGAAATATTCTAAATTTACACACTAATATTCCGAAGGCATTTTCAACTATCCGTCTGGCCCGTGATAATCTGTAGTTGAACACTTTTTGCTTAAGAGATAAATTATTTCCTCCGTATGGTTTCATAAGGTACGTTTTCAATGGGAAAGCATTATCTGCAACAATCACACGGTTTGGTGGTAGAAAATTATTCTCTAGAGCGTGGCTCAAGCTGGAGTTTCGGAAAACTCCTCCATCACTGATTCGTCCATTGCATCCAATGTCAAAATAAATAAAACAATAATCATGGTCTACTAATGCGATGAACGATGCTGTGCTGGTTCTTGTAATTGTAATAATAACTTCCAGAATCATCTGGTGCATTCAGTACGACGTGTTTACCGTCTAATGCACCACAGCAACCGGGAAAGTTCCATTTTTGACTGAATCCTTCTTCAATACTTTTCCATTCTTCTGTACAGACGCCAGCACATCAACCTACTACAATCTGTCAAATTTCTTTAATACATTTTCAACTTTATCACTAAAGCATAAGGTTCAAAGTTGATTGGGAAAATTTGACAGTTTCGGGTAGGTTGATGAGCTGGCGTCTGTACATCTGGGAATCTGCAACAAATAATAAATATATTTATTAATGCCATGTTATGTATTTACAGAACTTGGAGTCTCAAGATAAAATCAATGAAGATAATGTTGAGACAAGAGACACTGAAGGCGAGAAGGCTGTTGAAAATACTTCAGGAGTTGGAACCTCAAGCAATGACTCGGGCCAGTCATTCAAAGGGAAAAATCCTCGGAATAGGACGATGCTACGAGACTATGATAACTTACTGACAAAGGCCCAAAATGTAGCCAACAGTGTCAACAGCTCTGTTGTATCAGAGAATGAATTCGACTTATTTGGACGAATGGTTGCAGTTCAATTGAAAAATTTACCAATGGAGTCAGCATTTGAAGCACAACAGTATATTCAAAATTATCTTTCTGGTTTGCGCTTGAAACATATCCGTCGTCAGTCTCAAACATCCAATTTCATTTATGAAATGGTAGAAAACAGAACACAACCACATTTTATGTCGTCTCCTCCAAATTCAACCATTTCTAGAAATCCTTATTATTCGAGCAACGATGATACATACAATGAAAATGCCAGAGTTATGGAAATCTTGAAAATACAAATACAACTGTTGTGACAAATCAGTCAAATTCTGAAAATGCATTTACTTCTGTTGTTGATAGAAATGATGTGTTAACCCAAGCTTGGGAATCTGCATAAGGAATTTACAACATTCCAATACAATTTTATGTTTGTAATTTTATATCTAAAAATAAAACCGATATAAAATATTTGTTAATGTGTTTTACTAACCTTTATATCTTTTAAGGCGTTGTATACAGCATCGCAGACTATCGGTATCATTAAACTTATTGCTGGTTTAGATACTCTGAATAAATGTGACAAGTACGCAGACTACAACCAGTGGCAAGAAAATACAACACTATCTGAAATTTTATTTTTGGCGTGAGTGCACTCCTCATAAAAGTATCTGTTTTTTTTTATGGCGGGCTCAACGTGCGTCAGCAACTCTTCAAATTGCGTTTCTGTCATTCACATTGATCTGTAAAATTCAGCAGGATCTTCCTTAGCAATTTCTTCAAAAAGTTTATTGCTGGCTCCATACTGAGAACGTCTGGTAATCCATTTTCTTTGCCATAATCTCTTAGGCCTATTGATTTCAAAATTGAGTTCATTTTCTATATCAGATACCACAACAGATACAATCTTAATTTATTTATTTTTTATTTGTCTCAATATTAAGCGCTGCTCATCTTCCATTTCTAGAGACACTATGCACAACGGACAGTACCACTACTTTGAGCTTCTTCCTAAACACTGTGTAAACGGATATGGAAAAGACTACTTAACACTTGAGACTTATCGCGTAAAGTTAACGCTTAACACTTATCACTTCACACTTCGCAAAGTGTAAACCGGCCTATAGATGTGGTCAATGCTAGACAAGGATGACAATATCAGTAACTTATTTTTTTATCGCAGTCTGATTATTTTTTTAATAGTAATGCAAAGGGCAATGCAACTTTTGCCATACATTGCTGGCATGTTTTTTTTTTTCTTTTAGCCAAAAGTGAAACCTAGGCCATATGTTAGAGGATTGTATGAGAAATCAATAGCAAAAAGAACTAGGTCTACCAACCACAACCGTACCAAGTTAGAGAGTGTTTAGTAGATTGCTATTGATTTTTTATCAGGCGTTACTTTTCATAATTAAAAATACTCCGTGTGTAATATTTTAAGTTTCCCATTGTTAAATACTACTCGGCAACTCTAATGAATCATTCCGCGTCCCCCGCTTCGTACCAAGTTAGAGAGTGTTTTGAAAGAAATCGCGAATGTTCATGATGTAGAAAACCCGTTTCATTACTTTTTTTAAAGTGACGATGTCTTTATATTAGATAGGGGGTTTCGCGATGCAATTGACGATCTCAGGGCCATGAACTATCGCGCTTATACGCCGGTGACAAAAAATGCTGGTGCGGCACAGCTGACAACGCAACAGGCGAATCAAACCCGGAAAGTAACACTATGTAGATGGGTCGTAGAAACTATAAACGGACGGTTAAAAAATCTGTTCCGTCAACTTAGATCTACCTTTTTTAATAGAGCAGCGAGTCACTTGTTCGACGAAGTAAAAATAGCCGGTGCATTACTAAATGCTTTTGGTAAACGACTCACTGACCATCCTTTAGTGGAGTCAATAATAACCAGAATAAACGAAACCCCCAATCAAAACTTTTTCAGCGATTATGTTATCCACAGGAATCTTAATCAAATCAGAGCTGATTTTGTGCCAATGACTGCGAATGTTCCCGGCCTGGACAACTTTCCCGTACTCGACATGAACGACCTTATAATATATGCTCTGGGGACGTACCAAATAAGTCAGGCCAGAAGTTATTATGGCGAACATGTGAGGGGCGATGGTTCGTACCATATTGAACTGTACAGGGAGGACAGGTTAGATATTTCGGTTTTGGAAATATTCAACATCAACGTCATCAATCCGTGGCTGCTGCGTAGCCGTATCCAATCGCGACATGGACGACAGCGCATATACTTCGTCTATCTTTTGATTGAAGGGATTAATGATGGCGTAGCAGCAATAAAAGGGCATTACTGTTCGTGTATTTCTGGCAAGAGAACACTTGGTTGTTGTAGTCACGTCATGTCTGTATTATGGTTCATGGCGTGGGGCAGACATCAAACAAACTTAAGTCCTCCAGCTCAATTTCTGGATTTTATATTAAGACAGGATGAGGGAAGAGAGACGAGTGATGACGATAATTAATTAAGTCTATCTATTATATATCTATATTAATTAGTAGTTAAACGTTTTCACTGTGTAATAAACCCATAAGGTTCATGTGATTGTTTAATTATTGTGTCTGCTTAGTGGGCAGTGAAAGAAAGTGATATTATTATTGTTCTGTGATGATTGATAAGATAAATAAAAGTTTTTGTAAAACCAGAAGTAATAGTTATTTAATAAATAGTTTCGGTTTTTATGGTTGTTTCATTTCTTTTTTTGTAAGAATATTCCATAGTACAATTTACAAAAGTAACCCAGACCTATATTATAGTGGATACGCGTTAATGTTTCAATAGCGATCATCGCAATACACGCGTATCCACTAACGCGTATCTATTCGATTGAATTATTTTTTTTTTTTCGTTTTAGTGATAACAAACTGCCAATGAGAAAAAATATGGCAGTAACAACCAACTTGAATCTATTTTATCAATGGAAATATCAAAATATCACGTATGATTGTATTTTCTTGGAAAAATAGATTAACGCCTGACAAAAATATACTAGCAATACTTCAATATTGTATCTTCGTTCGGTTAGGGTTTATGGACCTGGTTCTTTTTGCTATTGATTTCTCGTATTGTCCTTTATAATATAACCAAGGTTTCATTTCTGGCCAAAGAAAGAAAGTAAAACATGCCAATAGTTTGCATACCCCTTTCAACAGGTGAATGTAAGTTAACATTAGCTAGATCGGTAATGAGGCTGCACTCGCTAATGTGATCGGGATAGATGCGGGATCGAATCCTAGTTGGGCCAGTTTTTTTTTTTTGATGTTTTATATAATTATTATTATTTGTATGTTTTAGTAATTTATTTTATTAAATTACTAAAACATACTTTGAACAAATAGATATTACAATAAAGGTAATTTATTATTATAATATGATAATAAATGAAACAAATTTTGATATGGTAACTATGTTCACCAAGCAACAACAGCGAATAGTGGAATCATTTATGTAAACTAGTAAAGTAGTTAAAATATGAGGGTAGATTTACAAAGTGAACTTATCACTATAAGTTCACTTTGTAAATCTACCCTCATATTTTAAAATATTTGTTAGCAACTCGGCATTCTTATTTCACGAACCCGAACGTTCGCCATGCGAGGCACAGTGCTAACCACTTTGGCCACCGTGACACTCACTTAACTTATTGAAATTTGTAATAAAAATCATAAGCGGGCAACAAGTTGCCAATGTGTAGTGTTGTCAAACGTTCTTATAGGGAAGGTAAGTACAACTAATAGTCTTATGCCATAGTTTTGTGAGATTGCAAGTCAACTTCTGACTGTTATAGTACCATGTTTTAAAGCAAATAAATATATTCTATTCTATTCAAATATAACGAATTTTTGTTTACACTGTGGAACGGAACATGAAGCGACGCCATTTTGTTTTATACCGTCTTTTTTTATCTGTTAGCCATCAGTCAGTGTCAGTCAGTCATCGTTTGTCATTCGTTTGTTACCCTCGCAGTGATAGTTTTTGACAACCATGGTGTCTCCGAAGCCTTATATTTCTTGTGTTTTAAGGTATGATTCCGATCTCAGCAGCACGCAGCAGTGCTGCCGCGGCAGTGTGGTCGCAGCAATACTGGTCCTCATACATTTTCTATGGGAACCCATAGAAAATATATCATCATATGAACACATGAGATTACATTCCGAGCACGGCAGCAATGCTGCGCGACATTGCTGCGTCACACACACTGAAATTGTATGAGGACCAGTATTGCTGCGACCGCACTGCCGCGGCAGCACTGCTGCGTGGTGCCGAGATCGGAATCATACCTTTATTGAATGAATATCCAAAAAATACCCAAAACCGAATCAAAGCACCCCACTTTCCACGTGTTCTTGTCTGCCCTACCCCTAAAGTGTATATAAAAAACCGGAGGCGCGGAGGGAGAGCAGCCTTCGCCCGCTGCGACGCAAGGGCGGAAGGGCTGTTCTTCCCGCAGCGCCGGAGATAAGGCGGAGTCAAACTAGGGGGGGAAAGCTCTCCCCCCAATTTGACTAAATAGCGCTAGGGTTGGATTTTAAAACGAGTCGCCTGAATTTGAGGGGATTGGTAGTGGTTATTTTTTTTAAACCACCCAGAAGTAGGAGCCCTGCTTCGCGGGGCTCCGTCGACTCATGATTGAAGCCAGTTTTTATATACAGGGTGTTACGGAAAGGGTATATCAATACAAACGGGTTGAAGAGTGTATCTGGTCTAGAATCTCTGTACAAAATTTCAGCTCAAAAGCAGTAACTTTGAAATTGCTTAATATTTTTTTATTTCGATAGTTTATTAAATTGAAATCAAAACAAACGTGTCACCGCACTACGAGGGTCATTATCCATTATCTGTAGTGTGTCTGTGCGCCTAGTACAGGCACATCACGCCGCCGCGCGCCAGTGCAGCGCCGTGATGACGAAATAAAAAAAATTAAGCATTTTCAAAGTTAATGCTTTTGGGCTGAAATTTTGTACAGAGATTCTAGACCAGATACACTCTTCAACCCGTTTGTATTGATATACCCTTTCTGTAACACCCTGTATATATTTTTTTTTTGTTATAGGTCGCCATATTGAGGGCCATTGGGTTCTTGGTATGATTGAGGATGGATCTCTGGAAGATCTGAGGTTGGAAGTGTGCCCAGACAATATTCGCTCTGCTGAGGTTTTGGTGCCACTTATATTGAAGAATGTGGAAGTTGGCACCACCATCCACAAACGAAAACTGTCACCTATGTGAGTAAGGACGAAGAGAAGGATACAAAGAAGACAAAAAAAACTGAAATGGAAGATTTGCCACTTACCATAATTAAAAAAAATGAAGATTCTCTGCCGCACTATTTTGAACACTGTTTAAATATTGTCCAACAATATAAAAACATAGATAACTTAAAAAAGACTTTAACGCCCAATGAAGCCCTCATACACATGGACTTTTCTGAAAATTATATCGCAAAATTTCATGAAGAAGTGCAAAGCCACCATTTCGGTAGTAGTCCAGAACAAATTAGCCTTCATACTTCCGTTGTTTATTTGCTTGATTCTGAAACAGGAGTACATAAAACTCACAGAATGTGCACTATGAGTGAATGCACCAGACATGATGCTGAATCTGTATGGGCACACATAATACCTATAATAGAATTTGTAAAAAGTCACAGTGTCATTGACAAAGACCTTATACCCTAAAACTAGACAGTGTACCAAAATTTTTTGTTTTGCTAAAATGAGATCTATAACGTTACTATTAGGGTAGCTATTTTCTTAAAACCGGTAACTAGCTAAAAGCGGTCCTGGTGAGAGGGCTCCCGCTGGTAGTGTGTCCTTGTCTAACATTTTGCCAGCTCAACTAACCATAGGGTTTGGTAGAAATGGTAGAAAATTTAATATTATTCTTTTTTATGTTTTACCAAAACGAAAAATTCATAAACTATAAAACGTATTTATATATCTTTATAGTCCATATAATTAATAGTCAGTTCGTAGTATTATAAAAAAAACATTAATACCGAGTTAACAGTAGTACTTAAATGTTTGGGCTTGGTAACACTAAATGCAAGATGGTGGTTTGCTCATTTGGTTGTTTGGTTGATTCTTGTGCTTCGACTTGCGATTTTGTAAATTTTCATATTCAATCTGTTCGTTTTTCATGAAATATGGTGAATTCTTGTTGTGTGACAGGGTGCAAAAATGAGTCTTATCCCGGTAGCCGCTTTTCTTTTCACGGGTAAGTAAAAACAACAATCATAACCTTTAGGGTAACCATGAATTTTGTTGATCAAAGATTTTTTTACTATCTCGTAGTAGGTAGGCAGAAGATACGACGTACTGACTGTCTTAACTTGGAGATTTACCGGTTACCATCAATCATCAATGTGCAAAAGGGGCAAAACCTGACATTTAGATTTTTTTACAGGATTAATTTTTTTTTTTTGATGTTATCGTGTCCTTCGACTGCACCGATGACGTTAGTTGTTATTAATTAATTATATTTCTTGTATTGTAGATTTCCGAAGAATGAAATCCAGAAATTGAAGTGGGAAAATGCAGTACCTGGAAAAATCTCAAAGTCGTCTGTTGTTTGCAGTGAGCATTTTAAATGTGACGATTTTATTCCTGGTTATACTAGGAAAATGCTGAAACGTGATGCTGTTCCGTCAATATTTCCTAAGGTAAGAATAAATCATCCGAGTGCGTGCGTTCATTAACTTAATAACCTTGAGGATTCAAATATTGCGACGCCTTTTTCACATAATTCTACTGAACCGATTTCCATAAAATTTTAGACGCGTATTAAGATTACGTGCGTCTCAATACAAATATGTATGTAAAAGATTTAAAATTCGGGTTATGAATGAGGGTCTGCAGAATAAGAAAGCGGAAGTAAAACTCCTCAATGATGGCTAGTAGAAGCTCTGATCTGCACCACTGCTCCAGTATACTCTTGTCTACGGTGTTCCATTAACTTCTAATATTTTTGCAGGTCATGCCCTGCGAAAAAAGAGTACTTGTTTTAAGCAATATATGTATAGAGGAAGGACCAGCATCAAAAACGATAAAACTGCAAGAAAGTGTCACAAAGGAGATAAGCACCACGGAAAGTGTTTGTACGCAAACAGCATCTATAGCAACTCCTGCCACACCACGTAAAAAAAAATTACGTCGAGATGTCAAAGTCTTACAACAACGCCTGAAAAGACGTAATACAACTATAGGTAACCTAAAATGTTTGTTAAAAATTATAAAAAAAAAAAAAATGTGATAACTATTTTGAAGTCGAAGAGATGGTCCAACATAATTTCGAAAACATTCACACGAGACTAAATACGACAAAATCCAACACATCCAACAAATATTCAGATGAAATGAAATCGTTTGCTTTATCATTGTATTATTATTCTGGTAAAGCCTATTTATTTTTGAGGAATCGTATCACGACCACACATCGTGCACGCCTACGTCGTCGCGCTCCTTCCACCGAGCCCCACTCTAGCGCACGCCGCCGCCACCGCTCGCGGCCGGAGCGTATATAAGGCCTCACGGCGCCATCAGTTAGTGTGCGGATTGGCCTGTGACCTTTACCAATACAGTTCGTTGCCACGCGAGTGTACAGTTCCCGTGCGGACCGCAAAGTTTTAACCGTCTCGTCTTGTGTTTGCGCGAGCTCCCTAGGGCACTCGTGTGAACACAAGGGGAGCCCACCGTGCTGCCCGGCGGACCTCCGCCGCAGCGGTCGCGGAGTTCACATCCCCGGGATGTCAAATCCCGGCAAGCGCGGCTCTTTGGGCCGCGATGCCGGGTCCGAGGAGCTCCGCCCGACGCTGGATCGGACGGCGTCTATGCCGAACATCGGCAAGGCGTCGTCCGGTGCGCCGTCGGCCGGACCCAAAATCAAGAAGAAGGAGGAGGAGAGAAGAGGGGGGGGTACGGGAGCCGCAGTAGCAGCCAGCCCACCGACGTCATCGGCGCCTGCGCGCGTTGCGCCGACGCCGTCGACGAGCCGGCAGCATGCCGTTCCGATCCGCCCAACCGCGTTCCGCCCGGTGCCCATACAGGCCCCGGGGCCTGCCGCGAACCCTGGCCGCGCGCCGCAAGCGCGCCCCGCAGTACCGCCCGCGCGCGTACCTGCGCCCATGCGCACGACTGCGCCCGCGCGCACCACCGCGCCGACCATGCGTGCCGCCGCACAGCAAGCGCAGCCCGCGCTGCCCGCGCACGCACCCGCACCACCCGCGCGTCCCCGCGCACCCCCGGCGCGCCCCGCCGCGCCGCCAAGCTTCGCGTCTCCGCCCGCGCCCTCCGGGGCTGCGCCGGCGGCGACGCCAAAACAAGCCGTGCCAGCTCCGCGCACCGCCGCGCCCGGCCCCCGCCTCTCGCTGGCGGGACCGGCGATGGCTGAGCGGGAGCGGTCGGCACTACAGCCGCAGGCGCCGGACTCACCGGCGCCCCCCAGGGCCTCCGCCCTCGACTCGCCAGCAATGCTGTCGGCATGCTCCTCACGCGTGGGGTCGAGCATGTCGCTGGCATCTATGGACTCGGCCGCGTCCGGTCGCGCCGACGTGTCGCGAGATACGTCCCCGCGATCCGGGCGTTGGCCCTCCGAGGGAGGAGCTGCCTCCGCGCCGCAAACTCCGGCGCCATCTACACCAATACCGCCGCCGCCCGGTTTCGGGTTCGAGTTTCAACTCGAGCCCAGACCCCAGCGGCGCCGAAGGAGCACCGACGAAACCGCAGACGAGGAGGAGGCGAAGCGGTACTGCCTGGACCCGCCGCGGCCACAGCGCGAACGCGCGCCGCGGGGTCGGGCTACGCCCGTTTCGCCCACCTTCGCCGACGTGGCGCGGCGCACGCCGCCGCCGCCGCCGCAGTCGCCATCACCATCAACGGCAGGGGTAAGTGTGCCTAACCCACCCCCTGCCCCCTCCACAGATACTGCTCCCCCTGAGGCCACCCCCGGCGCCCCGACGTCAACGGAGCAGAAGCCGGGGAACAAGAAAAAGAAGCTGCGCTACCCACCGCTGGTAGTGGAGAAGCTGCCGAACTGGGCCGTCCATTTCCGGGCCCTCGCTGCCAAACTGGGCCGGCCGCCTAATGCTCGCCCCTACGGGTCCGGGGTACGCTTTACCCCCGACACCGAGGACGAGTACCGGCTGGTCCAGAGGTATCTGACGGGCCTGGAGAAGGAGAGTGGCGTCTCATGGTTCGCCTACTCCCTACCAGCGGAACGGAGTATGAAAATCGCCATCAGGGGGCTGCCAGCGGACACCGACCCCCAGGAGATAGAGGAGGAACTCCGGGCGTTGGGGTACCAGCCGGAGTACGTGCGCCACATTAAGGGCGCACAAGGAAGACCCGGCTGCGTATTTCACGCCATACTAAAAAGGACACCTGACGCCCGGGCAATCTTCGACACCACCGTGTTCATGTACATGCGGGGTGTCAAGATCGAGGCTTGGCGGGGCAAACGTGGGCCCGCCCAGTGCCACCGGTGTCAGAAGTTTAGGCACAGCTCGCACCAGTGTCACCGCCCGCTCGCTTGTGTCCGATGCGGAGGCGAACACGTGGCACGTGACTGCCCGCGCCCGCGGGAGGAGCCGGCCACCTGCGTCAACTGCGGTGGCCCGCACCCCGCGTGCAACAACAAGTGCCCCGTGTTCCAGGCGGAGACCCGGAACAAGCGAGCGGGGACTGCCGCCATCACGACCACCGCGCGCCGGCCTCAAGCGGCCATCGAGAGGCCGCAAATGGTGGAGGAAGAGGCCCAGAGCGCCACGCTCATGGCGGCAGCCAACGGGCCCACCCAAGCCACCTCCTCAAAGCGGAGGAAGAAGAGACGCGGGGGGAAGGGAAAAGGGAAGAAACCCAAAACCACCCCCCCCCAAGCGACCCAGGAGGAGAACCCTAAGGCCGACCCTGCCGAAAGCGGGGCGCAGGTCGTAGAAAACGCCGAAGCTACAACTAGCGCCGGCGCGGCGCCGCGGCAGAACGCGGAACAAAAAACAAAACAGTTCGCAAGAATTGCGAGCCGCGGCGCCTCTGGCGCTAAACAGCATAATGCTGAATCAGACTCTAAGACCGAGACTAAAAAAGAATTCACGACCTGCGCCATAAAGCTCCTGATGGATTTGATCAAGGCGATTAGGCAGGGTCATGACATTGAGACGGTCATCCTTGATGGCCTGGCCACGTTATTAACCTTGTACCATGGCTAGGCCATTAAGGGTGATCCACTGGAACGCCCGCGGCCTTAGGGAAAAGGTCGCCCCCCTCCGCCATCTCCTGAGGGAACAAGATATCGACGTGGCGCTAATAAGTGAGACGATCCTGGGACCCGAAGATAGGGTCAGGGTTCCGGGATACCACGTCTACAGGAAGGACGAAAGGTCGGCTCACATGAGGTACCGTGGTCTGGTAGTACTAGTGAGGCGAAGAGTCGTCCACCAAGAGCTCCCCGTGCCGCCGAACGACACATTCTACGCGCTGGGTATCCAGCTGCACTTCGCCGGCGAGGACTTAAACATCTACGCAGCCTATAAGCCGCCCAACGCCCGCATAGACCTTAGGGAGATGCGGGCCATACTGGAGCCATCAAGTGGCAATGCGACCATCCTCGCCGGTGATTTTAATAGCAAACACCCAGCGTGGAATTCTAACATAATGAACACCGAGGGAAGGCGGCTCTTCGCGGACGCGGAAGCCTTCGGGTACACGGTGTCCGGCCCAGAAACGCCGACCCACTACCCCGATGCCGCACGGTACATGCCGGACGTGCTGGACATCGTAGTCCACCGAGGGCTACACTGCCAGATCACGCAACAAGTGATTGACGACGAGCTACAGTCGGACCATCATCCTGTGCTCGTCGTCCTATCGGGTATGCCGACCCGACTGAAGCCCCTAGCGCCACGTCGATCCACGGATTGGACCATCTTTACGGACAGAGTGGAGACCACCACGCCGACTCGGCCTATTACCTGTTCCGCGGACGTAGACCAGACGGCGGAGGACATCACTGCTTGCATCAAAAGCGCCTTGGAAACGGCGACGAGCACGCAGCCGCAGGGGAGAGTGCTATTGCCGCCCCTGCCGGCGCGTATCTACTCGATGATCGCCGAGAAGAGGCGCCTACGCAAGCAGTGGCAGCAGTCAAGATGCCCTACAATGAAGACGCAGCTCAACCGTCTCGCGGAGAAGGTGAAGGCCGAGTTGCAGGCGCTCACCAACGCGGGCTGGGAGGATCGAATAGATGCAGCCGCAGACAGCTGGCCATCTTTGCACAAATTGTGCCGCCAGCTGACGAATACCCCAGCCCCGGTACGACCGCTGCTAAATAGCGACGGGGCGCTGAAATATGTAGCGGAGGACCGGGCGGAGGTCTTCGCCGAGCACCTGGAGCGTCAGTTCCGCCCCAACCCGACCGGCGACACCGACCATGTCGCAGCAGTCGAGAAACACCTGGGAGACTACTTCGCAACGCCGATAGCTCCCGATGAGGACCCCGTCTTCTTCTCGCCTGGCGCAGTTAGACGCGCCATCCTTAAGACGAAGCCCAGGAAGGCCCCCGGTGCCGACGGTATCACAAACGCAGTGCTGCGCCGCCTGCCCTACCGTATGGTAGCAGCGCTGGCGCGCCTGTTTACAGCGATACTGCGCACGGGGGCCTTTCCCGCCTCGTGGAAGGAAGGGCGCGTCATAATGCTGCCCAAGGCGGGGAAGGACATACTGAAGCCGGAGAGCTATCGGCCAATCACGCTGCTGCCCTCAGTCTCCAAGGTGTTCGAAGCACTCCTGCTGCGACACCTCCAGCCGCACATCACGCCGCGTCCGGAACAATTTGGTTTTCGGGCGGAACATAGCACGACGCTCCAGCTGTCGAGGGTACTGCACCACCTCACAGCTGCTCACAACAGGAAGGAGTACGCAGTAGCAGTATTCCTCGACATGGAGAAGGCCTTCGACCGTGTATGGCACGAGGGCCTGATACACAAACTGGCCACGTCAGGCGCGCCCCGTCGCGTCGTACAGGTGGTCTCCTCTTTTCTGTCCCACAGGTCCTTCAGGGTGGTGGTCGACGGAGCGCTGTCAAGCGCACATCCCGTCTTGGCGGGTGTGCCGCAGGGCAGCTGCGTGTCGCCGGCGTGTTACTCACGATACACGGACGACATCCCCACTACACAGGAAGCGATGCTCGCGCTGTATGCTGACGACGCCGCGTACATCACTACTTCGCTTAATGCGAAGTACGCGGCGGTCAAAATGCAGCGCGCCCTGGAGCTCCTTCCCGACTGGTTGTCCAAGTGGCGGCTGTCGGTGAACGTGGGTAAGACGCAGGCGATGATCACCGGATCAGCGCCCCTCCCGCCACCCTTGAAACTACAAGGAGCCGACGTCGCGTGGTCGCCCCAGGTCAAGTACCTAGGGGTCACCATAGATCGTCGGCTCACGATGGGGCCACACGTCCGCTCGGTCGCCGCACGGGGTAGGGTAGCCCGCCACCTGCTCAAGCCAGTGCTCTCGTCCCGAATCCCGGCGCGCGTCAAGTTGGGCGTGTACAAGTTGTACGTGCGCCCAATCTTGACGTACGCCGCTCCTGCATGGTTCGCCCTCACAAGCGAGACGAACCGCAAGCTGCTCCGCGCGCAACAGAGTCTTGCGCTGCGGGCGATAGTCGACGCCCCTCGCTTTGTGAGGAACGACATCATCCAGAGAGATCTCGGGATTGAGAGCCTGGATGAGTTTGTGCGGCAACTCGCGAAAGGAATGTTCGCGCGTGCCGACGCATGTACTTGGCCCCAGGTCAAGGACATTGCGCCCTGGCATGCGCGCCCCCCTGACGCGAGACCCCTGCCCCGCGACCTGGTAGCGGACGACGACCCCATCGCACCGGACTGACGCCTCGAGAGAGCCGCACCCAGGTTACACGCGGCTCACTCGAAACAACTGAACTCCACACTGTACACACATTCGTTGCGTAGCGTGTGCTAGGTTAATATAGGCACGTTACGCAGCGAGCGCAGCCACTCATTACTCCACAGACACCCAAACTCACACGTGACCGCGCAGTGCGGGCTGCGGGCACGTAGACACTGAGCGGTGTTACACAACACAATACCGCTCACACACACATGACTGCTCCTTAGCCCGGACCGTGACCGGCTAGCTCTGGAAGCGGGGCGGGCGGGAGCAACACACCTATATTCTGTAGGAGCGTCGAGTCGGCACCTTAGTCGCTGGTCGTCTCTCGCCGGGCCTCCCCCAGGCAACTGGGGGTCTCACCTGGCGGGGACAGACCGCCTAGGTGTCGTGAAGAAAGCGGCGCTGTATAACAGCGTCGCGGCGCGCCTACAGAAAAACTCATTGCAATCACTCACATGGGCACGCGTAACTTACGCATGCCCACAATTTTCACAGGCCACTGTAGCCAACACATAGAGAGGCCCGTATTGGCGGGCCACCGCATAGACTTCTGCGACCGGGGGGCGAAGCCCTGGAGTCGCTCGCCACGCCCCCTAACGGGGGCGTCGCGAATTCCACAACCAGTTAGTGTGCGTCCACACTGCAAGCCTAGCGCGGTTGCGACGACGGGCGCGAAGTATCAAACATATGAAACGCGCCTTTGCGTCCATATTGTAGTGACTAAGGCGGAAGCCTAGTGCGACGGGACTGAGCGAGACAGCGCGCGTAGTTTTCAAACGCTCCTGTCCGCGCGTTCTGGCCGCACTACGGGCCTAGTCAGCGAGCGATCCAATGCGCGGGTGGCGGGGGTAACAAACCAGTTCGGTCTTGTCGCTCGGCGTATACGCGTCTGTATTTTGTTTGTCTATAAAATGGCGGTAAATACTGAATTGTTTTTAAGTGCGATTCAATCTAAACCACCTATATGGCAAAGCAAACATCCACACCACAGTAATCGCACAATAACAAGAAAGTTATGGAGTGAAATAAAAGATCTATTTCCTGGAAGTGAAGGTAAGTTTATTATAGTACCTAATAGTTATTACATTCTTTGATATTGTTCCCAGAAATAGTTTGTGAATTTTATACGAACATTTTTTGCTCTCCGTGATGGATTATTATTAATGACTCCGCGGTTTCTGTGACGATCTTCATATAATGGCGGGTTAGATAGCACACGTTGGACATCCAGATCGAGATCGCCGTTTAAATCCATTATAACATTGTGCAGTATACACGCAGCTTTTATTATAGACAAGGCATTTTTTCTGTTTGTTTCGATAGGTTTAAGAAGAATTCTCCATTTACATGTTAAAATGCCAAATGCGCATTCGATTGTTTGTCTAGCGGTAGACAATCTGATATTAAAACATTTTTTTTCATTATTAAGTACTCGCTCGGGATAAGGACGCATTAAATAATGTTTTAACGGATACGCTTCATCACCCACTAGGACGTAGGGTGCAATGACGTCAGAATTTGTAAGTCTCTTTGGCATAGGAATTTTATACTTATTTTTTTCTATAAGCTTATACAGTGTTGATGCAATAAAAGTACCACCATCACTTTGCTTTCCTCGACCGCCTACTTCGACTGCTACAAATTTCCTTTTTGCGTCAGCCACAGCTTGCATGACAATGCTATTTCTTTTTTTATAACACCAATGTGCCGAACCAGATTTAGGTGGTTTTTTTATTTCGCAGTGTTTCCCATCAATTGCTCCGATGCAGTGTGGGAAATTCCAGGTAGCTTCAAAGTCTTCTGCAATAGCTTTCAAGCGTTGTTCTGTTGGTATCGGCATGTGAATAGGAACTAACTCGGTCCATAAAACACGGCACGTTTCGTGTACTATAGACGCAATGGTGCTTTTCCCCATACGAAAACTGTAAGCTAGTGCTCTAAATCCAGTTCCTGTTGACAAAAACCTGAAATAAAAAAGTAGAATAAAATATTTATTACGTTATTGTTACAGAAAAACAACTGCGTAAGAAGTGGAAGAACCTGCGCGATCAGTTTCGAAAAGAAAAAAAGAAATTCCCTACGCCGCGATCTGGTGACGGTGGCGATGAAATAGAGAGCACATGGCCATACTTTCAACTTATGCAATTCATAAATGATGACATTACACCTGAAATTATGACGGGAAATCTGCATGACAGTGATTCGGAATCCCTCAACGAGTCTTGTCAAACTGAGCAATCTAACATCGCTGACGTGATGAGTCCAGGTACATCCACCTGCAGCAGTCGCACAAACGCGTCAAAGCGCAACAAAACGGCATCAGATTATAGAGATGAACTTATAGAATGTGAAAGAAAAAAAATTATGCTAATTGAACAGAAAATGGTGTCAAATAGTGACCAGTCGGAGAAATGTGATGATTATCATTTTTTTATGAGTCTCCTGCCACAAATGAAAAAATTTTGTGAATTACAAAAGTTACGCATTCGAAATAAAATTACCCAAATCATAATAGACGAAGCAGAAAGGATGCAGTTTTCTCAACGAGATACGAGGAAAATTATGGAGGATATTCTACTGGCAACTACCCTAATTATTAATTTGATTATTACAACTTTTTACTTACCTACTTCTTTGATTACTAGTACTACATTATAAATACAAAACTTTTAGTAAAATCTTGTTTTATTCTTACCTCAAAGTTATGAACAATTTCTCCTCAGGTGTAATACTTTTGCGAAAGTTAGTATCTTCTTTGGTGATTTTTTGTGATATTTTACTTAGTATGTAGTCAAATGTTGACACGGGCATTCGAGTGTACTCAAAGAATTTTCTAGGGTATAATCTCAATGCTTCATATAAGTTAAAAAATTCACCAGTTATTCCTCTGTTTTTATTTATTTCGTGCACACCATCTCTAGTGTTAAACACCTCCCATCTCAGGATCGGACTGTCTAGTAAAAATAGCAAATCTTCGTCCATCGTTTGCAACACCTGATATACGTCGAACAGCTACAAGAGCTCGCGCGTCACTGTGGCCACCGCACGCCCCCGCTCGCCGCGCCCGCCTAGGCTCCAGTCACCGCGCATTCAGTGTGGACGCACACTTAGCCCTCCGAACCTGACGACCCCATAACCTCCGAACCTGACGACCCCATAACTCTCCTCCAGGAGAAAAACAAAGCGACCAGTACAGTGCACAAACACAAAACACCGTCATTCCGACCTCGCCGCCGAGGTCCCTCGCGACGTCCCCAAGTAAATGCTTCCCCCCGACCCTTGCTCGAAGAACGGCCAGCCCGCGCCGCAGCTGAGCCTGTAGCTTTAAATTCCCGACTGTGACCTCTGAGTTTGTTTCGGCATTTCTTCTCAGAGTAGTCAGATAGGAAATGCCGGCCTCATCAAGCTTAAATAATATTATTATGATCCAGCCTGTCCCATCTTGCTGCCCTCCACAGCGACGCCCTAAGCCGAGGTTCGTACCCCAAAGGGGGTGCCCTTAGCGTGTAGTCGCTTAGTATACTAGTTTTACGCCCCTGGCTGGTAGTCCAGTCAAAATAGACATTTGACTTAGCCAAAATTCGCATAGAGCTGAAAATTGGCAGAGACGTTAAATACATCAGTATAAATAAAATGTCAAAAATCCCCGTCGATCCTACTTCTGCAAAAAATTTTATTCAAGGTCAAACATGCAAAATTTAGGTTTTTTCCATTTTTCTCGAAAACGGTAAGTTTTATCGTGAAAATAAGTCAGACAAAAGTTGTAGATCATACAATTCTCTACAAAAATGGTCCAGTCACTTTTTCTCTTACGACTCACCATTCGTAAAATATCGCGGTTTTAATCATGAGAAAATTCATATTTTACATAATATGCACACATTTCCGCACCACCTACGAGGTAATGTACTTGGCGCATTTTTTAACGTGGTTTCCCCAGTAGGTATACTCCACGATCTATTCTAATAAAGAAAGTTTGATCGGATCGTATCTTATTGATTGAAATAATGATAATATTGCTAATGATCAAAGTGGAATAGGTTGTTTTCTTCTGAATGTTATTATATTAGATAATTGTCTAATTCTACTTCGACAATTATTTCTTCGTCTTCATTTTCTTCTTCTTGCAGAATTTCTGTTCGCTGTTCTAAGTAAAGGGATGCATCAATCGTCTCTTCATGAATATCTTCATCTGTCGTATTTGTTTCAATATTGGAGCAAGTCTGACCCTGACAATTGATGCATACTGGCGAACAAAATAATTCAACTTTTTGACAGCCACAATTCTTACTACAATCCGTCTTGCATTTACAAAAAATAGCATTAAGCAGTTTTTCTGGAGCAGGCGGGAGTAGAGTTTGAAATAAAATTATTTACTTTTTGAAACCTGGGAAAGCTCAAGTACAATCAACAATACATAATTATATTCATCACAAAGTCTGACTGCATATCCGAAATGTCAAGCTCATATTTTATTTTTACATGCAATAACTAGTTGCGATACTACATCAGCACTTTTTAAAAGAGGTAAAATAGCAGTATTTAAATTGTTCGAAAAACGCAATGATTTAATTGATTGCGCAGAAGTATTTACAAAGATTGACTCTTCTCCACACGACATCGTTACAAATGGAATTCGTTTTCTTCTTGCAATGTATGGTGCTCCAAAAAAAATTGATTCCATAGACAAATATAGATATTTGAGGTTTGTAAAATCTGCATGGAACAATAAAACAGTACAGTTGTCTTGTCTGCCTCCAACATCTGCTTCTGCCTTTCAACACTTGTATCGTGTGTATTATCAAGTTCAAGTGTGGCTAGGCAATGAGCTGGACCCAGAAGGATGGGGTTGGAAATTAACAGATAATTATTTGGAGCCAATTCAAACTCTAGTCCCGCCTGCTCCAGAAAAACTGCTTAATGCTATTTTTTGTAAATGCAAGACGGATTGTAGTAAGAATTGTGGCTGTCAAAAAGTTGGATTATTTTGTTCGCCAGTATGCATCAATTGTCAGGGTCAGACTTGCTCCAATATTGAAACAAATACGACAGATGAAAATATTTATGATATTAATGAAGAGACGATTGATGCATCCCTTTTCTTAGAACAGCGAACAGAAATTCTGCAAGAAGAAGAAAATGAAGACGAAGAAATAATTGTCGAAGTAGAATTAGACAATTATCTAATATAATAACATTCAGAAGAAAACAACCTATTCCACTTTGATCATTAGCAATATTATCATTATTTCAATCAATAAGATACGATCCGATCAAACTTTCTTTATTAGAATAGATCGTGGAGTATACCTACTGGGGAAACCACGTTAAAAAATGCGCCAAGTACATTACCTCGTAGGTGGTGCGGAAATGTGTGCATATTATGTAAAATATGAATTTTAACATGATTAAAACCGCGATATCTTACGAATGGTGAGTCGTAAGAGAAAAAGTGACTGGACCATTTTTGTAGAGAATTGTATGATCTACAACTTTTGTCTGACTTATTTTCACGATAAAACTTAGCGTTTTCGAGAAAAATGGAAAAAACCTAAATTTTGCACGTTTGACCTTGAATAAAATTTTTTGCAGAAGTAGGATCGACGGGGATTTTTGACATTTTATTTATACTGATGTATTTAACGTCTCCGCCAATTTTCAGCTCTATGCGAATTTTGGCTAAGTTATGACTTATTTTTGTCTATTTTGACTGGACTACTGGAGGCTTTGAGTTTACTTAAGGCAACCACAGGATAGTCCGGTTAAGTAGTCACGACCTCTATAGGTCAACTACGAGATGCCAATTAGAAAACAAAACAAAACAAAACATCAGTTAGCCAATTCGGCTCGCACGGACACGCTTCCACCTCGGAACGGTTTCGGGCAGTTGAGCGCTCTCCGACGTGCACGGTCGGCATCCACCTCGGATCCGGCATCGGGCGGTCGTGACTATACTAATTACGTTTGTTTGTGTAGTTTCTAGTATTGGGTTGTATAGTGGAAAGACTTAAATATATTATTATCAAGGTTTTACGAGTGGTTTTATTTGGAACAAGCCTTACAGATGTAAGTTTTTTTTTTTTTTTTGTAAACATGCCTTATTCTAAGTTGATTTTATAATAAAAAAAAATAAAATTATACATATTTTTCTTATTTTATATAATAATATAAGATACCCTCAATACAATGAAAATAAAATCATGGCCGCAACTATTAGTCTTTTTTTTATAATAGCAACAAAATGGTCAAAAAGTGCCGGCGCGCCCAGAATGGTACGCTAATTATGTATGCGGCTAATTAGGATAAAATAAGTTCGACGTTCTGGCAATAAACATTAAAACATGATTTTTCTCGGAATATCCCGCACTTTTGAGAGATGTCGTCATAGTAAAAAATGATCACCTTGCTAAGACGGTTTGAATGAGATACATTTTAAGTTTGTTGGTCGATGTAAGGGTAGGGGGGACGTTCTGACGCATCGTCCTTTGATATATAGTTTGAGTCCCGGGAATTGTCATAGGATAGTTTTTATCCCGATATTCCCACAGGATCGAAACTTATGTGGGTGAAATCACAGGGCGCTGCGCTGCTAGTCTCATCATAATGAGTTAACATTTTTATGAATCATATTTTTTTGGCAGAAATACATAGTTTTTTTAGTTGCAAACTACAAAACAAACCATTTCAAACAGTTCTAAAGAAAAAACAATAAACAGTTACATGCTCTGTGATAATTTATAATCAACTTCAACATTATTGTGGCTTTTGCAGGAGATAAAACAAAATGTCCACAAAAACATTACAATTAAAAAAAAATATGGGCAACTTTGTTCCAACATCAGATAGCTTTAAACCGTGATATAAAATAGTGTGAAATAAAATTTACTTTTGACAGTTTTTGTATGGTGAAACTAGCAAAATATCATGATTATTCCTCAGGTCAAAACTAAAACAATGTGTAGGACACCGACAATCAGAATGTCAGCTATATTATGATCATCGAAGCTACTTGCTGAAAAGACGGAACGTATTACCAATCCTCTGGTGTAGTGCAAGCCAGTTTTCGAAACAATATAAACAGAAACAAGCCTTGATAACCCTCTGACCAAGAAAGCATTTACAATCACTATAGTAAGCTAATTAACCCATTGACCGCAAAGGACGCATTAAAGCGTCATTCAATAACTTGATTGAGACGCCAATGATGTCTTTAAGCGTTCATCTTCAACTTTAATAACAAATAAAACTTTGCTAATGTTGATTTTCTGAATCAGGAACATTTATAACTCTTCATCTTGACTTCGACTACAATAATTATGCATTAAAACAGTGAGCTATAGCATAATTGGGCACGTAATATTAAAAATTAACTAATAAAGTTACATCCACAGCGCCATTGACGATGATGGCTTAAGAAAAGACGACCATCTCACAGACTACAACTAGAGTTGAGGACCCTCTTACCGAAATTTTAAAGCATGCTAAAGAAACCCCTAAGGCGCGTCGCCCACACGACCTAGAGTCGAGGCGGCGACGAGGCACGGGCGCACGTTTTGTATCACTCCGCCCCCAAGGATACTCACTGACCGAATAAGTATAGGTATGTCGCCTATACATACATACCTATATTTATTCCTATAGAAAACGTGCGCCCGCGCTTCGTCGCCGCCTCGACTCTAGCTTGTGTGGGCGACGCGCCTTAGACGACCCACTGACCGACGTTAACGAACCCAATATTCAAGAATTGATAAAACTGCGACTTCACTGTCCGAATGCAAATTTATCACGTAATTAAATTCAAGACACCGACAAAAACGATAAAAGCTAGGTAAGAACAAAGCACCGACTTCTAAAGCACCATTTTTGTTATGTAAGGTTTATCACTTTTATGGAATGCGAGTTGATAGACAGCATAATAGGACTGTTCGATTTGTTAAAAAAAAAATCCCTCTATAGTTACGTTGTTATTACAAACAAACGTAGAACTTTAGAGAATCTAATATAGTTATACGGTCACAAACAAACTGTCAGTGAATTCTCAGAGTGACCATGAAGACTAAGTAGGACCATAGACTAACTAAACTTAGGTCCGACCTCGGTCCGACGCTTTTGCCAAAGATGTGAACAACAATGGACGCTCGGAAAATCGATAATATTTACGCGCCACGAAAGATGAGACTTGACAAGCTCAATAGTAGCGAGTTTGCGCAAGTAAGTTGTGTACGAAATATTTACCCATAATGTGTATTCAGGGATTTATCGATGACATTTAGATAAAAAATTTTAACGATATTTATAATATTTATTATGAAATAATAAAGTTAAAGATAAAAGTCAAGTCTGATCTTTTATTCTCTAATATATTGATTTTGAAAAACATTTATTTTATTTACATTTATATTATAATAAATGTTAATTTGTGGTAACATCCATTTTTTACGAAGTGCCTTATATATTTTTTGTGCTGAAATCGATTTGAAAGTAGTTTTTATGAACGTACAGACGCCAGCACATCAAGCTACCCGAAACCATCCCGAGACCCGAAACTGTCAAATTTTCCTAATCAACTTTGTTTATGCTTAAGCCATAAAGTTGAAAATCTATTTGACAGATTGTAGTAGCTTGATGTGCTGGCGTCTGTACGTACGTCAAACTTATGCTAGATACGCACGCAGCGAATTTAGGCACCAGCGACTCTGACGATTTCAAAATATCACGTTCAAAATTACACACAGTGACATGGCTACCGACAAATCGGCTGTCAAAACTAGTGTATGGACGTAAGATATTGAAATCACCAACTATTCGCCGGTGACAAAAGTCGGTACGTGTGTACCTAGCATTACAACGACTAACAATACTATGGCCTAGTGCCCCAGTCACTTTTTGTCTGAACTTTTTGTGGAACTAGTGGACTAAAAGTGATAACGTCACTCCTCAGTCAGTTTTGGTTCTGCAACAGCAGCGCTTAATCGTGAAATTCATTCACGGTTTTGCCCGGAAAATGCGATCCACACATCCGTCATAGACGCTATTAATAATAATATCGAATAATATTTATTAAAATAAGTATTACGCCCAAATCCAACATTTCAACGTGTGTGCGTGTGCTGCATAGGGGGTTTGATAAAAAATTATAACACAAGAAGATTTTTTATCTCCATCCAAATTTTTACAGATTGAATGAATATAAACAACTTTCAGTATGGAACCAACTCTAAAATCACGAAAAAAAAAATCTGCTGTTTAATACAAGTTCAATACCTACTTGACCAAAATGTAGGAAACTGTGAAACAGTGGCGTGCCTAGGGGTCAAACTTAGGGCAAGCCAATACACTTAAAAAAAAAAACCTACCATATCGCTTGTCAACGTTGTGACTCTGACCGAGTCGTTTTAGTTCTTACTAATATTCGTATTTCATAATTGTAGGTTTTTGCTAATAGCTATTAAAATGAAAGTTTTTTAATAGCACCATTTGTTTCTTATATAAATTAAATACTAAGAGTAAGTATTGGTAATCCTTTGCAAAATCGTAACTTTTTTATTTTCGAAGTATCAGTTTCGCGTAAAATATGATAAGACGTGTAAGAGTCATCTATTATTGTAGGTACATTATTGGCACAACAGAGCTCTTTGAGTTAGTTCATATTTCTCTCTCCCGCAACAGTCGCTTTGCAAAATATTACAATCTGGCCGAGTGGCCACTAGATGGCGCACAAATAATTGATTGATTTCTAACTACACATTATTGTTTACGATGTTGATTGTTGATAATATTTATAATTTGATTTACTCACAATGTGAACAGCCATAACTCTTCACTCTTCGCTTCTTTACCACAGACAGATGACGAACATCAAAGCACACGGAAGACATGAAGCAAAGATACAAGCGCTGAGCAGTTGCCTCTATTTAATGAGGTTTTAAACTCGTCGTGACCTCGGAAAGGAAGTTCTTGTAGTGCTAAATGACACAACATCAACTAACCTTTAAAATCCGCCCCTAAGACCCTCTGGCCGAAAAACAGCGCGATTGTGATCGACACGCGTATTGTATTTAGAAATGTCGTCAAGCACATAATTGACGAGATAAAGAAGTTTCGATTCGTTTTTTACAAAAAGTACAGAATGAAACAACAGCATTCATGTGCTTTTGAGAATTCTGACCAACGAAGTAATTTAAATCATCGTAACCTGATATTCCCAGCGGTATTTTCTTTTGAGAAAAATATGCAACACTAACAGAATAATTTGTTGATATGAGAGCAGCCTATAATCCCAATGAGTATTGTATGCTGATCGACTAAAATGCCTATTACGTGATTTAGATTTCTGAGAAATACTCAAATCAATTTGTCTGTAAAACTCAAAATATTTACCTTTCCGAGTAACGGTTGCACACGTTTTAATCCATCACAAGGAACAATTCACAATGATTGATGAATTCATTTTAATGACAAGAAACTTTTTAATCACTTTAAAACAAAGGTAATTACCGCAAAAACTAAACACAACACTTAACATCACAGAAAATGAAAAAAAAACAAAACAAAAAAATGCACCAGTAACCGATCAAAACTTTGAACTAATAGACTCGCGCAATGTCTCGCGATCTTACTATTTACACACACACGCGCGTCGTTATACGTTTCATTCATAAAAAATCAAAAGCCAGGCTTAAAAATCAGAACAATTTGGGGAATAAGTACATACTAATGTTATCAACAACGTGAACAATTTCTATACAAATAGTCAGAGGTCTAGAAGCCAGATTTGAAGCCAACTGGTGCGAGCGAGACGGGTCGATTTTTGTCGTTGCGCTTTCGCTAAGCGGCATTGAAGATGTTTGGCAACGATGCGCGTGATGAAAAGTGCGCGGAATTTGAAATTATTCATTGAGTATGTAAACCTGGCAACCTTGCATCGTACTTACTATCGCGGGCGGCCCGGCCGGGACGCGCGGAGTTTATTTTTTCTTTTTCTTATCAATTCTTGCGACATGATTTTATAAGTTTACTTGTGTATTTTTTTTTATTATTAGGCTCGCGTTTGATTGAAAGCCAGGCTTTTCGGCTTTAGTAAAAGGCACGCCCCTGCTGTGAAACAGCTGTTTTTTACATTAAGTACATTTGACATTAGCGAGAAGATGGCGTAAACGAAAATTATGCACCCGTGTGTTACGGCCTGCCCCCTTATTCACAAACACTCGATCGATATGCTTCCGTATCGTATCGAACATTAATCATTGTTATCGGAGGAGTCTTCTCAACACTGTTCACAAGTCCAAAACCCGACAATTTTGTCAGTTTAAATAGGTTTAAATCATTTTATTCTCATAATGCCAACAAAAAAAAAAAACAAATAGACGCCCGCTATTCTTCCAACAGCTATTTGCTGTTGAGGGGAAGTCAAATCAGGTTATCGAAATGTCAGGTTTTCGATACGATAGCCTGTCGTTGTGAATCAGGGCTCTGGCCACGAACTTGCCGCTATCAGCGATAGCTTAGCGCGGGGCGGCGAGCGGTTAAAACAAATATATGAAAATGTATGAACCATGTCACGACACACCCCTCGTAGCATCAACGCTAGACAAAAGAAACCACGCCGCTTGCCGTTAAGCCAAAAGTCGTGGCCAAGCGGTTATTGTTGGATCCTTTAAAAAGATTTTGGTGTTTTACCGCCCGGCCACGACTTTTGGCTTAACGGCAAGTGGCGCGGTTGCTCTGCGACGTGTGTGCCACCCGAACTATTCTTAGTTTCGCCGAAGTTACCCGAAACCAGCCTCGGCATTCTTAGGTATGCTTACGACTGCCGAGGCAGCCCTCAGGCACCCGAAGCCGCCGTAAGACGCCCGAGCTGTACCAAGCCGCACCGATGCCCACCGATAGTGAGCGCCGCGCCTAACGGTTTGATCAAACGCGGCAAACAAGAAAGCATTCACGCGTCACACTTTATCAAGTGACTTCGTCTATACGTAAAATTTTGAAGAGCTGGCAACCCAGGGTTGGATCGAAAAATGAGTCACTTATGACCAGTGATCGGAATAGGCTGAGTATATTTACCTAAACTTGGGAGAACAGAGACAGAAAGTGGAGACTTTTTTTTCCCGGAATTCGGGTAAAATCTTAAATAAGTTGAAAATAAGCTTTATTTAAGATGGTAAAGTTATTTTTAACAAAACTTGCAATTACCAAATTTTCGGGATTTTCACGTAAAATCCCGAAATAAATAGTGTAACTTTAATTCATGTATTAATTAATTAATTCATTCATGTCATGGACTTATTATATTACCTGTTGTAGGTAATATAATAAGTCCGTGGGAAATTACTAAACCAAATAAAGACTTGGCTAAAAGGTCCCAGCAACCAGGCCCTAAAAATAATTAAAAAAAAAAAGTCCATGGTCCATGGTATGACTTCACTTTGTAGAAAAATTTTAGTCTGTGACTGTGTTATCTCTTATCTGTGAAGTGTGAACTCTAATCATAATATCTTATTGTACATCAATCAACGTCAACAGGTCGGCATGGCCCAGGCATGGCCACTATGGCCAGGCATGGCTGGCATCAGTCTGTCAAAGTTCGTGGATGAAAGATTTCGTTTCGTCGTAAATTCGTAATCCATTTACTATTCTCGTTCTTTATTAAATATTTGTGTATATCAATTAAACCCGATATTCAGAGTGATACTTTTAAAATTCGTATGGGTTACCCTAAGACGACCCACTGACCTAGAATTTTATCGAACCTTGGCTTTGTTTTGCTTTCGTATCGTAGGGTGGTAATGAAATTGATCTTATTTTTATCTTACGGCTTTCTATCATGTCTGCAAAGAGATTTAAGATATTGTACATACAAAATTTTAATGTCTTTCCATGTCTGGTCAAAAAATGAGTTCAAAACAAGGAAATCTACTTCCGTTTTTTCTTGTCGGTCTGAAATTATCGTTTGCGGCACGATGTGGTTTTTATCGATTAAAAATAAGTATATTTAAATCTGGCTGCAATAAAAATAACAATTGGCGATGGATGATTCGTGGATCTGGAACATTGCAGGTGTGACATTAAAACTTGAAGTAAGAAAGAAAGAAGTAAGGAACGATTATTTGGCAATAGTCCATGAAACACGAACACACGCATTAAGTCCGCCTTTGTACAGTTTTTACTTGTGCATAGTTTTAATAAATAAATAAATGTAAGTATGGTAGGGCCTTGATAATCCAAACTACCAAAAACGGACTCACGGAGCATTCAAATTATGTTATAAAAAATGCAAACATGTTTTGACAGAATATATTTATTGAGCTAATAAGATACATAATTATTTAAACCACAAAATGCTTTAGGTGTAAGTAACTTATTCATAAAGTCATCTATTTTGGTCTGGTGGGTTCTATTTATTGACCAATAAAAATCTTTGTCCCTCAAGTTACGCAGCATCATCTTTTCGGATAAAGACAGGTCATTCTCGGTATCCCAGTCCATGGGTAGATTTTCGTTATTTATCATCATTTACAGGTGTTATTAATATTATATTATTTATAATACTGCACAGCACCACAACCGCGGCTCGTGTCACATCCTAACATATATTGTGTCAAACGAAATAACAAACAAATACCAATATACTATATTTTCAATGTAAGTGAAAAAACCAATGTGAGTGAAAAAAAAAAACCAAAAAAAAAGTTGTGCAATGAATGATGAAATGATGATAAATAACGAAAATCTACCCCCATACAAGTATTCAGTGCTGATATAGCTTGTGAATGAGGAATTTTCTTGACATTTTAAACCAGAAGTATCGTCATCAAAAGTCTCATCATCCTCTTGCATAATTTGGGCTATGATCTCATCATCACTTAGGGGTTCTGTGCAACTTTCCTCTTCGCTGATTGTAAGAAAGTGGAAATGGTTTCTTCTGCATACCCACGGTTGCGTTGAAGACTGAGTAGGAGATTGCCTTCCATGTCGAAGCCATTGTTTTCTTCAGATCCATCTTCTGTTGCATTGAATTGTTCAGGCCATAGAGGCTTCCAAGATTTTTTGTCAAGAGACGACAACACCTGATCCCAACATTGCGATAGTGAAAAAATTGCATCTTTAATGTAATTTTTTTATGACAACATGTAGTGTTAAGGGTGGATTTCAATAATTTTGGTCATTTCATATGTGTTGCTATTGTGTGACATAACACAAAGGAATTGTAAGGATGTATGCATAAGGTAAATAAAACAAATGCCTATTATTACAATCAACTTTTATTAGACAAAAACCTTACAAAATAATAAGCCTGATTAATCTGAGTCTGAATCTGTTAAATTAAAGTCACTAAGACACAACTCTTTTAACTTTGGGCTTTGCAGGCGGAGGCAAAAGTTCTTTAAGATATCTGATTAAGTAATATACTATTCAAAACAAAATAAGGGCCACCATGTATTTTCTGTATTCTAATAAATGTATTGGGTTTGAGGGTAGATAAATAATTAAATTGAATTGTCTGTGTTGACGCATTAGTGACACATCATTTTCAACCCTTCCACAAATTCATAATTGCATGAGATCAAGGTGGCTTATTGTATCCTTCGCCAGATGTTGTAAAAATATGTCAAACAGCTGAAACTTTTTTCAAAAACGTTGACATAGGGGTTTTTCGAAAGGAAGTGGCGATAACACAAATCATGCGAAACTTTATAGGAACTCTTTTATTTAATGATATTGCCTCCCATCAAATAGGCGAATATCCTGCGTCCAATCACGTCACTGATTTGATGAAGGCAATAGTTGAAAAATATATAAATGTTCGCATACACCATTTGTTAAAATTAAAAATAAGACTTTCGAAACGCCAGTTTCTTAACAAATACGTTTTATTTCAGATAGTATAGGAAGAGGTTTAGGTAAATTAATTAGTAACAACCTGAGTTATTCTACTCAAAACAATTGTATGCCAGGGTCAACCTACATATAAATAATGGCATCAGTAACAGGAAATGTTTTTAATCCTAAAACCAACATTACTGTATTTGTAGGTAACAGTTCTAAGGTCAAAAAATATGAAATAACTGACTGTGTAACTGAGTTGTTAAAGTTAAATTGTAATAAAATAATATTGTGTGCTTTCCCATATTTTCAAAAATTGACAAACAGACAAAACAATTATATTCATATGCTTAATAAGCATATGCCCTTTTTAGTTAGTCATTACAGTGATAAGCTTGTCTATTTTGACACCAACAACTTTATAGAAAGTTTAAAGTCGACTAGGGGTACTGTGTATCTGCCTGTTAGTTTTAGACACATAATAGCAAGACTATTAGCTTTTTATATAAACACAGACATAAGTATTGTTACGAGCTTGGGGTTCGTGACAATAAAAACTGCCGATTTAAAAACCAAAAAATAGACACTTTATTTAAAAACACAAATTACAACTTAAACACACTAATTATAAAACACAATCGCACTACTAATCACTTGAGAGTCGCACTTGAAGATCGCTTCGATGTTTTCGCTTGTATCGCTTATCCAACACTGTTCCCGGGACGCGGCGACACCGGTCTTATATAGGCCTCGGACAGTTCCAGAACCTTCTATCGTAGAAACATCTAGAATGTTCGAGTACATATCGGTCCCGGCCGACCAGACATCGATAGTTCTGGAAAGTTCTATCATCGAAGTTTCTAGAACGGTCGCGACTATTAGTTCTGCTACTCGATACTAGATGGCGCTAGTGGTAGCTAATATCACCATCAATTGTGGCGCGTAACACTGCCCCCTCCTAAAACATGCTCGTCCCGAGCATCATTGGCCCCGTGGTAACGCGCCAGTCGATCCACATGGACGATCTTAGGAGTACCTCTCGCACCTTTCTGTATCCGGTAGGTTACGTCATTGATCTTTGTCACAATCCGGTACGGTCCGTCCCATTTAGCTTGAAGCTTAGGAGATTTCCCTTTGCTGCGGACTGGATTGTGCAACCACACTAGTGAACCTTGGTCGAACCCTTTATTGTTCATTTTGCGGTCATAACGGGTTTTCATCTTCTCAGACATTTGCTGGCCCGATTGTCTGACGTGCTCATAGATGTCATTCATTTTGTTCCGCAAGTCATTCGCATAATCGGTTATACTGCGTGGGGCATCAGGTGGTATTCCAGTGATCAGGTCTGCAGGCAACCGTAATTCTCTTCCAAAGTTTGCGAAAGCTGGTGTCACCGATGTACTTTCGTGAACAGCACTTCGATATGACAACAAAAACGGTTGTATGTGCTTGTCCCAATCTCGTTGCCGATTTTCCACAACTTTTGCCAGGTATCTCTCCAATGTCTGATTAAATCGTTCCACCATTCCATCCGATTGTGGGTGGTAAGAAGTTGTTCTCGTTTTATGAGTACCCATAACTCGACAAGTTTCCTGGAATATTTGGGACTCAAAATTCCTTCCTTGATCACTGTGAATCTCTAAAGGTACTCCAAAACGGCAGAAGACTTCATGAACCAGTTTATCTGCAACTGTTGAAGCTTCTTGGTTTGGAATGGCGAAGACTTCCGGCCACTTAGTGAAATAATCCATCACAACCATGAAATACTTGTTACCAGTTTCACTCTCCGGGAAAGGTCCCGCAACATCAAGGGCTATCCTCTCCCATGGTGCACCAACATTGTACAATTTCAATGCACCTCTACTACGAGTCTGAGGTCCCTTTACAGCTGCACAACTCGTACATTTGCGGCACCAGTCCTCGACATCGTCCCGACAGTGGACCCAGTAAAACCGTTCTCGTATCTTCAGTAGGGTCCGTTTAACTCCCAGATGGCCTCCTGAACAACCATTATGGTACAGCTGTAGAACATCCGGTACTTGAGCTTTAGGGACAACCATTTGCAAATGACAGCTGTCTCCCCGAGCATTTTCCCATTTACGGCACAGGACTCCATCCTGAATCACCAAGCTGTCCCATTGGGCCCAATAGCTTTTTGTGATCGAACTCATCGCTGAGACGTCACTCCACGTGGGCTTAGGTGCACTGGCCTTCATCCACTCGAGAATCGGCTTGAGGTCTGAATCTTCCTGCTGTGCACGTTGTAGGCTTTCTTTCCACTCGTTGCTGAGGTCTGTCCTGAGCATCCTCACAGGTACGACTTCTTTACTTTCTTGCCTAGTACAATGCTTGCAGTCTTCAGGACAAGGTCTTCTTGACAATGCATCTGCGTTGCCATGAGACTTTCCGCTGCGATGTTCGACCACGAAGTCGTATTCCTGCAGTAACTCAATCCATCTCGCAACTTGTCCTTCTGGATTTTTGAACTGCAATAGCCATTTCAGTGCAGCATGGTCAGTTCGTAAGTGGAATTTCCGCCCCAGAAGATATTTGCTAAAATGCTGCAATGACTTTACCACAGCAAGCAATTCCCGTCTCGTGACACAATAGTTCCTTTCCGGCTTTGACAACGACTTGCTGAAGTACGCTATTACAACCTCTTGATCACCATTCCGTTGAGACAATACACCACCAAGTCCTATGTCACTTGCGTCTGTGTCAACTATAAATTCCTTGCCTGCATCAGGGTACCCCAAAATAGGTGTTTTGCACAGTCGGTCCTTTAACTCCTGGAATGCGATGTTGCAACTTTCATCCCAGCAGAAATGTCGCTTCTCCTCGGTTAGCTTGTGCAGGGGTTTGGCTATATCCGCAAAGTTCTTAACAAATCGCCGATAATAAGAGCACAAACCCAAAAATGTTCTGACCTGCGTCTTGTCTTTTGGAACTGGCCAATCCTTGACAGCGGTGATTTTCTCAGGATCCGTGCGGATACCTTCTTCCGACACTACATACCCCAAAAAGCTAACTTGTCGTTTGAATAGTGAACACTTCTTCGGACTTAACTTGAGGTTGGCACTCTGGATCTTCATGAGCACGCGTTCCAGGTTTTGAAGATGTTCTTCAAACGTGCGGCCTACGATGATGATGTCATCCAAGTAGACCAGACAGGCATCGCCAATTAGCCCGGTAAGTACAAGTTCCATCAACCTTTCAAACGTTGCCGGAGCATTGCACAATCCAAACGGCATAATTTTAAATTGCCAAAGACCCTTTCCTGTCGAGAACGCAGTTTTCTCCTTGTCCTTGGGATCAATTTCAACTTGCCAGTAGCCACTTTTCAAGTCCAGCGTGCTAAACCACTTTACTCCAGTAAGCATGTCCAGCGTGTCATCAATTCTTGGCAAAGGATAGCTGTCCTTCTTCGTAACGTCGTTCAGACGACGATAGTCAACACAAAACCGCATGCTGCCGTCCTTCTTCCTTACCAGCACTACAGGTGAACACCATGGACTAGATGAAGGTTCAATAACACCATCCTTCACCATTCCTTCAATCATGGTTTCCACTTCCTTTTCACGTGCTACCGGCAATCTCCTTGGCCGCTGACGGATAGGCAATTCTTCTCCTGTGTTTATTTTGTGTTGAACTAAGCCAGTCTTCCCGATGTCAGCATCGTTTGCCGAGAAAACATCGGCGTACTTGAGTAACATCTTCTTAGCCTTCACTATTTCATTTTGGGACAGAGCGCTACGGCAGTCTTCTAAAAGTGTGGACACTTTCGTTTGTGCACCTTTGCTGAGGGTCCCAGTCGATAGATGTTGGCATCGACGCAACCAATCCACTTCCTCGCAAGTACCAACTAGTGTGCCTTTTTCTATAATCTGTTCACGATCACAAGGGTTCAGCACACGTACCCCTGAGATTTCGGTGGCTCTGACCAAAGTTCGTGCCACTTTCCATGGAAGGTCATTGTCTACCCTTTCCACGAGTACACAACGATTAGTTTGCCCAGGATTCCGAGGAAGACTAACCGGCACAATCGTTTCTGATCTCGGCGGAAGAACAATCTTTTTAAGGCTGTACACATTCCCTGGTAATGCCCCTTCCATAAAAAGTTCCTCTTGTCCACATTTCAAAACACCTTGCCTGACGTCAATCTCGCAACAATTCTTCCTCATAAAGTCAAGGCCCAAGATGCAGTCGTCCATTATATCAGCCACGATGACATTATGCAGGTAGATTCTGTTGCCTAGCTTCAACTCCATCTTCTTCTCTCCATGGACGGGTATGCGCTGACCGGTGGCTGTTACCAAATTAATGCGTTCTCGGTTGTATGCGGAGTCCTCAAGGAACCGACTTATAAGTTGGGAACTGACGACCGTACGAGAGGCTCCAGTATCTATGGTCAGCTTACACGGCGTTCCGTTAACCTCGCCCTTGATGATTAAGCTGTTCCCGTCATGGGTTTGTGTGATCGAAATCCTTGGGGCTCTTTGAGCATCAGCCAGCACCCGCCCCGCAGTCCTGGCTATTACTCGTTTCCCTGCTGCTGGTGCTGGGCGGTGCTGTTAGCCGCACTACCCTCTGGAGCTCGGTCTTCTCTTTCTTCAGTCCGCTTAGGGCAACTAGATCGAAGGTGGCCCCTTTCCCCACAGCCATAGCAACTAGGGCTGTATCCTTTGTTGCGGTCGCGACCTGTAGCCGCTGCAACCTCCCTGACGCGATGGGAACGATGATCCTGCCGCACAGCTTCCACCTCCAGTGCATGGGCCAGGGCGTCCTTAAGCGTCCCGTGGTGACCGAGCCTTACAGCAGCTCTGACTTCAAGGTCGCGGATGCCGTCGATAAATACCTGCACCAGGTTCCCATCAATAAGCGCAGGCAAGGACTGGTAAGCTTTACGAACCAGCTTCTCCACTTCAAGGGCCCACTGCTGCAGGGTTTCGTTACTGCGTTGCACACGATCCTTGAGCTGCGCACGATACACGTGTTCCAGGTGAGCGTCACCATACCGAGCCTCCAATGCCTCAAGGAGCTGCTCGTAAGTCACTTCTTTTCCAAGAGCTTCCAGCACAGTTAAGGCCTGGTCGCGCAGGCCTAGGGTGAGGGCAGTCATGGCCTGATTTTTATTCCACCCGTTCGCCTTCATGACAGCCTCAAACTGAATCTTGTAGGCCGACCAGGAAGAAGTTCCGTCGAACGGTGGCACTTTGAATCCCCGTAGCGAAGGTGTTGTAGCTACGGGGGCTGCGATTCCATCCTCAAGTTTAAGGTAATCCAGCGTTTTCTTTACGTCAGCCATTACGGTTTTCTTCACGTCAGCCATCACGGTTTCCTTCACTTGGTCGATTCGGGTTTCAACTTCCAACAGGCGGTTTTCATGTTGGGCAACCTTATCCTTCACCTCCTTCATGTCTTTCCCGAAGGCAGCGTGAAGGTCCTTCATAAGGAGCATCTGCTCTTCCTGGCGGCGCACCTGCTCCTCCTTATCTCGCTGGAGCTGTTCTTCCAACCGAAGAGCCTGTTCCTCCTGTCGGCGGGCCTGTTCCTCCTTGTCCCGCTGGAGCTGTTCTTCCAACCGACGAGCCTGTTCCTCCTGTCGGCGGGCCTGTTCCTCCTGACGGCGGGCCTGTTCCTCTTGACGGCGGGCCTGTTCCTCCTTGTCTCGCTGGAGCTGTTCTTCCAACCGACGAGCCTGTTCCTCCTGTCGGCGGGCCTGTTCCTCCTGACGGCGAGACTGCTCCTGCAGCATCATCATCAGAGCAGCAAAATCTGGTGCTGATGATGCTGGAGCAGCTGTGGACGGGCCGGCCTCCGTGATTGGTAGTTGGCCCCCCGACGTCTGTGGCGTTGCTCCACCGAATCGCCTCTGGTCCGTCTCTTGCTGGCGTTGACTCCGGGTACGGATACCCTCCGTGTCGTCCTTCGGTAAAATCGGCATAATCCTTGCTTCTGACACCAATTGTTACGAGCTTGGGGTTCGTGACAATAAAAACTGCCGATTTAAAAACCAAAAAATAGACACTTTATTTAAAAACACAAATTACAACTTAAACACACTAATTATAAAACACAATCGCACTACTAATCACTTGAGAGTCGCACTTGAAGATCGCTTCGATGTTTTCGCTTGTATCGCTTATCCAACACTGTTCCCGGGACGCGGCGACACCGGTCTTATATAGGCCTCGGACAGTTCCAGAACCTTCTATCGTAGAAACATCTAGAATGTTCGAGTACATCTCGGTCCCGGCCGACCAGACATCGATAGTTCTGGAAAGTTCTATCATCGAAGTTTCTAGAACGGTCGCGACTATTAGTTCTGCTACTCGATACTAGATGGCGCTAGTGGTAGCTAATATCACCATCAATTGTGGCGCGCAACAGTATTATGTCGAAGTCTTGTATTATTAACACCACAACAGTTAGTAATAATACTAATAATAAGGTGGTTTGTCTAAATGAATGTAGCTTAAATGCTATAAATATTTATACAAATTGTACGAAGGAGGTTCCATTTCCCTCACGCACTATGAGCTCACTGCCTGGTGATGACATTGAAGTCTTAGGATTAACTCCGGATAATCATTTAAACTAGTTTGTAAGACAACAGAAGGTACCAGTAATAATATTGTAATACCTAACATCAACAAGGTATCTTCTTGCTCTACAATAAGTAAATATCAAAAAGGAGATCAGCAGAATGCCTTGAAATTATTTCATCAAAATAATAATAATAATAAGTTTATTAGTACATAAAAACAACAACACAGTACATAGCATATAGAGACAGTGGGTTGTACTACCAAGTTTAAAATGCTTGTCAGCTTTCCGGGCTCCTAAACTAGGTACGCAGACCTGTATCTTAGGAGTCGGAGATTTTGCGGCTTCAATTTATATAATACAACCGTGACTTTTTAGTTTGGTTACAGTGGTTGTTAACACAGCAAATGTTGAATGATTGTGGTTGTGTATCTAGGAGTGTGAGTGTATATATGAGTGTGAGGGAGAGAAATATTCAAGGCATTTCTTCCAAATTATTAGAAATTGAAATGTTTTTACAAAAAACAGAATTTTGATATTAGGTCAACCGGGGCTAATGCGTCACAATACTTTGAACGGCATATTCATATGATTATAACAAACATAATTGTGTATTATTTTAAGCTATAAGTTATGGTAGAAGTTACAAATTTTATCTTATTTCATATTTTAATACCATATAATGACATTTTGAATAACTTCTACGTGAAAATGACGTTTCTATGAAAGCTGGGATTTTTAGACGCAATAGCCCTAGATGGGGCGAAAGCGTCTTTCACTAGTATTATGTAATTGGAAGAGCTAATAACAATTACAATCACGAAAATTTATAAAAATATTAGTTTTATAGTACATTATTATCTTGTACTCCAAATTCTGACCTTAGTTTAGGGAAAGTAGGCGAACAAAAATATTCGGGGCTATGGCGTCTAATTGTCGTCATTTCTCGTAGACGCATTCGCCCCATCCTAGATTCCAGGGGTGTCAAACTTTTTTTTTTAGAGTGGAATCAAACTACAATTTCGAAATTACGTACCTATCATTTATTAGAACAACGGAGTATGACGGCATTTTGCCCGTCTTACAATCATTACAAAAATAAATAGTTAAAAAAAAAAACGCGTGAGATCTTTTAGTTTAATATCTTTGTAACATATTATTATTTGACCAACATTAATAATCCTGTAATAATCAATAAATCACAGTCTTTTTTTTACAATATTAATCAAGTCTTATATTATTAGGAACTTTACCATGGAACGCTTTGGTGTCAAATTGTACTTAACAAAATACTATCAATACTTAAAAATAGTTAATCAGGGGCGCTATTATGTAAGGTTACGGCTCGATTGTATTCGTATTGGAATGTCAAATTTGACATTTAGTCAATAGATTAAATGTCAAATTTGACATTTCAATACGTTTACAATCGAGCCGTAACCTTACATAATAGCCGCACAGTACTATTTTCTTATTAAGAATAACTAATAATACTTAACCCTTTACCGCATGGAATTTTTAATTTTTTTCAAAAAAATATATGATACTTTATAGGCTTAGAATGACTCAAGAAAAATAAAAATAATTACGTACTTTCAAGAAAGTTACAGTCAAAAAACCGTTAGTTCCAGATCTGGAACAACATGCAATACAGCATACATAAATTATGGTTCCAGATTCGGAACATCATGCAGTTTAGATAATTTGGAATTGGTGGGGTACTAAAAAAAACACATTATTTTATAAAGAATATAATAGTATATTTTAGATAGTATGAAATTGAGTAAAACAATTACGATCTTTGTTCAGGCACAAATAACATTTGCACTTTTGGCAATATATTTGGGATTTTTGCTTACATCCCACCATCTTACACCTTTGACGATCAGACTTCCACTCGGGCCAGTGGTTAAATCCATCCACTGCGATTTCGATTGGAGGCATATCCAGGCGTCGACGTCTTTTTATTTTATTGATATTCTCAATGTCTTGGTTCAAAGGGCGTCCTCTTTTACGTGTCGTAGGAGTAAAAACTGTTACATCTTCTTGCATTAAAATATCCGCCAAAATTAATTTGAAGTCTAGTAAAGGCAAATAAGTTTGATCGTCTTTCTGTTTCATACGTCGTCTCCATAATAACCAACTATTGACACAGACGAGGTCAACAAAATGGAAAAATAATCTGTGGTACCATTTCTTGCTCCTAATTTTTATTCTATAAAAGCCTAACATTGAATCAAGCAAATCCACACCACCCATGTATTTATTATAAATTGAAATAGACTTTGGGCAAGGAATATCAATTCTAGTCTTATCTTTCCTTACGAATCTATTGACTGTCGCCATTGGTTCTTTGCCGACATAAGATGAACATAAGCTGACTACCTTGTTGTCGACCCAAGTAGTAACCGATAATTGGACGTCATCTACGACTGTAGATTTCTCCACACAATAACCACGTTCACTTTTCATCAAGGCTTTTTTCTGCAAATCAAGACCTGGTGCTCTATTCAACTGTATAGTCCCTAAAGGAAGGAAACCTTTTTGATGTAAAGTAGCCATTAGTGGCAAACTTGTGTACCAGTTATCTACAAATATTTTGTAATTTAAGTTATTTGGAACGGTCTGCAACAACCTTTGAACGATATTTCCTGGTACTCCTAGATCTGAACAATTTTCTGGCGGTCCAGAATGCTTTCCCGAGAACACTTCAAAGTCATAACTAAATCCACTAGATCCGCTCAACACGTAATTCAAGTAACCCCACTTATGTGGTTTTTTGGCATTGTACTGTCTTATTCCTGATGTACGAGCTTTAGTAGGGATCATTTGCTCATCAATAGCTAAATATTCTTCCTTTGGGACTTTTAAGAGCCTATCGCGTAATATATTCAAGAATGGGCGTATTTTCTGAAGCTTGTCATAATTGGGATCATCAGGCTTTCGCTCTTCATTTTTGTCAAAAAAATGTAAGAACCAATCTTTTTATCTGCTCGAATTTATTGCATGTCATTACGGACGCCACCTTTTCAATAAATGTCCCGTCTTTCCAATAATGACGCGTGGTAGGAAGGTGTACTACTGACATATAAATTAAAATTCCAATAAATTTCCGGATGTCTTCATGGGTCACTTCAGTCAAATTTTCTGGTGCAATTTGAGTTGCATATATATTACTCTGAGTTTCTATTAAGTTTATCACTGATGATGCAAAAAGAAACTTGAAAAATTCCATGGGTGTTTCTAGCCGCATAATTTCGTCGGGAAGGGATTCACATCCAAGAAAAACGTTACTCGATTCATTATATTCAATGCCTTCATATGTCCACACTGCCTTAACCTTCTTAGTTTTTTTCACTGTCGAAGATGACGAAGAAGGCTGATTCCTCCTAACTTGTTCCTCATCACCAGAATCAGAATCGCTACTGCTTACTTCACTTTCTGGTAAATAAACACTTTCTAAAGGCTTAGGAATTCTATATTCATCATCATCTGAAATATCTTCATCCTCACTAGTGTCTGGGACAAAGGTAACAACACGAGGTCGAGTAGACATTTTGTCTGTAAAAAAATAAAAAACAAGTTACTTAATGCATGATGTTCCAAATATGGCCATAAGTATTTTAGTATGTATTTTCCCCTAACTGCATAATGTTCCATATTTGAAAAAAAAAAAGAACATGTTACTGCATGTTGTTCCAAATTTAGCACAAACTTCGAAATACATTACAACCAAGATAGTCATTTCATTACTTACGTTTCTTTCCATAAAAGTGTCGGGTATCCATTTTTCTATGTCGTTAATCACTTAATTATTTTATTTTATCCTTTAAATAACTTCAAATCTCTCTCCGTAACTTTGCAAACTCACGAAAGTGCAAAATGGTGGAATCGACTGTTTTACCGATCGAGTATGGTGATAAAGGAGTACAATAAATCTGCCATCTGTTGGTGTTTCGATAAAACAGTCCATGAACTGAGATATTAATGGCAAACATGATACAAAGATGGCATCACTAGTCATCTATAACGAATTTAAGTTAGTGTGACATATTTGGCACTGTATGCGGTAAAGGGTTAAGTAATTAAATTTCGTATAAACCTATCTATTTATACCTGTACCTACGTAACAAATTTAACTTTCAAACATCACTGAATGTTGTAATTTTTAAAATTTTCTTTAAACGTAACATGGCCTCTGCGGGATATATCAGGTTTCTTAAGGAACATTACAATATCATCCTCGTAATGTTTTACTTCCGATATATCTTCCACGTCTGGGTAATGAAAAGACATAAACCTACCGTTCTTTATTTTTCTCAAAAATTTCACGTTGGGTATATTTTCGTCATTAATAGAAATAATGTTACCTACGAAATACTTAACAGACTTTTTCGTTGTGAATCTCACTAGTATCCAGTCGTGAATTTCCGGATTCCTTTTGCTGACATCCGGTTCAAATTCGTCATTAGTTTTAAAAATTGTTTTTGCATCATTTTTTGATAAACAATCGTCATTTACATTTTCTGTGCTCGGCAGCAAATCATCAAGATCTTCCATTTCTGCGAAAAACTGTTCACGATCACTATCAAACTCTTCACAGGTTAGAGAAGATTCAGCAAAACTAATATCTGTTTCATCTTCAGATTCTTCATCGTAATCAACACTCTTTTTTTGTTTTTTCACTCTCTTTTTAGATTTTTGATCAGTCTTTTTATTCATTGGTATATGAGATGTATTTTCGGCCTTTAAGCTCTCTTCTGATGATTTGGTACATTTTGCTTTCTTTCTGGATTGGGGATCTTTGTTTTCTTTTTTCGTGGGTTTTTTCTTATGTTCTTCTTTAATTATTTTTTCTTCCTCTTCCTTACTTTTATTTTCTAAAAACTCTTCCCTTGTGATTACTTCACAGCCTTTTGACACTTTTGTTTTTTTCAGTTTCACTGTAGTGTCACTTCGTTTTATTCTCTGCAACAGTAAAGATTCAAAAGAATACTTTTCTGAGGGAGACAAAATTCGATCTTCAATAATCTTGATTCTGGGTTTGTCATTAGAGTTATCAAATCGCATTCCTTGACTGTTCAAAGGCAATTTGGAAGACGCTGCTATCAAAGTTAGTTGAGGACTTGAAGTTTTATTGCCTTCTACATGAACGTTGAACGTTTTATTGTTTTCTTTCAATATGTTCCTTTGTGTATGCTCTTCAGGGTCCTGACACCTGTTCATCCTGAGGAGCACCACTTGCAAACTTAGCTCTTTCAAAGAAGGAATTTCCTTTGTTGGTGTTTGAAATTGTTTGAATCTTTTCAATGATTCAGGGTCATATTTTTCTTCTGGTATAGTGTTTCTGCTGAATGGGTATATACCTCCTTTTTTAAAACCGTTCCGAATGATAAGTGGATTCAGGTCGCGCCACACTTCTCCAAGAATGCGACTAAATTCATCTTTTGGCAACTTCTTACCTACATTCAATCGTTGCCATTGCACAAGTTTTTCGTCCCAAGTGTTTTTCATTGATTTGAAAACCGACAAATCTAACGGCTGCAGTAAATGACTTGCATGTGATGGTAACTTTATAATAGTCACTCTGCGTTTTTGTGCTTCTTCTAAAACTTTTAATTGAATATGGGTAGAATGGCCATCAAATATTAATAAAGCTGGTGGATCTTCGCCTAAATGCGGTAGCACAGTATTGAACATGTACTTTTCGAATACTTTTGAATCAATCCAGCCATTTTTAGTGGCAGCATACGATGTGTTTTCGTATCCATTGCCTGACATCCATTGGTCCCACATATTTTTTCCTCTATTTATAATTAATGGAGGCAATTTGTCACCAGCGGCGCTGGCTGTGAACAAGATCGTGACATTATCTTTACCAGATGAAGCGATCGTTCGTGTACTGGCAAATCAACGGGCGCCAACTACTTTTGTTTTATCAGGGTCATTTCCAAAACTTGACTCATCAAGATTCCAAATCTTTTCTGGTCTTCCTTTTAAACCAAGTTCATTCAAAACCTCGTCAAGGACATCAAAGTACTCATTAATTATAAAAGGATCGCATGCTACTTTTCTTGACATCTCCACTGCTTGTGGCTTTTTTAAGGACAAATTGTGTCTTTTTTTGAAAGCAGCAAACCAATCATACCCAGGTCTGTTGTTTTTAAATGGGGTTAAGTAATTATTTTGACTCACGTGTATGCTAACTAAATCCAGTGTTTCTTTGGAAGTAAGTCCGAATCCGTATTTTTCCATAACCCGTAGACCATTTGCAAGTTTGAGCTCATTTTCTCTGTCAATCACGGTAGGTGGTCCACGACACTCCTTTACGACACCTCTTCTGTTATTCACTCTATCACATATAGTCGTACGAGGAATATTGTATTTTTTGCTGCTTGGTACGAGTTTAAATTACCAGTTCTTACTTCATCTACAGCTTTTTTTAAAGTTGCAAGGTCGTATGTAGTTGTTGTTTTTCTTTTGTAGTGCCGCACCATATTGGAAATCTTAAAATAAAAAAACAGAATTAATGCTAATTATAATATAAAATTAAAAGAATTTATCCCCGCCAAAGGAAAAAGCACCTACCCCCCTATCCTAAGCTAGGATCCGGATAATGAGTTAAGATCGTACGTACTAAGTTTCGTCGACATCCGTTCATAGGTTTATACTGATACAAACAAACCGACAAACAGACGCAAATTCTGAAAACTATAGTTTTGGTTTCAGTAGTATAGCAATCAAACTTTAAAAAAAGTAATTATAGGTACAATGTAGGTACAGATTTTCCTTTATTATACAGGGTGCCAGGGAAACGCTTCCGAAAACGAAGACAGGTGATAGGGCTAGTGATTCTCGATACAATACCATCAAAAAATCAGGAAAAAAAATGAACAATTTTACCAATTTTTTTTTGCATTTTTCGTACACTATGCTGTGAAAACAGTTAAATACAACCATTATTTGCGATTAAACACATTTTTTTTCTTTACAACTCTAACAAGCAATGTATTCGTAAATAAATATCAGCTGACGCTCGCGCATGACCTCGGGTTCAAAGTGCGCGCGCGCTCGCCGACGGCAGCGCGGCCGACGACCCCAAGTCCACGTGACGCACTACACGACGGCTGACGGCTAAGTTGTGCAGCGCGGGCGGTGCTGTGTTCCTATCCTCATGAACTCCCTAACTTTTACTCGATCGCTTGAAGCAAATGTCTTTTCAGTTCACTTCTACCACACCCCGGACACTCCATACAACGCTCGCAAAATAATTACCTACTACTACATTAAAAAATGACGTTTGTATACGTATGAATGTGTGCGTGAGGTACTTGTGTTTGCGAGCGCTCTTGTTAAAGAACCTAGATCAACATACGCCGAAGTGCGGGGTGAGGTGCGGTAACTGATGTTAGTGCGGGGGGAAGGGAGTGGCCTTTCTGTACGTTGTACTTTAAGTATTCTGTGCTTCTACCTAGTTGTGCGATATGTGCTTTCGGATTCCATTCATGCAAGGATCGTAATGATTTTCCCCTTGAACAGGGTTACAATTTTATTTTGATCGGAATGTTCGCAAATTTTGCTTACAAATCAGAAAAATCCAGTTTACTTTGCTTAACCTTGAGACCCCATATCGAAGGTAATTAGATACCTACTGTGATTGAGAAAGAAAAGTATAAAAAGTTGATTATGTACAAAGACATTGACTTTACAAGCAACTTTGTTAATTCGTCCATTAAAATTTTGCACAGCAACAAAATTGAAATTACAGTTTACAGAATGAGTAGAAACAAGCACTAGGAAGATACAGTATCAAGAATTAGAAGAGAAAACTGAGATTTAGGTACACTAGATTGCGAAACGTAATTATTGATTTAGAAAATTTGCGCGTGCATTCGCCGTCGGAGAAGGCAATCGACTGTATGACCGAGCGTTGGCGGTCCCGATCCCGGCGCCGGCGGCGGCGCGGGGTGCGCGGGGCGAAACGGTGCGTACTGGTACTGGCGGCGGTATCGTTTGTCGGCCGGTAACACAGGCAGGCGGCATGTTTGATCTTCTTAGTACTTCTTTAGTAATCTAGACTGTAGGCACAGTATAATACTGTAGGTTAGTTCCTTTCCGACTCGGCTCTTGAGCGAACGTGCGCTACTCGATCCATCGCTATTGAATCGTATTTAATACTGTTTTGTTTTAGTTACGTTTTTAGTGCTGTTTTATTGTTTTTTATTAGTTATTATTTTTGTTACGTTATTAGTGCTGTTTTATTGTTTTTAATTTTATAAATGGACATTTAGAAGATATGCTAGATAATGTATCGCTGGCTGAATTTCGTCGAGCATGGTTCCAGCACGATGGCGCTCCATCGCATGTTACGCGCCCTGTCCGCGAGCGTCTCACTGAGCTTTTTGATAACCGCTGGATCGTAAGGCTGGGGCCGCACGCCTGGCCGGCTCGTTCACCCGACTTAACACCTCTGGACTTCTTTTTGTGGGGGTATGTGAAAGAAAGAGTGTTTGATCGGGAATGTGACAGTGCTGACGAAATGCGGGGCAGAATAGTGAGCGTTTTTAATAAACTACGCGAAGAATGTGTTGAGGACCCTACACTAATGCCTCGTGTTCACCGGTCCACACAGCGACGGGCCCAGCTGTGTATTGAAATGAATGGAGCGCAGTTCGAGCCAAACCTCATAAGGTCGCAAAGGATTTAGACAGGTACGTAAAATGCCTCTGTCAGCTTTAATGTTTAACAGTGGGCTACGAATGCGATTAAAATTCATAATTTTGTGAAGTGTCGTAGGGGTGGGCATTTTGAAAGTGATATTTGTAAATTCCGTATAAATCCCGTGACTCGGCCGTTCGGAGCGCTCGGCGCCCGCGACGTGCGGGCGCTTGGTCACGTGGTGGCGCGTCGTCGCTTTGCGTGTCAGTGACCTCACGTTTTGTACGGTTTCCATTGCGCGTTTACAAAATATGAAGTCTTGAAAATAATCAATTTAAAGCGAAAGGTTATTGGTATTCGTTTGCATATAGGTTGTATATAATGTACGTTCAGGCTTCGGAAGCGTTCTCCTTACACCCTGTATACTAGCTGCCCGTCGCGACTTTGTTCCGTGGTTTTTTTGTAAAAAAACGTGTGGTGTTTTTTTTTAATTTTTTTTTTGTTTATTATCCTATTCTGGACGGAGACACATACAACAAATCAAAAACCATGAAAATTTATTTAATATAGAAGATAATTATAGATAGATTTACAATTATTATCCTAAAATCAAAAGGTTTAGGAGCCCTGATAATGGGGCTATTGCGTTACAAATTGTAACCCGTTGGGGTGATTGCGTCTATTGTAACTTACAATAGACGCAATCACCCCAACGGGACAGACGCAATAGCCTCAAAGCAAAAATATAACCTACAAATTTTAAATTACATATTGTCTGAAAGTCTTTAGCTAATTACGTAAAATAATGAAAACAACATGTTAGCAATAAAACAATAAAAGTACTTACGGTATAAAAACATCGATTCACTCAAAAAGAACTGAGATTACAAAAGATTTAATTCACGTGTTGGCACACAAGAAGAATCGAGACGAAATGACAGATTTAAGATGGCGGATCGATTAAAAAAAAGAGCTCTGTTGCGACATCTATTGATGATTTTTTGTACTTTTAGTGCCAAAGACTAAAAAAAGATGGCGTGAGTAGTTCTAAATTACGCGTTTCGTAAGATAATTGAAATAGATGCTTTAGCCCCGTAGACGACATCACCCCGGTTGACCTTTGTTTGTTTTACTGGATTTCCAAATGTTAATTAATTATGAGAATTATAGTGTGGGCAGTTGTTTTAACCGTATATCTATGCTGCGTGGAGGTTCTCTAATCTTGATAAAAAATTGTTTAAAATCCAAGCAACGAAATGACATAGTGGATTTATCAATGTCACGATCAACAGTATGGTTTTACCAAAGGACGTTGTACGACCGACGCCGGTGTAACCTTATTAAAACACATTTTTAACGCGTGGGAAGAGGCTCAAGACGCCATAGGGATCTTTTGTGACCTCTCCAAGGCATTTGATTGCGTCGATCACGAAACCTTGCTTTTGAAACTTGAGCATTACGGACTTGGAAAACTTGCGCTCAGTTTAGTTAGTTCTTATTTAAATGATAGACAACAGCAAGTTCAAATAAATGGTGTCAATTCACATGGTTTAACAGTAAAAATGGGTGTGCCACAAGGCTCGATTTTGGGTCCTTTCCTCTTTTTAGTGTATATTAATGATCTACTCCATTTATTAAAAAACCAACCACAAATGGTGTTATTTGCTGATGACACTTCTTTAATTTTTAAGGTAAATAGACGTGCTATAAATTTTGACGACGTAAATAACGCCCTACTGCAGGTCCAAAATTGGTTCACTGCTAATAATTTAGTATTAAATGGAAAAAAAAACTAAGTGCATAAGATTTTCTTTACCAAATGTCAAAGGTAGTGATTGCGAGATAATATTGAATCAAGAGAAACTAGAATTCGTCGATACAACTGTTTTCCTAGGGATCACGCTCGACTCAAGGCTACAATGGGGTCCTCATTTAACATCTCTTGCAGGACGGCTAAGTTCAGCTGCTTATGCTGTCAGAAAAATCCGTCAGTTTACTGATGTAGATACCGCGAGACTGGTCTATTTTAGTTACTTTCATAGTATCATGTCTTACGGTATTTTACTTTGGGGACGGGCTGCAGACATCGATTCTATTTTTATTCTGCAGAAAAGAGCCATCAGAGCCATATATAATCTTCGCAGGCGCGATTCTCTAAGGGAACGGTTTAAGGAAATTAACATCATGACGGTACCTTGTCAATATATCTATGAAAACATCATGTATGTAAGGAAAAATTTACATCTTTTTAGTAAAAGAGGTGAGAGACATAATTATAGTACTAGAAATAGGGACCTATTAGTTCAACCAGGTTTCAGACTAGCTAAAGTAGACTCATCTTTTATGGGGTACTGTTTAAAATGTTATAATAAAATACCTCCCCACATTCTTCAACTGAATGAGACAAAATTCAAGTCTTGTATTAAACGCACACTATGCAGGCGGGCATATTATAAGTAAGGGGATTACATCGCGGATAAAAATGCCTGGCTCAATGCTGGTCCTGCTTCACAACTAATTGATTAACACTTGAAAATACTGTTGGAGCTGCTGAAGATTGTAAGTCTATCTTTGCATTGTATAAATTCAATCTCCTAGTATTGTATAATTGCATAACACATGTGTGAGTACTATGTACACACTATAAAGCTACCATTTACTGGGTACGTCTTTCATTGACTTGAATGTGCTCTGGCGGCTGAGAATATGTCATGCTCACTCAAATGTCTCGCTGATGTTGGCGCATGAGTTGGATCATTTAGCTCCCTTCAAAATGGTTGAGCTGAATGGTGCTGATGCATGCGTCATGTTCGTGAACGGGCGCCGTCAGTAGGAACTGGTCATCTCTTTGCTGCCATGGCTTATTTTAATTTATTATTTGAATTGTTGTTTTTTCTCATCTTTTCATTATGGACGCTTTTAACGTTCTGCATCGTTCTCACATGTATAATTTTTAACATGAATGATGTAACCAAGACTTTGTAACCACATTATTTTGATTTAAAAGAGTGTCCATGGAGTTTCTTGCCCGTTCTTCTCCATAGGTACCTACGCTTTGGAATGGGCAACTAGCTTCACTTTTTCTGACTGACTGACTTCCTGACAATTAGTGATGGGTCGTTGAAGGTTTTTCCGTCAACGAAACGTTAACGTTGAATTGCGTTTGTCAACTAGTTGATCAACTAGTTAATTTCGTCAACGAGTTAACGTGTTACGAACGTCAACTTGCATGAACGATAAACGCCTTAACGCTTTTATTAACGTACGCTGTTAATTTACGAACAATTTGAGTCATGACTATCGCGTCGTAGCGGGAGTTTTGTAAATATAAATACAATTTACGTACGTTGAAAATAACAAAACGTTGAGTTCATATTCTCGTTTCGACGAGTTGAATTCATAAACGTCGTTGTCTCGTAACTCGTTGACGAATTCAACGAGTTGATTTGTTTATGGTCAACGTTAATCCCGTTGAAGAGACATCAACGTTGATTCAACTAGTTCGTTGATTCAACGCCTATCACTATTGACAGTTCAAAAGTGCCTGTAAATGGTTTAATTGAAATAAATGCTTTGAGTTTGAGTTTGAGTTTGAAGGGCAATAATTAAAATGTTAAAATAACGTATTTTGAATTTTACCCCAAGTGTATGTATAAGATGATTTTCACAATTTATTCAGTATTGCGAATTTAATTCTTATCACCCGTAATTTTTTCGTGGAAATTCTGAAAACATTCAGTAGGTAAGTATTTATCTATTTGGGATTTATTAATTTATGTAAAACACATTTATATAAAGCAAGTAATTTATTATACCTACATGCATACATACGTACCTAACCTACATACATATAATGTATCACCCAAAACCAATACTATCAGGCACCGCTGCGCTGGTACGATTATGTACCAGCACAAACAAGCTAAAAAATACTCTGTCGTATTAGGAAAAGAGTATTTTTTACTGATACACTAGCTGCGCCCCGCGGTTTTACCCGCATTAGTCTCGATCCCGTGGAAATATCGGGATAAAAAGTACCCTATGTCCTTCTCCTGGACTCAAGCTATCTCTATACCAAATTTCATCAAAATTGGTCCAGCCGTTTGAGCGTGAATAAGTAACAAACATATAAACACACACACACACACACACTCACAAACTTTCGCCTTTATAATATTAGTGTGATATTCATACCAGCAGTGCCTGACGGTTACCGTCTTTGGGTCCGACTATTCAGTGACTGATGTAGTTATATATTTTATTTTTAAATAAAACTACGTCGTTCTTCCTATAGTTTTACTGAACCTCCAACAAGTCTTATTTTTTCGAATTAAACAAGAAATCGGGTATCTAACCATATCGATAATGTAAATCTAAATTTCGCGCTTATGGCTTACGCAATTAAATTTATAATTCAGGGGTGTGAGATCAAAACTAGTTACGTCCATCGAGAGAAATTTTACAGGACGGAAAAAATCTTCTTAATTTTTTTGGGAACAACTGAGCTATAAAGCAACTACTTTACAAATATTAATTATGACGTACTCTATTTAATAATGTTGCATTCAGGAGACCCGTAAAGTAAAAATATACGTTAAATTGAATAAAACTGTTGGACATAACCAGTTTCGATCCCAAGCTATGGACATAGCCATCTTTGATCCCAGCTTTTTGCTCAAGTTTGTTTCTAAACTAATCTCAGGGCTGGATTCAGTAAACTAGGGCCAAAGCATATTTTATTTGTCAAAATCTAATAGAGTTAGTTCCGTATAGAAAAATTATACTATACAGAGATTAAATTAAAAGAAAGTCTTGATCAAAGTATACTTATTTATTATATAGGTAACTAAAGTTGGATTTTTAATTCGAGTCAGTAAAGTGAAGTAACAATAAAAATTAAAAATACAGTGTTTTATCGTTTTTTAAAAAAAAATCTGATTATACTAAGACATAATTCCGCTACTCCTGATTAGGGCATGCAAAACCGGAAAGTCATCAAAACCGGTTTTGAACATCGTTTTTTTGGGACCAAAACCGAAAACCGGAGCTAGCTCCGGTTTTAGCAAAAAAAATCGAATGTAGTATAATTTAAAAAGAAACACCATTTTTTTTAAATACCCACTAAGTCTATAAATAAAACAAATTGTATGATACATTTCTTTTTACCCGACTACGGCAAAGCCAAAGGAGGGTTATGATTTTTAACCGACTTCAAAAAAAGGAGGAGGTTATCAATTCGACTGTATTTTTTTTTTTTTTTTTTTTTTTTTTTTTTTTTTTTTTTTTATGTTTGTTACCTCATAACTTGCGACTGGGTGAACCGATTTTCATGATTCTTTTTTTATTTGAAAGCTGGTGCTTCCAGTGTGGTCCCATTGTCACCATTTCAATATCTGATGATGGGATCTTAGAGAAATCGAGGGCAACCCTCAAATTTTATAGGCTCACTTATTGTTTTTCGCATATTTTATGAAGTATCTTGTGTATTTGCGTATGATTGTTACCATCTCAGGTAGCTGGGCTGATGATGGAAGGTACACCTCCTTAACAGTAAGAAGTTACTCGAACAGGCAAGGGCTGTTTTATAAATTAGTAAATTGTTTTGATGTTTGATAGGGCATTTGTCACATTTGGTCTCATGATCATCAAGTCATGACCTGATGCTGCAGTCAGGATAGTCTGCAGAGTACCTAACTCCTCGACAACTAACAGCAGATATATCGTGTTTAGGCTCATTGAAAAGGGCTCGATGTGTGGATAAACGTACTGTTAATGAGGAACACCGAAGTACATAGAGACCTGATGCTGAAGCCAGGAGCATCAGAAAAAGTACAAACCTTGAAATTACAGCACAGTAGTCGTGTTTGGGCTCATTTTAAACAGGACTAAATTTTAAGTTCAATGCAATGTTGACATAAGCCTGACCTGATGCTGCAGCCAGGATTATCAGCATCTAGTCTAAAAACATCAGGTCAGGATTTGATGATGGGATCCTGGAGAAATCGAAGGAACTTTTCAAATATTATAGGCACACCTATAGCGATTTGGGTATTTTTTATAGTAACTCGTGCACTTGCTCTCGGAAAGCACCATTTGGTGAAGTGGAACTGATAATGAAGACCACAGATGGCCTCCGGAACTACTCAATAATATATAAGTATTTCACGGGTTGCTATTCGATTACTTTAATTTGGTTGCTAAGCAATTTATACTCGTCACAATGTGAATGGTGATATGGAGCTGATGGTGGACCTGGAGAACTCCTCAACAATTAACTTCCCCGCATCGGGAAAAGCAATAATTTGTTTGTAAAAGGCGATGAGCACTAAGCTATTGTAACTTAGATAAATTATAAGCAGACCCACTAAAAAGCGTGAAATAAAAACTTTTAAGAAAAAAAAAAACCGACTTCCAAAAAACACTACAAAGTGAAAAATAACTTTAATTTCGGAAGTCGGTGGCAAAAAACTAAAATACAGATCCAAAGACACCGACTTCCGAAATTAAAGTTATTTTTCACTTTGTAGTGTTTTTTGGAAGTCGGTTTTTTTTTTTCTTAAAAGTTTTAACAGGCTATGTATGTATGTGAGTATGTTCATCTGTTCCCTCATAGCTCCTAATCTACTTATCGGAACTCGAGATATGAGGTATCGTTAGAACCGTCTTAATTGTCCGCTGAACATAGGCTACGTGACGTTGCACAAAACTCGATACGGCGCCCTCTAGTGGACAAAAAGTAATGTGTTAAAAATAAAAATTGAGATAAATACGCCATGTTTGGTATCATTTGAAAGGGCTTCACTTGTACATTTCCAAAATATTGCTCAAATTTAAAGCGACGCCCTCTAGCGGACAAAAGTCATGTGTTAAAATTAACACCAAAATTGTTTAAATAAAAAAAAGTAAAAAAACTAAAACCCGACTACGACAAAAAAAAAACGACGCTGAAAAAGTATGAAACAAGATTTTCATACTTCGAACAGAACAAAAGAAAAACCGTAATCACACGTTATAGGTACTAACCGAAACACTAATAACGTGTGACTACGGTTTTTCTTTTTGTTCTGTTCGAAGTATGAAAATCTTGTTTCATACTTTTTCAGCGTCGTTTTTTTTTTGTCGTAGTCGGGTATTAGTTTTTTTACTTTTTTTTTAAAATCCAAACCATAATAATTGTACAGATAACAATGAACTTATAATAGTACAAAGATTAATTAACTGAGATCAAATCAACAACAAGTAAGTTTTTGGTATCTTTGGTACCTATTACGTCTGCTATCAAAATAATATATTTTAAACATAGAAAACACAATCAGCATCTTCAAATATTAAACACAGTCACCCACAATAACCAAAAAAATCAACATTTTTGTAACTTTGAAGACGAACTACAAAATAACATTACTTCGAAAAAAATGTTGACAAAACCGGAGCTGGCTCCGGTTTTGGCTCTCAAAACCGGTTTTCAAAAATCGTTAAATTTTGGCCGATTTCCGGTTTTGCGCAAAACCGGAAAACCGGTTTTGCATGCCCTACTCCTGATGTTAAGTGAGAGCCGAGACCAAATGAAAAAAAAAAGAAATTATTACCTACTAACTCAAATTAAAAAGCCTACTTTATGTATCATACCGATAATTAACTACACAATCAAAAGCGGTGGTTCTTCTCTTGGCTCACACTAAATCTTCAGTATCATTTTCGTTTTCAGGTAAAACTTCAACAGTGTTTATAACATTTGAATAGAAACTTAACTCTTCCAAGCTTTGCCAGTTTTCTCCAAAATGCTTTGAAAGCAAGGTCAAAGTCAAAGTCAAAGTCAAAGCATTTATTTCAAATAGGCACATAAAAGGCACTTTTGAACGTCAAAAATTATCTTAAAATAGAATTGATTCTAGTCGCCCATTCCAAAAGGTAGTTTTCGTATGGAGAAGAACGGGCAAGAAACTCCACCGTTACTCTTTTAAAATGTTTAGGTACAATATTTTGCATGGGTACATTAATTATATAATAACATGTGAGGACGATGCACCTACAATAAAATTACTATACCACAATAGGTAAAAGAATTAAAAACGAAACCATGACATATAAATTAATTATCTGATAGATACATGGTGCTCACATATTTACAAACATGGTACAAGCAAAACGATTTTAATTATAAAACAAAATACAAGTAATAAGTCAGGGTGTGAGTAATAAATGTAAAAAAAAAGAATAAAAAAATTTACAATTAAATTAGCAACCAGTTTGATTTTGTCTAGACTCTAGATTGTCCTATGGAGCAGGACCAGCATGTTTCCAAGCGTTCTTATCTTGGATATAATCTTCTAATTTATAGTATGCTTGTTTACAAAGTGTACGTTTAATGTGAGTTTTAAATTTTCTTTCATTTAATTCCAATATATCACAAGGTATTTTATTGTAACATTTAACACAGTACCCCATAAAAGATGTATGTACTTTGGCTAATCTGAAAAATGGTTGATGTATTTTATCTTTATTTCTTGTATTAAAGTTATGTCTATCGCTTATTTTATTAAAAAGATGTAGATTTTTTCTTACAAGGTTTTCACGTCCCTCAGTTTTAATGCCTTCACAGGCACATTTGGTCTTATTTCGCTAGGAGCAATCATGCTCAGGGCCTATGTCCAGCAGTGGACGTCTTTCGGCTGAAATGATGATGATGATGAATCATGCTCATAGTTTTGTTTTTTCGGCAAACATTTTCATATGTCCCAGACTGATTTTTATAAAATCTCTCCGACTGGACCAACACATTACCGATCCGCTTCGATCGTTTCAAGTAGAATCTTTTGCATTGGGAAAATTGTACTTTCCACTGTCCCGGAGGTTTCAATACTGTTTCGGCTTCCTTTTTGAAATCGTACACAGTGAAATCTTCACCTACTTTCACAATAGTTGACTGTTTTGAAATTATATCTATATATTGGTTTGGAGTTATTATTGTGTCCATCCTACGAAACACCTGTTCACTATTTCCGAATACTCTATCTGCTGGTAGGTAGGAATGTCCAGTAACTGGAAATACGAGTTCCATTTTTTTGATCATGGGGTGTTCCAACAGCCATTTGCAGCACATTGTGATTATGGTGGAATTTTTATTTTGGCCTCCACAGCCATCGGAGACCAATCTTATGGTAGTTATATTGGTGAGATCAGTTTTGTTCAAATGGTTGTAAACAGCCGATGCAATGGTGTTGGAATTTTTAGAAAAAGTATTTTCTGTCCACACATTTGCGAAAACGTTGTTCTTATTCAGTGGCATCTTAGAAGTTCCTTCAACAAGGGTGAAATTATATAAATACAATTGCCTGCTGTAGTAACATGATTGGTCCGGTACTTTAGGCAGGGCCATGTTTTTTTGGCAATCGTAAGATATTATTTTCACACCTTCTTCTTCAGTCTTCAACAGCATATAGAATGCTTTTGCCCTCAAGCTATGAACTCTCTTTTCAACTCTGTATTCTTCTTTCTTCTTCTCATCTTTTTCTGTTTTTATCTTCTCTAGTAGCTGTAGGCATGTAGAGCACATATCTGTGTAAGGACTGCCAAATCCCAAATTATACTCTGTATTAAAAATGTGCCTAAAGTATGACTCTTTTGCAGGAGCTGGACATTCAGATTTGTATAGTCTGTACAGTTTTCTGATATTCAGATCATTTGGTAAATATTTGCGGACTGATGTTTGGTTTCGGCAGTAGTGTGGTTCCGAACACTTGAGCTTACGAATAAATGCATGTATTGATGACCTTATATCTTTAAACAGATTGGTTTTACGATCACCACCTCTTTTTTCTACTGGAAAATCGCCATTAACAAAAGATTTTTGAACTAAATTTGTTACGCGCCCTTTTTTCAAGCAAAGTGCTGCTAAAAACATCTTTTGGCAAACAGTTATAGATCGCTTATCGACTATTATATGGTATTTTATAGTAAATTGCTTGGTAGATTTAAAAGCTTTCTGAACCCCAGTCACAGGATCGAGTCTCAGTGTCCTAGGCCTTTTTCTGCGAATTGGTATGGCTTGACAGCATTTCAATATGATGGCATCTTGGCTTACTTTCACAGGGTCCTTATAAAAAGCTGTATGGAACTTTCGTAATATCGTGCCTGTCACTTTATTGCACTCAAGAATCTTGCCTTTATGTTCACAATGTGGTATTCTTGGTAAAGTCTTCGTAGAATACCTGAAAAAATAATTTGAATTGATTAAAGGTAAGTAGGTACCTACACTCTTTACCTATGCATTAAATACAAGTTCCTAATATCAGTAACGCATCACTAGCTGCCCGCTACGTAGGTAAATCGGTTCGGTTGTTATGATAGAATCATCATCATCAGCCTTTTAATGTTCCCACGGCTGGGACACAGGCCTCCTCTCTAGGAGAGAGAAGGGAGATGAAATGCTTATACTTTATGGTAAAAATGAAATGATAATTAGCCATGTGACTTGCAAAGGCGAAAATCCTATAAGTATATTAAAACTTTGTTAAACACAAATCACTTTAGCCGACTCACTTTCTTTACCTCACTTTCTTCGCCTTATTCGCCTTCCAATTTTGTGGCTGTGCAGTTCGTTTTCGTGCCTGGTTTTTATTCACAGGCATAGGAAAAACATCCATCTTGCTAAAAACGTTAGAAAACACACGAAAACACAAGGATTTTTATTTAAAATGGCTTAAAACTGAGGGCTTGTGACGACTAAACAACAATGAAATGCAGTAGGCGGCCATGACAGTTTCGATTCGAATGGAGCGCTCCTATTGGCTAGCGTCAGTGTAACCAGCTTTGATTCTAAACTTTTGTGGACGTAACCAGATTTGCTACCAACCTTATTTTTTAAATTAAAATAATTCGGGACAGAGCCAAGTTTGATGCCAAATGTTTTTTTTCTATGAAATGTTATCTCAAAACTAAAATGTTACCATTAAAATATGAATTTTGAAAAATTATGGACGTAGCTAGTTTTGATACTATACCCCTGAATTGCTACCACTGAGAATACCGCCATCTATGGTCGAATAGCGGAATTTACTCGTCAATCGAATCTAGTTTGACTTTAGATTACAAAACGTCGTAAATACTTTCTGCACTAAAGCAAAACAAATCTTATCTACAGAGCTTGAAGGTTTAATTTCAGATGTACAATCTGTAACTTATGCCAGTTTTGACTAAAATTTAAACGACGAATCAAACGATTATTTTTTTTGTAGCGCATTGTATGATTACCGCTTTAATTGTGTGAGTTTGGCGACAACGGTTCCTATAGTAATGTTGTTGCATTGCACTTCCACTGTTTTTTCTGTTCCGTGTTATTTACAATAGAACCAAAGATACTGAGACTGCATATTATCGCATTTTCATCTTTAGCGTAGTCATAGTATAAAGACAAGGGAAGTAGGCTATCTCCGGCCCAATCCGCGATATAATTGCCTACTGTCTTAGGGTTGTCACTTTTAGATAAATTTTAATTCAGTGCCTATAAATTGGCAAGGGTCGGGAAGTTGTATTTTTTACTTGTATTGTCTGTGTACAGAGTTTGTGAGGCCGATTTTACCTAAACGATGAAACCTTTCATGATGAAAGAAACAGCGACGGGCCAGCAGACAGGCGGCGCACAGTGGTACGGATTTTCAAAAAGGTGGACATAGGATCGAAAATGCATATTTAACTTAACAAAAAATTGTTTCGTATAGGAAATTTAACGCTGATTAATACTTATTACCACAACTTTTCAAAAAAACTGCTCCTTCAGGTCAAAAAAAAAAATTGAAAAAAAAAAATGTATGGGAGAAAATCTGTTTTATTTTTTTCTTCCGTTCAGTATCAAAGTATAGCAAGCAAACCTCAAATTCTGGTAAGTACTTATTGTCCATAATACGACGACATATAAATTGCTTGCGTATCCCTGCGGCCTTGGCGCCTACGATGCTTTAAAGTTTAAAATTTTAATGTTGAATTATCTTAATATTATTAACGAGTTTTTCTATTGAAATTAATCCAAACTATCATTTTTAATAAAACAAGCCCCCCGCGCGCCCCCCGTGTATTAGGCTCGCCCCCTATTACTTGGGACTTAAATATAACTGGCGAAATGACAGTGTACTATAGTATAGTATACACCTTTGCCGAACCCTTCGGGGAATATAAAGCGTGATGTTATGATAAAATAAGCATTTTTTCTTATTTTTTTTTAATATAATCTTCTGTTGATTATTCTTTCATCTGTTGATATTTATTTCCTATTGATAAATTATGGTTGATATTGTTGGTTATACTACTAGCGTGACTCATCTTAAAAGAAACAATGAGAAATAGATGTAGCCCTGAAAAGGGCTTTTTCTGTAGTCCTGAAAATGACTATTCTAAGTAGTCCTGAAAAGGACTACAACTTAACTACTACTACTAACAAACTCAATTCTAACAATAACAACAGCACTAAATCTGTCACGTTTACATTAATGGATCATGTTCAGACTGCAACTCCTGTAGATCCATATGTTCGGTTTTTTCTGTTGCTACCTCAGGCAACAACAAAAGTTCTTTAACATCTGGAAAAAAATCGAATTGCTTTGAGTTGCTGTATTTTGGTCGAATATGGGATAAATATGGGTCTGAACTAATTAAAAAATTATGGAGCAAGTCCTCGTAGGTCTTCATCCTGTTAAATTTTTTTGTGTGATATTCACGAAATCTTCGAAATTCTTTATTTCTTGCTTCTCCCGCTTCTTCGGAAAGAATGCCAATTGGTAAGAGGCCAAAGTGATGACAAATGTCTGCAACGTGTATGAGTAGCTTGTGCACACTTGCGGGCATATAAAACCATGGGTATAGATGAACAAAGATCTCAGCTGTTTCTCTGCAATAAGTCCTGAATTTTTCAATATCTATGGCACATCCTGATGAAATCGTTTGAAGAATAACCGCAAAATGCTTCAGTAGGCCTTTGTCAATATTGGTTATTTCGGCAGATTTCTCATAATCTCTAAAAAACCCTTCTGGCTGTGTTTCCGTCGTTTGTGGTTCCAAAGCCTTGCTTCACAAAATCCACAAGTATTCCCATTTGCTGTTTGAATTCTTCTTGTGTCAAATGTTTCTTCGCAGCTTTTAGTTGCTTGTTAGCACCTCGTGCAGTCCACATCTCAAAGTCCATGTTGTAAGATATGTGTAGAATACACTCCATACAACGAATCCACATATGAAGAGTAGAAAGTCCATATTTATAAACATCTTCTCGAACAGGTCTTGAAAGTACTTCTGACAGCTTGTTCATCTCAGTCGGGTTAGCAAGGCAAATATTGCAGGCAGATGCAGACGAAGTATCCGTTATAATAGTGGCCACTTTTCCGTCGATCATTGTCATATGAAGCTTGTGACTAATCTCTAGCCCGGCCCATTTTTTAGAATGGATGTTTTTTATTTCTTCCTTCAATGCAGCTTCTTCTTGCTTGATTTATTCTGCTGTCTCTTTACAAAACTGGAACTTAATGGGCCTGCAATAATGTGTTAAAGAAGGTGTTGGGTTTTCCCATATGGTGCTATTATTAGAAACTAATATAAGAGCGACAAGACTTGACATGAAAACCGATGAATCACTGAAGTCTACATCTTCACTCCTTTGCTTGTAGGTGCTTTGTGAAGAAGCTCCATCGAAACCCCATTTACTAATTAACTTCAATCCTTCAGTTGACGAATCAATCTGGGTACCGGTAATTTAAAGAATCTTCTGGACTGTCAGATCCAATAGGGCTTCACTCTGGCTCCTCTCTCAGTAATTTCTAAATCATGTGGATAGCATCTCTTTTTAGCTTCAAGGAGTTTGTGATACGATGGTAACACTGGAACTTCACAATCTAACAGCGCTTTCCTTAAACACAAGTATTTCCATTTTGACAGGTTCAATGATGTATAAAGACCAAGAGCATGATCTTCTTCAAAAGTTTTTTTCCTATTTTTCTTAAACAATGTGGCTTGAACAATAGCAACACTATCAGGGTTCTTCGTTATATGGTCAATAACACAAGCTAAGTCATTCTTCTTGTCTATCCTAAGTCTTTCGACTAATATAAATAAAAAATAAAAGGTAAGCTTGTGGGCTGACGAAGTACAAGTTTAAGCAAAACATTTTGTAAGCGATAGTGTATCTGTTTCCTTTGTTAGCACATTTTAAGTATGTTTGAGCTTTAACAAGTTCAGCTAAGTCCTTAGATAAAAAACGATTACATAATTTATGAAACATATCTTGTGAAGAATTTGCTGATTCATTTGCTTGTAAACGCTTTTTACATTCTAATAACTCCGATTTTAGTTTCCTCTTGCGTGGAGTACTTGCAGAAAGATCAGCAGTAGTTTGAGTTAGGTTATCCGTGGTGTTACTCGTAATATCCGTTTGGCATGATGAAGTGGCACTAGTTAAATCAATTTCATTTGACCCTGAAGCACTAGTTGTTTCTGTTTGACTTGAATTATTATATGAAGTTATAATTTCCACTTGTGTAGGTTTGTCAATTTTTTTAAGATTTGGCAAGTTTAAACTCGGCAAACAATTTTTTTTTAGTAATTTTCTAACGCTATTTTTCATTATGTCTTCTGGATGGAAATGGGCTTCATAAACAACAAGCTTGGGTTGGGATTTATTTATCAAATCCTCGCGGTCAATTAACCTCTCGTCTGTCGGAACGTAGATCTACGCGAGACACAATGGCTTTTTAATTGTGTCTGAAATTACGACATTCAATGGGTTAAGCGCAGCTACTGAAGGCGTCTGAAATGAAAAGCACATTTAATATACATTCGGTATCTATAATAAAAAAAAATTAATAAAGTGACTAAAATATTATAATTAAAAGAAACACTGTAAAACAACATTGAAAAAAACTAACGACTGTCTCTTAGACTATAATCGAATTTGTTGTTATGATTCGAACTTTGCTTTATATGTATATCTGATTTAAATTAGTCAATTACTTATTTTAAATTACGATTTTATAACTGTAAGTAGGTAGGTACTTAGTTACTATACATACAAATACTGAGAAATCGGCATAACTAAAGCAATAGCGGCAAATCAATTGACAGATCAAAAGTAGGTACCTAATACATTCTAGTAGGAAATTAGGCCTACTTACCTACTTCCTCTGTGTGATAGAAAACTAATACAACAAACAATAAGTAAGTAGGTATCGCATCATCAAGTAAAAATTATATATCTACTAGAATAAGTGACTAGCTTACCTTTCCTGTTCAATAGGTAATCTGAACAGAGACAATTCTGGAATCGATGAATTATTAAGACACCCAAACACACAGCAATACGTTCTCCTGCGATTATCAGACATTTTGGTTTTATTTAGCGGTGCCGAAAAGCCGCGACGCGCGAACCTCGTGCAGTGTTAGCCCCGACTGGCGCACCACAGAGTACATTTTATTATAGGGTATAGAGACGTCACTCGCGTAGTTTTGCGGAATGTATGACGTAAGGCGCCATCTGGTGCTTTGTGTAAGCAACTTTTGCACTTTAGTTTTTGTTTCTACTTTTATTTCAATTTTATGATTTTTAGAAAAAATAGGATTGGAAATTAAATAAAACGAAGTAAGTAGATGATACAAAAATCTGTTTTTATTTTTTTTATCTTTTCGTACAGTATATATGCGCTAATTCTTGAATTTCATCATTTTCCTCATAATCAGTTCTGGACCCTGTTAGTAACTTATTTGTGTTTTTGCACCAGTTATATACGAATAAATTAAGGGAAATTTGCTCAATTTTTAAAATTATCTCTTTTTTGTGTTCATTGCATTTTATAAAACTGTAGTCAATTACTATTGATAATATAGTTTTCATGTAGTGTATTACATTATTTCAATCGGATTTTTTCTTAATATACCCATGACCACATCTTGAATATTTGAAAAACACTTTATCAATGTAAGTGATGGATATGTGAGGCAAGTCTTATTTTTAAAATATTCCCTAACTGTTATTGAAGTTTCACTAATGTCTTTATTATATAAAGAATCTCTACATACTCTGCACTTGATTAGGGTTCCGTAGCCAAATGGCAAAAAATGGAACCCTTATGGATTCGTCATGTCTGTCTGTCTGTCCGTCCGTCCGTATGTCACAGCCACTTTTTTCCGAAACTATAAGAACTATACTGTTGAAACTTGGTAAGTAGATGTATTCTGTGAACCGCAGTAAGATTTTCACACAAAAATAGAAAAAAAACAATAAATTTTGGGTTTCCCCATACTTACAACTGAAACTCCAAAAATTTTTTTTCATCAAACCTGTACGTATGGGGTATCTATGGATAGGTCTTCAAAAATGATATTGAGGTTTCTAATATCATTTTTTTCTGAACTGAATAGTTTGCGCGAGAGACACTTCCAAAGTGGTAAAATGTGTGTGTCCCCCCCCCCTCTAACTTCTAAAATAAGAGAATGATAAAATTAAAAAAATATATATAATGTACATTACCATGTAAACTTCCTCCGAAAATTGGTTTGAACGAGATCTAGTAAGTAGTTTTTTTTTAATACGTCATAAATCGAAAACCGCAATTTACCTTTCACAAAGTTACAACGAACTACAAGAACTTTTATATTATGTTACTTGCTGCTACGGAACCCTTCATGGGCGAGTCGGACTCGCACTTGGCCGGTTTTTTTTTAAGTTGCGCAACATATATCCAGTCATGAAATCTATTTGTGCTCTTATTTTTGGATCACTCCTTTTAATTTCAAAATCTTTAAAGATGTGGTCACTATCAATGTCAACCAAACCAACCAAAACACAACCAACCAAAGCACCTGCCATCTAATCTCTTCACCACCCTTGGTTGACTGGTAGAGAATGCCTAAGGCATTAAGTCCGCCTTTGTACCTTTTTGTGCGAGAAGTTTAAATAAATAAATAATGTCTTCAAAATCAACTTCTGTTGTACAAGCTGACCTCTCACTTGTCTTAAAAAACCGGCCAAAAGCGTGTCGGGCCACGCTCAGTGTAGGCTTCCGTAGTTTCCCGTCCGTCACAATAAGTGTTCCCACGTACAATTCGATAATACCCGACCCAGTGTAATAAGTACCTACAGCGCCATCTCTCGGGGAATTGGGTTACTAATTAATACATAGACGTGCCAGAAGTTTTCGGTGGTAATTTTGGATTGCGAGAACCGATTTGAATAATTCTTTTTTTGTTTGAAAAAAGATACGTTCAGGATAATAAAATATGTAAACGAAGTTAAAAAAAAATGCTTGCATATACGATTATACTACAAACTTAGTCCAGAAATGATTTTGTACAACTTTTTGTCTTTTTTGTACAAAAACTGTTCTTTCTATCAAGTTCAAAATAATTTTCCTAGAAAGTCCTTATAAAGTTCTACTTTTCAGATTTTTTTCATATTTTCTAAACTTATGGTTCAAAAGTTAGAGGGGGGGGGACACATTGTTTTTTACTTTTGGAGCGATTATTTCCGAAATTATTGACATTATCAAAAAATAGTTGTAGTAAACCCCTATTCATTTTTAAATACCTTTCCAACAATATATCACACGTTAGGGTTGAAATTAAAAAAAAAATCACTTCCCACTTTACACATAGGGGGGCTACCCTCATAAAACATTTTTTTCCAATTTTTATTTTACCACTTTGTCGGCGTGATTGATATACATATTGGTACCAAATTTCAGCTTTCTAGTGCTAACGGTCACAGAGATTAAGCGAGGACGGAGAGACGGACGGACGGACAGACAGACATGGCGAAACTATAAGGGTTCCTAGTTGACTACGGAACCCTAAAAACAAGATCTTTTAAGACTTAAACATGCTGCATGAATCCAATTCACAATTGGACCCAGGTGAATGTACACTACTCATATTGTTAATTAGAAGTGAGGCAAAAGCTGCTTCGAAGGAAGCACAAGAAGGAGAATTATATCTGTATCCATGGCTTCTTATGCTTCCGAAAAACTTTTCCAAGGGGTCTTGGTTAAAATGGCGCATCGAAAGAGATGTCAGCTTATACTTTTTTTGTAATACATCTACAAGATATTGTATATTATCAATAGTGTGTAACCAGTTTTTAATTGAGGGTACAGTAACTGATTTTCCATTTTTTTTTTAAACTCATTGAGGACAAAACCTTTTGTTTTGATTTTGGCGATACTGGGCCCAGCAGTAGTTTTCCTTTTTTTATAGTTGTCAAAACTACCGTTCATGGAGTCGAACAATTCATCAAAAAACTTGAGCAATGCAGCTGTTTCCTCATGTATATCAGAACCGCGGGTGTACTTTTCAGATCTGCCTAAATTTATTGCAATTATTTGGTACCTTCTGTGTACTCTCTTGAAATCTGTGTACCTACACCCGTACAATGATATTTAAAAAATTAGGTACACCCGCCATCCTGATGTCAGAACCGCGGGTGTACTGCTAACCCATATATGTAGCTAAGTACTCTCTATAGAAAGAAAATTGTTTTTTTTTTACTTTTCGCAGCAACCTGACAGTTTTGTTTATTTAATACTCGTTTCTGCAGGTACACAAGAGGTACCAAATCTACTTGTAGAGTGTACTTAGTTACATACAGGGTGAAATTGAATAGATACGACAAATTTAAATATAAAATAATACGTGTTGTCAAAAAAATGTAGAACATATCAAATGTAAAATTAAAAAATAATTGATCAGTGTTACGAAAAGCGTTAAAATAATTAAAGTAACAAAGAATTTCGCGTACTACCGTTTTCGTGTAGCACGATTTAGGTACATTATCGCTATGAATGAATCGTGCCGCCCCCGTCCGCCCAGCCGCCCGCGCATCTCTTTCCCCGTCCCGCGCGCACGATTAATAAAAATTTTGTGAAACCAAACTTCCCTTCATACTTTTGTCGGCTTAGGACGATCAAAAATACAATAAAAGTAATAGTAAAAAAATGTTTTAGTATGAGGTATAACCTGAATAATGTTTGTTACAACAACAAATCAAATTATTGTATTTTTGGCGTATTTAAAAAGTTGGAATCACAGTATTTACAATAGCTATTAAGTATTTACAATAAATGAAATCAGTACACTTACTCGTACGTGTATTTTAGTAATTGTTCAAAATGTCCACCTCCGTTTTGTAAACACAATTGAGCAAGGCGCGGGCGCCGCAAATTGTCCTTAAGTTTAATTAATACTAAAGTTTGTGATTTTACAGTTTCGAATGCACTAATGATTTGGTTTTTTAGATAGTCTAAAGTTTCGGATTCGCGTTCGTAAACGAGTCTTTTAATTTCTCCCCACAAATAAAAGTCCAACGGTGTTAAGTTAATCGAAATCTTCGCTGCGTTTCACGTAGATTTCTTACGGTGTTGTACCACACGACAATATCGAGATACTGTACGTTTGTTAACGGTTCATGACTATTTCGTCTCGTCCTAGGCATTGTTATGACACAAACACAAGACAACAATACAAAAAATGATTCGCAATACGTAAAGTAGGATTTGCGGAATGCGCGCGCGACCATGACCTACAAACGTTTTAGGACGACTAATGAACGAAGGAAGGGTGGTGGGCGGCGGGGCGGTCGCCGGGAATTTCCTTAGTCTGAGCCGGGACGGGATGTCAGCGCTGGCGCTCATGCGAGGTTTGGCAACGTCGCACGATACTTACACTAGAAAATAGGCAAAATTAGGTAAGGTCAACCGGGGTAATTGCGTCATATTTCTCCATCACTTCAAGATATCGTCAGCATATGAGCAAATTTTTGAGATTATCCACCTTTTGAAACTCTAGTCCAATATTATGGATATTTTTGTATAAAGTACTAAGGGCGGTTTCTTCGTTGGAGTTTAATAACTTAGTCAAATTGATTGTTTTTTTTAAACTCAATTTTTAGACGAATTTTTTCGTTTGGGGCAAATGCGTCTTTCTAGAATAATTAGTTAATTGGTAAACTTTTCGTGATGAAATCAAAGTAGTTTTATTTTTCAGATAATTTGTTCAATAAAATGACAGTTACACTAGACAAAAAGAAATAATTGACGAATCCATGAACAATTTAAGAAAAATGGGGGAAATGCGCCTAGTTTTGATAGACGCATTAGCCCCATATTAAGATGCAGATGTTGTCAACATTTTACTTGGGTTGCTCGCGCTTACTTACCTATGTCAATGTAAGATACCTACCTATAGATGTAAAAAATGGTGACGTCACTTTCTATAAATACCTATCTAAACGATTTTGCTATGGCAACACGTGACATCTTTCGTATGACGTAATAAAGTGTTACTTTTTTTTTTTTTTTTTCTATGATCGAACGAGCGTGCCCAGAAGATGCCTAAGGCACTGGAACTCCCACGCATCGACGAAACACAGCAGGCTGCTTGACGCCGAACTCCGGTGGGAGGGTGGTCGCAAACCAGGCGGGCGTTAGCCCTACCACCGCAAGGGAAGAATTGGCCAGTCAAATAAGATGTTGGGTGTGACTGCCCAGGATGCGCCGAGCGCTCGGTTCAGTTGAGTAACTGGTGGAACAAACTGCGCTACACGGGCGCTAACGTCGCGTCGTTTATGCCAAACTGTATGTCTGTCCACCTTCCTGTCTGTCCACCTGCCTGTCTGTCTGTTTGTTTGTCCACTGTCCAAGACCATTTGTTTAGAGTGGTGAGATTTGTAAAAACAAAAATAACTGTAATACAATTATATTATTATTATTACTTTATTTAAATTAAATGAGGCTCTAGACAGTCTTCGGTATCAATTAGAAAATTATGAGATCAAATCTAATCAACAAAAACTATTTATCAGTCAAATTATTAAAGTGCTTATATAAAATATGGCATATCCCTACCCACAAATAATAAAATTGTACTTTTTAATGATAAATAATTAAGATTAAGTATTTTAACGAAACACCGGTGTAACAGAAAGGGGGTATCAAACCAAAACCGAAACTCATTTAAATAAAACAAGTTCCGTGATAAAAGTTTTCCGCCCCATACTATTGATTTATTTAAGTTTGATACCTACCTTTTTTGTTTGACTGTGTACATAAATAAAATAGTAAAGTAATAACATAAAAAGAGTAGCACTTAATCGGCTAAAACAAGTTACGAGGTTATCTAATTAACAAAACTATAGTGTGTTGTTATTGTATACACACACAAAGAAAATCTACCTTATAATAAAAATAAATCTTCACAGTTAAACATGACAGTCGCAATTGTTAAAGAAATTATAATTTGTGAAGAATACAAATCTTCATAAGTAATTAAAACTTATTAATCAACAAAACTAATCGATATAAAAGTTTAGAAAAGTAACCTTTAATAAAAAAAATCTTCATTCTTATTCGTTAGCTTAAGCATAATCAACATATAATCAAAATAAAAATGTTGCACCTACTCTACGACTTAATATTTTAACTTTCAGTCAAATCACTTTTGAGGAACAAGAATAGGTTGAGTTTTATTAATGAAAATATTGGATATTATAACCTTCGAAATTTTCTTTGAAAACAACGTGTCCTCTTCGGCTTACTACAGGATTATCAAGAAATTGAACAATGTCAGCTTCATGTCTGAGATCTGCTACATCGTCCACATTCGGGTAGTTAAAAGATACTATTTTACTATTTTTAATTTTTCTCAAATATTTAACCTTTGGAATGTTATTATTTAATGAAATTACATTTCCTATAAAATGCTTTACGGTTGTCTTTGTTGCAAATTTAACAATAATCCAGTCACCAACTTGTGGACGGCTTTGGTCAGAATCTAGTTCGTATTTATGATCAATGGTATGGTCATTCTCTTGTTGAGTACAATTATATTGATTGGGTATTTGTGCTTCTTTAGTAAATGTATCGTCACTGTTACTACTTTCTTCTTCAGCCAACTGAATAATATTTTCACAGTATGTATCCCAGTCTCTGTTTGAGTCGGAATCGCTTAGCATTAATATATTATCACTTTCGCTGCTTTCTTCCGATGATTCTACTTTTTTCTGTACTCTCTTTTGGCGTTTTTTAATATTTGAAGTAACTTTATTTTTTGTATTTACTTTTTTCTTCGCCTCCGATTTATTTTTCCTATCACGCTTTACTTTATCTTTATTTTCTTTTTCTAACTTTGTTTGTCGTAATTGATTCAAAAAATCTTCGTGTGTAATTACTTCACTTCCTTTAACTACTTTTCTCTTTTTTATTTTATGTGTAGGGTCAGCTTTTTTTATTGTGCTAAGTAACAAATTCTCAAACGGTACAATTTCTTCACTGAGAACTTTTTCTTCTTCATTGAGATATCGGTCTTCCAAAATATTTATTTTTGATGTCCCTTGACTTGTACCAGGTAAACGGATCTCATTGGGATGAAAAACTATTCTATTGCATGTTTCGGGTGGTTTTTGTATGGTCTCCGTTGTGTCTATCTTGTCACTTTCATTTGTTAAGGTACATTTCTTATTAATTGTGTTTGTTATATCTCGAAGACATAAGCTCCATAGGGTTGGCACTTGTTTGGTTTTAGCTTCATTAAATCTTCTCAAAGCCTCTGCGTCGTATTTGTCAACGGGTATTACGTTTTTATTAAGGGGAAAGATGCCGCCTTTTTTAAATCCATTTCTTATAATTTTTGGATCTAACTCTTTCCACACTTGTCCAAGAATTTCACTGAAATGGTGTTTTTGCATCTTGGCTCCTACGTTTAAGCGTTGCCATGCCAACACTTTGGCGTCCCATCGATCTTTCATCGATTTGAAAACAGCCAAATCCAGGGGCTGCAGCAAATGGCTGGCATGGGACGGCAGTTTTATAATTTCAACCCCCAACTCCTTTGCTTTTTCCAATACATTCAATTGTATATGAGTTGAATGGCCGTCATAGATAATTAAGCACGGTGACTCTTTACTTACGTGGGGTAAAACGGTCCCCAACATGTATTTCTCAAAAACTTTGGCATCGATCCACCCATTCTTTGTAGCTGCATAGCAGGTACCCTCATAAGCATTTTGATACATCCACTGGTCCCACATATTTTTCCCGCGGTATATTATTAAAGGTGGTAATTTCTCACCTGCTGCGTTTACAGTAAACAACACAGTAACATTGTCTTTTCCTGCAGAAGCTATGGTTCGAGTACTTGCAAAGCCCCTTGCACCTACAATTTTTGTTTTTTCGGGGTCTTTACTAAAACTAGATTCATCTAGTTTCCAGATTCTATCTGGACTATATTGTAGATCCAGTTTATTCAAATACTCTTCGAGAGTGTCAAAATATTGTTTAATTATGAAAGGGTCACATGCTGCTTTTCTGGACATTTCAACTGCTTGTGTATGAAAGCAAAGGTTTGCCGAAGTTCCCGCAATGCAATCATAACCAAAAATCATTCAGATGCGCGAAATTAACTCGCCAGGATATAAGCAGATTTCATAGGAATTTTTATAAATGTACGACTAAAATTTCTCAAGACCATTTCATATTAAAATACTGCAACGTAAAAAAAGCTAATAATAAAAAAGAAAACTCTAAAAGAAACATTGCGATTAAATATCATGTTATTGGAAACCACGGTCAAATGATCCCAGTTTGCCAAAAAACATTTTTGGATGCTCTTCTGGCTAAAAAAGATAGAATTAAGGGTATTATGAGCAGATTTTATAAAAGTGGAGGAAGTCATCCAGTAGAAAAGAGAGGGGGTGATCGAAAATCCCAAAAATACGCGACAAAGAGAGTGTCAGTCGAATGTTTCATTGAAAAACTTAAGTGCCAAGAAAGTCACTATTGTCGCTCAAAAACACAAAGATTATATCTCCCGGCCGAGCTTAATATCCGAAAATTATGGCGGCTCTATAATGCAGAACATCAGAATGATCGTAAGGTTAAGCAATCTTTTTTTCGCAACATATTTAATACATGTTACAACATTGGTTTTGGTTCCCCGAGAACAGACGTCTGCTCCACATGTACTTCACTGCAAGAACAAATAAAAGCTGAAAGTGATACAAGAAAACGACATGAACTTATGACTAATAAAAGAATTCACAGATTAAAGTATAAAGCGTTTTATAAAATACTCCAAGAGGAAGATGATACCGTAAAAACGATTACATTTGACTGTCAGAAAAACCAGCCACTACCAAAGCTTCCAGACCAGTCAGCGTATTTTAGTCGTCAGTTAAATTTTTATCATTTTGCTATTGTAGATGGAAACTCTAAGGCTAAATTAAACAAAGAAAATGTTTATTCATATTATTGGAGTGAAGTAGTCCATAAGAAGGGAGGGAATGAAATTGTAAGTGCAGTATATCATTACTTACAACAAGCAACATTCAACGAGAAAATCAAGATCTTACGTGTGGTATGCGACGGATGTTCCGGACAGAATAAGAATACTGCAATGGTTGTTATGTTGGGTAAATGGCTGTATTGTGAAGCACCTAGACATGTAAAAAAAGTTGAAGTAATATACCCTATAGTCGGACATTCGTTCATACCTCCTGACCGTGTGTTCGCTAAAATCGAAAAAGTATTAAAAACTAAAGAAGTTGTAACTTGTCCAGCAGAATACGTCTCTGTGCTTGAAGAAAATGGAACTGTCACAGACCTTTCAACAATACCAGTTTACGACTGGAAGAAAAGTTATGAAACGATTATCAAACCCACTAGTTCATGGCATTTTCCTTTTATGAAATCTAAGCGCTTTTTCTTAACTAGGTCAAAATTTGAGAATGTATTAGTTCAAGGAGAGATTAATTATAAAAGCGAACTCAATGATAAAAAATAATTACAAAAAAGAATAAAAAAATTACTATGCTTTCTCCAGAGTTAATTTTAGCAAACACAATTTTACCGATGAAAGCAAAGGTCGATGATGTTGCCAAACTTCTCGAAAATCATTTTGGGACAGAGTGGAGAAATTTACCTACTTTAGAGTATTACAAAAAAATTGAAGAAAGAATGCAAAGTGTCGATCCAGTAGTCAGTAGCTTCGATAGTGGAAATGCTATTGAAGAACATTACTGTGGACATGGTTTTGAGGATGTTGAAACACATATTTAATATTCTTCCTGAACTCCTTTCTATCATCTTCCATTCATTATTCTGTATTAGTTTTATTAATAAATATTATTGATACTTTAACCCGTATTATTAATTTTCATGATTCTCCATATCTTATAAAATAATGTAAATTGCTTCATCAACATTTTAGTATTCATGGCTGTTGACTGCTTAAAACCATCCACGTGTACAAATTTGTCAGTTGCAAATCCCGCTAAAACGAACAATGTTTAATTCAAACCCCGCTAAAATTAAATGTATACATCAAAATCCGCTAAAACAAAAATATGAATGGTTATTTTTCCGTTATTTTTAATTATTTCCCAGTAAACAAAGTTCTTAAGTATTGCCAGTCTCAATATAAAGCTGTCACTGTGGTTTTTTAAAGATGTTGTTTAGAATGATGATTTTTGTAAGGTTTTTTTAGTTTTACCGTTACTTAATGAAAAGTTTTTTTGGCGGGTTTTGAAATTGGACTCCTCAACTCTGAACGGAAGCGGGGAGAAAGCGATGAGGAGCGGTGCAGCAGACGCGACGGCGGCACGGCGCGGGCGGTTGCGGGGGCCGCGCGTGGACGAATGACACGAGCGTTGAGCGTCCAGGCGCGCGTGCTGCCGATAATTACCGAATCCCTTCCGCGTATTTTGAGAGGGAGGGGCGCGCGGTAAACAAACGACAAACGTGTCACAACGAGTTCGTTCGTTTATTTAATTATTGTTTTTAGTTCACTATGCGCATCTCCGCGCCCCGTGACTTTGAGTAGTGACATTTTCAGTTGTTTTTTCTTCTGTTATTGTTTGCTTGATACCTAGTTGTATTTAGTGCAATAAGAGTGCAATTATGAAACCAAAAACAAGTCCCATTTGGAACTATTTTGATGAAATCGGCGACTCGAGTGCCAAATGCAAACTTTGTGAAAAAGTGTATTCGCGAAAAGGCCGCACAACTACAGCTTTAAAGAGTCACCTAAAATCAATTCATGCCGAACGGTTTGCAGAGTTTGAGAAGTTAAATGATGCTGTCAAACTTTCATCGGAAACGAAAAAACAAATGGTCAGTTAATATTTATTTATTACTTACTTTACCAACTTTGAGTAAGTGAGGTCGTGCGTGGCCTAGTGGTCGAATATTAGTATGGATACGTGTTTTATTTTGTGAAGTAATCGTAACCAATTTATGTTGTTGTAATTGTAGGTTACGTTAACTCCAGCCGAAAACGCTAAAAGACAATTAACATTACAACAAAGTCTACAAGTAAAGGATTATTGGGATTCATCGCATCACAAATCTCAAGAAATGGATCGTACGATTGCTGAAATGATTGCCCTCCAAAACTTACCCTTTCATTTTGTCGAAGGTACAGGATTTCGTAGAGTAATGCAAGCTGCTCTTCCAAAGTACAAGATAAGAGGCCGTGATTTTTTTTCTTCCTATGTGTGCGACAATTTGTACAATAAGTTAGCAAAGAAAACCAAAGATTTACTTGAAGAATTTGACAAATTATCTTTTACAAGCGACATATGCTCGGAACTTCATTCTGCTGTTTCATTGCTCAGTTTAACTGCTCATGGGATCTCAAAAGATTTTCGCAAAAAGACTATAATTTTGAAATGTGAAGTCATGGATGAACGTCATACGGGCACCATAATATCAACAAAGTTTCAAACGATTCTTGAAGAATGGGGCATTGATCGCCAAAAAGTTCACTGCATGGTTCGTGATCGTGGATTCAACATGGTTAGAGCAATGCAGTTGTCAGGCTTTGAGGATATCAGTTGCGCAATACACCAAATTCAGCTGTGCATACGAGCAGGTGTTGAATCTCAAGAGTGGCTCCTACAACTTATTGCTAAATTGAAAAAAATTGCCACCCATTTCAATCATTTTTTGGTCGCACAGGCAGAGCTTACAAAAATTCAAAAGGAACGCCTTAATCAGTCTCCTCTTTCTGTCATTCAGGATTGTCCTACAAGGTAAATATAAATACCTATTAAATTACTAATAAGCAAATGTTTTTATGAGTTAGTTATAGGAGTTTTTTGATTGTACTTATAAATAAATATATTTTTAAGATTAGGTAATTGAATTTGGATTTATATTTTGAAAAGAACATTATTTTGACATTTAATTTTGTATAAATTTTTGCAAGCCATCATTGGGTGAAATATGTAACATTTTATTTTCTGTGACCATCTATTTATTGATCATATTTCTAGCAAGTAAAATTGAATTGATTTGATTTAATTTCAGATGGAACAGCACATTCTACATGATGGAAAGGTTTTCAAAACTCAAAGATTCGCTTGTCTTGTACCTAAGCGCAAATCCAATCGCGATGATATCCCCCGAAGACTGGATGAATATTCAAAAATTTGTGCAATTGATGCAGCCATTTGAAGAAATAACAAGAAATCTAAGTAGTTCTCAAATCAGTATTTCATCAGTCATACCATTAATTCAAGTTCTTAAGACCACATTACAACAAGAAGAGACGAAACCTAATACTTCAGAACAATTCATAAATTTTATAACAAAATTACGCGATGAATTGAATTCAAGTGTAAGATTTGGAAACCTGGTCGAAGACGACAAATACACTATTGCGACGTATTTGGATCCGCGATACAAATCGCATTTTTTCACCAGCGTCATTGCAGAGCAGGTTGAATCTAAATTACTTAATATGACGATTAACACTATTAGAACCAGACAATCCAATTCCATCCAAGATGATGACTGCGAACCTTCCCCCAAAAGAAGCCGAACTCAAATTGCAATTGAAGACATTGAAGTGCAGCCTTCTACTTCCAAATCATCAGCATCATTGCAAATATTGGAATCGATGTTAAGTGTAAATGAAGACCAGGAGGAGGACTCTTCTACAGCTGACGATGGTAACAATTTACTTTTAAAGATACAGTCACACCTTCGGGAGTACAAGAAAGAAAAAAGACTACCTCTTCATGAGGATCCCCTTATGTGGTGGAATGGAAATGCGCACAAATACCCCCATATTTTGCCAATAGTTCGCCAATACTTATCAGCTCCCCCCAGCAGTGTAGCCAGCGAGCAATTATTTAGCGGAGCTGGTTTAATATATGAAGAACATCGAAATAGGCTGAAAGGTGAAAAAGCGGCCAAGTTACTCTTTATTAAATATAACTTGCCGCTGTTTAATTTTGACTACTAAAATAGAAATTTAATAAAAAAAAGTTTTAAATGTACAATTGTGCTTTTTTTTCATAGTGTTAACGCTTCCGTTTCCGCTTCCGTTTCCGTTTTCGCTTCCGTTAAGATTTACTTTTGACATCTGTTTCCGTTTCTGCTTCCGTTATGCCAGTTCCGTTGCATCACTAGCAGTGACAACTCGTCCAAACACGTGCAAAACACAAAATGGCGAAAAAAGTTAATAATTTTATTACAACGCCATCTGTACTAACCACGTGTAAAATATTTTGTTTAAATAAATGCAACTAGATGGCAGAAGTTAAACTATATTGAACAGTTTTCGAATAATTTAGAAAATACGCATTAGCCCCGTAGACGCAATTAGACTGGTTGAAATGACCGCTATGAACGGCAACGTTTAATGACATGAGTACTCCACGACGATTATTGAGCACTGCGATGAGTCGGTCGAGATTTTTTGATACTTTAATTTTTCTTATTTATTTTGCATTTTAATTATTTTGCTGGAATACCGATAATTCATACTTAAATAAAGATAATAACATCAATGGACCTTTTGAAAACGATAATCACGTAATTTTTTTTAACGATTTAGATTGTAGAAAAAACAGTTTATAATTACTATGTTACTGTAACTGAAGCTCCCATTTCTTTTTGTCGCATTAATTCAAATTCATTCTGTATATGGGTTAGCAGTACACCCGCGGTTCTGACATCAGGATGGCGGGTGTACCTAATTTTTTAAATATCACTGTACGGGTGTAGGTAAACAGATTTTCAAGAGAGGTACGGTAACGGTCAGTACTGCATTAGCACCGTAAGGATTGTTTTGCTGTGAACACGCGCGGTACAGGCCGTATATACGTATGTGTGTATAAGTGATGTATTAACACAGAACGCACACCTCAGAATTTATACACTGGTGTCGAGCGAAGTCAGCGAAACAAAAACATATCGCTTTTTCACACACGCAGCGTACGTAATTAAGTATGACCTTGGTCGGCTCAAACCATTGCTAAAATTGACAAAATTGTTATAAGGCCCGATAGCTGATAGTGTAACGCATCGGATTAGCAAACATATAGGCCCAAGTTCCAATCTCGAAATGAGATTTTCTTTCTTTTCATCAATTATCTTCATCTGTTCTTTTATTATTCGATAAATTAATAAACGAGAATAATAATGTAATAATTGTTTTTATTATTATATAGTTAGTGAAATATGGGGTAAAGAATAAAAATGTTTTATAAGTGATTACAAAATGTTTATTCGTTATAATTTGATAAAGAATAAATAAACTTCTAGTTTAGGACTTATTGTGGTTATAGCTTAAGTATTCATTTTCATTACGAAAAGAAGATTGAAACTAAACCTCAAAATAATCCTTATTACGAATATGCTACAGTATAATTTTATTATTACTAGGTATAATCTATTTATAATTTAATCCTTAGTATAATACCCATTATTATCAATGCAATCTTGTAAACGCTGGCGCATGGGCCCTACAATATTGCATAGGTTTTTGAGCTGGTTTTCGTTTGCACGGCGAACGGTTCGTAAAGACGTGTTGAATAATTCGGCAAAATATCTTGTTGGTATATAACCAATTGTTTCATATTCACTGACCAGCTGGGGCATTCCACGCAGCAAGGCTACCCTCTTCCTTATTTAGTGACCCTCCGAGTCACAGTAGGTAATTTCTCTAAAACAAAAAAAGAGTACTGTTAGTCTACTAGCAAAATACGAATACTATTAAGAAACAAAATTATAATGAAAATAGAAATGTTACATACGAAGGTGAATCAAAAAGTTCTTAGAAATGCTATATAAAACCTTTTTGGGAGAAGTTCGATATTCAAAATTAAGAGTGTCTACTACACAATATTTATGCAAACTGTCACTTGTTTTTGTCAGTTCGTTCGCATGTAATAAATTGTTTTGTGCAACCAGTTGCTAAAAACCCGAAATTATGGATAAAAGTGAGTTACGTGCGGTGATAAAATAACTCAGTTTGAAAAAAATGTCTACGAAGGAATTTTTTTCGGACATTCAGCAGACATTAGGGGATGATGCTGTACCCTATTCTACGGTTGCGTACTGGGTGGCTGAATTTAAAAGTGGTAGATCAAGCTGTAAAGATGACCCGCGTTCTGGACGGCCTTCAACCTCCGTTACGGAAGAAAATGTCAAAAAGGCTGAGAGTCTGGTTTTGGAAGACAGAAGAATAACTATAAAACATATAGCTGAGATCCTAAAGATATCATTTGCTAGCGTTCAATCCATTTTAATTGATTCACTGGGGTTCAAAAATGTGTCGGCAAGATGGGTGCCACGAATGTTAACCGACGAAAACAAAAAGCGACGTTTGGAAATTTGTAAGCGTAATCTTGAAATGTTCCAGCGTGATTCGGATAATTTTTGCCATCGCCTTGTTACCATGGATGAAACGTGGGTCCACCATTTCGATCCTGAAACAAAGAGACAAAGCATGTCTTGGAAACGACCATCCTCTCCATCCATTAAGAAATTTCGAGTTAATCCTACTGCTGGCAAAGTTATGGCCTCAGTGTTCTGGGATAGTGAAGGAATCCTTTTTATTGATTACATGCTAAAAAGCCAGACGATTACTGGACCCTATTATGCAAATTAAATCCCGAAAGTGCGTGAAGCGATTAAAGAAAAACGTCGTGGAAAACTGTCATTGGGCGTGTTGTTTCTTCAAGATAACGCTCCTGCTAGTAGGGTAATATTGGGCATTCTATGCCACTGTCGGCAAGTAGCTCGGCTAGTGCGCCTCGCTACGCGCCAGTGGCATAGAATGCCCAATATTGAACGATCGACTCGACTGCAGAGTAAATTACTGTACTCACCTAGAGATCATGCAAGTTATACCACTGGCCGCCAGTAGCTGGGCGAGTTCGCCTTGCTACATGACTGTAGCGTAGAAAACCGAATAATGAACGATCGCCTCCATACCTATTCCTACACTCAACCAATGATCATGCGAGTCTGTAATCGCTCTAACGATCGCTCTATCGCGAAAAAGATTGCGGTACTGTTTCTGTTTATAAATATTAATGTAACAAATACATTTACTCATTGCCAATAAGTTTGTTACCAAGTGTGATCATGAAGTTTGTAAAGCAACCACAATCGCTGCATGTTAAAACAATCTGCGAGGATGTTTGCAAGACTAGTTTTCGTCATGGAGAATTGTTACCTAACTCAGTTCGATGTATCATTTGCGGACCATCCAATTGTGGAAAAACCAATTTATTGATTGGTCTTCTCATACACGAAAATGGATTAAGATTTGAAAATGTTTATGTTTATTCGAAAACTCTTTACCAACCCAAATACATTTTTTTAGAAAAAGTGTTACAGCGAGTGCCAGGTATTTCACTCCAGAAATATCATGGAAATGAGGAAGTGCTAAGAGTTCAAGACGCTAAACCTAACTCTGTGATAATATTTGATGATGTTGCTTGCGAAAATCAAGATAGCATGCGTGATTATTTCGCAATGGGAAGACACAAGTTCATCGATTGTTTTTATCTAAATCAAATTTATAGTAAAATCCCTAAGCAGTTAGTAAGAGACAACGCGAATTTAATCATACTTTTTAAGCAAGATGACATTAATTTGCGTCATATTTATGAAGAACATGTCAACACTGATATGACATGGACTGAATTTCGTGAAATGTGTTCCAAAATATGGAATGAGCCCTTCAATTATGTAGTAATTAATAAAGATTGTTTAAAAAATAAAGGATGTTATAGAAACAAATTTGACACCTTTGTAGTCTTTGATTAAGAATATGGTTATTTAAGTCCGTTACCTTCGTGATATTATTATTCTTCAGACATCGCTTAATCAATCACTATCGGTTCGTTTTTCTGCAATGGAAAAATCGCTAAAAAGACAAATAGTAGTTGCTGTCGACGCTGTTAAGAAAAAAGTACGAAAAATGAGAGATGTTGAGATTAACAATCAGCAAACACTGGAATCAGTTTTCAAGCCTGTAACAGAACCACTCAACCAGATTGCTAATGCCAGTAAACAGACGTCTTTCCCGAGTCCTACAAAAAATGAAGAACTTCCGTTTATTGATAAAACTTTGCAGAATGAAGAAGCCAATAATAACAAAGACAATACAAACGAATATGAATCTGATATCGAAAGTGACTCTTCGTATAAATCATTAGTTGAAAACAACCCAGGTCGTGACACGTCATCCTGGTCAGTATCCTCAGAAGCACTGTCAGATATTCCATTCGGTGTCAGAGTAGAGAACGGGAAATTGATGTTAGGTTCTGCTCGTATAACGATCAGCGATGAGTTTATCACTGTAGCTGGACGCAAATACCGAAATACGTCTGGTTTGAAACAGTTGTTCCTGAAGAAGAACGTAGATTTAAGCATGGTTACAGAGAGTGACATGCAGCATTATAAGTCAATGCTACTCGATACAAACGCACATCGACGAGACTATGAACCGGATAAACCAATAAAAAGTAATAAAGGTCAAAAGTATATGCAAGTTATTAAGCCTCTTTTCAAACTACAAAGTACAATTCAGACCCCTCAATCGAAGGGAAAAGGTCTACCCTTGACAAAAATGTGGAAGAAAAAGGTCGATTTTGTATATTGGGACGATCCAAATGAACTGGTGGATAGGTTAAAATTATTAATTGCATCTCGAGATGCTGGTAACACAGGATTAGATAATGAAATTATATCTATCATTGAAGAATTACGTGAAAGTAAAATTATTAATAAATAAAACACCTATGTATTTAAAAATGTGTGTTCATTTTATTATAAACCTCACAACACAATACACCTTAAACATGAACGTAGATAAATTCGGACATTATATTCATAAAAGAATGCGATTATCAGAGTTATTTGAGATCAATGAAAATACATTATTAAAATCAGAAAACGGAGATTTTGATTTAAAAACATCAAGACTGAGAGGAATTAAAAATCCAGTAGAAGCTGCCGATTCAGTGAACAAGGATTATGTAGATCGATTGAGTGCCAATATGATAAAAGAATTTAATACACTTATTGGTACATTGCGTTCACAATGTATTAAAGACGCACGGGAAACAGTTCAGGGGGCCGATTCTACTAAACACTTTCTGTGACAATCGCAGCGAAACCGCAGCTGAAAGACGACTTTTGAACGTTTTCTCATTCTACTAATGAATAACGATCCTAAATAGGTTACGGTTCAGTCGAACGCAACGATCGATCGAGAAAACCGCAAGATCGTATTCTGCTAGCACAGTCGAATGCGAGCGTGACATCACCTCGCATTCTACTAATATTTTGACACCTGTTACGATCGCACCGGAACTGAAACGGGACAGCTCATCTGTCAAAATTCGCGGTTGATTATAAGTTGGTAAAGTGTAACTTTTGTTGTGTCGGTCTAGGACTTTTTGCCATTTTTTATCTTAAATAATGATGTTCTATATGAATTTCGTTGAACTTGCCCATGAGGTTGATACTGGAAGGGTAAGAAGAAGAAATTTATCGTCAAGAATCTACAATGATGCTTTTGACTTGACGGATCGGCAGTTCATTAAGACGTACCGACTCTCCAAAGACCTCGCAAGAGCTTTAATTGAGGAAATCAGTCCTCATATGCCCATTAATCTTCGTTCTGACGGGATTGATACGAAAACAAAGGTAAGTATTGTTCAATCATGCGCTAGTATGTGTTTCACGACTTGATAAAATATTCTCAATTTTTCGTTTTAGATCTTGGTTGCACTGGCTTTTTATGCAACTGGTTCGTACCAAACACTGGTAGGACAGTCTCAATGTCATGCAGTGTCACAACCCTCAGTTTCCCGAGCATTAAAACAAGTGACTGAGGTCCTAAACATGCCACATATTTTTAAAAAATATGTCAGGTTTCCAAGCTCCAGAGAAGATCGTGATGACATCAAAAGAGGGCAAGTATTGCATTATATCCATATAAGTCTGTGTATGAAGAGTTATTTTTGAAGTGAAAACTTCTTTAGCGGCGTTGCACACTTTTTGTATGGGGAAAAAATGTTAAACTCGCGTCAGGACACGTGACCGTCAGGAGAGATTTCGGTGTATTCCCGTTCGTCCCACCGACTTCGTCCCCGTCGTGCGACGAACGGGATTAAGCATTTAAAATGATAACATACCATTACCAATTAAGCTACAAGACATATACAGTGTGAGTCTTTATAATGTGCACATACTGAATCGAGGGAATCTTTGCTTAATTTTATCGACGGAAAAAATGATAAAAAAATTCTAAATATTTTATTAAATTTTTAATGGATTTTTTATTTATTTTTTCGCTTCTGTGACTCCAGTGTATACAAAACGGTGTAACTTTTTAACTCGATGTTTTATCACGATGAAACAAACTCCATAATGATTGGAAGTAATTAGGAGTCCGCATTAAATGAAAATTGTGTAAAAAAACTGCCACCAATTAAAAATTAACACGTTTTTCCCGCAAAAATCTGATTTTTTTTCATCAATTTTTGCAATAATCGTAAAATTTCTCAATAAGATGCCCCGATTACCTTCATTTTTTATTACTTTAAATTATTCTTCATCGTATTAGCTATCCAATAGTAAAAATTGCAAGGGTTTAACTCAATCCCATCATTTCTTATCAACAGCCAAAGAAAGGCCTAGAGCACGGCTACGTACTAATTGTTTAGCAGGTAGACGTCCTTTCTTGTTGAGAATGTGCGCGGGTCGGGGTGCGGGGAGGTAGGGCCAGCTGAAGGGACCAGAAAGGATGACAGACAGGCAGTCGCTCCGAATTATTCGCCGCTGCTACATGTGTTTCGATACTTTCATTCGCTGCTACCTGAGTTTCGTGACTTTCGTTCGCTGCTACGTGATGCCGCGCTTAAGTGAATTCTCCCCGGCACACATTGCCGACATTCATTTTTACTATGGGATGGGACGAGGAAGTGCCAGAGCTGCGCGCGCAGCTTACATAGCTGCGTTTCCTAACAGGCAACCAGTGCCATCTGCCCGCAACTTCCAGGAAGTTCACAGAAGATTGTCGATCACTGGACTTGAATCAAGTAGAGATCGTCGCGAGCCGCCTCAAATAATTATTGATGTGGTTCTGGAACAAGCAGTACTGAGCGATTTGTTTGCTGATCCATCCATAAGTACTAGACGACTGGCTCTTCGTCACGGAATATCACAAAAATCAGCGTGGCGTATTTTAAAGAAAGAAGGATTGCACCCTTACCACTACCAAAGAGTGCAACATCTACATGAAGACGTAGATTGGCGTCCAAGGTGTGTGATGTCCACCTGGATTCAAAGAAATACCAGAGCAAACCCAAACTTTCCGAAAACCATACTATGGATGGACGAATCAACATTTACCAGAGATGGTATTACTAACTGTCGAAATTTACACAGATGGTGCCCTGGAGGTCAAAACCCGAAATTGAAACGTTCATCGACTTTTCAAGTAAGATTTTCAATAAATGTTTGGGCTGGTCTTATCGATAACATGTTGATTGGACCAGTCATACTGCCGAGAACTTTGAACAGTGAAAGATTTTTAAGTTTGTTGACTGACGACCTACCTGAGTTATTGGAAGATGTACCACTGTCTTTGCGTCGAAGGATGTTTCTGCAGCTGGACGGATGCCCTGCCCATTATGCCACAAATGTGAGATCATTTTTAAACGAAAATTATCGTGATAAATGGATTGGACGACTAGGACCTGTAGGGTGGCCTGCGCGTTCACCCGATTTAACGCCCCTTGATTACTTCCTGTGGGGGACCATGAAGCAACGCGTCTACAGTACTCCCATCAACAGTGAGGTCGATTTGCGTGATCGCATAATTAACTGTGCGAATGATATTCGCAATGATCCCGAAATGATAAGGAGAGCGACACAACAAATTTTAGTTCGCGCGGCTTTGTGCCTACAACAACGAGGTGGACATTTTGAGAACCTAATGCATTAAATTTTGTTTAAAATAATAAATGTTTTAATTGAACTCTTTTCCATTCATTGAACCCAAATAAATCATCCTTAAGAGAACAAAAATAGCGCGTTCGATGTGCCATCTTTAACACTTGATAGAAAGTGTTTTGTCTGAGCTAAAAGCATACAATTTTAATTATTAGGTAGCTAATACGATGAGGAATAATTTAAAGTAATAAAAAATGAAGGTAATCAGGGCATCTTATTGAGAAATTTTACGATTATTGCAAAAATTGATGAAAAAAAATCAGATTTTTGCGGGAAAAACGTGTTAATTTTTAATTGGTGCCAGTTTTTTTACACAATTTTCATTTAATGCGGACTCCTAATTACTTCCAATAATTATGGAGTTTGTTTCATCGTGATAAAACATCGAGTTAAAAAGTTACACCGTTTTGTATACACTGGAGTCACAGAAGCGAAAAAATAAATAAAAAATCCATTAAAAATTTAATAAAATATTTAGAATTTTTTTATCATTTTTTCCGTCGATAAAATTAAGCAAAGATTCCCTCGATTCAGTATGTGCACATTATAAAGACTCACACTGTATAATAATATCTCTGTGTGTAGAAATGTTGTATTGTTTTAAATACAATAAATGCTTTCCGAATTTCGTGTTTGTTTTCTAAGGGCTCCTTAAGGGGACGAAGTCGATGGGACGATCGGGAATACACCGAGATTCCCCCCCCCCCCCTCTTTCTACGGCGGCGGCGCCAACCGAAGTGTACCAAGTGAGACACGATAATGGATGGATGGATGGATGGATGGATGGATGGACGGACGGACGGACGGACGGACGGACGGACGGACGGACGGACGGACGGACGGACGGACGGACGGACGGACGGACGGACGGACGGACGGACGGACGGACGGACGAACGGAGGGACGGACGGACGGTGACGGTGACGGTGTCGGTGACGGTGACGGTGACGGTGACGGTGACGGTGACGGTGACGGTGTCGGTGACGGTGACGGTGTCGGTGACGGTGACGGTGTCGGTGACGGTGACAGTGACGTTGACGGTGACGGTGACGGTGTCGGTGACGGTGACGGTGACGGTGACGGTGACGATGTCGGTGACGGTGACGGTGATGGGGACGGTGACGGGGACGGTGACGGTGACAGTGACGGTGATGGTGGACGTGGATGTGGATGGATGGATGGACAGCTGATGGCTCGACCGTCTGTGTAGTAGCCACACTGCTGTGTATTCGTAAAATTCGTGTATATAAAGTGTTTAAAATATGGAAATTGAACAAAGTGCATCGATTAATGAAAAAGTGACGCAGAAATAGTGAAAAAAAATTAGTTATATTAATTCAATTCATAATTGATTTATTTCAACGTTAATATTCAAGTTTTCACTTCTGCCGGCACTCCCGGAGTGCAACCCGTCTTTTTTTTTTAATATACTTATTAATATAAATAATGTGTTTTTTACAGATTCTATAGAAAGTTTGGCATTTCTGGAGTTTTGGGGTGCATTGATGGTACACATGTTGCTATAGTTCCGCCAACCATTCACGAAGAGCGCTATTTCAACAAAAAGGGATATCATTCCTTAAATACTTTAATTGTGAGTTATCTTCATTATAACTTTTACAGAGATAGCAGTCTAAAATAATAAATATTAATCTTAAATAATAAATAATATATCTTGTATTTATTTCAGATTTGTGATTCAGATGCCCGAATATTGTGTGTTGATCCAAGTAACCCGGGATCAACACATGATAGTGCTGCATGGACTAATAATCCCCTAAAATCAATTTTAGATGAGTTGATTAACACGACTGGTGAAGATTTTTATTTATTAGGTATTTATTTCATCACAGTTTTTTAAATAATGAGGATATAAACTATTTAAATCTATAGTCATATTTTGAGTAGTTTATTTATTAGACATAAGTTTTACATAATTTGATTATAATTTTAATTTCAAACACAGATTAGGATAAAATATGAGACGTATATCTACAGTAAATACGTTAATAAACACTGTATAAAAGAATACTGTTTTGTCTGACACGCTGTCTGTAGATATAAACCGACCTTTAATCCTAGATTTATAATAGTGCAGCATCACTCTTCAAATGCATGCTTCTAAATAATATATAATTTTTTCAGGCGATTCAGGATTTCCTTTAAGGAGAACAATGATGACTCCCATTCTCAACGCTACTCCAAACAGTCCTGAAGCCTTCTACACAGAAAAGCACATGAGCACAAGAAATGTTGTGGAAAGATGCATAGGAATTTTAAAAGCACGATTTAGGTATATACTAAAACATGTTATTGTACTAGACAGACTCAAGTTTATAATAAAATTATAATGTTGCAATAATTACAAATTACATTAATATTCCAGATGTTTACTGGTAGACAGAAAGCTGCATTACAAGCCAGAAATTGCAGCCAAAATTATCAATGCTTGTTGTGTACTGCACAACATTTCACTAATGTCAGGCCTTGAATTAGACGATGAGGACATAGAAGATATGGGACAGCAACATGAACATATAAATGATGCTGCTTCTGAAAGGCATGGATCTCGGCGGCGCTCGAACTACCTTTTAGAGCAAGGGCGGAATTACCAAGCGGCTTTGGTGCGACGCCTGTGGTCTTCAAGGCAATAAATCAAATATTGTTTTTTTTTTTGTTTTCGTCTGACTTCAGGCTTATAACTTGTAACTTTGCATTGTATAGAGTCAATCTTTTTAGCATTATATAGCAGCATAGCCAGCATTTTGTGAGTTCCATGTACTTCATTGACTAGATGCCTACGTCTTTTATTGACTTGAATGACCCTGGCGGTTGAGAATATGTCATGCTCACTCAAATGTCTCGCTGATGGTGTCGCATGTGTCGGATCATTTAGTTCCCTTCAAAATGGTTGAGCTGAATGGTGCTGATACATGTGTCATGTTCGTGAACGGGCGCTGTCAGTTGGGACTGGTCATCTCTTAGCTGCCACGGTTTATTTTATTTTAATTATTGATAGTTTTATTGAATTGTCTTTTTTATATTTACTATGGACACTTAACTTGCTACATCGTTCTCACATAATGTACCATCTCATGATGAAGTATGTAACAAAGGTTCTGTAATAATTTTGTTGATTGAAAAAGAGTGTCCATGGAGTTTCTTGCCCATTCTTCTCCATAGAGATCTACGCTTTGGAATGCCTACGGTACTTTCACAGTTATTATGTCTTGCGACTGGGACTGTAGCACCATAACTATGTTTATACTATTTTACTTTTTTGTTTTTGACAATTCAAAAGTGCCTGTAAGTGGCCTAATTGGAATAAATGATTTGATTCTTGATTCTATAGTATTTAAATTAATGATCAAAAAATACAATCACACTAATCACACTAATATTATAAAGGCGAAAGTTTGTGAGTGTGTGTGTTTATATGTTTGTTACCTCTTCACGCCTAAACCACTGAACCGATTTAGATGAAATTTGGTATAGAGATAGTTAGAGTCCCGGGAAAGGACATAGGATACTTTTTATCCCGATATTCCCACTGGATCGACATTTATGCGGGTGAAACCGCGGGGCGCAGCTAGTAATGATATAAAATAAAACTTTATTGGACTTATAATTAATTTATTTTTATTCAATCTCTCTACTTACTAATAAAGGACATAGTAAATTGTTATTATTAATTTTATCCTATTATATAAACATGTTATTAGGTCCTTACATATGAAATTGGCGTTTTGTATGGAAGGAACAAAAAGTCGAATATTTTTTAATATAATATATTTAATTAATCAAAGTATGAACCATTGTTTTCAATGCACTTTTGCCATCTTATAGGTAGTTCATTGATCCCTTTACTAAAAAAACCAGTCGGACGGGAATCAATAAAATCTTTGAAGGCGATTTGGACTGCCCCATCGGAGTTGAATTTTTTCCCTTGCAAAAAGTTATCCAAATTGCGAAAAAAATGGTAATCTGTTGGAGCAAGGTCCGGGGAGTACGGAGGATGTCTCAGACATTCCAATTCAAGTAATGTAACGCAGCAGTCGACGCGCGTTTGCCGGTTTGCTTCAGTCAATTCGTGAGGTACCCACCTTTCAAGCTTTTTAATCTTCCCAATTTGCTTCAAGTGAATTAAAACAGTTTTATCACTAACATCGAAGCCTGCAGCTAACTCGGACGTGGTTTGCGATGGGTCCGCTTCCACAATAGCCTTCAATTCTCCATTATCAACTTGGGTCTCAGGCCGTCCACGGGGCTTGTTCTGCAGGTCGAAATTTCCAGAACGAAAACGTTGGAACCAAAAACGAACTGTGTTTTCTTTTGCAACATGACCGCCATACACATCATTCACCCTTCGAGTCGTTTCCGCAGCACTAGTGCCACGGCGGAACTCATACTCGTAAATAATGCGATATTTTAAATTTTCCATTTTGTAAAATGAGTGACGCAAACAGAAAAAACAGAAGAAAAAAAACAAATGAATGACGGTCATCGAAGCACAAATACATGAGTAAATAGCTGTACAAATTTGAATTTGGAATTCCTTACCAAAGAGGAGAAATTCGTGATTAAAGTGGCCAGTACGAAAAACGCCAATTTCATATGTAAGGACCTAATATAAGACTAAACAATATAATTAATTAAATCTAAATAAAACACAAATACGAAACAAAGAAATCAAAAAAAAATACCCGTTATTTTACTAATAACCCACAACAGACCTTAAGAAGATGGATCTGAAACAAACAATATTTCCATCATTACAATAGAATAAAACTAAAAGACCTTAAATATGTGAATAGAACTTGGAAGGATTAAATAAATAAATTACAAAACTGATGAGAAAACCACTGCACATTGCAATAATTACTGTGTCCAAAGGTACCGATAGTTAAAAAAAAAAAAAACAATATGACGCTTACTCAGAGATAAGTAGTTGCGCATTGTCTCTGCCATGCTGGATATACTTTGTGCCATGCTGGACATACTCTCTGCCATGCTGGTTAAAGCAGCAGAAGTATTTAATTGCCCTGTGGCCGTTATTTCTTCTGTTCTCGCCCGCATCTCTTCAATGCGGGCTATGGTTGCCCTGGCCTCATCAAGAGCTGCCATGTTACCTACAATAATATAATAATTAAAGATATTAAGTATAAAAATCTGAATTTGTAAGTTACAGTAACATAAATTGGATTCCAATTGGCAGTTTTCTGTTAAAATAAATGATACTTACTCTGATGAACACTACGGGGGCGGGCAGCACCTCTGCGCGGGCGAGCTTGCCGCGGCTGTCGGTTTCTAGATCTTCCTGAAAATTTAAACAAAACGTAAAAATCTATAATATTTATAAAAACAACATATTAAATATAGTGTTATTGTTTCGTTTTGGTCTGAGTGGATGTGAGAGTGTTGCACGCCATAGTACCTGCACGTTGGTTATTTATTAGTGACACAAGGGTCTTCAAGTGGAAGGATTTCTATTTTAGGAAATAAAAAGTGATTGTAGCAAAAATTGACTGTTTTAAAATATAATCTTATGACAGAAAATGATTAATAATTATGAAAAGTTATTAAATAACGAGAACCTGGTGGTGGTGGGGGGCCTCGACTGGCTGGCTGAATCTCTACTGCTTCTTCCTGAACATCTCTCTGCTGAGATTCAGCTGGTGTCTCCAGTGTTGCAGTTCTGCTGACATCCGCTGGTGAAATATTTCCAGCAGCGCCAGCATTATCTTGAGTGAAATTGAGATCTCTGAAAGAAGTCATAAATAATCATTAGTACCTAAGTTAACAGCCGCCTAGTACGTAGTCTAGTTAGCCACCTAGACTACTCAAAAAGGTCAAGTAGCATAATACTCACAAAATAGGAGAGTTTGACGCCTGCAGTGTCACTTCCTGTTCCACATCCATCTCGTCAGTATTATTAATATACTGTGTAAGCAAAAAACAAAACGTGTAATAAATATGGTAAATTTTTAGAATTTAACTGTCATAATCAACAATAATATCTAGTCACCTCAATCTGAATCTCTGGATCTTGACGGACTCCAGTAAGCGGACCAACATCTCTACCTAAAAGGGCAGCCACTCTTTCCTCTAGAGGAGTTAGTACAGGCGCCCTGCTCGGTCCACCCCCTGTAGCCCTAAAACCTAAATTTATTTCTGTGACTTTGGCCCGCACTCGACATTTGTAGTCATTCCAAAACTGAAAGAGATAGAAAATTGTTGTTGTTGTCTTAGAATAGAATAGAATATTTATTTATTTGCTTAGAATGTAGCTTTTTAACAATAAGATGGATGAATGGTTTACAGGATCCTTGTACCTTCTGCCATATTGACATGCAAACATTAATTGGGTATACTTATTTTAGAAAATACATGGATATTCCTTATTAATAATTGTTGAAGTGTTATGACTAACTTTAACAACAACAAAATAAAAAATCAAAACTTTCATAAAAATAAGACATACCTATTTAAAAAGTTAAAAATCTTTATCAGTTAAGAAGTTGGTTACGGAGTAATAGCACTTTTCTAATAGCAGTGAGATAAGTTTCTTTTTAAATATTTGTGAAGGTTGCTCTTTAATGAAGTTTGGGATTTTGTTATATATTACTGGTGCCATATCAAAAATACTTTTTTTTTAATAAAGCAGTTCTATAACCACCTGTGTACTATAAGTTTTGGTACTGTGATCACAAAGTAATAGTTCAATGCCGAGTTTAAATTTAAGTTGTGAATAAATGTGGATTGGATTTAACAAATAACAATATATTGTCTTGTCACATTACTTTTCCTAATGATTATAAATTAATATCAACTTGAAAACATACCTTCGACCAATCCTTAGGTGTCCTTGTTACGCCTTCTGCATTTAAAATTTCAGCGCACTGTTGCCATAAGCGGGCTGACATGCCTCGTCCTTCTTTAGAACGCACTTGTCCAATGGCAAAATTTTTGTGTCCTTCCATAAAAACCACCAGAAGTTCGATCTGTCTCAGTGACGTAGTTTTTCGTCCTTCCATTATGCCTGAAAATATTAACGTATTAATAGACGAACGGTTGCAGCGAAACTAAATCTTTAGCCAGAAAATGGAACGCACCAATCTGCAAGTTGTCACATAATTTAAGTTTTTTATTATACTTAGCCCATAAATACTTAGCTATTTCAAGTGTGATTTGGGTCGTGTGACTGAAACCCTCAAGTGGGTCGTAAATATTTCCATTGATATAATACAAAACAAAAATAACGGTGTATGATGCGATTTCTGTCTTGATAAATAAAAAAGTAATAATATAATGAAATAAATACTCACAGTAAATAAATAATTTTGATGAACTTGCAACAAAAGTTTTTGCTTCCCGCTGCACTGTTGTTTACATTGGATTATCTTTGACTTTGACATAACAAAAACGTTTCGTTTCATATCTTCGGCTTGCAAGAGATTAAAACTAAACGTTTTTCTAAATTTTGTATTATTTAACCAGCTAAATTTCCATTATTGCATCAATAAAATATAAAGTAATAAAGTTTGAATAATTTGTTTTATTAAAAAATACTTTGGAGGCACCTCTATCCATTTAGTAACATTAATATTTTATACTGTGGTATCATTAAAACATACTAATCGTCATGCTGGTATCACAAGATAACGTTCCTAGCACGTTCTAGGTTCCCGCTCCTATTCAGTTGCGATTACGCTCCCGGTGAAACGTAGCAAATAGTAGAATGACTTTTTAGGTAACGACCGCTCGGTGATAGGAATTGTACCGCTGCGTTGTCGCGATAGGATAGGTAACTTTGCAAATTAGTAGAATCGGCCCGCAGATCGGGAACTACAAAATGCGCCTACGCAGAATGCAGCAAACCGCCATATTGTGATTGTTATTTGTTTATTTTCAGTTCAAAAGAACTGTCACTAGGTAGAAATTGGCACCAGGTCTTTTTAAATAAAGTTGATATTTGTGCTTTATCAAATTTTATTTCATTCATGTGTCTATTTTAATTTGTAAAAAGAGTATAATATTTTTCTAGTACTTATTTCCAATTAATATTACATCAATAATATTATTTTAAATAAAAAAATTCGTTCATGATATAGCGTCATCTGTTGATAATTTAATGTACCTGGTAGACAGTAAATAGTACTGGGGCCAACAACTAGATGGCAACTCTTTCTTTACTTCGCTGTCAAAATGTACGTAGTGTCCCCCCCCTGGCTTTCGCTCTGTTCTGTTTACATTGTTGTTTGTTTTTCGCTACCTAATCTCTCCCTTTGATCTACTGTTATATTTTCACGACGATTTTGCTATTGTACCCGGACTCGATCTCGCCTACTTGCCACGACGATTTTGCTTTTGTACACGGACTCGATCTCGCCTACTTGCCGACTTTGTGCTATTTAAACGGACTCTGCCGTGCGATTCTGTAACCGTCTCACCGTGAAAACTTAGGCGAAGTGAGCGTGGAGTGAGCTGTCAGTGTCATCCCACCTGACACTAGGGATTGACCAAGCATACATTTACAATCATAATCGAGATTTTAATAATAGATTTTATGCTAAGTCTATTGATCATTTTATATATTTTCAAAGCTAGTATTTTAGTGGTCAAAACATTAATATTTCGTGGGGTTTTACAATAAAATAGCAAAACAGAAACTTAGCCAGAAACTCAATGTTGTTTTTTTTTTCTTTTTTTCCTAGACTGACTAGTCAATACAGCCTGAGGCGCGAGCGCGTCACGCAAGTGTTCACTTCACCCGATTCACGACATTTAATGTCGTGAATCGAGTGAAGTGAACACTTCACGCCGCGCTTGCGCGTTAGTCACTGTCATTATCACATTGTAGATTATTTTGATGTGGATTGCGTGAAGTGCTTGCGCGTTAGGCGCTGTCATTAATATTAAATTCAGTTTTTATTTATTTATTTCTATAATTGACGACCATGGTCGTAAGCCTGTTCGTAATCGAGTTCAGAAATTAGTTCCTATTTATTTCAACGCTTTTAGATATTATGTCTAAATCCAACCGTGTTTGTACATTTAAAAAGTCAGTTGTGTGCATTTTGTTTTCAACAATTAACCAGATTTTGTATTAACTAGTTACAGACTACTTATTTAACCTGTAACGCGTGCAAATATAACATTATTGTAGATAGATACTAAATAACTAAGATCCGTATTTTTGATGCACGGTCAAGCGGCGCGCGTCGCCCATGATTGGCGAGTGGCGACGAAACCGTAGCCAATGAGCGACGCGCGCGAAGTGATGTTGCCATGGTTACCGTGGAGTGAAATATGGAACATTCCGAATCGCACTGTAATCGATTACAACGTGCTTACACTTTGACCCCAATTATTCTGTATGGTATAAATTACCTATTATTCCCCGCATAATCTTACCATGCCGTACGGTTGTCAAGAGTGGTATTTTGACAGTTCAAACCGGTTTCGTTAAACTAACGTGGCATTTTCGAAATTGTGCTTCCGGCTACAGTCGCCACCTTACCAAAGGATAAGAAATTCGTGGTGTAAAAAAACAAACAAATAAATACTATAATCTAACCGTGAATAAATAATCAAGTGAAATAGTTTTGACTCTCAGCTGCCATAGTGGTGATTTATCTAAATGGGAACGCAAATTATTTATGTGAGAGTTGTGGGCGATGATGGCCTAATTCGGAATGATCCATATCTCACGCAGCGCACTGCGCATGCGTATCGTCGTAGTCGTTAGTATCAAGTGAACTTTTTTTTTGCTTTCATGCCATTGACGACCATGTACAACTCGTTTATAGAGAGTAGTATATTCCTTGGTGTAGAATGTACATAAGCCTGTACGTAATCGAGTACAGTGACAATAATTAGTTCCTAATTATTTAATGCTGTTAGAGATTTTAATGTCTAAATCCAACTGTTTTTGTACATCGAAAAAGTCAATTTAGTCAGCCTACATTTCAGACAATATAATATAATATAAGAAATCGTGCTAAGCAAGTATTCAGTGATTGGTGTAATGTTCGTTTTCATAAGTACATAATACGTAAAAGCACATATAGGTTTTTTTATATCATCTCTAGATAAACTACACGTACAATATACAAACCTTATACCATAAATATTTAGGCATATTATTAATCTAGTGACGATTGCTGTTAGGACACACAAATTGCATTATTCATGTATACGCATGTTTTGGGCTGTCTAATTTTAGTTTTGCTGTATACTGTTTACACACTGTGTCTACGTTTCTCAGCCAACTCTCCTGTCGCAGATCTGCTGAAAGAAATTACTAAGTAAATGATGAAAGCAGTTCCTCTATCTTTATGTAGTTTACTTTATTATGTATTTAGTGTGTACATAAATAAATATATTACATTTTTTAATTTGTATCACATTAAAAAAAATTGCTAATACATTTTTTCTACTGAGTCGGCTGCTTCCTGAGGTGCAACTTCTTAATGCCGGGAACGGAGGGACATTGGATGTGTGTCGGCTGCACCCCCACTGCAAAAAGCTGGAAATAATGGTAATAATTTGTTACTAAGTATTTGATTTATTTAATTCCTACACATCAGCACATCTGCAGCTAATGTATTTACTTTCAACAAGAATAGCGGTATGATTTATTAAGAACAGCGTCTGATCAAATAAAATCAATTGAATGGGCCAATATTATTACTATATATTTAGAGCACAACGAGTTTCTACATTTCTTAATTCCATGCTCCGTGCATGTCTGTGTCCCAATTTATTTGTTCCCTATTGTGTTTATCAAAAATAGTGTGTGAATTAATGAATACTTGCCTCAGACCGCCACGCATGACACAGCCGGGAGCGATGTGATCAAATCAAATAGAGGCAGTGTTCTTTTATTGTCTTCTGTCCCTTTAATGACTTAGCAACTGCAGGGTCGATAAGGCTCATCTGCTGAAAGATAGAATATATCAGATTAATAAAATTCACTTGCTTTTGTGTGCCTATACTTTTGTGTTTTTATTTTAAGTTATCCTATGTTGTCCCACAGCTGGGCACGGTCTCCCCCATACTTTTCCAGTTTTCCTTATGTTGTGCCTTCTTCGGCCAATTGGTCAGGAACGTGTCAGTGACGACGCCCGCCTTGTCTTCAGGCAACCTTTGTTACTGAGTGACACACGTCTGTGACATGCCTACGTCTTTTACATTAGTTACATATTATTATCATCAAGTCGGTACTATTTTGGCATACCTGACAGACCACCACTCGTCCTTGCAAAGCTAACCACCTGACTGATCGTCTAATTCATATACCTAATTATGAACAGTAACACAGGAACTGTGGAGTAGGTAGAGGAGTTCATTTTTAAATTAGAAAAACTTTCACCAATAGGTACATGCCAACATTATGTCATATTACTATCACATTCACCATTATAATATCGTGCTAGCCATTGTCACTGAAAAACTAATTCAAAGTAGGTACTAAGATAAAACTTTCATTTGTTTATTTACAATTATTTATTTTGAAACTGCAGACAAAAAGTTTATTTTGTATCGGAAAGCCCCATAGACAGCAGTAGACAGCACATGTTCACCACAGATGATGAATATTAGTTAGTAATTTTTTTCTATCGATAAATAGAAAAGTCACTGACAAACTATAATCACAGAATACTTAAAATTCAAAGTATGACGACCCACTGACCTAAGTACTAAATTCAAACTAAGAACCAACAGTGTTGTCAAAAATTTTTTGATAAAAGAGACGTTCAATAGATGTATGGGGCTTGGTACAGACGCCAGCACATCAACCTACCCGAAGCTGTCACATTTTCCCAATCAACCTTGAACCTTATGCTTTAGTGATAAAGTTGAAAATCTATTAAAGAAATTTGACAGATTGTAGTAGGTTGATGTGCTGGCGTCTGTACTAAAATAATTGAAAAAAACAGCTTTCTGAGCTTTATAGGCTGAAAGAGGGTAATTATTTTAATGTCTTATGGCGTTTTTTTTTAAACAAGTGTTGAAAAATAAAATGCTTGCATCATTACATTACATTAATTAAACTACAAACATTATTTATATTTTAGGGTTAGCAGCCCTGTGGCAAATGATGTGACAATGACAATGTCGGTCAGCAAAACTGACGTCAGTGGTCAGCACGGCACGGCTGACTGCAAGGAACATATTATTTACTCGCTGACTGACATTGACATTGTCATTTCTCATTGTCAATATCATAGAAATAAGTGGCTATGTACATACTTGTACTTTATTATGTACATGCTTGTGCATTTATTGACGTATTTTCCTACATATAAATGAGGGGTCTAAGTGCAAATCCGCCTCTATCCAGTTTCTGAAAATGTTCACAGAAGGTAAAAAACGTTCCGTAGCTTAATAAATCTTCCAATTTTAGGAGAAATCTTCTGGGTTTATAACAAATATAGTTTTTTCCAGCTCATAATAAATTTAATAACAATAGCATTAATATCTTAATCGTAATATTCAATTGAAAAATGGATACCTAGTGGCGATTTTGCACCTCAGCTCTGGATAGAGGCGATTTTGGACTTCATTCATAGAAATAGAGGCGGTTTTGCACGAAACTGTCTGATTCGATTTATTATGCAGGACCAAGAACCCCTAATATCTTTGTTTTATTACTACAAAGTGTTTTATAATAAAATCACACTATTATTTAACCTTAAAAATGATCAAAATGAAACACTCATGATATTATTTTAAAGTTTATTAATAGATATTTAACTAAAACTTTAAATTCTAATGCCTACTTCTTCTAAATATTCGCAAGGCTCCGTTTGTTCTTCAGCCGGTTCATCATAGGTTTTTTCCAAGACATTCTTGAAATACAAAAGGGTATCATCTCCATGGTCACTTTTCCAGTTGTCTCCAAAATGTTTGCACAATAATTTATTGACGTCTTCGAGTTTTAACCTGCTAATATTAACTTCGTTGCGTGGGATATCTCTTATATCAAATTCATTCATAGAGATTCGAGGTTTCATGACACTTTTAGATAAACCAGTATCAACTTTATAATGTACTTCCCCGCGCAGTAAAAATCTTTGCGGATTATTTTTTACTCTTTTGAGGTAGAATCTCTTACACTCCGAAAACTTGAAGTGGTATTGCCCTGGGGGTTTCATCACATTTTGCCCGTATGATTTAAAATCTTTGACTTGACAGTCGTATCCTAATTTTATTACTCTGCCATAATTTTCGTAGATGTTTAAATATTCTGATGGCTGTATAATCACTTCTTTGTTTTTTATTTCCTTCTCAATGTGACCAAAAACTCTGTCAGCAGGCATAAAAGAGTGGCCTGGGACAGGAAATATCAATTCTACAGTTTTCACTGTTCGGGGTGCACAAGTAGTCAGCCAGTAAGCACACATTGCAATCAAAGTGCTATTTTTATTTTGTGAACCACACCCATCAGCCATCAGTCTTATTTTGTCAATGTTAGTGAAGTCCACGTGCGTTGTTAGCTGATAAAACACAGCTGAAGCTATTTCGTTTGAAGACTTCGAATGTGTATTCTCCGTCCACGTATAGCAGAACACATTTTGTTTTGAAATTTTATTTGTGCTACAACCCATTACAATTGTAAAGTTATACATATACAATTGCCGACTGTAGTACGCAATTTGATCTGGCACTTTCGGGAGAACTTGATTCTTCTGGCAATCAAAGGACATCGTTACCATAGTTTCCTTTTGCTCTCGTAAATACTCATAGAAGCATTTTGCTTTAAGTTTCATCATCATCATCATCATTTCAGCCGAAAGACGTCCACTGCTGGACATAGGCCTCCCCCAAGCACCTCCACTTCGACCGGTTTTGTGCTTCTCGCATCCAACGAGTTCCTGCGGCCTTCACAAGGTCGTCGGTCCACCTTGTGGGAGGCCTTCCAACGCTACGCCTTCCGGTACGCGGTCGCCACTCCAGAACCTTTCGGCCCCATCGGCCATCTGTTCTGCGAGCAATGTGCCCTGCCCACTGCCACTTAAGTTTGGCAATTCTTCGGGCTATGTCGGTTACCTTGGTTCTCCTGCGGATCTCTTCATTTCTGATTCGATCCCGCAGGGAAACTCCAAGCATAGCCCTCTCCATTGCCCTTTGGGTGACTTTCAGCCTTCTAATAAGGCCCATTGTGAGCGACCACGTTTCAGTGCCATATGTCATCACTGGCAACACGCACTGGTCAAAGACTTTCGTCTTGAGACACTGCGGTATGTGGGACGAGAAGATATTGCGTAGCTTCCCGAACGCTGCCCAGCCGAGTCGGATTCGACGATTGACCTCTTTCTCGAAGTTGGACCTACCTAACTGGACAGTTTGTCCTAGGTAAATATACTCGTCCACGACTTCGAGTGTAGCGTCTCCGATCTTCATGAGAGTGGGTGTTACATGGGCATTTGACATGACCTTCGTTTTGTCCATGTTCATTTTCAGACCCACTCTTTCAGAGGCTCTACTGAGGTCATCGAGCATTGTACTGAGGTCCTCCATAGTCTCAGCCATGACTACTATATCGTCGGCAAACCGAAGGTGAGTTATGTACTCGCCATTGATGTTAATGCCAGCTCCTTTCCAGTCCAGAACCTTAAAGACATCCTCCAGAGCAGCGGTGAACAGTTTCGGAGAGATAACGTCTCCCTGTCTCACACCTCGCTGCAGAAGGATAGGTTTCGAGGTCCGGTCCTGGAGTCGAACTGACATAGTGGCGTTTTCGTACAGACACTTCAGCACCTCGATGTACCGATAGTCAATTTGGCACCGTTGAAGAGACTGCAGTACAGCCCATGTCTCGATCGAATCAAAGGCTTTCTCGTAGTCCACAAACGCTAAGCAGAGAGGCAGGTTATACTCTTCGGTCTTCTGTATAACCTGTCGCAGCGTATGTATGTGGTCTACGGTGCTAAAGCTTTTACGGCTTTAAGTTTATGGATTCGCAAATAAGCCATAAGTTTTACTTTTTCAGTCTCAACTTTTTCTTTCTTAATCTTTTCCAATAACTCAGTACATTTACTGCACACATCAACGCGCGGCGCATGGAATCCAATATTGTAGTTTCTGTTAAAGATATTCCTGAAATAGCATTCCTTGACCATTAAATTCGTGTCATCCTTTTTTGCTTCCTGGTACATGCGCCACATCTTTTTTATATTGAGTTCGGAGGCGATATATTTCCGTTCCGATGTTGAAGATCTACAGTAATGCGACTCGATGCATTTGAAAGTTTCAATAAATCGCATGACACTGAACTTTTTTGCCAAAGGTCATTGGGCACCTTAGTATGGAAACCATACCCATGGCGGACACAAATGAAATTAGTAGAGTGTAATGATATAAGGCTCTGATTTACTATGGCATTAGTCACATATCACATTAATGTGAGCCACGGGAATCTTGAAAAATTCAAGTGTCATAAACTGATATGAGGAATATGAATAAAATGCTAGTTCATAAAAATGTTTTTATTCAATTTGATCCAAATCAAGCATAAGATCATTTAAGAAGGCAGCAGGTGCGTCTGTTGCTTCTTGATGTCTGGCCCAAGACAGATAATAAACTATGCTAGCGATATGGGCGCAGCTCCCGACAGTTCGGCGGCCGTGTATACATGAGCAGTAGTACTCTTCTATACTTTGTCGTCCGTGTTGTGTTGGGTTTAACAAAATATATGTATAGTACTGTTTCGATCGGATATGACGTGACTGGATTCGCCCTCTGATCAAAATCTTATTATCAATTAAATGTTGATGTCGATACATTTCTATTAAATAATCCCCGTTTGGTCTTATGTGCTCGTGACAATAAGACCTTGCGATTCTCAAATGGTATGAGCCCAACGTGAATAAGATCAAATCTTCATAGGTCAGCTGTGGAAAATCTTCAAAGTCTGGACTGTTTCCATCTAGAGGCACGAATGCTACTCTTTGTCTGTTCAAGTTATTTGTTGATACGTATTCTGCTAACTCATTTTCTGTATTTATATTTTGATTTATAATATCGACAAACTGATCGGCGTATATATTATCTTCATATGGCCGTCGAGAAGCGTTGATAACTGCCGCGGTTATTTTGAAATCGGTCATCATATTTCGCATCGCAACATTAAAATATGTATGTCGAAATATTTTAAAATCTTTCTTAAATCGTCCATTAATTGTTTCGATTACCCAACGGCACATTGTAATTAATCGAGATTTGTTAGCGTCAATTGTTGATAACTGTTCTCCTCTTCCTCTAGTTGGCGGCATGTGGGGATTATATCCACGTTCTTCAATTGCAGGGATCGAATCCCGAAAGCCACGGTCCAATAGAAACACGTCGTTAGGTCTAAGATACCAATGCCAAGCTGAATCTTCTTGCATCAGGCTGCGCATAATAGTTGCATCCGAAGTAGTCGCTGAATATGGTCCTACGACTTCTATTATATAACCGTCTGTACATACGATCAGAAAAGGCTTTACCAGGTTGCGGAATTTGTGTAGGCTGTAGGTTTTTCTTTGGAAAAGGAAATTCGCACTCTTCTGAAGGTAAATATATGTTCCGTCGAACACAAGAATAGCTGCCGGTTCAGTTTGGCTACCACCAAAAATATGAGTTGGGATACGAAGATTTCGTGCAACCACTTCTTCTCTAGTTATATGATTTAAACCCAGGTAACGTGGAACAAAATCTTCAGTTAAGCATTCTCTCGCTGTTTTTAACTTCCTCTCTAATGTTCTTCTAGATATTTGGAATTTCGTAGCTAAGCGCTCATCAGATTGACCAGTTCTTATTTTAGTCAAATACATTCCTAAAGTGGTAGCAGGACGATCAGACCTGTTACGAAGAGACGGTGTTTGGTCTAAAATAGTCATGAACTGATTTTTAGTTAAAGCCGTCCAAAAATGGAAGTGGTTGTCATCAATTGTATCAATATTTTCAAAATCCATTTCAGACCTGCTTTCTAATCCCCATTTATACAAATTGATTATGTCAAGTACATGAACATTATTAAAGCTTTCATGTATTGTCGGGGCATTCACAAGTTCTTCCCAATCATTTTGAACTAAATGCGGGTGGCAAACTCGTGCAAGTTCCGGTATGTATAAATTGTGATTGTGCAACAGATAGAACTTGGCGTAGGTTGGCACGCGATGTGTAGTCATACCTCTGCAGTTTAGAAAAATACAGCGTCTCGCTGTATTTGATACACGTCTATATCCAGTAACAGTAATAAAACCAGGACCTTGTTGATCCCCGACTTCTATTTGTTGGACCGCCTCTCCAACTTCTCCTTGATTTGCGCCTTCTTGTATTGGCTCGGGTGGCACATTATCTAATTGCTGGTTTTGCAATGCTCGATCATATCTCTGCCAGCAAGGGTGGCATATAGATCTTGTACCGTCAAACGAAATCTGAAACAAGATAAAACATTCTGCACATATATAATATAAAAACTAAACACCTAACAACGAGATTATTAGAAAGTAGTTTCGAAAAGTCATTTTTATTGCACTGAATTCCTTAATTGCTGTTCTTAATGCATAAACCATAAGTTCTCGAACTTTTGTAAGGTTAACTGGGGGCTTAGACAAAGTAACAATTTAAAAACGATAACGAAGTTAGAAAAGACTAAAATGTATGGGATTGACATAAGCCGCGTTAAGTCACGTGGTCAATCGACATCGTTATCGCCATTTGGTAGACAATGCTAAATTTCATAACGAAACCATAAAGTAACGAATCGTTATCGTGTTTATCCCATACAAATGCGTAGACAAGCTGCGCTTTCAGTGTTCGCCTTCGCCTCGATCGTGATCGCCAATGAAGATAACGAAAACGAATGCTAAAACGTTGTAGTTATTGAATACAATATGGCCGGATTTCATTCGGCAGCAGATGTTAGACATTGATTGATGACATACTCCTAGTATTTATTCTGTGTTAGTTTACAAAATGCATTCTCTACGTTTATTGTGGGCTGCACACAATGAGGACGCCTGGGAGAGGCGCCAAAAGCGATTAAGACAGCGACGGCAATTGGAAACAATTGAAGAAATGCCTGAATTGTTGTTCATCCAACATTTCAGGCTTAATAAAAGAGCATTTAGGAAGTTATGCAAAGACCTAAAAGCTCATGCACGATTAAAAGGTTCCCCTGAAATTCCCCTGGAAACAAAGGTAAGAAATTTTACATTACTATAACAATATAATATTATAGGTAAGTATTGCAGGCACAGGTACCTACTTATTGTTGTTGGTTGTTGTTCCTCAGAACTTGAGTTAAAAAATCTTCGTCTGCTTAGTTTATAGGTACTATACAACAAAAATATTGTGTTACCACACAATCTATATTAACTGCTGTTTAAATAAAAATAAAACCATATCAGGGCGATTCCGCTATAGATGATTTCCGACATGATTTTTTCAATCACGAGTTTAGTTGTTTTTTTTGTTTTTATTGCAAAGAAGAAAGTCGAAATATAATAATCAATTTATTTTTATTTGATTTTATACCATATCTTCTTTTTTGATGCGTTTGAAAATATTCTCATTCGAAGAATGGTATAAACTGTAAAATCATGACTAGCAACACTGGCGCGAAACAGTTGTTGCTCAACTGGACAATATGTGGAATCATTGAAACAGGCGCAATCTCGGTAAAACGGAGCTGAGAATTTTATTGTGGTTTTGGCTGCCTCAGCGAAGTTTACTGAGAAGGCTGACTCGATACATTTGCTGCCAAATACTTCAAAGTCGTTAGAATGGGTTGCACCCGCATTCTAATGACAATTACGTAAGAAAACAAAAATGTTTAGTGACTACGACTGAAGGACATGTATCCATGGTCATGAATAAATTTAAAAAAAAAAAAAAAAAACAGTTGTTGCTGACAGTTTGAGGTTATGTTTTACCGGCTAAACGTGAAGTGACAATATTCATTTATCTTCATATTCCAAAAAATGTAAGTATATTTTGTTATTTGTTAAGAATTATTGACTGCTAGTATACACTGTTAAATAGTTGCACCCGCGATGCAAAAGATATAAAAGTTTACTTTTTTCACAGATATAAAGAGCTAACGTTCTGAAACTTTGCAAAAGTAAGAAGAAATCAAAACCAAACTTAAATTATTTGTTTTTAAGAGTGTAATGATTGTTAGGTTAAAATAAACGAAAACTTAAATTGGTTGCACCCGCGATCTCGATGTGGGATCGCGGGTGCAACAGTTTTTGTTTGTGTGACTAATTATATATTTCGTTGTTTTGATATACCTTGACTAATAATATATGCTGAAGACGATTGATGATATATATTTAATATCTGTGTATGTATTATATTCTGTATTTTTTACAGAAATATCGGTTAAAATGACAACAGAGCAACATAAGGAGACTGCTTCGCAGAAATATAGGCGGAAATTAAAAGAAAATCCTGAGCTTCATGCTGAACACCTCCAACGGGAAAGGGTTCGTGATTCCAAACGGAGAGAAGTAATGAAAATGAACATGGAGACAGATGTAAATTTGAAAATATTGGCTAGAATCAGATCCAAAGAAAGAATGCAGGCAACTAGAAAGCGACGTAAGGAAGAACAATTTAATCAAACATCTACTAGATACAGCAGTCCTCGCACACTAGGGAAGGCTGTGGCAAAAGTAAAACGTAATCTACCAGCCAGTCCCACCAAAGCAGTGGAAGTTGTAAAAAAAATAGCTTCTGAATTCAACATTGCTGCATTTGACAAAAATGACGCCCCTAAAGCAGCGCCTCGAAAGCTAACGGATGGAGGGAAAAAAATCATTTGTGATTTTTATAATAGAGATGACATTAGCAGACAAATGCCTGGCATAAAAGATGTGAAAACAGTCAAGTCCAATACAGGAACAAAAATGCGAATCCAGAAAAGAACAATGATTATGAGCATTCGAGAAGCCTTCGAAATTTTTAAAGAAACTCATCCTGAAATATCTATAGGTAAGACTGTTTTTTATAATGAGAGACCAGCTCACATTCTGCCAATTAATGATACTCCTCATAATGTTTGCGTATGTACAACGCACTCAAATTATATTAATCTTCTTCTGGCTATTTCGAAACATGCAACAGGCTTTCCCAAAACTCACAAAGAGCTTCTGAAACAAATATCATGTAGTGTCGACAATGAAGACTGCATGTCCAGTAGTTGCGATGCATGTAAAGAATCCAAAATTTGGGATATTACTCTAGATTCCAATCCCTGTGTTAATTGGAAGGCCTGGATCTTTCAGAATCAGAGACCAAAACAGATCGTAATTAGCAAACCTTTCAATGAAGCACTAGACGAACTACATGACAGCACTGGTAAATTCAAGCTACATTCTTTTGTTAAAAATGTACAATCCGATTACTTCCAAAACGCAAAAGAAGGTCTGACCAGTGCGAAAGCTGTCATACAAATAGATTTTGCTGAGAACTACGCGTTAATTAGTCAAGATGAAATACAATCAGCACATTGGTCTCATGCACAAGTCACGCTTTTCACGTGTTGTATTTGGACTCCCGACAAACTTCATTCACTGGTCATAGTAAGTGATGAACTAAGTCACAATAAATATACTGTGCATCTCTTCCTGCAAAAAATATTTGAGTACATCAAGTCAGTCTCTGATAACATTACATATTTGTATATCTTCAGCGACAATTGCGCCGCTCAATTTAAGAATCGATATGTAATGACAAGTATGAATTCACTCAAAGCAGAATATGGATTCGATCACCTCGAATGGAACTTTTTCGCTGCCTCACACGGAAAAGGTGCCGTTGATGGAATTGGTGGAAGTGTCAAAAGATCAGTGTGGATCGCGGTTAAGTCTCGGAAAGCCATCGTTAACAGTGCCCTAGAATTCTATAATTTAGCACGCAGTCTCTCTAAGAATATCATCTTTAAATTTGTAGCAAAGGAAGAAGTTAAAGAAAAGATAGCCGTGCTGGATGATCTATGGGAAGGGGTAAAAAATATACCAGGTATTCAATCCAAACATTTCTTCCAATCTGAAGAGGCTCATAGCATTTCTGTGGCGCGCACCTCACTGTCTCATTTTAAATGCACATTGGTTTTGAAGTCGCCAAAACCCACCGCTGATACAGATAGTGATTGGGCCGACGACGATTTGAAACCTCTTACAAATCACAAATTACAAAAAATTATTCCGGATCCTGATATACCTGTTCCTTCAGTTTCGGATCAGAGCAAATCTTTATTGCCACTTAAAAAGAAGTTGCGCGTATCTGATGTTTACAGTGATTTAGACACTGATTCAGACAATGAATTTATAAATGACGAAACTCCATCAACGTCTCTTCAAGCTTCAAAATTATCACCAGAAGCATATCCTGAAACTGCTATTGTCCAAGCTACTGTCTTACCGAAAAATATTTGCGCTGGTGTGTATGTGCTCGTACAATTGCTCTGCAAAACCGGCAAAAAAAATACTCAATATCGTTATGTGGGGTTGTGTCAGAGTGATATGGATGAAGATGGTGAAGTTAGAGTACAATTTATGACGACCGTTGATGGCAAACGATTCACAGACATCGTTAATGACATAGCAGACGTGCAATTTGATGATATTATCACGATATTGAAAGCGCCAAAGAAAATGACTGATGGAAATATTATGTTCGTAGAATTTTCGGAAATTATTGACGTATTTCAAAAGAAATAATTAATATAAGCAACAACAAAAGTATAATTGTTAATAAAAAATATGGTTTGATCTCTTATTTAGTTCCTATGTAAGTAAAATTAAGGTTTATGTTCACTTAAATTAGACTGGTTGCACCCGCGATAATTTGGTGTTGCACCCGCGATTATTTAAAAAATTAATAATTCTTTGTTTATTTTTGTTTTATTTAGAGTTTTTGTTTTATGTTTTTTGTTACTTTAATCTATTTCAAAATATTAAGGTATAACATATTAAAATATAAGAATTAACAGATTTATGTGTTTTTTGTTTGTGATCTGGAAAGGTTGGGCCAAATTTGTTGCACCCGCGATGGCAGTTTTAACCTTTCTCCTGGCTTTTAAAATATCATATTAAAACTTTTGTTAATTTATATAAAGTAAACACATTGAAATGTAGTCTTTTAAAGACTAATTGAATTAAAAATGTTTTTTATTTAATTAGGTTAAAATAAAACAGGCGTCTAAATGTTGCACCCGCGATAATGGAATGACCCATCAATCTAAATAGATTAACCTACCTATTTATTATTATATTTTTCAGGTGCTGTGTGCTCTTAGCTTTTTAGCTACAGGGTCATACCAGAAAATTGTGGGTGTGGGCCAGCATTTGACACAGCGGACAACAAGTCGCTGCATCAGGGAGGTTGTGAACGCCCTTAATCACAATTGGATGGTCAGCAGGTGGATAGTGTTTCCACAAACGCCACACCAGAGATCCTTAATCAAAGAGAAGTATGTAAATATATTTTTAAGTTTAAATACCTAATTAAAAAATTTCTTAGGTTCCTACATACCTAAATAATTACTTACTCTTTGATATTTGGTGTAAAATTGTTATATAATTTACAGATTTCAAAGGACACATAATTTGCCTGGTGTGATAGGGTGCATTGACTGTACCCATATTGCTATCACAAGACCGGTTGAGGAAGAACACACATTTTTTAATAGAAAAGGATATCATTCCTTAAATGTTCAAATGGTAAGCTGCTGGATAAAATCTAATCATAATACATATAAAACTATGTGGTTTACAAACTTCTCTGAAACTATGTGTATATGTACCTATTTGTAATATGAACTCAATGGAGAATGTAAGAGCAAGCCCATGTGCCAAGCGGCACAGTGAAATAAAGGGACATATTGTATACATAGTGAAATCTATAAAATATCTTTTAAGTGTTTTGTAAGTAGGTACCTTAATTCGAAATTAAATTCCTTCCCCACATTGCAATTTGGTTCTTTGTGGAAACCAAACAATAAGTACCTATAGTTTTATTTTATTTTCTTTTCAGATATGTGATTATGACTTGCGCATTATAAATGTGAACTCTAAATTTGGTGGAGCAACACATGACTCGCACATATGGTCTGCGAGTCACGTGAGCACATACATGAAAGGACTTCATGAAAGTGGTGAACATGTTTGGGTATTAGGTAAGTTGTTCCGTATAGGCATTGTAAATAGTGAGACATTTGAAATAGGCCTTTACGCCAAGCAGTAATTGCACTATATTTAAGTGAGGATGACTACAAATTAACAACGATTATTCAATTCTTTATTAGAACTGGAGTAGACTATTAAAATATATTTCCTTTTTTTAGGAGATTCTGGGTATCCACTGCGGCCGTGGTTGATGACGCCTATATTAAATGCAGAACCAGGATCCCAGGCAGAGGTGTACACACGACGTCATGTCCAAGCCAGGTCTCGCATTGAGCGCTGTTTCGGACTACTTAAGGCTCGTTGGAGGTGTATGCTTCGACACAGAGTTCTTCACTACCACCCTTACGTAGCTAGCAAAATCACTAATGCATGTTGTGTGCTGCACAACATTGCATTAGATGCTAGAATACCACCTCCAAGTGATATGCCAGCAGGGGGTCTAGAAGATAGTGAAGAGCATGCTGTACAATATAGCACCTCCAGCAATGATAACCAAAATGAGTTAATCCGAGGCAGGGCTATGCGCAATCGTTTAGTTAGTAGGATGTAATATAGGTGAATAAATAAAATTACTATTAAATATTTTAATTAAGTCACTTGATAAACTATAAAATTTTAACCTTTTATAATTAGTATCTCTACTAAACAATAATTATATTAATCAGCCTTTATACATCAACTGCTGGGCACAAGATAAGCCTAACCTTAATAGGCCATAATCCAACATGCAAGCTTATAGATCTAATCGTCTTTTTGGACGAATCGTCATTGACGGACCCTGTGTGAATGAGCTCTTACAGTCTTAAAATTGGGCAGTAAAAGAGGCCCTATTAGATAATTTAACGAAGTCACTTCTTTCGCCCAAAGGGTTCACATTATGTGAAAACAAACTTAACATCTTAAACAGCCTTAGGAATTCTGCATCTCAGACTTTTGCTAGTATCCCACTCGCAAAAGTCTGAGATGCAGAATGCCTAAGGCTTCAAACATACATACTAAAAAACCTTTGATTACTATAGCAATAGGGGCAAGACGATTGCTGAACTACTCAGTGTTCAGCGGTTCTGTGTTGTCCCTACTGCGATAATAGTCAAGCCATGCTTGAGCGATGTTTACTAACGAGCTAAAAACCTGGTTCCGTTCGTGCTCAACCTCCAACGCTCGCAAGTCTCGCTCGTGTTGTAGCCTAGTCCGGGCTTCCTCCAGCTCCAGGCGTCGTAATTCCACGGACGTAAACTCGCTTGCCGCTCTCTCGAAGGGGGTCGGTGCCCGTCTACGGCGAGCGCGCAAACGAGGGCGGTCGGGAGAGGCAGCAGACTGCGGTGTCGCTGGCGACCTCAACCGCGGATGACGCCTGGTAGATGGAGAAATAACAGACGTGCGGGGGGCTGGTGGCCGCCTTCGCCTCGGAGTAGTGGGCGCTGCAGGGATTGGCGGGGATTGGGCTGACGCTGCCGGGGCCGAGGCTGGTGTGGCTGGCGCAACAGGCTGCCGTCCTTGAGCCGAAGTCTGAGTGAGCACGAGCGGAAGGGGTGGTGGTGTTTGTGTCTGGTATGAGGAAGGCGGAAGCCAATTATTTGAGGGCTGTGAAGTGGAAGGTTGAGGTGACAAAGTCAGTTGTGGAGTTTCTGCAAAAGAAAATGAGTGTTATTTTGGACAGTTTACAGATCCTTTGTTTGATCAAAAATGTTTTCTTAAATCAAATCCTGCTAATATTGTAAAATGTGAAGGTTTGTTAGTTTCTTACTCAAACATGCAAAAACGGCTGAACGGATTTCAATGAAAATTGGCACACAGATATAGAATATAAATAGCAAAACTGAGGTACCCTAGGAATTTCAGATAATTTTGTATTTTACATATACATACATAACAAATAAATATTATGATACTAGCTGTTGCCAGCGGCTTCGCCCATAATCGGGATAAAAACTATCCTATGTGTTAATCTGGGTTATAAACTATCTGTGTACAAAATTTTATCCAAATCCGTTCAGTAGTTTTTGCGTGAAAGAGTAACACACATCCATCCAAACAAACTTCCACGTTTATAATATTAGTAAGAAGTAAGATTTTAAGTCTTTAGACTTACCATCTACAATTTCCAAAACTGAATCATCTTGGGTGACGGGATCATCTTGGGCGGCGGGATCATCTTGTGCAGTATTTAGAGGTCTCTGAAAAAAATTGGCAGTGGTAGATTTAATAAAAATAAGTGGTAGATGTAATGAAATTATTTATTACTGAAACAGTGTATTTATTTTTAGTATGTAGTTATGTAAAAATTACAGCAACGTTTTTACAGTTATATAATAATATTTATAAATACTAATTAATAACCAGTTTAACCAAGTTAAAACTAATTTATCAAAAAATGAAAAAAGGGTCTAGCAGTGTCTTTCATGTTAACTAACTTTCATGGTAACTTTTGTTGCCATTAACTAACATGTTGACCAATGTTAATAGGAATCCATACTAATAATATTATAAATGCGAAAGTAACTCTGTCTGTCTGTCTGTTACGGCTTCACGTAAAAACGGCTGAACCGATTTTGATGAAATTTGGTATAGAGATAGAACAGACCTTGAGAAAGGACATAGGCTAAATTTTGTCGCGAAAAAAGGCTTTGGAGGCGCGATATAACCGAATTCCACGCGGGCGAACCCGCGGGCAGAAAGCTAGTATTTTATAAAACATCTGCCTACTAGAGAAAATTAGCTCATTATTGAGCAGGAGCCTTGAAGGTGTATAGTACTTACATTAAATCCTAGCTCTTCTACAGAGACTTGTCCTGCCACTGCTAAAGCACCCATTATAGCCAGCACTCTTTCATCGCTAGCTGACAAGGTTTGCCCGCTTGCTGGCCCACCTCCAGTCCCTCTTGCATGGTGCCTTATGGTCAATGCCTTTTTTTTTGTCTTGGACTTCCAATCTGCCCACACCTTTATTGAATAAAAATCAGTCATAGTTATAAGTACCTATGCTATAAGTGTACCTAAATGAGATTAAAAAGCCAATTTGGTAAGAACTTTTGAAATAAATTGAAAAATAACAATAACATGCGGGGCATCTTCTCATACGGACACCAAAGCATAGCTTGTACTATACTTATACTATACTTGTACTTGTTTGACTTTTTGTAGTAAGAAGGTTAATGTTTAGTTGTAAGTTTTCTTTTAAATATTTTTGCTTTCTTTGTTTATGTTGTGTGTACTTATGGTATGTGCCAATAAACGTTTTTTCTTTCTTTCTTTCTATGGATGTCGGAGATTGATCATCATCATCATAATTATCAAAAGTCCCCAGTCTAGTAATAACAGAGAAATGATTACAAGCCAGTCTTCATAACCGCAAGGTTGTGTCCACTTATCCAAAACCCTTGAGAAAATAGCTTGCTAGCCACTCTACCATCACACCAGTCTTTCCAAAAATGTTCATTAGATCCTTACTTTTTTCCACTTGTCTGTAGTCTTGCTGACACCACCACCAACAGCATTCAATATGTTGGTCAGTTCAGTCCACAGTCGGTCTGACCGTACCCGACCTTGTGATCCAGCAAGAGGCCTCGCCAGGTCACCATGACTGTAACATAAACAAACAAAGATTCAATATAGGTGCTTCATTGTTAAGATCGCGTCATTGTTTACATTACATACTAATGAATAAAACTTGGATTTACTTACGTTTCCATATACTCAAGCAGCGTTGACAATTGTTCGGGACTTGCTCGCACTCTTGATTCCATGTTTTATCACTAAAAATTAAAATAGATTACTCCATCATCGTTTGAACACCAGTCACTTAAAAAAAATCGTCTATTTTGATTATCATTAAGTTTTGGAGACGATCTAAAAGTAATAACACTCTATTCACTTACCACTGTAAAAATATTGTTTTTATTATAACTTGAAAACGATTAAACGCAACACTCACATTATCTTATTAATAAAATTTGAAAACAACAATAACTCGCGGGTTTGATCCGATTTGAACTTCTTGACTGACACTGACAGCTAAATTTTCGATACCATAACCAATTATTTTTGTTTCTAACGAACAAACAATTCGACACAACGATCGCGACCATAGTGTTACATTGGCTATGAAATGTTTATCGTTATCTCAGAGACGATGACGAATTTAGATATCGTTTCGCTACGAAGCGATGTTACTTTGTCTAAGGACCCTGGTATAGGTAAAATAATTAGCATTAAGTTTGCTTCTGTACAATAATAGTTAAGATTGTGTAAAACAAAGCATAAATAAATAAACAATAAATCGGTCGATAAAGACTCGCTTCCTACCGCTCTGCTCCTGCCTGTTTTCTTAGTAAATAGATAGATAGACGGTGTACTGACAGAGTACTTACCTCACGTGGTATGATTTCTTGTAATAACAACACTACAAGATCCCGGTACCTTTCAAGAAACACTCCATTAAGACAGTGTTTTCTTCGACGTAACACAGATCGATTGCACGACACACAACTGTTTTGTCTTTCCATATCAACGAAAATCCAATCCAGAAGCAAGTAACCAGAGTCCATAAAACACGCTAACGTAGTCGATAAAACATTAAAACAAATCAGATAAACGTACAGGTCACAACGATAGCTAACGAAGGACTGCGCAGAGGGCGGTGAGTCAGTGCGCGAGCGCAACAAAACTAGTTTGGCCTAACTAATGTGCGAAAGAGACAGCGTATACATGCCTCTCGGCTCATCAGTGCACCATGCTGTATGCTATCGAAATTCTTTTATGTCTTTAATGATGGAATAAAATCCTCTGAAACCGTTTGTTTTTTATTTTTTTAAACGATCCTGTACATTTTTCTCCATCGATTTTTAAATAAATAACTATACAACATTATTTTTAGTATATGCGAAACCCGAAACACGTGTCTAGTATTTTTATGTAAAGAATCTATGTACAAAATTTCAAAACTGTATCATGAATAATCACAAAGTTATAAGCTTGTTATGTTACCTGTTTGTCCGTACAAATACATGGTCACCCGCGCCGCCGCCGCGTGCGTTCGGGCGATTGTATTGTAATTAACTGGTGATAACATTTTCCATCACACTTGCAGGCTTTGGACTGTCGTAATGGTCAAGTGTAGGTAGTTATTATAATGTACTTTATTCGTAAATAAATGCAGCCGTAAGCTACGAATAAGTAATTATTTATTCGTAAGCCGTAAGTGATACAATGTAGTCAATGCGATTTGTTGCACCTTATGTCAACCACTTAAAGTTCAAAGTGGATGAAAAGTGTTAAACATCGCATTACTTAACCACAGCAGGCTGTAGGTACAAATAATAACTTTCTACAATTAACCATCTTGGCGTGTTTAAAAATGTTACACGACACTTTTTACATACGATAGGTACACGATCAACCGAAACACAACTGTAAGGCCCGCGGCGGCCGCGCGCTCGCGATTATGCAGTTGGACCCACGCGACACGTGCACGCCAACCTGTAGTACCCGGGCGACTGAGGTTGCTGCACCCCCGCCCCGGTCGCCCCGCTCGCTGTGCGCCCGCGCCGTGCCTATTGTTGTACCTACTTAGTGTCGCTCCTCGAACGCGTCGCTCTCGTGGTGCCCAAGTTTTAACCTTTTTTAAATATTTTTGGGCCAAAATATAACATGGGGTAAAAATTAAGGTATTAGAATCGATTCAGTTACTTATTCTGAACAAACTATATTCAGGTTTCGCATATACTAAAAATAATGTTGTATACAATGAAAGGTCATATTATTCCCCTTAGTTTAAAACTATTTTGATTAATGTCCGCCACTCTTCGCAAAGCGGGTCAGATACGCCCAATGACCTTTTTTTGTGAAACTCTGTCTCCGCCTCGACGGTCTTCAGGTAACATTCCAGTATTTAAAAATCTTTTTGAAATTGACCTTACCCTATGAACGCCAATGTTGAGGATCATTAAAAATACTGTTTGGCAAACTCTGAGTAATCGGTAAGGTTTAGTATACGTTTTGACATACATTGCAGTAAATGTTTCTGATTTTTTGCGTTGTCCAACCTTGCATCTACGGCGAACCGGAGCTTTCACTTTAAGGTAACTTAGAATGAAATTGTCTTGATGACGTTTTTCTTTTTTTGCATAAAAAGCTGCATGAAATTTCCTTATATCTTGGGGGTTTAATTCTTTACACTTAAAGACTCCTGCCTTTTTATGGTTGCATTTTCCAACTATTTTATTTAAATCAGGTAGGCGTTTTGCAGTATATCTGTAACAATAAAAAATAAGAATCATACTTTCATACAAAATTGACATTGGCATTTTGTATTTTGCAGTACTTATTGTTCCATACGTGACAGGTTGGGACCTGTCCCACCGGTTTCCTCGTACGTACTGCATTTCGCAAAGTAATAAAACGCACACACATTATTAGTCCAAACATCCATTGAACCCATAACCTCAGGATATGGAACCAGCTAGAGATAATACAATTCAAACAAAAAAATAATTATTAAAATCGGTTCAGAATTAGCGACGATATCGCATAGCATAGGCATACACAAAACATACAATCGAATTGAAAACCTCGTCCTTTTTCACAAAGTTTTTAGAAGTCTGTTAAAAAATAAATAAAGTAACTATGTAGTAATTTTATAAAACTGAACACTATATGAAAACCCTGTGAAAGAGGCGCAAAAGTTTTTGCGTAGGTGTCAGATACCTACGTCTTGCATAAGCCTATCCAAATTATAACAGTTTTGGTAGCTCATAAAACTTACCTCTCTTGCTTTTTCTTGTTGCGTTTCCATTGATTTTCGTTGTGAGATCGCTTCCTTGCATTTTGTTCCGGCACTGGAGTAACATTCACTTCCATTTTACAGTAAACACACACAGAAATCGAATAAAAATTACGCACGTAATACGCATAAAAACACTAGGACAGCCATGATGCCTGCTGTTCGGTGATTGGTCGAAAGGGGATAGTGGCGGCTTTGTATTTTAGCAACTGGATAGTGTAGGTTTTGAATCTCACTTATTATTATTTCTGGCTTTTTGTATGTGATAGAGGCGGTTTTGACCGTTACTGAATTTACAGAACCATAGATAATGTGATTAAGTTTTACCAGACACAAAAAAAACACTTTTATTTTTTAATGGACAGTGGCGGATTTGCACTTAGACCCCTCAAATACACTACGCCTCGCGGACTTGTACCAGTGGCTATGGTTTTTTTTTTATTTCAACGTTATTCTGACATTACACTTTTGAACTTTTTTCGACACGTTTTGATATTGCATTGTCATAATAATCAATATTTTTGTCTCAATGTCATGGAGCTGCAACTGAAATTATAAAAAAATCTCAAAGTATTAAATAGAAACGGAAACTTCAGCCACATATAAAATAATAATATTGCATAGAATTGAATAATTAGACTATGTGTGTTTTGTTTGCCCTGAATAATTTTTCACTTTTTTACAAAAACGGGCGCCTGAAAAAATCATTTTTAACTATAATTAGGGCATGAATCTCGGAATATCGGAATCTCGGAACGCAAGTTCCAATATTACAATTCCGATACTGAGTGATCCAATATCGAAATCGGACAATTTGAAAAAAAAAATGAGTTTTAAACTAAACTTATATTTTAGATCCTTGTGAGCGCGCTACCATATTCCTGTTGCCAGCTCGCTAAGCATGCGATACAAGAACAATAATAGTGTTGTCTGTCTCGCTCACTCTTTATCTGCGCGGTACGTCTTGCTTAGTCGCACAAACGAACAACATATCCTGTCAATCAGTTGCGCTCAAGAACTGTGTAAGTTAAGACGTGTTTGGTTTATAAGTGGCTACACGCAACGTCGCTTTAAAAGATGTAAGTACAAATTATTATCTCATTGTTCTTTTTCAATTCAGTTTATACTACTGTGTTTAAATGGTTTTATAATTGTGCTTCATGCTAGTTTGTATTAGATCGTTCGTAAAAAGACGGTTTCTTCATTTTCATTTCGTGAAACAAAATCGTAAATAGAAGTTTAGTGTTTGCGTTTAGTCGACTCTTCGCGTGACCAGAGGGCTGGTCTATGGCTAAGATTCAGAAACGAGCCTAAACGTGAACTTACGCTTCCATCTGTCAAAATCAACAGCTTACGCTCAAATTTGTATTCAGAGACGTTAGGAACACGACTTCAACTTAACGTAAACTAAGATAAGCCAAGTAGTGAAAATCGACTACTTAAGACGAAACTAGCAAGGGAGCTAAATGTAACTAATTTCGACACTTATAAAGTTGTTAAGTCTGACTAACCTCATCAACTTTATTCGCGCGCGTGCTATTCTTTTCTCTTGTAAATTGTAAAATTACATACTACTTATCACCAGAAGATGGAAAATATCGAAAATATTTCTACATTTTGCTTTTAAAAATGGCCATAGAGAAGAGAGTGTAAACTTAGCTAAGACCGACGTAAGCTTGACAGGGACTGAGTCTCTGAAAACGAGTTTTGAAGATGCGGTTAGCCACGACTTGGCTTAGAGCGGTCTTCGCCCGTCTTATGTTCGTGTCTCTGAATCGTAGCCTATTTCTTGGTCAAAGAATCAGCATTGCCATCCAACGTGGTAATGCTGCCAGCGTTCTGGGCACTATTCCCGTTGACAGCGATGTGAACGAATTCTTTGACGCCCTGTAACTTTTTTTCCCTTTTTTTCGTGTTTGTACATATTTTATTATAATAAGTTTGTATTATATTTTCGTGTTTGTACATAATACATTAAAACAAAGGTTAATAATTTATTAAATAAAGCTGAAAACTAATACGAGTATTAAGTTATGTAGAGAGAGTCATGAAACCTACGTATGTGAGGTAGTATTTAATATTAGGTACCTGCTATAGGTAGGTTTGCTTGTCTGTTCCAGGCCCAGGTATAGGTACCTAGGATAGGTTTTTATCAAAATTACTAGTTAAAGTTTACGTACAATTTACATATTTACATTACAAATAACAATTATTTTCTTTGCAGGGCCTCATCAAAAAAGAAAGACACATACTCAAAATTTCTCAACAAACGCTCATCAAATGTATGGGATCATTTTCATCGATCGGATGACGGCCAAACAGCTAAGTGCCAGATATGTTTAAAAAAACTAAAAACTACTGGTGGGTCTACTACAGGCTTGCACACACATTTGGGTGAATTTCAACAAATGCCATTTTTCTTATCATATCGGTGAACTTTTTCATTTATATATATTTTTTATTTTTTTCATGTTTAATGTAATATTTAGGATACTAAATACTCCCTTATTGGTAACCATCAACGTATCTTTTAAGACTATGGAGAAAATTCAGTTTGAATTCTGGTTTCCACCGATGTGACAATCCGGCACCGATTATCTTTTCTGTACACCGATATGATAAATTTATTCACCGATGTGATATACATATACAGCGATATGATAATCTATCCACCTTTGAACATCAAAAAAGAAATAGTAGGCTTATACATTTTTGAAGGAGTGACTAAGAACTGAATACCTGAACTAAGGGTATTATTTTCTTAGAATAAAAAATAATGTTTTTTTTTATTATCATTGTGTTTATTTAAAAGAAGTATAAAAAACAAAAATTTCTTGTACGTTATTGTACAATACACATTTATTAATGTGGCGATCAAGCTAATTGTTTTGCCATGTGTACACTTAAAACATTGTGGCGTTCTAGGTTCAACAATACTAAGAATAGAAACTTTATATAAGAAAACTTTATATACCTAATTAATCAGCCTTTTAAGTTTAACCTTAATCATAACAACACTACAATAATCACAGCTTTAATTATCACTTAATTTAATATTTTTAAAATCTTTGTTCTCAGTGCGTAAGTATCATAGATTACATAGAGATCGCTTATATCTTACATCTAGCAAATAATCTTTACCCTTAAAAAAAAACTTAAATTAAATCTGTCAGTATAATTTGGTTATTATGTTAATCAGCCTTTAAGTTCAACATAAATCACTACAGAACTTGAACCGTCTTCGTACTCCACTTTTATTAAATTGCACCATAATTAGACTTTTAAGTCATAGAAGACTATGTAGTATACCTATAGTTAATCACAGCACTTAATTACGTACTTTTATAATTATTATCTGTTACAACAATTAAACCTTTTTTTTTCAATTAAAACTAAAAACAATAAAAATAAAAATTTTAAAAACAAATCAGCCCAGATCAAAATAAGTCATCATCAGTGTCACTGCAACCAAATATATAATTAAATCTCTGTTTGATGTCAGGAGTTGGTTTACGTGGCTCATTTTTTTCTTTTTTAAAGTTAATTTTAGATTTTATTCTAAATATTTCCTCATCGGTGTCACTGTCTTCCACGGTAGGACTTGAAAATCTATTAGATGCTTTTACCGTATCCTCTTTATTTACGAATTGAGTTGATTCCTCTAAACCAACTAAAATGTTCGTGTCAATTTTCTCTAAAAATGAACAGGCAGGAGTACTTTGATCAAGATCTACATAGTTCAATAGCAAATTTTCAGACATTTTTGTCGAAGAGGATGATCTGGGTGCCGCATTTTCCGAGATTTTTAATGTATTTGATGGTGTAAAATACTTTGAATGTGATGGCTGTGGGAACAAAATTAATTTGTCAGTTAACTTTACTGGTCGCATTTTAGTGATATCTATTTTGGATTTAGTTCTGGATTTTTTATTACTCGAAGTAGAAAGTTGAGGTTTAGACTTAATTTCGTGTTCGGTTGACAAATTGTGGAAGTCTAGATGTTTGCCATGTGGACATTTAACAACATATTTCATACATTCATCTTCTATACAAGAAAGTCGACGTAAAACTATACGATTTTTAGCTTCTTTAGTCCAAATGACTTGTTTGACTTGCAATGTTCCACGAAATGTGTTCAAATTTGTAGGGAGAAGCCAGTCCTTTTCTTCAACTTCATATTCTTCTACAGTACTAATTTTCACGCCTTGGACAGCAGATTTTAAATAGTTTACAAAAGAGTCTATATTATTCATATCACCATCGTGTGCAACAAATCGATCCGCCGTTCGCTTCAGTAGCCCACCTACTCCATCTGGCGCACCTTTTCCATGACCACATTCACTATAGTTCCATATTATGTTAGTCAGAGAAGAGCAGTAAATACTGAGTTGGGACATAATATAAAAAATTTTCTTATTCCGATACTGGCCTGATGGAGAATCAGAAATAATAATAAGATTCTGAACAATTGGAGCTTCCTGTTTAATTTCTTCTAATATTGGAACAAGGTGAGCCCAAACGGCGGCAGCATCATGGCGCAGTGAAGAACTAATAGTGCAGAAACATTGAGTTGTTATATTCTCTTCCTTATTTTTATAGTAAATTACAGCAGTGTGTAATGTGAATTGTTGACGACTGCCACCAAAGTGCATAGATTGTATTTCGGACCCGTACTTGGAGCTATAGTTCTCACTAAAGTCAATGTGAACGACACAATCCTTTTCAGTCATGTTTTGTTTGTAGTGCTTAAAAGCTTGACTTTGATTTCGTATATTACTACAATGTGTTAAGAACGGTTTCAGATTGTTTTCAAATATTTTGATTAGTTGTAATGGTTTAACGGTTATTTTTACTTTTTCTACATTAACGGCTATTTTATCGACTCCATTTTTTTTGTAATTCTTTTTTATCTTCTTCCAATTCCAATAAATAACATCTTTGGAGTTATCAAATTCTTGATAATTTAAATGACGATTCTTACAGACAGGACATGTTCTTTGCAGGCATTCTACCTTAAAAATATCACAGCAAATACTACTTAGAATTTCAGTCGTGGTGTTTTCTTTTATGATACGATTTCTTTTTAAAGATGATATAACAAGATCCATGTTCTCATGTTTCTCACATAGGCATGTATTTCTCAAGTTTAATTTTGGCTGCGTGACCCAAAACGGCCTCATTCTTGTAAAAGTGACGTAACTGATTGGAGGGTAGCCCGAAGTCAAATACTTTTTGTGTAAATTTTTAATTGTGTCTTTCATCAGCCTTTTCTGTTTTTTTACTCCATTTTGTGTGACAGTATCCTTTTTACCTGGGCAAAGATTTGAATTTTCATCATCCTCAAAAAACTGAACAACAATCTTACGGATACGTTTTTGCAGGTCTATATTTTTTGGCTTCGTTGGGATTCGTCTCACTTCTAAATTACTCTGTTTTAATTTCTTAAATTCTTGATGTAGTCTCATGTATCTCTTTTTGTACATTAGTTTCTCTTTATTAGCCTTTGCCAATTGTTTTCTTAAATCGTGTATTTGCTGAGTTTTAACGTTTTGATATTTACGAAATTTCATTTTAATGTCTTGTTTGAATTTAACAGTATTAAAGGATGTGTCTAAGTTAGGACTATTTGGGCGTAATGTTGATTCTTCTGAATTTATAGAACTAATACTTGGCGTTCGTAAAGGAGATGCTATTGATAAATCTAGGGGACTGCTTGTACGTAAATAGTGGGAACTACTCGCTACTATGGCATCAATACGCAAATTAGGACTATTACATCGAACATTCTGTCGCAATAGCCGTGGGCTATGAGGTCCTATTAGTTCTTGAGAAATACCGGGCTCATTATCTTGATTTTTCGGTAGCGATTCTGCGTCATTGGTCTCTGAAACACTTGTTGGGTTGTTGCGGGCACCATTTGCCTTATTTTTTTTCCGCTGATAATATGCACGGGCACTGATTCGGTTTTTCTTTTGTGCATTGCGACGTGCATGTGCAGTCATTTGGCTTCGGGTTAGGATAAGTCCAGCTGCCTTTCTTTTAGCTAAGCGTTCTCTGTCTTTTCTTAAATGCTGCTCTCTTAACACAGGATCACTTTTGATTTTAGCTTTTCTTATTCTTTCCATCAACCTCTTTCTCTCTTTTTTCTCCTCCTCGTTTAGTTTTGATTTCAGCATTCTTAAACAAAATTAATCTTAAACAAAATTACTCGAACGAATTGTGTGCGGCACGAGCTGCACACAAGTTAATATTTATGAAAGTTAAAAAATATAATATGTGTATATGTATGTATATAATGTATGGTTGTAGGTATGCTCCATTGTTTTTTTGTTTACTTTAATGAAATGACACTATGTCTACCAATATGATAAAATTACACCGAGGTGATAATATGATCTACCGATGTGATAAAACAATCCACCGATGTGACAAAACTATGCGTCGATCATGAATCAAAACACCGATATGATATTTAAGACACCGATTGATTTTTCTTATCACATCGGTGTAAATTATCACATCGGTGGTAAAAAAGACCACCGATTACAGCGATATGAGAACAGCGACGTGAGAAATTATCGACTTTTTTGAAAATTATGAAAAATGTATAATATTTAGGCTAAATTCAAGTACCTATAATGATGCTAATTTACTTACTATGTCTGTTAGAACCAAACAATCGTAATAAAACTTCACATTACACTAGAAAAATGCAACCACCGATAATATAAAATAATTGCTTGGAAGTAACTGAAATGTCGTACTTACGTAATTAGCGGGAATATGCAGCGATTTGACACACGTCCGTCCTGACTGCGCACTAGCACACACTAACGAGGGAAATAAAATTGGGGTGGGGACACTGTCGGACTCATCGATGCAAAGTTAGGTTTAAATTACTTTTGTGCAGCGATATGACAAAATTTTGCGAGACAAGTACATTTATGCCTCTCAGTAATAAATATTATGAATTACGTAATAAAATATGCTACATATTAATAATAAAACTAATATTCTATGAAATAGAATAAGTTATATTCTTAAGTTACTTATTTTTATAACGATATAAGCGTTTTTGCTTGTAAAAAAAGTAGAGGGACAGCACCGATGTGACAAAAATAGAGGTTTATGTATTTATTTCTACCTTTGTAAATAGACTTAGACAAATAATATTTTATGCCACAACCCAATAAATACCTAATGAATACAAAAAAAAATAGTACAGAACAATATTCCTTTTTTCAAATACTAATTTCAATGAAGACAATAATAATAATAATAATAATAATAATAAGTTCATGCAAATAGATGAAAACGAAATAGGTCCTCATCACCACACATTTTTAACATAACACACCACAAGCTGCATTTACCTGGCTTCGGTCCGTAAATGTCGCAAAAACCAGCCAAAGAGCTGAGAAGAGAAAACACTCTAAAAAAATAATAATAATCTTTATTACACAAGAAAGTGGTTACAAAATAGTGTGAAGTCCCTGACTCCTGTGCTAGGTGATATACCTGTGTTACAAGAGCCAGTGCCCTCTCCCAGTAGGAGACATTACAGAATCTTATGCAAAAAGATTAACAAAAATAAAAAGAATAACTATGGTAACAACAAAAAGTAAAAAAAAAAAGTCGTTTGGGAAATTCACCCATTTACGAACTGTGCACTCAAACATCACTGCAGTTGGAACCCCTTCATCGGAGATTACTCCAAGCACGTCAACTACAACATCACAAGAACAGACGACCAAGCTCAAGAAACGGAAACTAATGACTGAATACTTCAGGTCTTCAGAATCATTGGAAGCTATTGTTTCTCGAATGACCGCCTTAAATGGTGCAAGTTTTAGATTATTTTCTGAAAGTCAAGATCTCCGGCAACTCTTCAAAAAAAGTGGATACGACTTACCGAAAACGCCAAATACTATTGCGAAAATGGTTCTTGAACATGCCGAACAAGTCAAATGTGAAACAATGAAAACCATAACCCTCATGAAGGAAAATGGAGAAAGATTTACAATGACTCTCGACGAGTGGACCTCTCTTCGAAACAGGAGATATATGAACATAAACCTTCATTGCAGAGCTTTTGGAGGTTTTGAATTCAAGAATCTTGGACTCGTCAAAATAACGGGGTCCATGCCAGCTACATCAGCTCTGTCAATAATGCGTGAGCACCTTGCCAAATTCAATATCGTACTTGAGGAAGATATTATTAGTCATACGACTGACGGTGCCAGTGTCATGAAAAAAATGGGTTCGTACATACCCGCCCATCATCAACTCTGCCTCGCCCACGGTGTTCAGCTCGCTGTCATAGATACCTTATATAAGACAACGAGTACTGCCGAAGCCCAATTCGAACCATCCCCCCAGTATGAAATGGAATCCACAAACCGCTCAGACTCAGAAAGCGATGATGATAATGATTTATCAACAGAGTGTGATAGCTTTGAAGTAGAAAGCTCAAGAGTTCGCACAGCTGATCCAAGACTTTACAAAGAGGTGATTGGCAAAGTACGAAATCTGGTGAGATCAATTAGAAAGTCACCTCTTAAAGCTGATGCTCTGAGAGCTTACGTCAGTAAAGAGTTTGGCGAAAACATCCAGTTGCAGTTAGACTGTCGAACAAGATGGTCCAGCATGAATGACATGATAGGATCGTTCCTAAAAATGAAGGACTGCATTTGCAAACTTCTTATTGACATTAAATCAGATATATCCTTCACAGATGTGGAAATTCAAACATTAACCGATATCCATCGTAGTTTGGAAGTGGTCAAAATGACTGTACGATCTATTTGCAGACGTGATGCCACACTATATACAGCAGACACAGCATTGAAATTTATGCTGAATAAACTTGACCAGCAAAACACATATCTGAGTTCAGTGAGTTCAAGTCTCTCTGTGAACTTACGAAGACGAATAAAAGAAAGACGACTATTAATAGCAGGAGTATTACACTACCTCCATGATTCGGAAAGCTTCTACAGTGCTTCAGAAGACGACACATTTCCGAAACCCACAAGTGAAGAAATATGTGATATTATTGTAAGCTTGTTAAAACGCCTCAAATATAAAAAAAACCCTACTAGCAGTCTCAGCGTCACAGAAACAGAGACTGAAGCAACGACAGCTGTTTTATTATCTTCCGATGAAGATGATGAACCACTAGCTACAGCTAGTCTCACTACAACGAATGAGCTGACACTGCAACAAGAATTTGAGAAGGAAATGGAAAAATGCAAAGAAAAGAAGAAGGCAGTGCTTCCCTCCGACGAATTTGATCTTTTGGGATTTGTAATGACTGAAAAAGCAATATACGACAATAGAGGTGAAAGAGGAGTTTATTTGACACAGGCATACACTTTTCTCACATCAATTTTGCCTACCAGTGTTGAAAGTGAGCGTGTTTTTTCGTCGGCCGGATATTTTTGCAATAAAATACGAAGCTCACTATCCGACAAAATGCTTGATGCTTTGTTGTTCTTGAGAACATATTACCAAGAAAAACGAGATTTTAAAATATGAACATACCTAGTCGTTTATTTCTGTTGATTTAAATTAGTACAAGTAGTTAGTATACTTATATTGTAATTTAAACTACCGAACTCAGAATCAAGAAAACTTCTTAGTTTTGTTCATTTTGATTCTGAGTACGGTAGTTTAATTAGTAGGTAATAAGTATAGATAATAATGAGAAATATGATAAACAAATATTTCCAATAATTGTTGTTCCTAATTGTTGATTTTGCTTATATATTTTAAATTATAAGAAGTTTTGTTGATTCTGCGTTCGGTAGTTTAATTAGTAATAAGTATAGGATATACCTAATAATGAGAAATATGATGAACAAATATTTCCAATAATTGTTGTTCCTAATTGTTGATTTTGCTTACACATTTTAAATTATTTATAATAAGTTTTGTTGATTTTGAGTCAGGTAGTTTAGTTAGTAATAAGTACCTATAGGAAAATAATGAGAAATATGTGATTTAATAAATACTTAAAAACAACCAGTGTTTGAACCAAATTAAAGAATACGATTTAAAAATGTTTTTTATTGCACTTAATCCAACCAAATACCGAATTTGTGCAATGTATAAATAAAATATGAAATTTCTAAAGAGAAAACGAAATTCCGATATAAATATCGGAATTCCGATATAAATATCGGAATTCCGATATTGAGATCTAATATCGGAAATCAGTATCGGAATTGAAAACCTTCCGATATTACATGCCCTAACTATAATCGAGTAACTTAATAAATAAGCTTTCTAATAAGGTACATCACATTAGCGTTTAAAAATCTTCGGAATATTGTACAGACGCCAGCACATCAACCTACCCGAAACTGTCAGATTTTCCCAATCAACTTTGAACCTTATGCTTTAGTGATAAAGTTGAAAATCTATTAAAGAAATTTGACAGATTGTAGTAGGTTGATGTGCTGGCGTCTGTACTACTTTTGACCTCTCCTTTATACATAGATTAGTTAAAACCTATGAGGTTTATTTATTAACGATGATTAAAGTGACGTATAAACGTCAAAAATATATAGTTAAACAGCCGCTTATGACTACGTAACTGAAACGTTAATTTATGAATAAACGAGTAAATGTTTACGCTCGACTACGGTTGTGTGTAACGTCCAGTAAGTGACGATTTTTGCCCAATTTATATAATCGAACATTTATCGAAACGTTGAAAAATCGTAAAAATATTTTTCCGTTAATAATAATCCGTAAAACTAACTGTAAAGCTAAAAACAAGCCCATTTTAAATTATAAGGTTGCAGTCGGGTTTTTTAATTTTTTTAATTGCTTTTGTATTCTGTTTGTATAAAACATCAGCTAACTGGCCATTTAAAATTAATGCAATATCTATGGTAATGAATCTTTTTTCAAAATTGACCCGCTCCGATATCGAGAAATCGGTAACAATTAGTAAAAAGTCATTGTGTCTCACATTAGTGATAGTTGAGCTACTGAAACTATTTAAAAAAATGGCTCGATCATTTATTATTCTATCGGCATTGGAAGAGGCGAACAATGCCGACAACGAAACAAGCCGTCGGCAGGCTCAATTTATAAGAGGCAATATTTTTAACACCAGAGCCGACGACTTTGTTTTATCCTATCGCCTCACAGAAGACTTAATACGACAGCTTGAGGTAGACCTAAGTCCGTATGTAAAGGATTCGACAAGAGGTCTTTCAAGGCGGGTAAAGGTAGGGAAATTAGCAATTTGTTTTCAACAAAAAAAGTTAACAACTTATAAACTAGCAACAGATGCCCTATTTTTTTCAATTTTTAATTTCAGATTTTATCTGCTCTGTCGTTTTTAGCACACGGCACTTACCAGAGGGCGGTGGGACAACAATCCACAACTTGTTTGTCCCAATCGTCAGTGTCGCGTGTTTTAAGTGAGGTTTTGGATGCCATAACAAAACCATGTCTGGTAAAAAAATATGTGCGTTTTCCTCAAATCAGAGAAGAACGAAATATTTTAAAAACACGGTAAGAATTTGTGTTTGCATATTAAGCAGCTCTCAGGTACGGTCAGCGTCAAAAGGTGATTCACACTTCAGTTTTTTTTAATCTTAGTTATTGAGCAAAATATTTGTTCAAAATTGCAGCAAAAGAATTTTTTTTAGAATATATACTCTTGTCTATTATGTGAAAAGCTAAAAATCAGTTTATTGAAAAAAGTTGTTGTCAATTTAATAACATGTAAAAATGATAGTGTTAATCGACTTTTGATGCTGACTGTATCTACCAACATAGATAAATTTGAAACATGCATTAGCAAGTGGTGTTGCTGCGGTATATTTTTTTCCCGCCTTTATTTACTTACCTACCTACTTACTGCCTCCAAGGTAAGGTATTTTTGAAGTGAAAACTTCTTTAGCGGCGTTGCACACTTTTTGTATGGGGAAAAAATGTTAAACTCGCGTCAGGACACGTGACCGTCAGGAGAGATTTCCCCCCCCCCCCCCTCTTTCTACGGCGGCGGCGCCAACCGAAGTGAACCAAGTGAGACACGATAATGGATGGATGGATGGCTGGACGGACGGATGGACGGACGGACAGACGGACGGACAGACGGTGACGGTGACGGTGACGGTGTCGGTGACGGGGACGGTGACGGTGACGGTGACGGTGACGGTGTCGGTGACGGTGACGGTGACGGTGACGGTGACGGTGTCGGTGTCGGTGACGGTGACGGTGACGGTGACGGTGACCGTGACGGTGTCGGTGACGGTGACGGGGACGGTGACGGTGACGGTGACGGTGACGGTGACGGGGACGGTGACGGTGACGGTGACGGTGATGGTGGACGTGGATGTGGATGGATGGATGGACAGCTGATGGCTCGACCGTCTGTGTAGTAGCCACACTGCTGTGTATTCGTAAAATTCGTGTATATAAAGTGTTTAAAATATGGAAATTGAACAAAGTGCATCTATTAATGAAAAAAGTGACGCAGAACTAGTGAAAAAAAATTAGTTATATTAATTCAATTCATAATTGATTTATTTCAACGTTAATATTCAAGTTTTCACTTCTGCCGGCACTCCCGGAGTGCAACCCGTCTTTTTTTTTTTACTCTCCCGCTGCTGGGCAAAGACCTCGTTAGGTTTTATGTTAAAATAAATACCTGCAACAGGAATATCTACTTTTGCAGATTTAATGACAAGTTCAAAATGCGCGACTGCATAGGGTGTATCGATGGCACGTACGTAGCAATGATTCGCCCCACTGAAAATGAGGACCGGTATTTTTGCCGTAAAGGTTATCATGCGAGAAATGTTCAGCTGGTAAGTCTCATAGGTATTAATGTAACGTATGCACTTATGAGAGCAAAGGAATGTTTTCTTTGAATAAAATTTTCTATCTACAGTATTAAGAGTACTTTCCCTTGAGGTGGCAATAAAAAGTTCCAACCTATATATACTCTACAGTTACACCTACCAACTGAAAGTCTACAGGAATGTTACAAAATTTAAAAAAAATATACAACAAACCTTTTCTACCGGGTTATAAGATTGCATTTATGTTTTTACTTAAGTTTACTTTTAAAATATTTTTTTACAGGTAACAGACGCTGACCTTAATATTTTACACGTAGATGCCTCCTATGGCGGGGCATCTCATGACAATTTTGTTTTTCAAAACTCAGAGTTAAGGGAGCATTTAGAGGGCTTGGCACAGTCTAATGAAATGACGTACATACTTGGTATGCTTGATTAGCTAAAAGTTTTTATTTACTTCCCACTTATTGTCAGCCAAATACATTATATATTTACACAATTGTTTGAATTACAGGTGATTCCGGATACGCTCAGCGTAATTACATAATGACGCCTGTCGCAGATGCCGAGGAGCAAACACCCGAAGCGTACTATAACAAGCTCCACGGCACGGCTCGCAACAGCGTGGAGCGTGCAATCGGGTTGTTGAAAGGTCGCTTCAGGTGTTTGTTGGTTCACAGAGTGCTGCATTACCATCCAGATACGGTTGGAAAGATTGTGATAGCATGTTGCGTGCTTCACAATATTTGCAATCGTGCTGGATTGCCGGCCCCTGCGATTAGTGGGCGAGGTAATGATACAGACACATTACCTAACCCTGATGGACCACCTGACGATGCTCTTAGGATAGGACGGAATGCCCGGAGCGCCCTCATAAGAAGGTTGTGGGTTTCTCGCTAATATTGTTTATTTTTACTGTACATAATTATTATTTTTACTTTTTATTTCACTTTATTATACATTTTTTACATTCTTACCTATTATTTTATTCTATTTTTATTCGTGTTTTTTATTTTTTTTATTAGAGTGGATACTGTAGCGCTCTTGAATCCACTACCTACCTACTAGAACAGCTGGGCACCGTTAATCAAATGATTATCTTTGTTAGTCACTAATCCGTTACTAAAATCCTGGACGGTGAACTTTAGCGCAAAGGTAATGCCACTGACCCTCCTGGAGGTTCCACTAGCTATATGTGTGGCAGTATGGCATACCTATAAGCTTTATGAAAAGTGAGTGGATTCTTGTTTCGTATGTGTTCGGCCGACCATTTTGGAAATGTTAAAAAAAAAAGTTTGTTCGGGTTACCGCTCTTTTTACTCGACTGCATCGAAGTATTTTTTTTTTTTTGTTTGTGGGTTTATTTAGAAAAACAATACGTATTTAAATTATGTTAATAAAATTTAATAAAATAAAAAAATGTAAATCGTTATGTACAATAAATATTTAAGTATACAGGTTGAAATTGAAAACATGCGACAAATCGAAATGGGAGATTTTACTCAACATTATGAACAACTTTTACTATGGGACCGAACCTGAAATCGTGAAAAAAAACAGCTGTTCCCTACATTTATGTTCGCTCGCGAAAAAAAACACTTGTCCCCTACATTTATGTTCGCATAACTCGTCAAAATGTAGGGAACAGCAGATTTTTATTTTTGCGATTTCAGTTTTGGTCCCATAGTATAAGTTGTTCATAATGATGAGTACAATCTCCCATTTCGATTTGTCGCATGTTTTCAATTTCACCCTGTATGAAATCGCAAATAAATATTGTAGTTAATTTAATTAAATTAAGTAAAATATTTATTTGCGATTTCTCGCAAGGTGTTGACGCCGTCTTGGACGGCGTCCGCCATTGCGCGGTTGCTGTCCCCCAAACACCTTAAAGCCGCCGCCATTTCTCGATGCGCCTGAGCAGCGATGAGGTTCGCTTCGGCTTGTTTTTCGTCCAGCGCCAGACGCCTCTCCTCGATCCTCAAAAAATCCTTGGAGATCCCGGTCAATTGAGACCTCCGTTGAGATGGCGGCTGACGATTATGGCTCTCGTGTGTTGTATCTGAAAATAAGTAAAAGTATATCAAAATTCACTTTATTTACCTACCTATAATAAAATTAATACCTCATTTTAAGAACGTAAAAATAGAGGAAATAATGTAGTTACTTACTAGCAGACACATGAGCGGGACCACTTGGTCGTGTAGGAGACGGAGCCAATTCCGTTCTGGGTTGGTGGGAAGATTCTGAGTTCTAAAGAACAAAAACGATAGGTATGTTATATTATTACATACAACATTTTCCTAAACTAAAAATAGGCCAAAGATAACATACTTGTGTTGTTGTATGCCTTCCTCCTTCGGCACTGAGCCCGAGGAGAGGAGACCGGGGACTAACAGGTTCCTAAAATTAAATAGTTACATTGAGTTTTCTTGAATACATTTTGAGATAGGTAGGTACCTAAGTACTTACTTACAATACAATTTAAGAAAAAAAAATAGGCAAAGGCCTCTACATAAAGTATTATTATCTTAAAAATATTAGAATAGCGACTTTTATAAATTAAGATGTACATACAAAACCGTAATAGGCTGGGGTATCTTGACGACTGCAATGAAATTATTAAAACATTATAATTAAGTAAAGCTTCTGTGAAGTAAAAGTAATAGGCCATACTGAAAAAAAAAACTGAACCTACTTACATCAACAATATGGGGCAGGATCGAAACACTGGTGGGCGACGTGACCGTTGCTGTGGCTTCACTAGAGTGCTGTAAAAATAAAAGCATCTTCCAAATATCTTTTAGGACAACTAAGATGGTAAAAAAGTAAAAAAAAAAACCGTGCCTACATTGACAATATGGGGCAGGATCGAAACACTGGTGGGCGACGTGACCGTTGCTGTGGCTTCACTAGAGTGCTGTAAAAATAAAAGCATCTTCCAAATATCTTTTACGTAACAATGTTAAGACAACGAAGGTGGGTGATTACAAAACTCACTTGTATTAGTTCATATCGCAGGTGGCGGTCACCAACAGCGTAGCCTTCGCCGCCCAACAGTTGGAGGATGCGCTCTTCCGTTTCGGTCAGATGTCCGATTTCTTCGACGCCCCCACCAGTCCTTCGTCGGGCAGCGGCGCGTTCCGCAGCTTTTTTTTTTATAGCGATTTTCTTGTCGGTCCAATACTATTTGTTTTTACAAAGTAGGAATAGGCAGCGTTCCCACTACGCCGGACCGGCAGATCTGCCGAAAACCGGACACCGGACAGAGTGTTCACATTACATCGGATCCCGGAAGAAATTCAGACAGTCAAGTACTTACCTCAGTTGAATTTGGACCTGCGCGTATAGACGTCTTCGGTCTTATCCCACAGAACAGGTCTCTCTTGGACAAGCGTAATTAAAGTTTCTGCTTGAATATCCATGCGAAACGTCTACTTTTACCAGAAAATGCGAGCCGAATGACGTGAGTGGAACACGGGCGGGGCGAGGGGAGCACGAGCGGGGCGAGCGGGGTACAGATACCGGCACAAACTCGTTCACATTACTCCGGGCCCGGTCGTTCTACCGGCAATCCGTAGTGACAAAACGCTCGGTAAAAATGCCAGGCTCGGCAAAAATGCCGGACCCGGGATAATGTGAATAGCTTCATATAAATTGTACAGCCACTAGCCCTTCCGGCAGATTTACCGGCGCGGCAGATCTGCCGGTCCGGCGTAGTGGGAACCTAGCCATAGTGTTTGCAATAATATTTAGTATTTTGCGAAAGAGAAATAACATGACCATCATTATTATCTATTGCAGCATTTGCTTTCCTAATAAAAATCACTAGGTACGCACGGCAGGGCTACACATCAAGCTATACATACCTAACCAGTATAAGCTGACTTCTGATAGTGCGAAAAATATATATTACAATGCGAGGTCAGCTAGAACCGGAAATGTAGGTATAGCTTGATGTGTCGGCGTGTGTACTTATGCCTTTGTCGACAGTAAGCAACGTTACACTCATTTAGGTAGTAACCAGCAAGCAATATACTATAAAACTTACTTTCATCCACTGTTTATTGGTTTTGGTGGCTCCCCCTAAACTGTTTAGTCTGGGTACTACCCTCTCCCAGAACTGCTGCATCTTCCTTCTGGCACATGCCGTCTTCAAGTGCCCACGTGCCATTTCGGGGTCTTGTTCCAACAAGTCTACGAGGGCTTGTAGTTGAGCCTCGGTACCATGGCGCGAGCGAAATGAGCTACAAATATTAATAAACGCCACTGGAATTACTTTTGGAATAATTGATGTAAAGACGCCAGCATATCAAGCTTCCCGAAACTGTCAAATTTTCGCAATCAAAATAACTTTATACTTTAGCTAAAGTTGAAAATCAATTAAAGAAATTTGATTTGATTTTTTGATTGTAGTAGCTTGATGTGCTAGCGTCTGTTCGTCATAATATTTACCTACCAATTTAAAATGCTTAAGACCTCATATTTATAATAACATTGTACTTACCTCATTTTTGCAGAATTCACTGTTTTATTCACTTTAAGTAAATTTTTAACATTTTCAAAAGGGCTAATTCGCGCGTCTTGTCAGTTGTCTAACGAAGAAGACATTAAAAAAAAATTCGCGGCTGCTCTTTGGTCGCACCTTCGGTGCAACAAAGTCACAACAGCTCATTTTTAAATTATTTTGTTTGCTATAGTTTTACGTTAATAATCTTATAGTTTACAATTTGTCATACTTACCCCAATTTTGCAGTTTTGCCTATTTGTGACTTTGTTGTACCGAAGGTGCGATTTTATCATCTGTGGTGAACATGTGCTGTCTACTGCTGTCTATGGGGCTTTCCGATACAAAATAAACTTTTTGTCTGCAGTTTCAAAATAAATAATTGTAAATAAACACATGAAAGTTTTATCTTAGTACCTACTTTGAATTAGTTTTTCAGTGACAATGGCTAGCACGATATTATAATGGTGAATGTGATAGTAATATGACATAATGTTGGCATGTACCTATTGGTGAAAGTTTTTCTAATTTAAAAATGAACTCCTCTACCTACTCCACAGTTCCTGTGTTACTGTTCATAATTAGGTATATGAATTAGAAGATCAGTCAGGTGGTTAGCTTTGCAAGGACGAGTGGTGGTCTGTCAGGTATGCCAAAATAGTACCGACTTGATGATAATAATATGTAACTAATGTAAAAGACGTAGGCATGTCACAGACGTGTGTCACTCAGTAACAAAGGTTGCCTGAAGACAAGGCGGGCGTCGTCACTGACACGTTCCTGACCAATTGGCCGAAGAAGGCAGAACATAAGGAAAACTGGAAAAGTATGGGGGAGACCGTGCCCAGCTGTGGGACAACATAGGATAACTTAAAATAAAAACACAAAAGTATAGGCACACAAAAGCAAGTGAATTTTATTAATCTGATATATTCTATCTTTCAGCAGATGAGCCTTATCGACCCTGCAGTTGCTAAGTCATTAAAGGGACAGAAGACAATAAAAGAACACTGCCTCTATTTGATTTGATCACATCGCTCCCGGCTGTGTCATGCGTGGCGGTCTGAGGCAAGTATTCATTAATTCACACACTATTTTTGATAAACACAATAGGGAACAAATAAATTGGGACACAGACAGGCACGGAGCATGGAATTAAGAAATGTAGAAACTCGTTGTGCTCTAAATATATAGTAATAATATTGGCCCATTCAATTGATTTTATTTGATCAGACGCTGTTCTTAATAAATCATACCGCTATTCTTATTGAAAGTAAATACATTAGCTGCAGATGTGCTGATGTGTAGGAATTAAATAAATCAAATACTTAGTAACAAATTATTACCATTATTTCCAGCTTTTTGCAGTGGGGGTGCAGCCGACACACATCCAATGTCCCTCCGTTCCCGGCATTAAGAAGTTGCACCTCAGGAAGCAGCCGACTCAGTAGAAAAAATGTATTAGCAATTTTTTTTAATGTGATACAAATTAAAAAATGTAATATATTTATTTATGTACACACTAAATACATAATAAAGTAAACTACATAAAGATAGAGGAACTGCTTTCATCATTTACTTAGTAATTTCTTTCAGCAGATCTGCGACAGGAGAGTTGGCTGAGAAACGTAGACACAGTGTGTAAACAGTATACAGCAAAACTAAAATTAGACAGCCCAAAACATGCGTATACATGAATAATGCAATTTGTGTGTCCTAACAGCAATCGTCACTAGATTAATAATATGCCTAAATACACTTGGGAGCAAATAAATCGAGCCACTTGCTTTTTTTTGCACGTATAATGGTTATTATTTTTGGTATTATGGAACGTATCAAATCGAAACATATATCGCCTAAGAGCTTATTTAATAATCTTTACAATGAGGGTAAATTATTGAATGATAACCTTATTTAGTGATAAATTATTGGCTCTGAAAGAAAAACGGTAATTTTGATAGAAAATTGTAGGGTTAAAACAGTCCAGAAAATCTATCGAAATCAGGGCAAGGGGGGGTAATACAAGATATTAAGAATAAGTTTATACCATAATTTTGTTTTTAATTGTTTTTTTCTGGACTGACAATTTTCTATCAAAATTATCGTTTTTCTTTCAGAGCCAATAATTTATCATTAAATAAGTTTTTCATTCAATAATTTACCCTCATTGTAAAGGTTATTAAATAAGCTTTCAGGCGATATATGTTTTGAATTGATACCTTCCATAATACCAAAAATAATAACCATTATACGTGAAAAAAGCAAGTGGCTCGATTTATTTGCTCCCAAGTGTATTTATGGTATAAGGTTTGTATATTGTACGTGTAGTTTATCTAGAGATGATATAAAAAAAACCTATATGTGCTTTTACATATTATGTACTTATGAAAACGAACATTACACCAATCACTGAATACTTGCTTAGCACGATTTCTTATATTATATTATATTGTCTGAAATGTAGGCTGACTAAATTGACTTTTTCGATGTACAAAAACAGTTGGATTTAGACATTAAAATCTCTAACAGCATTAAATAATTAGGAACTAATTATTGTCACTGTACTCGAATACGTACAGGCTTATGTACATTCTACACCAAGGAATATACTACTCTCTATAAACGAGTTGTACATGGTCGTCAATGGCATGAAAGCAAAAAAAAAGTTCACTTGATACTAACGACTACGACGATACGCATGCGCAGTGCGCTGCGTGAGATATGGATCATTCCGAATTAGGCCATCATCGCCCACAACTCTCACATAAATAATTTGCGTTCCCATTTAGATAAATCACCACTATTGCAGCTGAGAGTCAAAACTATTTCACTTGATTATTTATTCACGGTTAGATTATAGTATTTATTTGTTTGTTTTTTTACACCACGAATTTCTTATCCTTTGGTAAGGTGGCGACTGTAGCCGGAAGCACAATTTCGAAAATGCCACGTTAGTTTAACGAAACCGGTTTGAACTGTCAAAATACCACTCTTGACAACCGTACGGCATGGTAAGATTATGCGGGGAATAATAGGTAATTTATACCATACAGAATAATTGGGGTCAAAGTGTAAGCACGTTGTAATCGATTACAGTGCGATTCGGAATGTTCCATATTTCACTCCACGGTAACCATGGCAACATCACTTCGCGCGCGTCGCTCATTGGCTACGGTTTCGTCGCCACTCGCCAATCATGGGCGACGCGCGCCGCTTGACCGGTTAAGGTGAATGTGACATGGCAGACCGCGAAATTTAAATTTTCTTACGTTTTTTGCAATTTGCAGATCAGTGTCAGGTTGTATCTTGATCAAAATGTGATTTGCGACTATAATAGACATGTATTTACAGAATCATAGTCATTAGAATCATTAATATATCTCCTTATGTTAGATTTCTACCATAAACACTTTTCCATATGAGATTTGTTCTTAACGATAGAAATCTAACTTAAAAAGATGTATTAATGATTGTAATTATGTATTATTATTATTTTTGTGGTGTACAATAAAGTATATATAAATAAATAAATAATAATAATATTAATGTTTTGACCACTAAAATACTAGCTTTGAAATTATATAAAATGATCAATAGAATTAGCATAAAATCTATTATTAAAATCTCGATTATGATTGTAAATGTTTGCTTGGTCAATCCCTAGCATCAGTGGGATGACACTGACAGCTCACTTCACGCAAGTTTTCACGGTGAGATTTTTACAGAATCGACCGGCTGATCACTGCTTGCGACTTGGATAACGATGTTGAGGTGCATAAATTGTCATTTGTGCGTCGACAGGATGCTAAGACATGTTGTGTCTTCAATACCATCTGCACTGCAAACTCTTCTCGCTAGATGGAAATCGTTGCAACAGGTATGTGGATACTGCGTTATTTATTGAAAGTAGGTATTTGACCGTAGCGAAAAGTCCTAAATAATAATTATTGTACAACCTGCGGTTTCGCTTGGCTTGTAGCCCTAATGCAACAATCTATGGATAAATAGATACCTACCTACCTAAAAGTATCTTGAATAACTGGCTTAGTAGGCAGAATAGTCAAATTTATCTTTTGGAGGTTATGTGTGGATTTAATAAATGAACTTGTTTATCTCAACCTTAAACTAAAATGTGTTTCTTACCTTACAGCTTTGTGGAAGCTGTAATCTGTCAAGAGTGCTTTTTGCGGCTAGACCAGCATTGTAGAAATGGGAATGTGAATGCTGAAAGAGATCTTGGTCACACTCATGTTTGTCTTGGATGTGGACGATCTGTTTTAGAAACAAGAAGACGTGTGAGATATCATACTGTCGAAGCCAGTAATCCATTAATAGCTACTATACTATCATGGGATATTCACAATGAGGTCAGTAGTAATGTATAAACCACTTTCACCGTCCCACAACACAATATGATACATACGAGTATCAATCATTTAACTAATGAGTCCCATAAACTGTTAAGCTAACTACCAACCACCTGCAAAGTTGCTCTTGTGGAAATATCATTTTTCATCACGGCCGGCCCCTATATAATATTGTCTATGTAAACTTAGAAACTCTAGGCTGCATTTTTAAAAACCTTCGAAAAATAACTTTAATTATTTTTTATGTATTGAAATGTTTTATTTACTTGTAGGTGATATCAAGATATGCATTTGTATGCCATCTGTGTTGGATGCGTGCTAATCGCCAACTATCACAAGATGTTTCAAGAGAACAACCAGCCACAGATGAACATGCTGAACTTGCAAATCAATCAGTTGATCCAGAGCAATTGCCAGTGCTTCATCAAGAAACACCAGTGCCACCACCCCTACCTCCACCTCTAGAACAACCGGTGTCAGTTGAACCTGCTGAAAGTCGAGCATACATTATTTTACCACATTATAAACGTGTAGCAAATACTTCTAGACATTGTATTTTTACAGGCTGTGCTAATCAATCTGGGTACTTATTTCCTTTGCTAATTAAGGTCATGCTTCTTAAGCAATATCATTTATATGTTCCAATTCACTCCCGTGTCTGTGAAACACATTTATATGGCAACGAATGGTCATTGTTGAATAACAATAATAACTTAACCAGTAGCTTTACATCTCAACAAATAGAGGATATAATTCGTGTTATGGAAAGAAATGCAGGCTTACTGGATTTTGAAAATGTAGACGAGATGCCTAATCACATTTGTCATTATTGGACAGGTCTTAATGTTTTAGAATTTCTAGCTTTATACAATGAAATACCTGTACTTAGAAATGTCAGCAACGGGAAAACATGTTTAGCCATATATCTAACAAAACTCAGAACTGGTGATAGCGATAATAGATTATCAACACTTTACAATATGCCACGGTCTACATTAGAGTCTTATTTAAAAAAAATGCGTAACCATTTTATAAATCATTTCGTTCCACATCATGTTGGGTTGCAGCATACTACTAGAGAAGAGGTAGCTCAGCGGAATTTATTAATACCAAATAATCTATTCGGTAGCCCAAACATTCCATTAGAACAAATGCCTGCTATTGCTATTTGTGATGGTACATATATTTTTATTCAAAAAAGTAGCAACTGTCTTTACCAGAAAAGAACTTACAGTCTGCATAAGTATGACAATTTAATAAAGCCCTTTCTCATAGTTGCCTGTGATGGGTACATAATCGATGTTTCGGGTCCATATGCTGCAACACAAACAGATTCTGAAATAATGAAGCATTTGATTGAAAATGAAAATGGGCCTATGAGGTCTTTTTTTAGATCAGATGATATTTTTATTTTAGATAGAGCATTTCGAGATAAGTATTTAAGCCTGAATCAGTGGATGAAGGAGAAACACAATTAACGGCATTGCAAGCCAATAAAAGTCGCGGTGTGACTGTGTAGATGGGTAGTGGATGTTGTGAATGGACGTTTCAAACGTGACTTCAAGCTATTTAGACAAGATTTTTTTAACAGGGCCTCGTTACATTTAATGGATGACTTTCGAATTGCAGCGGCTTTAATTAATCGTTTTCATCCGCTTATTCACGACCGGCCAGATGCTCAAGAAATCATATCACGAGCATTGCGTTTTTTATATGAGCCAAATCATTTAGCACAATTTGTGCAGCAATTTAATTTAAATAGACGTAGAACAATGTTCTCTAGGATTGATGGAAATCTACCACAACTGCAGCAATTTCCTTTATTAACATATAGTGAATTGGTTTTAATAGCTTTAGGGCCATATCAAGTAAAACAGGCCCGTTCGTACTTTGGAGAGCATATTCGCGAAAAGGGGCTCTATTTAATAGAGGTGTGTCCAGAAGTGGAGCACTCTCATGAAATGGTGTCACACATTGGAGGAAACTACCCATTTTTAATAAGAGGCAGGATAAAGTCTAGGCACGTTGGCCAAAGACACTATTTCAATTATATCCTAGTTGATAGAGAGCCTAACAGTAGCTGTGCAATCGACTCTATATTAGGATATTGTTGCAATTGTATTGTGGGTAATCGAACGGTTGGACTGGTATTTCGTACTAAAAGTTGGCCAAAAATATTTGGTGCGCATAATGGCTGCCTAACAATGTTTTATTTCAGTTTTAGCTTGGAAAAGGTAAAAAAAAGGCATACGTAATATATACAAGCATTTATTCGTCATTTTCGTCGTCATCTTCAAAACTTACATTTAAAATGTCACTTTCTAGTAACAAATTTAAAACATCAGCCGAAAGTGGGAGATTTCTTTTAGTCTTCCTCTTCCTCATGCCCGTTAGGAAAGGGTCAGACATTAAAAGGAGCCTGTTAAAAACATCTGCGTTGCAGGCTACCCGGGAAAATTTTCGGGCGTAGGACATACGGGTATTTGATACAAAAAACTGGCCAAAACCTTTTTTTGGTAATTTTGGGTCAATTGTGCCTCCTAATTATTTTTCATATTAATTTTAGTATAACCCAATCATTTCTATACCCTTTTCTCCAAAGGGACTTACGTGTGAAATAAAATCGAAATAAAATAAAACATTATTTTCTATTTCAAGCATTATGGTGATTTATTTGTACAATAACTTATAAAAAAGCCTTTAAAAATACACAATGATTTAAAAATAACGCTTACTTTTTACATAACCTTACAAAATACATAAATGAAAAGCTATGTACAAACTGTAATTTACATAGAAATAAAAGTTAAATATACATTTTCTTGTAATATTTACAGATAAACTTATACAGCTAATATTCGTCAGACTCGCTATCGCTATCTGCTTGATCAGTACTAGTGCCCGGGTCAGCATTATCAGTTTCAGTGTCCGCGGGACACTCGTATTCAACTTTAAGAAATTGTAGAATTTCTTGCGATAGTGGTTTCCTGTTCCTTTTGAATTGCATTCTGCTGCTGCTACTAAGAAAGACATCAGAGGTCAGAAGAAGGCGGTTCATGACATCTTGGAGGCAATCCTTTCGCGAAAACTTTCTTGCAAAGTTTTGCCTGTATAGGCGGAAATGTTTATTCCGCGACTCAGCTGCCTCCTCTGATAATTGTCCAATCGGCAAAAGAGCATGTTTGATTACCAAAGCCCCATGACACAAAACTTTATGCAAAGTTAGCGTCATGGGGTGCCAGTTGTATAACTGCACATATAGTTCGGCTGTTGACTTCAGAAACACCGAAAATTTTTCCGTGTCAATAGAGAACCCACTCGAAACAACTTCTAGAATCAACTTGAGGTTCTTAAGGAAGTTTATATCAATCCCTGTTATTGAGGCAGTTGTTACAGGATCGGCAAAGAACCTCTTAGAAGTATTTCCATCGTTAGTATTTCCAAAGCCAGCTTTCGGCACGTCTACAAGCAAGCCCATTTGCTCTCGAAAGGCCTCTTGAATCTCTTTCTTTTTATCTGCCGAAAGCTGCTTTTTCTCCTTGTTAAGCCTCCATTTTTTGATAGGTAGTTTGTAGGCTATATGGAGTCATGTTTCGAGAAATCTAATCCGAGCGTGCAATATTGATAGCCCAAATTTGAGCGAGTTCGAATCTATCAAACTTTCGTCGGTTTTAAGATTGTTGAAATCTTTGCTGGTCTGCTTGCATATGTAGCACTTCATTGTTGACGTGGTATTTTTTGCGGCATTGCACACTTTACCATCTACCATTGTAAGCACAAGTGTGTGCGACACCTTTATGACTTTATTGTCAGCCTCAACTTCAGTGGGGTTTATGTTTTGTGCCTGGTTTTCAATGTGTGCTATTTCGGATCGAGTCACTTCATTATTTTCATGCACAAACTGAATCCTTATAGGACGGCAAAATCGGCAAGATGAAGGAGCTGGATTCTGCCACCAAATCTTCAGTTGGCCATTCACATTACTTGTCAGTCGTAGGGGTACTAATGAGCTTATAAAAACATGGGCATCGGCATCGGAGCCTGACTCATCTTGGAATTTTTGTTTAAATTCTTGTGCTTTCGAGCCATCACATCCCCATTTGCAAATGAGTTCCATATTCTGCCCTTCAATTTCTGTTGCTGTCATTAACACTTTCTGGAGGTACAAGCAAAGGCGTTGAGTGGTGTGGTCAAGAAGATCTTGTAAAGTAATTTCTGCTATCGATTCGGAGACAATAGATTTAGGATAGCACTCCTTTTTCGCTCTCTGTAGGAGAGAATAACAGGGGTATATATCCTCCTGCCCATCTCTTATCACATTATATTGTTTGCGCGTTAGGTCGGCTTCCACGTATTTAATCAGTGCTTGTGTTATCGTTAACTTGCCGCTTTTTGAACTTTTGTCGGCTGAACTTATGATTTTGCGGAATCTAGTGGCTCATGTCGGAGTCGCTGAAGCCTGTTTTATTATTTGAGACAAATCATTGTTGCCTGCGGCTCGTTCACTCATCACAGCAGCATACGTCAACTCTTCATGCGATATTTCTGATCTTACGTTCTCTGTTTTGCGCCTTTTGCTTCTTTCACTACATTCTTGGAATTCCTTAAGAGGTCGGCCGGGTTTATTGTGTCGCCAAACAGGTAGAGAAATTTTTTCTTTAAGCCATTGTTCATTCGTTTTTCGGAAACGACATTCTTTGTAGCTTGCTGAGGTCCATTTTAGCTTGTAATGATGTTTAAATGATTTTAAGTAATCGCGGAGTACTTTAGTTTTGTCCTCGGGGCATTTGGTCATTTCAATTAGTTTATGCTCAAGAAAGTTCAGTTTTTTATCTAAATTTTTGTAGTCGCACTGTTTTATTACGTTAAACATATCCTCTCTTGTTATTGTCATCGATGACTCATCATAAGGACCTGCCAACAAGAAAAAATCTATGTTAAAATCAAAGAAACACAAAGTGTTGTTTTTTTCGAAAAAAACCTATTTTTGTTCAGAGGCTATAATTCATAGGGGCGGAAAGAGGCGGAAGGTTTTTCTCTTGATATGAAATCTAGAAGGTTCAAAGAACACGATTATGTATAAACTTTAGCTTAACTATGTTTATCTGATACTTATAATACACACATAGTCGGGTTTACAATTAGTTACAAGTGACTACAGATTGACATATTCTTGACTATCACCAGCCATCCTGAGTCTTCAAACTCTGTGACCTTCAATCTCAGACCTTTCATCTCTTCTGGAATCTCAGCATTATGGCACCTCCCATGGGACCAGATGATGTCTGGAGCTTACCTGAGGTGGTGAGCTATTTCTTGTCCGATCCGGAGATAAGAGAGTCTGTCACTGAGGATGATCTGAATGGGATAATCAATGTTCAGGCTGACTGGGTTAAACTAGTCAAAACTGCTCTAGAATATCAGGGCTTTGACCCAAGGGTAATCCTCACACAGTTGATCAGAAACCGCAAGAGCTATGAGGCTCAAAAGTATGAACCGATCAGGTGGGATCTATCAAATGTTGGGGATGACCTGAAATGGACAACCACCTCGGAGGCAAAAAACCGATTCTCAAACCAAGAAACTCTCACTCAGGATGTTAACTTTATGATCACTGTGTTCTTGGCAAGGAATAATCATATTGATAAGATCATTAAGAAAGCTAGAGGAGGAGTTGACGATATCCTCAACATGCTCAAAGAGAAGTACGACATCAGCGATGAAGTGAATAAGAGTGGAACATCCCTTGGGTCTAGGACGATCACACTACCTAGAATAGCAGGGGTATTCCCTGGTACAGCAGTTCGAGTTTTCCATCAAAGGACTGTAAAGGAGATTGTAACTTATGACATGTTCCCTGGATCTGTGAAACCAGAAACTCATGCTATTTGTTGTCCCCTACTGCCCTCAGTGTGCCCAGCATCTCTAGTGGGAAAGTCAGGAGGGAACTTCCATCCAGTGATGATCTGGACTGCAATTAAACTGGATGATATCATTCATAGGAAGGACAAGGATGTAACTCCTTTGATTGACCTCTTAGGATATTACAGAGCTGGTTACCAGTCTACAGCAGTTCCAGAAAAAGCCAGAATCACGATCTTCACAACTTTAGGGCTCATGGTCATCAATGCTGGAAAGCCTCCTCCAGAAGACGAGTCACTGAGTACTGAGGCTAAGGCATTGGCGAATTCTTGTTGTGCAATGCTGGGGCAAATGCGCAGAGATGATGAAAATCACGAACTCCTCATGAAGGTGGCGAAGTCAGGAGATATGACTCTGTTTTAACCGTAGAGTCCTCACATAATTTCTAGTTTTAAGTTTTATTATAGTTATAGTGTTTAGGTAGTTATAGGTTTTCTTTTTTTTCAATTTTCCTGTGTCATTAGATTGTAATTTAGTTAATTCATCAATATTGTGGTTAAGTATTATTGTTATTAAAATAATTGCAATTGTGTTGTAGATTAATTTCATTATATCCATTTTATTTTTTTAAATTAGGTTAAGAAAAAAACAAAAACTGTAACACTGGCCCGTGCGTAGTTTACAGAAATTAATTGGAAACAAGCTGATGATGGTTTCTATTTGAACTATACTACTCACCACCGTGCTAAAGTAAATTTATAGGGTATATTCTGCTAGGGAAAGATTCAATTAAACAAGTACCTTCTTACACAATACAAGTTTATTGGAATTAATACATAATTAAGGCACACATACAAACAAAGTGGCGAGCCACTAAAATAATGCCTCTTTCCCTGCTACTATGGCATTCACCCACACAACTAGTCTCCGTACCTAGTGGTATGGGTGAAAACCTGCATGAGACAAATAGCAGTTTCTCAGAGTCGCTATGCGAGTCCGCGAGGGAATAGATCAATAACCTTACTAGCTCACGTACATGTGTCGACCTATTTGGACTGTGCTCATATGGGGAAGCAAACCCGAGACACAATATCTTTACGAACAACTGGTCTTAACACCTAGCCTTTTTACAAAAGGCCTAACTCTCTCATAGGTTAAATTATACTCTTACACAATAACCTCTCAGTTTTGAACTCAGTTAATACCAATCAGTTAGTTCTGACCTCAGTCAGTTGACGGATCGTCGGTCCTTGGCTTCGCTCACAGGAGGTTCCTGTGAGCACACGCGAACGCGGCCTACGGACGAGATGGTGACGCTTTCGTTACCTGGAGTGGCGTACTTCCCTCATAACCGGGAACCGGCTAAGTAAGGCCTTCCTGAACGTCGGATGACCACACCGCAAGGGATAACCTTAAAGCCGCCTGCGCTCTGATGAATTCCAAATCATCACACAACGGCGCAACATCCAGGCATCAATTTAGCTGCGCATAGCACCAATCAAAAGAAGGCTAGCATAACAAGCCAGACCTGTAACAACGTCCTCGTGTCAGAACACACATGCAAGAGACCTGGGCTATAGGCTGTCCAGCAAGAATAAAGCAAATGGTTTAATACTCACAGGATTCTGCTCTTACTGGATTTATATTAAAAACCCATCGGGTTATTTGGGCACATCCCGTTCCTCTCAGGATATAAAGTCCCTCTCAAACAGCCCCCAGGCTCGTGTTCTTGGTCGTAAAAGACCGGACACGGAACCCCGTTTTTTTCCAAACCAATCTGACAGTTTCTCGAATAATCTTCCACAGACTATATAAGATTATTATCGATTTTTATCTTTAATACATTCGACATTGTTTTTTAATTAAAAATATGGTGAATAATGTATGTGTGTTTATTTGTTCTAATTTACTGTTAAACTGGTATTAATTTATTAAACACAAAAAACCGTCTTTGCGTAACGTAAACCACCATGACAAACGCCCGCTGCTATTCCACGACAGATGCCGCCACCATTCAGTTTTGCAACGTCACAATGCCCCTCTTCCCACAATAAGGTTTTTGTGTACGCAAAAACCAACACCGCCCTCGGTGTTATAACACTGGAGTGGGTAAACAAATTCTCATAGAAAGCTAAGTGGAAGAGTACAAATCTTTATAATCTGATGATTCTGAAACGACAGATATAATAATTTTTAAGATGGAATATAATTAATTTCCTTAATTTCTCCTACTGTAAGTAAATGACCAACCTTATAAAATCCAAACTGCCAGGAAACTTATTCTGCTTACAAATCTTCCTACATTCCGGGCATAACCCCCCCCATTCTTTCATACATCCCTAAATTTTCCTCTCTTTCAATCCTGTAGCAACCTGCATTCATATCGCAGGAAGCCACCTCTTGCATACTCCCGAATTCCGTCTGCATACCAGTGGAACTCTGCATTGTTTAATACAAATCTAAACGATCCTCCTGGTGAATATGTTCAGCGAGCTGACACATATATAGGGCAACCAATGTGCATAACTCACCAGGCAAGACGTATACAGCGTTTCCAGAAATAAAACTTCTGAAAACATAATGGTGGTTTGGCTTATTTTAAGAGTCACCGGCCGCTCGTAACTAGATAAGCACTAGTGCTATCTAAAGTCTCACCGAAGCAACAATGCTATCTCGGCAAAACAAACATTAGTGAAGGCCTATTTTAGAAGTCACAATCCGCTTCATAAAAAATACAACCAAGCAAACTTGGCTATAAACAACGTGTAGGCTTATTTTAGAAGTCACTATCCGCTTCAGTCAAGGCCTATTTTAGGAGTTACTACCCGCTCCATAAGAGAAACCAACCAAGCAGATTGATTATAAATATCGTGAAGGCTTATTTTAGAAGTCACTATCCGCTTCAGTCAAGGCCTATTTTAGGAGTTACTACCCGCTCCATAAGAGAAACCAACCAAGCAGATTGATTATGAATATCGTGAAGGCTTATTTTAGAAGTCACTATCCGCTTCAGTCAAGGCCTATTTTAGGAGTTACTACCCGCTCCATATGAAAACCAACCAAACTAGCTTATCAAAGTTATGGACCGAGCCATATAAATAAGTTTGTTACTAAACGCATGGCGTGCAAACGTATGCATGCAAAACGGCATAATTCCCGTATAAATTTTAAACAAAAACCCTAAACTCGCGTTCATAATTTAATATAATAATCTAAACAATGTAAATACCATGTGCAGCATTATAATTACTTTACGCCTCGTCGTCGTTGTTCGAATAGACCTCAAAACAACACGTGAAAACACGGACTACGGCTAATATATTGTAAACTGCTACATCACATAAATTAACATGGCAAAAAGCAAACTAAGCCATTTAATTATATATAAAAAAAAAATATTAAAAATATACATATATATTTATATCAATTAGGGCTGAATATATCCCTGTCTGGCTTGAATAGTGTTGAGTCTGACGTGTTGAGTTTGTAATAATCAGAAACACTTTAAAAAAAAAATCTATTTATCCATTTCGACCGGTTCTGGTGGTTGGTGACTGTCTGTTGAAACTAGTTTTTTAGAATATTTGGTACAATTTTATGTTCTGGAATCAATTATTTATATAAAAATAATAAGCTAATAAAAAAAATCCAATTAAATAATCTATTTTTTCTTTTATAAGACGATACAACTGACTTTGCCGTTTAAATGTTCCTTTCCACCATGTTAGTGTGTGGTGCGCCCATAGTGAACTTGAGGTACGTTAAACTTCTATAGTTGCCTATGAAACTCTGATCCCGTGAATTGAACCTCAAAAATGGTAATTACGGTTTCAGGAATCCCGTGAGCAAGAAGAACATACATAATTCTCAAAGTTCCGGCTACCAAAGCACTAGTTGTGTAATGGTATCAGTAACATTTTTTTTATATAACAGCAAATAATAACTATAAGTAAATGTACGAGTCGCACGCAAGTAATGCATAAACCGCAACCTCATACGTCACTTCGCCCTCAAGATGGGAATCAAATGTCAATATACTGTCTCTAAATCCATTATTATTATAATTATTATTTTAATTTGTAACGTTATTTTTTCAATATAATAAAAGCAAAATTAAATGCAAAACAAATAAGAAACTAAACGCAAAACGTGTACAACTCCAATCTCGTTTCCGAACGCACCGTAATATTTCAAAACGTCAAACGTCATATGTCACCAATGTCAATGTGTTTTATAGGTTAAGTTCCAATGTATGAAAACGAACGTCGATATTTCGATAATAAACAATGCTGTTTTATGGAATGCCGGTTGTATCCCAAATCTGGGTTTAATGATGAGTGTTTTTTAACGTTAAACGTCTAAGTGACCAACCAGTTGTCATAAAAAATTCCAAGTGTTTAGTTTCAATGCAAGTTAAATGTTATTGTTCAATGATTTACACAAATTTCAGCTCCCTGTATCGCACAATCCAATTAGTAATAGTAAAACTCGCCTGTAGTGTTATTATCTTACCATTAAAATCCTCTATAACAAAAAAGAGACCGCTGGAACACTACTGAGAACTGCGTCATAGAAACTGTTTACAATTTTTAAGTTTACCCCCAAATTATTTTATTACTGTTACAGATATTTATATTGGGTTTATTGAGTTATAATACAATGTTTCACTATATAAATGCAATACAGTTTATCTGAACATGAACTGAAACAAACACATGAACATAAACAAAACTGTTATGTTTTATATTGTAAAATAATTATCTTCCAGTTATAATGATTATTACTTGTACCAGTGTGTTGCAATAAATAAACTTGTAACACATATGCAAACTAGTATGTTTCAAAACTTCTAAAATATAGATAATATTAAGTCATCAACCTCTAAACAAACATTTGGTACATAGATAGTCCCATAATAATTAACAGAATGCAACTTGTTCAACTTGTGAGTTGGGCATACATACAAATAAGGTAATGACCTTTATCAACACTCTGCACCTTACCGGTCCAACAAAGAAATGGTTAGAATGTGGTGCGTTGACCACTTTATATTTAAAACCTATAAACTAGCCTTAAACTAAAACGAGAATCCGCCAACTGAAAGGACTGAGAGAACTGAGAGAGAGAGAGATACCGTTATCAATCTGTTCACCTTATACAATTAAATAATTATATACCGTTGGGCGCCAACTGTAACCCTAACATATCGTCAAATGGGTAGACCTATTTGGACTGTGCTCATATGGGGAAGCAAACCCGAGACACAATATCTTTACGAACAACTGGTCTTAACACCTAGCCTTTTTACAAAAGGCCTAACTCTCTCATAGGTTAAATTATACTCTTACACAATAACCTCTCAGTTTTGAACTCAGTTAATACCAATCAGTTAGTTCTGACCTCAGTCAGTTGACGGATCGTCGGTCCTTGGCTTCGCTCACAGGAGGTTCCTGTGAGCACACGCGAACGCGGCCTACGGACGAGATGGTGACGCTTTCGTTACCTGGAGTGGCGTACTTCCCTCATAACCGGGAACCGGCTAAGTAAGGCCTTCCTGAACGTCGGATGACCACACCGCAAGGGATAACCTTAAAGCCGCCTGCGCTCTGATGAATTCCAAATCATCACACAACGGCGCAACATCCAGGCATCAATTTAGCTGCGCATAGCACCAATCAAAAGAAGGCTAGCATAACAAGCCAGACCTGTAACAACGTCCTCGTGTCAGAACACACATGCAAGAGACCTGGGCTATAGGCTGTCCAGCAAGAATAAAGCAAATGGTTTAATACTCACAGGATTCTGCTCTTACTGGATTTATATTAAAAACCCATCGGGTTATTTGGGCACATCCCGTTCCTCTCAGGATATAAAGTCCCTCTCAAACAGCCCCCAGGCTCGTGTTCTTGGTCGTAAAAGACCGGACACGGAACCCCGTTTTTTTCCAAACCAATCTGACAGTTTCTCGAATAATCTTCCACAGACTATATAAGATTATTATCGATTTTTATCTTTAATACATTCGACATTGTTTTTTAATTAAAAATATGGTGAATAATGTATGTGTGTTTATTTGTTCTAATTTACTGTTAAACTGGTATTAATTTATTAAACACAAAAAACCGTCTTTGCGTAACGTAAACCACCATGACAAACGCCCGCTGCTATTCCACGACAGATGCCGCCACCATTCAGTTTTGCAACGTCACAAATTTGACGAAGGAAACCTATTTTACGTGTTTTTTTTTGCATAAAAATACTCATGACTTTATGGTACAATTAAAGAATGAAAAAGTGATCCTAACAGTAGCACAATAGATTCAAAATAAAGTACATACCTGTGCCTGAAGATTCCATGGTGGTTTTTGGGGTTTGCACTAAACACAACAGTATGATTAGTCTTAAACAGCAATTGAAATTTGCGAGCGCCGAGAAAACAAACGTGTCACTAGCACAACAGATGAGTTCCGACTGACGTTGAGGGCGCATGGAGCGCTCTAGCTAGCCCCTTCTGGGTACCGGTTTCTTAATGAATAGTGTCCCATTGTTAAAACATAACAAAGGATAGCTGCGCGGTTACTATTGTAAAAATGACTTTTGGCCAGTTTTTTGTATCAAATACCCGTATGTGCGTAGTTGAGCCGGAACATTCTAATATGTTTGTTGCGGGCTTCTGCCGCTTCTTCGGATAGTTGTCCAATGGGAAGAATTGCTTCCCTTACCACTTCAGCCCCATGAAGCAATACTTTATGTAATGTCGGAGACATTGGGTAAAAGTTGTACAAAGAAACGTATAACTTTGCCGTTTCTTGGCAATATCTTTCAAAGACTTCCACGTTTACTTTTAAACCACAGCACAGTGTGTCCAAAATCACTTTCAACCTATAAATTAAATTTACGTCTATCCCCGTAATTGCCGCCGATATTTCGAAGTTCTCAAAAAAGCGTCTACTGGTGTTTCCATCATTGGTATTTCCAAAGTTGACTTTTGGTATATCCACCAACAGACCGAGTTTCTCCCGGAACTTATCTTGAATTTCTTTTTTTTTTATTTTCCACTGCTTGCTTTTCCTCGTCAGTAAGGCGAACGTTCCATTTTTTTACGGGCAATCTATAGGCCACATGTAAAATACTCTCAAAAAATCTTATCCGAGCATGCAACAAAGATAAGCCGAATTCTAGGTTTTCCTTTTTGCATGGTCTCTCCTTCTCCAAATCATTAAACTGTAATGACGTGGCGCCGCATAAATAGCATCTCATGGTTGATTTAGTATGCGTAGCAGCATTGCATACTTTTCCATCAATCATAGTGAAAAGCATTTTATGCTTGATGGAGAAGCTGTTGACTTCGCTTTTAGTGAGGGCTGCTATTTGAGATTTAATATAGTCAATCTCTTCGTTTGTCACATCTGTGGTTTCTTTTATAAATCGTATTCTTATTGGCCGACAATACCGTGGAGAAGATGGTGTAGGATTTTGCCACAGTACTTTTCTTTCCGAACCAACTGAATCGGTACCATGGAACTTTGGAATATATTTGCGTCAGAATCGGCTTCATTTTCAAATTTCATTTTGTACTGCATTTGTTGAGATTTGAGATCCATCGCAGCCCCATTTACTTATTAATACTAATGATTGTTTGTCTTCTTCACTTAATTGTTCTACTGCCTCACCAAGATGTAAAATCAGTCGTTGTGCCGTGTGATCCATGAGATTTTGAAACTGTACTTCAGCGCACGTTTCAGTTACTCTGTGGATTTCAGGATAGCACTCTTTCTTTAACTTTTGCAAAATCGAATAGCACGGATAAAAGCTTGGATTAGTTTCTCGCACTACTTTATATTGGGCCTGTGTTAGTCCCACTAATGTGCTAATTTGTTTGATTTTTCCTGTTGTTCTTCGGAGGTATTTTTTTTCATTACCACCGCATATTTCCTTGCTCTTCTGGGACTTTTTGTTAAATCTTTTACAATTTTTGATGCATCTACTTTGCCCGTCTCCCGTAATTTCATCTGTGTTGCATACGTCAATTCATCTGTATCAAATGATCTAAGTTCTTTAGTTTTACGTCTTTTGCTTCTTTCACTCAAGTCTAAGAACGACTTTTGAGGTCGACCGGGACTTTCTCCTACAACAAAAAGACAATAGTTGTACTCAAACAAATACTTTACATTTAACCCATTACTACATCTAAAATTAGAATTTAAGTTATAAACTACACATTGAGCGGGTAAACAAAATGCTTTAAAGTATAACAAAACAATAGAGGTAATGGAAATTGGGTATCACCTACCTGCTTTCGGTAGCGATATACATCCTTTAAGCCACTCGGCATTGTTTTCAAGGAATCTGTCCTTCGTGTTGCGAGCTGCTAACCATTTTTGTTTAAATTGATGTCTAATAATCGACAGTTTTTGCTTTACATCAGCAATATTTTGGTCATTTTCTGCATATTGATTGAGCAGTTCCCGCTCCATAAATTGCAACTTTTCATTAAAAGTTGGGGTATTTGAGCGTTCCATTATATTAACCTTCGGTATGCTTGGAGGCAGAAAGTTACACCGTATGCCTGGTGGGTTTGTCAGACCCGGATTTTTAACTTGTAATATCTCAAATATTTACTGATAAATACATTTTTAAATATTACATATATTTTACTAGAAGTGTATGTTAGGAAATAAAATAAAAATCTATTACAAATCAACAACTTTTAATTATTATTTTTCCAATTAATCATTGGCGGTGTTTTTAAAAGAGTTTTTATACTTAGTTATTATTATAACACACTTTACTTATTAAAAACTAAAGAGATCTCAATCAGACTATCAAACATATAAGGCACTTTTATGTACTTATAAATAATTAAAGAATATTCAGTCTTCATCGCTTCTATCCTCATTTTCCAGAGCTCTGTTTCGAAAGCAAATTCCACATTGGAAAATTGCATGAACTGACTCTTACAAGTCTCACAAATATATTGAGTTTTGCGATCTTTCTTGACTGAGCATACGTAGCATCTACGTTTCATACCAGGAGTCGATTTTTTCAATGGTGAGTCATCTTGGGAACCCAAATGGCTACCTATTCGCTTGCGGCGACCTTTGTACGCTCTCCCTGACGGCAATGAAGCTAGCGTAGACAGCGGCACGTTCATATCAGAATCTGACGAACTTTCTTCCGCAACAGCCTCTCCAGAATCATTATTTTCTGCCTCTGAATCAGATGCCTCGCTTCCCTGACTCACGTGATCGGACTCTTCTCCTCTTGAGTTGAAAATTACGTCATCTTCTGCAGCCGCATCGAGTAATAAATTACTAATATCATCATCGCAAAGATGGCTCCCCATTTTGAACCTAAAATAATTTAAAAAATCTTATATTTAATCACAAAAATAACTTTAATTTTCAAAAATACAGACAACAAATACTTACATAGAAACGTCACGTCGTATGCCTGATCGGGTCCGTGAGACCCGCGCGAACTATACGCACGTCCTACTACCACAGGATCGCGCTCCGGACTGAGGAAGGGGGTGGCGGGCGTCTAGCGATTCATAACGGCCAGCTACTAAGGCAGGCCGCATACGTCCGGTTTCCTGATTCGGAATTCAGTTTCGGAATTCAGATTCGGAGTCCCCGAATGCACGCATTTCATACAAAATGTTCTCTCCAGCGCACACGTACTTAAATTTTCCGTCAGGGTTTCAGAACGGAAAATTTAAGCACGTGTGCGCTAGTGAGAACATTTTGTATGAAATGCTTGCATTCAGGTTTCCGAATCTGAATTCCGAAACTGAATTCCGAATCAGGAAACCGGACGTTTGCGCCCAGCCTAAGTGCGGATAGACGCGAAATTCGAATTTGAAGGAAATACAACGGTTTATGTGCACAGGTGGGTCTGACAAACCCTACCAGGCACACCGAAGGTTAAACAATTCATTTCGAGTCATAACTCTCATTTTAGAAGAGCCTATAACAATAGTACACAAAATATAAGTAAAACTTCATTTACTGAGTATCGAATGTGCCTACGGAAAAAAATCACCAAAAATAGAGGGGTACTTTGGGGTGGCTATTTTGCGTTTAATTATATTCTAAAAGGTCTACTCTAAAACTAACCATTACAATTCTAGCTTAGAAATGATGAGAAATATATTAAAACTCCCTTTGATCTTCCAAAATGTGTTTTTTTATAGCAGTTTCTTGGTGCTTACTTCTCAAGCATATAAATAAAGAAAGGCTAGAAATTAGTTGTTAAAAGTAATTTCCAAATAAAATACATACCTGGTTGAGCACAATCCATAGTGAAAACCAACACAAAATCGTTCAGTTACAAGATGGCAAATATTTGAAAACTACGAAATCTGAGCGCATCGAACAATCACACGAACACTTTTGGCGAACGGTAACTTCCGACTGAGCCCACAGCGTGCTGGAGGGGGCTAGCGCTTTGCGTTTTATGCAATTGTTTGGAGTGGTTATTCTTGTTTTTGGAAACAATGGCTTAGAGGGAGTAGTAGTTGAAGCTGTTTCCTTATCAAACGACGTAATTCATTCGAGAATTGTTGAAATGTCGTCAAATGTTTTGAAGCAGGTTATCGAAGAATTGAACTCTTCGCCGTTCCCGTTTAGTATACAGTTGGATGAAAGCACGGACGTATCGCAATGTAGCCAACTCTTGGTGTTTGTCCGTTACGTACACCATGACACGCGAAGTATTAAAGAAGAATTTCTTTTTTGCGACTCACTTTTGGGGACTACAAAGGCTTCAGATGTCTTTGAGTTGATAAAAAGATTTTGATAAAAAGATTTTTCATGGAACATAATGTAGATTGGAAAACTAAATTAGGTAGTATTTGCTCCGATGGAGCTCCCGCAATGCTTGGTAATACATCTGGTTTTGCGGCTTTGGTCAAGAAAGATATCCCACATGTCATAATTACTCATTGTTTCTTACATCGACAGGCTTTGGCTTCGCGCACTTTGCCTACTTTTTTGAACGAAGTTATGTCTACATGTGTAAAAATAATTAACTTCATCAGAGCAAGAGCCTTAAACCACCGCGCCGGCTGTTTAAAAGACTGTCAAGAAATGGGGTCTGAACATGAAGTACTGCTTTACTACACAGAAGTGCGTTGGCTGTCAAGGGGACAAGTCTTGAAGCGTTTGTTTGAGTTGCGAGCAGAAGTTTTACATTTTTTGAAAGATAAAGCAAATTCTCTTCATGAATACCTTGAGCGCCAAGATTTTGTACAAGGTCTAGCGTACTTGGCAGATATATTCAATCACTTGAACGAGATTAACTTGTCTCTTCAAGGTCCTGCCGTAAGCATCGTGGATGCGTCTGAACGATTCAAAGGTTTTTTAGGTAAATTGCCTCTTTGGATAAGGAGGGTAGAAGCAAATAACTTTGCGAATTTTCCGATGTTGGAAGAGTTGCTGGCACAAGGTGAAGGAAACACAAATAAAATGGTTCAAAAAGAAGTTTCAAAGCATCTGGAATCATTGCAAATGTCTTTTGAAGGTTACTTCTGCTCAGCTTTATAAAGAAACATGGGTGCGTAGTCCATTTTTGATTGATATGGGTACTATCAGTGATGAAGATCTTATTAAAGATGACTTAATTGACATGAGGTCTAAAGAAGTTTTAAAAACAGAGTTTCATGCAAAAGATCTTGGTGAGTTTTGGTGTTCTTTGAGCCAAGCTTACCCTCTTCTCGTCAAACGAGCTATGTCCGTTCTGATACCATTTGCTACTACGTACCTCTGTGAAGCAGGATTCTCCGTTCTAGTTTCGATTAAAACAAAGAATTGCAATCGATTGAACGTCGCAGATGACATGAGGCTTGCCTTGTCGAAGACTGTTCCACAGTTTAACCTTATTATTGAGGCCAAGCAGCAGCACCCTTCTCATTAACAGTACCTACTATGTGTACCTAATTAAACTACCAAAAAAGTGTGATTTTTAATACATAATTATTACATAAACAAGGTTTGTTTTCTTTTCCTAAAATATTGTTTGACAGCGGTCCGTGGAGGTTTTAAATTCTGGAAAGGGGTCCGTGACTGCTCAAAGTTTAAGAAACCCTGCCATATAGGTACAGCAGGTTTTGTCATCTCGATAATGGATTGCAAGAATAAAATATTGCTTTGTTTATTTTCAGTCATCGACCGACGAGGTAACTGTGCGGCAGTCATTATGTTCAGTAACCGTGCCGCAGGCAACAAGTTCAGCCACCGGACAGCAGGAGCAACAAACATGGTCATCAGAGTCCTTTACACCAATATTGGAACCATTTAACGAATTTACGTCCGGGCTAAATATTAATTTTATGAATGGAGATTGCACAGAATTAGAAGTATTTGAACATTTTTGGACACTAATTTAGTGACGCAGATTGTGCGTCATATAAATCAATTTCATAATTATTTTATTCTTAGAACACCTTTATCTTCACATTCAAGATTGCAGAAATGGTATGATGTAGCTGTACCCGAATTTTACATCTTTATTGCCGTAATTATGTTGATGGCTCGGAATAATCATTTAACTATAGAAGAGCACTGGTCTACGGACCCGCTGTTGTTGACACCTATATTTGGCAACCTAATGTCTAGAAATCGTTTTTGTCGTATTTTAGGAATGTTACATTTTAGTAATCCAATGCAGATAAAACAAAACTCTATTTTAGAAAAAATCGAATTAGTTACTAATCACGCCCGCGATAAATATAAAACTTTGTTAACGCCCTACCGGAATCTATGCGTTGATGAAAGTATTGTTCCCTTTAAAGAGAGGTTACCTATTAAACAATATCTTCCGAAAAAACGGAACAGATTCGGTATAAAATTATTTGTTCTCTGTGACGTGACCACCGGCATTATTATTGACTTCATAGTTTATTGCGGTGCAACAAGTGCTATCACGGATCCAGCTAGTTTGGGTGTGGGCGGTGCAGTAGTTGCTACACTGCTCAAAGACTTTTTTGGGACTCAAAGACACGTGTATATTGATAATTGGTTTACTAGTCCAAAATTATTTCGATATTTACATGACAATAAAATATACGCATGTGGTACAGTAAAGAAAAACAGAGCGGGAATGCCTGTTCTGACCCAAAAATTAAAAAAAGGTGAGCTTATCACAAAATCCAATCCACCATTGATGGCTATCAAATGGCGCGATAAAAAGGATATATATTTATGTTAACCAGTATTCATAATGGGAGAATATTGCCATCTTTGAAGGAGGATCGCGTCACTGGTTTGCCGGTTTTAAAACCAGAAGCAGTATTAGATTATTCAAGTGATATGGGAAGTGTAGACACAGCTGATATGTTATTGAGTTCAGTGCAATGTATAAGAAAAACTTTAAAATGGTACAAAAAGCTGTTTTTTCATGTTGTAGACATGCATATGTTAAACGCTTTTTATTCGTATAAAATAATAACTAATAGGAGTAAATCACCTATTGCTAATTTCCAATTAAATGTTATACGACACATAATCCAAAAATACAATCCATTAGCATTAACACATCCCCAAGTACCCTGCAGTATTAAGAATAATCCATTAAGAGTACTGCCTGGTAGCACAGTTGAGCATAATTATGCCCGTAAAAAAAGGTCACTATCGGAAATGCAAAGAATGCGCAAAACAAAAAATAAGAAAACAAACTACACACATCAAAAGTGTCTAGGGATCAAGCATTTTTATGCGGATTTCTTGAGATTGAGATGTGGCTTTGTAATAAATTTATGATTTTATAAAGGACGATGAGTCAGAACGTCCCCCCTACCTTACATTGACCAACAGACTTAAAATGTATCTCATTCGAACCGCCTTAGCAAGCTGATCAATTTTTACTATGACGACATCTCTCAAAAGTGCGGGATATTCCGAGAAAATCATGTTTTAGTGTTAATTTCGTCACAACGTCCCCCCAACCCTTACATTGACCAACAGACTTAAAATGTATCTCATTCGAACCGCCTTAGCAAGCTGATCAATTTTTACTCTGACGACATCTCTCAAAAGTGCGGGATATTCAGAGAAAATCATGTTTTAGTGTTAATTTCGTCACAACGTCCCCCCAACCCTTACATTGACCAACAGACTTAAAATGTATCTCATTCGAACCGCCTTAGCAAGGTGATCATTTTTTAACAATAACGACATCTCTCAAAAGTGCGGGATATTCCGAGAAAAATCATGTTTTAATGTTTATTGCCAGAACGTCCCCTCAAGCCTTACATCGACCAACAAACTTAAAATGTATCTCATTCAAACCGTGTTAGCAAGGTGATCATTTTTTACTATGACGACATCTCTCAAAAGTGCGGGATATTCCGAGAAAATCATGTTTTAGTGTTAATTTCGTCAGAACGTCCCCCCAACCCTTACATCGACCAACAAACTTAAAATGTATCTCATTCAAACCGTCTTAGCAAGGTGATCATTTTTTACTATGACGACATCTCTCAAAAGTGCGGGATATCCGAGAAAAATCATGTTTTAATGTTAATATTTTTGGCACAAAATAAGAGTTTGTAAGTAAACCATATTCTTTGATTTTCAAACCTCTCAAGATCAATTAGGAGATGCCATTTAAAAAACAGAAAACGTCATTCGTTACTCGTCCAATTTTTTCTATTCCTATAGGCAGGCAGTTGTCCCACCGGCGGCGATGAACGATTAGCGGGTAGAATTAGCAACTGAAAACGAGTTGGCGAGCAGCGAGCAGCGTGTGTGTAGTTCCGATAGTTTTGTCGCTGGGCTATCAGCGAGTTTTCGAGTGTGACGGGCGATTACTCGCACCACTCGCTCGGGGCGGTTAGTCTCACAGGGGTTTCTCTCGGCGTGAGCTCTGCTGACCACAAAGCGACCATCGCTGAGCGAGTATCGCTAGGCGAGTATTATCTTTGATAGCTCTTGTCGCTCAGCGACAAACCAGTGAAGCAAGTCCTCGCCGGCAGTGTGAACAGTCAGCGATCAACTGTTAATATATGCATCTCTTTTGTTTACACGGAATGTATATCTATTGTACGTTTCTTGAGCGAGAAAACAGCCGACAGTTAGTCGCTTCCTCGCCGGCGCGGGCGGTGGTGGGACAACTGCCATATGCTCGTCCACGACGGAGACGCGGGTGTCTTCGTCTTGGGCGAGCTTGAATCCCTCACTGCACTCAGGATTCAAGTCTTAACTCCCTCGCTTCGCTCAGGAGTCAACTCAAACCTAGAATCCTTCGTTGCGTTCAGGATTCAAAATAGCGCCCGCGACAACAAGACACTACTTTATCCCAAAATAAATAAAACGATTTTTTATTTTATTTCTAAACCCCATGGATTTTGGAGTTAAAACTGGTTGCTAGTATTTTTATAGATCTTTATGAACCTGATAAAACATACAAAAGATCTGTTGCAGGGCGGGGGACGAGCCTAGCGAATTAGAAAAATGAATAAAACGATTTTTTAATTTTCATTATATTTCTAAGCCCCATGGATTATGAAGTTAAAAGTGGTTGCTAGTCTTTTTATAGATCTTTATGAACCTGATAGCACATATAAAAGATCTGTTGCAGGGCGGGGACGGGCCTAGCGTATTAGGAAAAATTAATAAAACGATTTTTTAATTTTTATTTTATTTTTAAACCCCATGGGTTTTGAAATTAAAATTGGTTGCTAGTCTTTTTATAGACCTTTGTGAACCTACTAATACATACAAAAGTTCTGTTGAAGGGGGGGGACGGGTCTCATACAAATATGGTCATCGTTCTTTATATGGATCCTTTTTGGTGCATTTCATAATTTGAATCAGGAACTGTGAATCAAATTCGAGTAAAAGATGAAAATCAGCTGTCAATATTTTTCCTATAAAAACATACAACGCATTGAAGACATTATTAGTGCTACTGTTTCCCTACTACTGATTAAAACCAACGTTATTATGGAGCGGCGACGTCATTTAAGCAGGGAAGAAATGCTCAGAGCCGTGGGAATGATAGAAGCTGGTTCCCGGCAACGTACTGTGGCTTTAGCTCTGAATACAAGTCAGAGTGTTATCAGTCGACTTTGGACACGTTACCGAAGCACTGGTACCGTGGCTGAGCGCCATGGAGGACGGTATCGCTGCACCACACGGAGACAAGACCGATACATTCAAATCTTAACTCGAAGAGCTCCAACAATAACCGCCATGATGTTAGCCGTGAGGCTTCATCACTCTTCAGGGAACTTAATTAGCGACCAAACAGTCAGAAACCGCTTGCATGAAGTGAACCTTCATTCCCGAAGACCGCTACGGGTACCACCTATAGCAATGCACAATCGTAGGATTCGATATCAATGGGCTCTTGAACACAGAAATTGGGCAGAAGAACAATGGCGTTTCGTGTGCTTTTCTGATGAGTCTCGTTTTGGTATGAGACCGGATACAAGACGTATACGACACTGGAGAACCCCTGGACGCCAACAGCGATTAAAATCCTGCCAGGAAGTCCATCCTTATAGTGATGGAACCATCATGGTATGGGCGGGTATTTGGATCGGCGGAAGAACTGAGTTGATTTGGATCAGAGGCAACCTCAACGCTCAAATTTATGCTGAGACGATTGTATCAGACGTCATCGTTCCTCTACAAGTGCAAATCGGTCCCTTATTTCAGTTAATGCATGATAATACACGACCGCACACCGCAAGAGTTGTAAGACAGACTCTCGCCGCAGCTAACATCAATGTCCTGCCCTGGCCTGCTCAGTCGCCAGACTTGAACCCGATTGAGCATGCATGGGATATGCTATAGAGAAGAGCTCTGCCGAATATGGAGGGTATCCAGTCGCAAGAAGACCTTTTTTTGTTGTTGCAACGAACATGGGCGGCCATTCCACAGCGTGATTTGGATGAACTCATTTTGAGTATGCCAAACCGATGTTCTTGTGTTGTTAGTGTTCGCGGTAGAAACATGGATTATTAATTGTTTAAGTTACCCAATAAAATTTTAAAGAAAACTGTTATTTCAGTCTTTTTTTCGAACTTTTGTGTTAGTGGTTCAAATGTCAAAAATCCCTTTATTAGGAAAATGGCAAATTTCTTTATTAATGCAAAGGTGACTTGGTTTATCGTTACTGTGACAAACGAAAACACTTTATTTGATGAATCCTTAAAGAAAATTTTAATTAATATCAATCAGGAGAAAAGTTATTGCAAAAATATATGTTGATCCCTAGACACTTTTGATGTGTGTAGATACCTACATGTGTCGTATTTGTAATGTTTATTTATGTGTTGCTCCATGTTTTCACAAATATCACTTGAAATAGGTAATTAAGTGTCAATAATAAACTACGTGTACTTACCTAAACTGTTTTGGATTATTTTTAGGTACCTACTTACGTGTTTTTAACATTTTATTTTTATTATTGTTTTAAATCGATCTGTGATTTAATTAAGAAGATTCTACTTTCTAGACTACTTGTAAGTATGTACTATTAGAACAATATTGATTACTGTGATATTTTAAATTAGACTGAATTAAACTACACTGTATTTGTATAATTTGATTGTATTTGAAAATTTGGCTTGTATTATTTATTATACTCAAGTTTCTATTATAAATAAGTAGGTATTGTCTGTCAATTACTTAGGTCAAACAAAAAGTACAAAACAATAATTAGTAAATAATTGCAAAAATGTGATTGAAATAAACTTGTCAAACTTTAATGTAAGTACTTAATAAATCATTTTTTTAACAATTCAATAATTTTTTCCATTCTCGCATATCTTTCCTTAACATCGAATCTTAATAATTCGTTTGCAATAAATTGACCAAAATATTTACACCCATGTAAATCTATTACATTTACGTTTAGATCTTTATTTTCGTCTTCAGTACATGTACCAGCATCGGTAAATTCCTTTTGAGGTATATCTTCATCATATGACTGGGAGTAATGTTCAAAAGAATTGTTTTGATGTATTGGCGTATCCATTTGAGTTTCGTCGTCGTCCTGTGTTTCAGGAATGTAGTCGTCATTGCGTTTTCGCTTCAATTCTGTAATGAGAGATGAGACGCACAAAAAAAAAATAGAAAAATATAAATAAAGCTTAAGCCGCGGTGCTTAAATCCGTACTTACTTTTCATTTCGAAAAACACGGCGAAATACACAATAAATCCAATTAAAAGTTCTGCCGCTTAGATATATATACCTAACGGTAAAAAATGTTGACTGAAGTAGTTTAAAAAACACGGGAGTAGACAAACAGAAAAAAGACCATAGACCACATCCCTAATCAGAATTGAATTTAACGTGTTCTGAGCGCCAAGGACTTGAAATGAAGTCAAAGAATGACGTCATGAAACAATTAGAGATGTACCTCATTTCTTATGGCTCTAATTGAGTTACGTATTTGTTTCTTTGATACTTATAATTTATATTGTTTTTTCTTAATATTGATACTGTGAAATAAAACAATTATGGAAATAGTTAATCAGTTTTTATTTATATCCGTAAAATTATAAACAAAACATAACGTGTATAATTTTCATTCATCGATATGACGCTACCCTCATCACTACTGTTTACTATACAGTGTGTCCGGACATGGACTAGCGATATTCTAAATACTTAAATATAAGCTATTTTAAAGTACAATTACACTATAGGCTTGGGTCCAATACACTTCCCCGCTATGTGGCAGCCATTTTGTTTTTTTTGTTGAAATATGCTCTATGCGAGTACAAAAAAAATCATATATCTCAAAGTTTTAGTCATACTGAGATAAAAATAGGCTTATTCGAAAGGCAATCATATTGTCTACCGTCTGCATTACAAAGCAATGTGTTCACAATTCCATAACTTTTGAAAAAAAAATGTGAGTCGAAAAAAAAAAAACAAAAAATTATGCAATTTAACCAATAATTGTTAATTACTACAAAAACAACCCCGAGAACTTTTTTATTTTTTATACTAGATCGACAGTTTTGAGCTACACGGGCCCCGTGTAGCGACACTGCCGGCCGAGGCCTGATGCTATACGGACGTGTCGCTCTTTTCGCCGCACTATTTCCGTCAAGATTGTTATGTTTTTGTTAAGTTTTATTTGTAAATTCATTGTTTATTATTATTTGCATATCTTCTTTCCGTAAATATTTTTATTTCGTGTAAATATAAAATACTTTTAAGTTTGTTATGTATGGGTGCAAGGCGCGCGCCATCTATTGTACGGCGAGTCCCAACTCCCGGGCGTTTCACTTGTGTCTCCCGGCAGTGGTCCGCGTAACCTAACAAAGTTAAAATAGGGTAATAATTTGTAAATAAATGGGAAATATAGTGAAACATTCCGTTAGCAGGACTACAAAACGTTCATATAAAACAAAAGCCGAACATAATATGAACGAAAGTAAAAAGTATGAGCATTTTCTTTTTAACTGAATATTTTTATTTTTGCAATAAAATGCATAAGGTAAGTATTTTCGACTCCGCGTACATCTGTCACACCGGCGCATGTGGACGACGTGTAGATTTGTATTCGAGAGTCCCCGGGTTCGATTCCCAAGGTTACGAAATCGTACTTTCTTTTTAAATTTTATTTAAATGTATTTTGAATTTTTAAATATATCTATTAAATATTATTATAAATAACTAAAAAAAAGTCTACAAGAGAAAGAAAGTCGAAAATATCAACACGGAAGTTATTTCTAATGCGCAAGTACCTACTCGTTTTCTAAGCTATTATAAAAATAAAAAAAATTCTGACCTAATGTTTTTATTAACAGACCGCGACTTATTGATAATGGGCATAATGAAATAGGTAACAGATTCATCTGAAAATTGCGATGAACATTATCAAAAGCAAGAGTTTAGATTTAAAATTGATTTTGTCTATACTTATCTACACTAATCTACATCTACACTAATATTATAAAGAGGAAAGATTTGTATTTTTGTATGTTACGAATAAACGTAAAAACTACTGGACCGATTTCAAAAATTCTTTTGCCGTTATATTATTATACGTATTGCTAGAAAAAATTAAGGATCCTTAGAAATTCTACTAAAACCAACCCAAGGTGCAAAAAAAATATAAAATGTCTTTCATCGCATGCGCCGCCGAAAGTATTGATGATAGAACAAAAAAATGTTCTACAATATTATAGAACATATCAATATCTACAAAAAACTTCGCGAGACCATATGTCCAACTATTGTAGTTATGTCACTATAACTACTTTTTTTACATTTTAAAAGTTGATAGAAATGCCGATCAAAATCAGACCATGTTATCCATACCTTTGTTTTAATTCTTATCCAAATAAATTATTTTGTATTCAAGACTGTATCAATACCTGTTGATAACTTTTTGAATTATTGAAATCGGACATTCCATTCAAAAGATATTACGAAATTAAAAATGTCAAAATAAACAAAAAATACACGCCGACATACCCGACATGTGTGGCTCCACGCAGCAGCGCAGCGATAAAATTCTCGTGTCAAAGTGTTGGTAACAAAACTCCTCCGAAGCGGCTTGACCGATTCTTATAAAATTTTGTGTGTATATTCAGCCTACTGAATATACACACAAAATTTCATAAGAAAATAGTTTACGTCCTATACTCAGACCTATCTGAGTATAGGACGTAAACTATTTTTATTTTAAAACTATTGATCGTGTAGGGTAGGGGTAAGGTAGGAGTAGGGTAGGGGTACAGTTGGAGTAAGGGTGATGATGATGATGATGATGGAGTATGGGTAGGAGTAGAGTAGAGGAGTAGGGTAGGGGTACGGTAGGAGTAGGGTCGGGGTAGGGTAGGAGTAGAGTAGGAGTAGGGTAGGGGATCGGTAGGAGTAGGGCAGGGGTACGGTAGGAATAGGGTAGGAGTAGAGTAGGAGTATCTGAGTAAGGTAGGAGTAGGGGTAAGGTAGGGGTACGGTAGGAGTAGGGTAGGAATACGGCAGGGGTATGGTAGGAGTAAGGTAGGAGAGGGGTACAGTAGGAGTAGGGTATGAGTAAGGAAGGGGTAAGGGTCCCTAATTTTTTCTAGCAATAAATATAACCTATGTTACTCAGTGATAAAGTAGCTTTCTAACGGCAAAAGAATTTTTGAAATCGGTCCAGTAGTTTTTACGATTATTCGTAACATACAAAAATACAAATCTTTCCTCTTTATAATATTAGTGTAGATAAGTATAGACAAAATCAATTTTAAATCTAAACTCTTGCTTTTGATCATTTTCATCGCAATTTTCAGATGAATCTGTTACCTATTTCATTATACCCATTATCAATAAGTCGCGGTCTGTTAATAAAAACATTAGGTCAGAATTTTTTTATTTTTATAATAGCTTAGAAAACGTGTAGGTAGGTACTTGCGCATTAGAAATAACTTCCGTGTTGATATTGTCGACTTTCTTGCTTCTGTATACTTTTTTTTTTGTTATTTATAAAAATATTTAAAAATTCAAAATACATTTAAATAAAATTTAAAAAGAAAACTCGATTTCGTAACCTTCGGAATCGAACCCGGGAACACTCGAATACAAATCTACACGTCGTCCACATACGTCAGTGTGACAGTTGTACATCAACTCGAAAATATTTAACTTATGCGTAATCACTGCACTTTCTTAGATGTTTCCAAAATTCATAGTTTCAAAAAAAAAACACTGCAAAGTTATAAATAACTTTAATTTCGGAAGTCGGTGTCGCTGGTTCCGCATTTTCGTTTTTTGACACCGACTTCCGAAATTATAGTTATTTATCACGTTGTAGTGTTTTTTTTGAAGTCGGTTGTTTTTTTTTTCTTTTTAATTGTACCTACCCCACAAAAATTCAATTAACATTCGTGCATTGAAGAATTGAATACACCGACTACAAGAATCATCAAAATTCGCGTAGAAATGCCGGAGATGCAGTACATTTATGCATGTTAACTTCGGACATACTACATAAGAATAATTACCTAATGTATTATAATATACTAAAACCTTCCTGGAAGTATGTAGATCACATTAGTGAAAGAATGATCAAAATTGGTTCATCAGTTTTTGAGAAAATGTACAAATATATATACAAACATACATACATACATAAAATACATAACTACATACATACGGGTCGAATACACCACCTCCTTTTTTGAAGTCGGTTAAAAATGTTTTAAATTTCATTGAATCAGTTTTATTTCAAAATCACCCACATCCTTATTTTATTCAAGTCATTCAAAAGAAATAAAAATAATTTTGTTGTCACACGTAACTACATAATTAATTGTTTGTTAGATCTTGAACTTATTTGCGCATCGTTTCCGCGCCATCTATTAGAATACTAGGGCGTAATCTCACAAAACCGTTACTTCTAAATCTCATGTATGCTTTATGTCATAATAATTGTGATGGGCGTCGTCGTCAGACGGCGTTCGCGTCGATTTGTACATGTGTGCGTGCGTTTTTCAAGGACACTTAGGTCTACTAAGCCCCTTAACAAAATTCTATTTACTTTGGATTACAAGCAGTTGGATGATAAAGTTTTTATTTCATATTGTTAATTAAATGCTACTATATTAAAATACTAATTTAGCGAAAATACCATTGATAAATATTTTAAATTTTTGTTTTTGTCTAACAAAGATTGTTTATTTGGATTATTTTGATTACGAAATACAACAGTATATTTCAGAATAATAGAAGTGATGTTTTATTTCAATTTTACCCGTTAATAGCACTTACGATACGAATTAACATTTTTTATTCCGTTGTATATTATGGTAACTGTAACCTACGCCACATTATAATTTTATTAGTTCCAAAGTAAGTTATCGTACGTGTAACATAATACGCTACTTAATCCTACACAGATATCGACGTAAAGTATAGTAAGTACTACTCGTACATACAACCAAATACCACTGATATTTTCCTTAGTAGAAATCCGTAAGTGACTTAAGAAATTCTAATAACAATTTCAATAATCCTTTTTGAAGGTAACATTCCATTCCTAAAAATATATCTGTATGCCAATTTTGGTTTCTAAATGAGCTTATTTGACTTCATTATCATCAATAAACTGTTTGCAAACCTTTGAATTGCGATACTGTAAAGTTGATCAAATACAGTTACGATATTATACGTAAGAAGTGTCGATTTCTAAGTTTAACATCTCTTTCAAACGTTCCTTTACAAGTTCCAAAGATGTTGGCTGGAGTGGTCTTACGTGTATTATGCTCTGACTGACCTAGATGTGGTGCATAAACAAGGGCCGTTTTTACTTTCTTAGCTTGACCCCTCTTGCCTGATTTCTTTTTCTTTGCTTTAAGAATCTGCAACACATCTTGTACCAGTGCTTTTGAACAGCTGGGCTGTGTTTCTTCCAAATTCTGTGATTGGTTAGATTCTGATTGTGGTTGATGGTTCTCTTTATCAGCTGCATTCTGTAATATAGAGCTGGTGGGTAGATTGGCATCTTCACTGGGTTCTCTGTGATCTTCACTGGGGTCGCAGGCAACTAAAGATGGCGCAACTGCATGGTCAGGAATGGCATCATAATTTATAGGATAAATTCCTGCCTTTGCGAATGCTTTAACTATCAGTGACCTTTTATCTATGGTTTCTGAATATGCATTAGAGAACATTCCCAAAAAATCATATCTAGTTAGTAGCTTTTCCCCTGGTTTTTCTATCTGAAAGCTGTCCAAGAGGTTTCTCTCCACTTTGCCTTCATTGGACTAAAAATGCCCACATCAAGAGGTTGCAATAAATGTGTGAGGTGCGGAGGATATGTAACAATGTATATTTGCTCTTTGCTTGCAAGATTTAACACCTCTGGAGCCAGGTGTGACTTGTGAGAATCCATGAAAACCACAATAGGTCTTGCCAAGGGGATGTTCTCTATGAAATGTTTAAAAAATTCTAGAAATAATTCATTGTTAATCCAGCCCTTGTCACTGAGTCTAACAAGGCATGGAAATTCAGCACTCTTCAACCTGTCATCCAATCTCTTCCCTTTAAAAATAATCATGGGTGGAATTGCAACACCAGCAACATTCAAACATGGCAATAGTGTGGTTGTTGTTCCTCTTTCCCCGAAGGTTTGTTTATAAACATGTGTCTTACCTGTCAACGCTACAATTTTGCCTGGTTTGAGAAACATTAAACAATTTTTGAAAAAACTTTGCACATACAGGCATCATTTTCCCTTGTTTGACAGGAATGTAATACTTAACAGAGAATTGCTTAGCACTTATGGCCCTAGTTTTAGGGTTTGCTAATGGCCTAGATCTTTTAGTGCCTGATACCCTTATCATGTATGACAATCGCCTATCTTGCTCAATTTTCGTATGAGCATCATACATTTTTTGTTTAGCAAAAATCAAGTAATTCATAGAAATCGAACAGCAAGAATATCGTTTTGTCTCATGTGTACATGGTGGATTAAAAGCTAACAAAGCCGGATCACTATCACGGTATCTGAAACAAAGAAAATTTTACATAAATAAAAACACGAAATAACTCCACTAAATTAAATAACTAATTGCTTTGCTAAAATAGGTAATTATTAAACAAGTGCGAACGACACGTACCTTGCTTCTTTACGCCGAGCACGTAAGTTTTGATGATTACGTGGCCGTTTTCTTGAACCATCTGAATGTTTTCCAACTAATATTGATTCTTCCATCTTTATATGCAATTTTACCACAAAATAATAACAAAATCTCTTCAAAATATGTCCTACTAGCTGCGCCCCGCGGTTCCACCCGCATAGGTTTTGATACCGTGGGAATATCGGGATAAAAAGTAGCCTATGTCCTTTTCCGGGACTCAAACTATCTCTATACCAAATTTCATCTAAATCGGTTCAGCGGTTTGAGCGTGAAGAAGTAACAAACATATAAACACACACACACACACACACTCACAAACTTTCGCCTTTATAATATTAGTGTGATTTACTCAAAGGATTCCACAACATGACATAACCGAAAAACTGTCATTTTGACAACGAACGAGTGACCACAAACAATACAGTTTGTTGCGTGCCGAAATATGTCTAGTGATATATCTATGGATTTAACACACGTTGTTCTAGTGACAAAATTTAATACACTTTGATATGGCAACGAACCTGGATTTAATATTGTTTGAAACGATGTGCACTTTTAGTTCTTTTTTGTAATAAAAGTAATACAGTTTGATGCGTCATATTTTGACATGAGTAACAAGGTTTGAAATAGATAAAAAATCCGTTTGTACTATTTTTATTATGGTGGGTGGAGTTAATACACTTTGATCTGTTACTCCTATAACCTACTATCAACTTTGACTCACATGTGAAGGATTCGTGGTCAAGCATTGTTGCAAAGATATCGCAATTATTTTCAGCTTTCAAATTGGATGTCAGGCTGATTTTAGGCTGGTTTTAGAGTCACGCTGACCGTCGGCGCTGTCAGGCCAATATGTATGATTACTTATGAAGCGTTTTAGAATAACACCGACGAATCAGCGCTGAGCACTGTCAGCGCTGAGCCACACGCGCGCGTACGCGCCACGCGTCGGCGCCGCTGAGCACGCGGCGCCGACGCGCTTCGGACCTCACTTATCGTTACAGTGTTACATAAAACGCACGTGCCGACGGGGACAGACGGGCGCAACAATGAATCGCGATATTGATACTGGGCGTGTGATTGAAGAAGTTCGGCTGCGAAAATGTTTATGGGACGCCAGTGACATATTGTATAAAAATAAAGACGCACGATTGAAGGCCTGGAACGACATCGTAATCGCACTGTTTGAGGATGTGCAGGAAAATGAAAAAAAACGATTTGGGTAAGCAAGTGCGTTTAATATATTTTTGCATTCGTAGTTATGAATAACAATACTCTTATAACTTATAGTTTCATAAAAACACAAGAAATTTTAAACGATCAAAAAGTGAGGTTATGTCAGGGTTATGTTAAAATATACATGCATCTTGCCAGGGAACTCTTCCGATGGGTGTCATAAAATATTGAGCAAACAATTCCCGTGTTACATTTCCCGACCTATTTATGGGCTCATTATTATCTATATCAATCATGCCCTCTATTGTCAAAGAATCTTCCACCCTGTAGCCATCTCGAACTCGTATAAAGTTATGCAATATGCAGCATGCCTTTACAATATTTGTGGAAACTTTAGCACTAACGGCCAAAGGAGTATGGAACACTCTGAATTTGTTAGACATTATGCCAAACGTGGATTCAATGTATCTTCTTGCACGACTTAATCGGTAGTTGAAAACTTTTTTTTTATGAGTCATGTTGCTACGTACATATGGTTTCATTACGTGCTTCGATATACCAAACGCCCCATCGCCAATAATGAAATGGTTTACTGGATCATTTGTACCTGGTAAAGGCTTGGGACCTGGCAAATTCAAAGTGTTATTTTCTAGATTTCGAAATAAGGCGCTGTTCTTAAAAATAGATGAATCCGAGTTTTTCCCATGTGCACCAATGTTAACACATGTAAAGCAATAATCTGAATCACACATAGCCAGGAGAACTATGGAATAAAAATTCTTATAATTGTAGTACATCGATCCACCTCCCTCTGGATTTATAATTCTTATATGCTTCCCGTCGATTGCTCCGACACAATTAGGAAAGTTGGCATTGTGAAGAAATCCATTGACTATTTCTTGCCACATCTCTGAGCTTCTGGTTGGCAGACATTCGTCGTGAAGTGTATCCCAGATTAGTGAACATACTTCATTTACAATACAACTAATAGTAGTTACTCCAAGCCTGAATGAATATTGCAGATCTGTAAATGTATTTCCCGTAGCCAAAAATCTGAAAAAAAAAGAAAAAATATTACTAAGTATTTGCTTTTATATTGTTACAGAAAAACTAATCCAGCAAAGGTGGAAGACTGCTAGGGATGCATTCTTTAGATGTAAAGCTTCTATGAAAAAAACTCCTTCAGGGAGCGCTGCAAAGAAGATAAAAAAATATGTGTATTATGATGAATTATCCTTTTTGAATCCAACCGATGTTAATATAGTTACGGAATCAATGCTAGATCACTCCGACAATTCATCTACCATTAATAATACGGAAGACACCTCTAATATGTCTACATTGGAGAATGCTGAAAACACGCAATCAGAACAAGAACAAGAGCAGGGATCGACGCAAATGCCTCGCATACCAAAAAGAAAGAAACGCCAATCCCTCCAAGAAAATAACAATTTTGAAAAAGAACTGTTAACTTTGCTAAGCAATCAAACGCCAGATATTAACAGTGATGACCTGGCCTTTTTTTCTTCTTTGGGCCCAGTTCTAAAAAGCTTTGATCTTGTACAAAAGTTGCAGTTTCGTTCTAAAGTGTTAGCAGTGGCAATGGATATTCAAAATATGTACCCAAGACCTAACAGTTCATCGACAAATGACACAACGGATAATGAGGCTCAAGGTAACTATGGCACTCAGCCAACATATGATGAAGAATATGTGCCACGAATGTACCACAGACCAAACAATGAGGCTCAGAGTAGCTATCGCACTCAGTCAAGCACTCAGTCAACATATGAAGAATATGTGCCACGGATGTACCTCAGACAAAATAATTCATCGACGAATGAAAGAATGGATAATGAGACTTATCGCACTCAGCCAACATATGAAGAATATGTGCCCCAGTCTGTATCAAGATACGAAACACAAACACGCAACACTAATAATGATGGCAAATAATGTGTCTGAATAATAATAATAAATGTCAAGGTACTAAATAAAAGTGTCAATTTAATTAAAATAAAACAAACAACTTGGTTTTTTTCTTACCTTAAAGTAACCATCAAACGTTCAGCTGGTGATATAGGTAAACGCCTGTAACTGCAACGTAGTAACTTATCATGTAGCTTTGCCAGTAACTCGTCGAAAGTTCGTGATGACATGCGAAAGTAGTTAAAGAATTTGATTTCGTCATCTCTAGCAATCTTTCAGAAATAAGTGGATGAACTTGAAGTCTTTTTCTTCGTTGTTGTTGAAGTCTTTTCTTTTTCCATAAAAAATACACGGCAGCAATTCGAACACTCATTTGATTGGGCATGTCTGTACTCCATGACGTTCAGCACGATACTAAAACGAGTTGCCGCAAACAGCTACGCGCTGAGAGCTACGCGCGTAGTCCTCAGCGCCGACGGTCAGCGTGACTCTAAAACCAGCCTTAGTCTTACGCCGACGGCACGCGTACCGTCAGCGCTGATGTCCGAGATATATGGACTTCTAGGAAGCGTTTTTAAATAACGCGTAGCTATCAGCGCGCATGGTGGTCAGCGCTGATAGCTACGCGGCCGTACGCGTCGCGCGTCGGCCTCGCGTAGCTGTCGGCGCTGACGATCGCACGAGCGCCTCTGCGTTCAGTGAGCGTTCTTGTGTTGAGCGGAGCGGACGTCGTCAGCGCGTACAGTCATGGCAAATTGCGAAGTGGATACAGGTCGAGTTATCGATGAGGTACGCCTGAGGAAGATATTGTGGGATGCATCCGATCCACTCTACAAAAATAAAGATGCAAGAAACAAAGCCTGGGAGGATATTGTGGACGCATTGTTTGAAAATATTTTAGGAGAAGAAAAACAACAACTTGGTTTGTTTACTTTCTTATTTTATTATCTGAATACCTACACTACAGGACAAAGCCTTTTCAAGTTAAAATATACACGAATCTTGCCAGGGCACGCTTCCAATAGGGCTCACGAAGTACTCGGCAAAATGTTCTCGCAGAGCGTGTCCAGACCTGTTCGTAGGTACAGTTGGCAAGTCCACCATACCCTCAATGTAAGTGTGTCTTCAATACGATAACCATCTCGAATTCTTATAAAGTTATGCAATACGCAGCATGCTTTAACTATTTTCTTTGTAACATCAAAACTCACATTAATAGGTGTATGAAACACTCTGAACTTGTTTGACATGATACCAAATGTCGATTCTATGTATCGTCTACTGCGGCTCAGTCTATAATTAAATATTTTTTTCTTGTAGGTCATATTGGATCGTGCATATGGCTTCAGAATTTTATTTGATATTCCAAACGCACCATCACCCACAATTACATGTTCAACTGGAGTATTTGTTCCAGGCAGTGGCTTTGGTCCTGGAATATCTAAAGTGTTTTGTTCAAGGCTCTTGTATAATGTACTGTTTTGGAATATAGTAGAGTCCGAGTTTTTCCATATGTTCCAATGTTTACATATGTAAAACAATAATCTGCATCGCACATAGCTAGCAGAACTATGGAGTAAAAATGTTTATAGTTGTAGAATATTGATCCACCACCGGTTGGATTTACGATTCGGATGTGCTTGCCATCAATAGCTCCGATGCAATTTGGAAAGTTGGTCTTTTGTAGAAAAACCGTTAGCAATATTTTGCCACATATCAGGAGTATTTGATGGTATACATATGAATGTATAAGTTATATGGGAAACGCTACACGATGACGTGTAGCGTTTCCCATATAACTTTACACACTTCGTCCACGATCTTACTGATTGTTGCGATTCCCATCCTAAATGAATACTGCAAATCTGTGTATGTTCGACCCGTAGCAAGAAATCTAAAAAAAAAGTTTTTATTATTTCAGGAAAACTGGTTCAACAAAGGTGGAAAACAGCCCGGGACGCGTTTTTTAGAACAAAGAACGCAATTAAAAAAACGCCCTCTGGAAGTGCTGCACCAAAATACAAAAAGTACATCTATTATGACGAATAAAATTAAGCTTCCTAGCTCCAACAGTTTAGAATGAAGTTGATGAATCACTGAATGACTCTTCCCTTCCCTCACCCTCAGTAAATATAGATAATACATTGGATAGTATGGGGACTTCAGAAAATACTCAAGATTCTGATATATTAATGCAGCAAGTTTTTTCAAACACTCAACACAGTGAGCAGATTGACCGTGGTGTTGATTCAGCATCATCACAAAAACCTTGGTTGGAAAAGAGAAAAAGAAGGGCCTCGAAAACAAATCCAGAAAGTTCTCCATTTGAAAAAGAATTATTAACTTTATTAAGTAACCAAACCCCAGATCTTGCCGCTGACGACCTGGCTTTTTTCGCTTCTTTGGGTCCAATTTTAAAAAGTTTTGATGTAGGGCAAAAGCTGGAGTTTAGATCGAGAGTGCTACGAGAAGCCATGGATATTCGAAATTACAACAGATCAAATAGCTCTTACTCCAACGACGCAAGATATGCATTATCATACAATTATCAGACTCCAGCTTACCCAGAGTACGAAACCAACAATGCGAATCCTGGTTACTCTGGTTATCAAACAGCGAGACTTACTGATGAATAAATAATTATTCTTCTTGATTGAGAACGAAATTTCAATGCAAGTATAAAGGATTTCACTTTGTCCAAATAAGAAAATATTTGAGACTTGCTTTTGCTATCGACAGGATGCTTAAAACCATAGAAATTACATTTTCTAGAATTCATAATGTCAAAAAAAATATTCATTAAAGTTATGAAATTCACTGTTCCTGATTAATCTTGAAACTGCCTCGAATTCAGATCTTCATCACATAAAAGTAAAGCTTTTCCTACGCTCATACTCAGCAGCTGTGTTGCAAGCTTTAGGCTTTTCGCACATGGGTTGGTAGGCGTAGTTGTCTCGTGCGCGTATCGTAATTACGCTACGCGCACGAGACGCGGAGTGTTCTACAAATGAATCGTCGCGCAGACGTATCGTTTTGTAATATATCTCAGTTGAAATCATGGCGTCAAGCGTACCAGATGTGTTTGGGGAATTTATTGATGACCTTACCTTATCTTTAGACGAGGATTTCTTGTTATTTGATTTCGTTAGAAGTAGAAAGCGACGTGCTCATTGGATCCATCCATACATCGCAAATAATTACAAGAAAAGATTGTTCGTTGCTGCACGTGAACTGTCAGAAAATGATGATAAATTCCGCAGTTTTTATCGAATGAGGAAGGATACATTTACAATACTTCGAGATATTTAGGGACCACACCTATTGAAAAATGATACTAGCATTTTGTCGAAACCACAGAGAAAGATCGTGCCAAATGTAAATACTGCTTATCTCAGTATAAAAGTGGTTCTCTGGGGAATTTAAAACGTCACGTGAAGAATAAGCGTCCAAAAATTTCTATATGCGTTCAAAGGCAACCTGCTGCTGCTGTTCCTGATCCAGAAACCTTACCAGAACGAACTGTTCAGGAATTCAATAACCCAAATTTTTTAGCCACTGAACAGCAAGCAATCCAACGCTTCACAGACAGCGACCGCTAAAAATACTACTATACCAATTACTAACTACATACGGAAACCACCTTCGACACGAAAAGTTGAACAAGTAGATCAGCAGTTAGTTAAGATGATGGCTAAAGGTCATCACGCGCTGCGTATGTTAGATGAACCAGAGTTTAAAATACTAATCGAAATGGTCTCATACTGCCCAGGTTACCAACTCCCGTCACGTACAAATTTGACGAATACTCTCATACCTAAATCCTATGTCGAAGTTTTTGAAAGATTACAATTTGAAATCTCACAAGCACATATGCTGTATGCTTAGGCACAGACGGTTGGACATCCAGTACCAATGAGAGCTACATAGCCGTTACAGCTCATTTTATTAACACAACCTCAAAATTATGTTCAGTTTTGCTTGAATGTATAAATTACAATGAAAGACACAAGCTCTAATTTGGTCGCATTCCTAAGACAAATAATTCAAGACTGACGTATCAATGACAAAGTTGTATGCGTTGTAACCGACAATGCTGGAAACATATTGGCAGCCATTAGAATGGGTGACTGGAGGTCCATCCCTTGCTTCGCTCATTCCTTAAACCTGATTGTCCAACGCGCATTGAATAAGTTAAGTGTAATAGTCTGTAAAGTAAAAACAATAGTGGAATATTTAAAAAAAAGCACTGGGCTTACGGAAACTTCAGGAAATAGGGAAACAAATGGGTCTTTCAGCGCTAAAATGAAACAGGAATGTCCAACACGGTGGAACTCGTGTTATGAGATGTTGGACAGACTTTTAAACCTAAAAGATGCCATAATAAGCACGTTGGCACTTTTGAGAAGCGATCTCTCCCTACAGTCTCGCGAATGGAAAATTATTGAAAAGGTTGTACCCGTACTAAAACCATTCTATGAGGTAACCGCAGAAATTAGCGCAGAGAAAAGTGACACGTTGTCCAAAGTTTTAGTGTTTGTTCAGCTTCTATCAAAACACGTGGCTCGCATGTTGGCAGTACTATATGAGCATGAAGAAGTTACCAAATTTGTTACGGTACTACAGTCTCAGCTCAATGATCACGTGAAATTGAGAAAAACCCCAGCATATTAGATTCGAGATTCAAAGGTAGAGGTTTCCGGACGCCAGAGGCTTTCAAAACAGCCAGTGACTATTCAAGTTCTACAGAACCAGCGGTCGAAAGTACTTCCACATCAGCAGGCTCTAGGCCAGGCACCTCGAATGCTTTGACTGGTACGAAAGACAGTATTTGGGATGAATTTGACCGCGATTTGGAACGTATTTCGAGGCCGGAAAACCCTATTGCAGCAGGTATACGAGAATTTGACAAGTACCTGAATGAAGAATATGTCAGAAGGCATGATGCTCTTCTGCAATCGTGGGCTATCCGTAAAGATGTGTACCCAAACCTTTGTAAATACATTATAAAAAGACTGTATACAGGCAACATCCGTTCCTTGCGAACGGATATTCTCAAATGCTGGGCAGATTTTAAACCAAAGAAGGACACTTCTAAAGCCAAATAAGGTGTCGCAGTTACTATTTTTACACAGCAACCTTTAACCCTGGTGTAACGTATGTACATATAAAAATGTACATAATTTATATCTATAATAACACACAAAAAAGGAAAAAATAGCAAAAACAAAAAAAAAAGAAAATATGTATATAAAAATGAAGATCACTGTAAATATTTGATTTTTAAATACGCCATTTTAATAATTCATTCAATTTTACATAGTTAAATGATATTCAAATTATTTAAAATGTATCATAATTAAAATGACAGTCCTAAGCCTGCAAAGTATGAAGGAAAATCAAATATGTAGGTATTCCATCACGTCTGACTGATGTCTTAATTATCGATGAACTAAAATGAAGTACTAGAACACCGAACTTGTACACTTGAACAATTGTACTAGTTCGGAGCGTTCCAGTCAATGACCGAGTATGAACAAGCCTACCAACATTTTGCAACATTTATAAATGAGCGACAGTTAATCCTGGTTTTTTCTAATATAGAAACTATGTCAGGTGAACTTTTGCATTATTGGGTTGAGTTGAGCAAAGAGCAATTTGGACAACTCTATTCAGAATTGCCAGAAATGCAAAACATTCGCCAAAATAAATTAGCGCTTGCTGTCTATCTTATTAAATTGCGAACGGGTGATAGTGATCAAAGGATCTCAACACTTTTAAATATACCTCGCACTTCACTAATGAGGTTAATGGGTCAAGCTCGAGATATAATAGAGCGAGTATTTTTCCCAAATAACTTGGGGATCAATAACATAAGTAGAACACAAATCTCAAATTTAGAGAAAAAAATAGGCAACCAATTATTATAAGTGATGGAACATATTTATATGTACAAAAATCATCTAATTATATGTATCAAAAAGATACATATTCTTTGCACAAGTATAGGAACTTGATGAAGTCTTTACTTATGGTTTGTTGTGATGGATACATTATCGATGTATTTGGGCCCCTATCCAGCTACAAAATCAGATGCTAATATAATATTAAATTAATTTAATGAAGAAACAAAACCGCTAAGGATATATTTGAGGTAATGTATTTATTCTGGATAGAGGCTTTAGAGATTCTGTGCCATTGCTGAGAGAATGTAATTATTCAATTCATATGTCTGCATCCTTACAACAAGGTGAAACTCAATTTTCAACTCATGCTGTTATAAGTCGAAAGTTGTCACGGTTAATATAATAATATAATATAATAAATACATTATATAACCCATTGACTTCATCTGAAAATATTAAAGATGATCGCAAAAAAATAAGAGTATCGGTCAGGTAATTATAACTTTACTTTAATGTATTAGCCAAAAGCTATTTACAGGGTGGCCCAGAGAGAAATGCACTTTTGGCTTCGCGCGCATTTCTAAACGACAAAATGGCGGCGCGCGGGAGTGGTAGCAGTGGGTGCGTAGCGCGGGCTTTGTAATTTTAGTCACCATGAGTCGTTACATGGGAGAGCAGCGTGCGTTTTGTGTCCGTGCATTTTATGAGAATGCTCGATCATATGTGACTGTTCGACGGCTTCACCGTACTGAATTCGAATTGCGGCGCATCAGTGAGTGTCCAAGTACTAATTTAATTAACCTTTGGTATACGGCAGCACAGATCAGAGCTATACTCGTTGTCTGCTTAAGCACTGATCAGTGCTGAAGGCACCTTCGACACCTTTACACGATTTTAGTATTAAATGGTTTACAATACGGTATAAATTGTATTATTTATTTATTCCCGATGAATGAACGAACCACAAATAACCATTTCTCATTGAGTAAAACCCATAAAACCGTTATTACGAACAGTTCAAATTCGAACACTGACGGTGGTGGCAGAAGATTTCATCGTCTCAGGAATTGTGTTTTTATTTGGATAATAATAAAGAAAGGTAAGTTATTATTACATTTTATTGATATTTATTCAATTCAGAACTGTTTTCTATAAGAATAAAGATGTCAAACGTGTCTTATTTTGAATAATCGATCGATAAAATCCTGGCCCTAAACGACGGTTATTACGAGACTTTTTATTTTGACAGTTTGATACATTCCGCGTAGTGTTTACGTTGAGGTAAGTGTATAATTATGATGATAATATTCATTGGGAACATAGATATGTATCAGAAAAAGTTAATAATTACTAAATAATTAGAAAAATACATTGTTTTTCTCACGACGAGCTAAATCACACGCACACATACACATGGCAAGATGGCCGAAGTGGTGTATGCGTATACGAAGTTGTCGTCACTGTTATAGAGCAACACTCGCTTTGCCTTGTCGAGTAAAGTACACAATCTGTCATTTCTTGTAATCGGTGACTGTTTCTCGTGTTTATTTTTATTTATTTGCGTTATTGTGGTGATACTGGTGACCCATTGTGTTCATAATGAACGGATCTGTTATTCGCAGCTCTGCAAGAGCGATAATTTATAAAGTGTACGTGAGATGTTTGGCGGAACTCGAGGCCGGACAAATTTTATCCGATCTCAACGATGTGTTTAAAAGAACCGCTGAAATGACAGGTAAAATTATATTTTATACATGAAATCAAATGCAATGTGTGTATTTCAAGGTGCAATATCTAGTATAAACATTTCATACAATTACTAAAATGTACATTCACGAAGTTGAGGTTATGTTTACAAAACACACTCGGAATGCAGCGCGTTCATGTAATTTTGATACTTTTCGTTAATATTGCATAAACCACTGAACAAAAATAACTATAATATTTTTTAGGTAAATCCATCAGCACTATAAGACGTATTGCAATAGAAGGACAAAGAAACAAAGGTGTTTTCTCCACACCAGGGAAACATAGAGCAGGGCGACCTAAAAAAGAATTGGACATATTTAATTCATTATAATAAGTAATTGCAAATGTTCAGTAATTTTTACTTTATTGTTCTAGGCAGTGGCTGAACAAGCGTTTCAGAGCATTTCAGTTGACGACTGAAAAAATTTATGTCAACATGTCATGAAAATAGAAAAAGGTTATTTTCGAAGTAGGCAAACTCTGTATAGTGACGTTGAAAAAGTTATCATAAACCTACAAGATGAAAGCAGCAGTAGTGACACATCTGAAGACAGCCAGCAGAGTTTTGGTGAAAGCTCACACCAAGACATGGATGAAGACTTTTCGGGAGTGGAATAGGTACTTAGAGAAAAACATTTTTGATTCAGATTTTTTTTTTAAATTCTAAATATTTATTTTGTGTTTGTTTAGAACACCAACTCCTATTGAATTGATCTGGGGTCTTTTAAATCATAAAATTGTCTCACATAAAGTGGGATTAGTTGACATCAAGGTATTTTGAAGTACCTAATAATTTTATTTTTAATTCATTAAAATAAATAACCGCAAATGTTGTCGTTATAGGCAGTGACTGAACAAGCGTTTCAGAGCTTTACTTTTTTTCATAAAACCCGCCAATATTCACATTAATTGTAAAAAAAAACTAAGTATCAAAACCGTTTTCGTCGTACTATATAGGGTTACAACATGCACGATACTGGCGCCACTATTATTTTCACGACTTTTTGGCCAAGCTGTACATACATTCATAAAGAGCGTTATGTTTTTGACCTGTAGGTATGTATGTCCGATTTTCTTGTTTTATTGTTTGTTTTATCATGTTAAATTCCTTTGTTAAGAAAAAACGGAAATATGTTCTCGATTACCGAATTGGTAGGATAATTGTAGAAAAATATTGTGGTTTGGATCCGTACCTAAAAATTAAACTTTTATTTTGACTATTCAACAAAAGGACGCTGAAGTAAGCCACAGGCAGTCGTCAAATTGGATAGCTATTGATTGACACGGCCGTTATGGTTTTTGCTTATACCTACATATTAATTTTAACAATGATTAAATTGTATTATTTACAGTAGAATGGATTCTTCAACCTCCAATAACACCCTGATACGCGCTCTACAAGTAACTAGAACTCCTCAGGGGTCACTGGCCCTAGGAATCCAAGAATTACTTGTAGAAAGGACTGGCTCCGGGCGACTTCGTGTAAGTATATATTTTTTTTCTGAACGTGACCATCTATACATATAAATAAAATTGAAGTGTTGCAGTGGTGGCCCAGTGGTAATGGCCGCGACTTACGTGTTGTAGGTCGTAGGTTCGAACCCAGACAGGCGCTTTACTTTGTGTAAATTATTTCATCACCACTGCTCTCATAACGGTGAAGGAAAACATCGTGAGGTAACCGGCATGTCCTAGAACCAAAAATTCGAAGACATGTGACATCTACCAACCCGCACTGGGCCCGCGTGGTGGATTACGGCCCACTCCCTCTCACAGAGAGGAGGCCTGTGTCCCAGCAGTGGGAACATTATAGGCTGATTATGAAGTGTTTGATGGGAGCGACAAAATAGCAGCTTTATACTAAATGCATATGAAAGTATACACGGTACTTATAACAAAAAATCAAATTTTAAATATATTGTGTGTTTTTGATTGTTTCGGCTAATCTCCGAAACGGCTGGACCACGGAACTTTCACTGGCAGATAGCTGATAATATAGGGAGTAACTTAGGCTACTATTCACTAGGCAACAGCGGGACGCAGTTAGTAAAAAACAATTTTAATTTGTAACTTAACAGCCGTGGCGGCCACAAAGTTTCCAAGTCGGTGAAGGCATTGAAGTAGTGGATGCGCCCCGTATTACGCCTAGGTAGAGATGGGCAATCAACCGGGTTTAAACCCGTTTACTGGGTTTAAACCCAATAAAAACCCATTTATTCCCTCCCACGGTATTTTTATTCGGGTGTTTATTGATTTGGGGAAATTTATCAATTTGAACATGGTAAATGTAAATATTTGTGAATATTCTAGTAGGTACTATTCACTAATATTTACATATACATAGTTATCGCTTATAATCTTTTTGATACCGTTACCCGACTACCCGTTAAAACCCGCTGGGGAAGCACAGTGACAGCCTTAAAAAGTTAAAAAAAAACAATAAAGCTGCTCTGCAAAGCTTAGCAGTAGATGAAACTGTGAATATCCCTCGTGATTTAAAAAGAAAACTGCTGGAGGAAGAGTTTTGGAACAAAACGGAGGAATCCATCAAAGTTATAGAACCTATAACAGAATGTATATTTGAAATTTTGAATTAGAGGGAAATGATCACCTTATAAGCAAAGTATTTATGACATTTAAAAATATAAAATCGAAATTCGAATTTGTGCTTCCATCCATAACAATGTCGGGTGAAGAAGAGAAGAATGAAATTTTAGTATCAGTGGATTTAAGGGCAAGTATGTGTGTGAAACCTATACACATGGCAGCATACATGCTTGACCCTAGAGAGCAAGGTTTGGAGCTGAACCAAGTACAAGAACTTCAAGCCATGGAGTTCATATACAATGAAGGACAAAGGCTGAATTTAGATGTAATACCTGATCTCGCTAATTATGAAGCTAATGAATGCTTCTGGGGTAAACAGTTTGTTTGGCGATCTCTGGGAGATATTGAACCAGTTGTGTAGTGGAAAGGTATATGCAGCTCGACGTCGACACAGCTGAGCAAAGTGGCTATGAGGATTCTTACAGCACCATGTACATCTGCAGCAACGGAACGCACATTTAGTGCTCAAGCAAACGTCCACAGCATAAATCGGAATCGTCTTACTGCGGAAAGAGCTGCCAAAATAACGTTTGTTTCTTACAACTGGAATATTTTACACAGAAAGACTGTAAACGAAAGTGTAAATGATGATCAGATTAGTGAGGAAACTCCAACACCACATGGAAGTTCACCGCTAACCGAAACGAATGCAATTGAGGACGAAGTATTCGCGCCATCTCAATTGGAAGCAATGACATCAAAATACGTTAGAATTCATAAATTGTGGACAATCTGATAAAGCTAATTCTGCGACCGACACTGATTCTGAATAAATGTAAATTGCTCATGTTATTTGTCTAATTTGATTAAAAATTCAATCACTTACCCATTTGTTTTATTTAAGAGGATTTTTGAAGAAAAAAAGGGTTAGATTAGATTATATGTTTCTTTGGATACCCTTGAAAGATGTAGTGAAGAATGTTAATTCCGCTTCATAGGATGGACTCTGAGATCAGCAGTAGAATATAATGTGTGATACTACTGTAGCTATTATTTTAAATATGCTTGATTATACAATGGGCTGTGATGAAATACTAGCATAAAATAATAATACAATTGTTGTAATATCATGTTCGAAGAGTAAAGTTCTCAAACTTGATGTGCTGTTAAATGCATCACTATCAGTGATATTTATACTCCAAAAACACTAGAAGTACTTAAATCGTGTTAGGTCCACGATCGAAGATATTAGTGAAAATTTAGACCCGCGGTTTGGGTTTTTACTCGGGTTTAAACCCGTTTAAACCCAAAAAACCTGGTTTAAACCCGTTTCCGGCCATTGGGTTTAAACCCTCTGCCCATCTCTACGCCTAGGGATTGCAATCGAATATTCGAATTATTCGAATATACATTTGAAATTAGTATTCGAATAGTAAATTATAAAATATTCGAACATTCGAATATTACCACAGCAATTTTATTAAAGTTACAACATTATATTGTTAATTACGAACGCGACATCTAACGCGTGGTCGTCAAATTTCTGAATAGATCGGCACTGCTCGGATTGACGGCCATTCGACCAATCAACGGCCTCCATTCTTCTGCTGACTGCAACTCGCCGGGCGCTAGCCGCCATTTTGAGTTTACTTCACAATCACAAGTACAGCACAACAGACGCGTAGTTTTTTACAACAGAGTGGTGCATTTTGTTATTTTGTGCTGACGGTATAAACATAAGTGTATACGGATTACCCAATTAAATGTAAGTATAATTTTTGTTAAAATATGCTGTGCAATTTAACACTAAAATGAAATTGAGTTTATGATTTAACCTAAAGTAATCCCATTTTATTTAATATTTTTTCATTTCAAATCAGACTCAATAAGACTAATGTTAATTGTTTATAGTAATTATAAGGGAGGTTGTTAGTAAATAGTAGGTATGGTACGGTATAATACGCGCGAAATTTACTTATAACTGAACTTCCAGAACGAAATCGAACGTACTCAAATAGAACTCTGTTAGGTTTTGTCAATAAATTCGGGATTAACTAATTTACCCAAGATGTGTAAAGTATCACTTCACTATGCAATGACTGATCACCAAATGCGTGTTTTTACAGGTGTGCAATTTAGTTGCAGACTGCCTTTCAGTTAACCATGGATAAAAACAAATTGGTTTTCAAAGAGTACACAAAACGTACGCTTGACAAGTCTTCGGTTTGGAACTCGTTCTTACGGACTGAGGATGGAAGTCATGCAAAATGCAAATTGTGCAATAGAATTCTCCAATGTTCAAACACCACTACGTGTTTGCACAATCACTTGAAAAAACAATACCAAGTGCAGGTTAGTTACCGGACTGACACTTCACTTTTACTTTAATTATATCTACCTAAATACGTAGTACTTACTATAGTCACTTACTTTCATTATTTAAATATAATACAATGTATTTTAAAATTATTGAGATCCACATTTATTTGTAATGTAAATGTAACAGACAGAACATAAAAAATAAAACTGAACTTGCTTTATGTCTTTGTGTGTGAACTGCCTTTTGGCTATCATTTTTGACGTTCAAAAGAGCCTTTTATGTGCCTATTTGAAATAAATGCTTTGACTTTGACGTTCCTGGAAATTCGGAAAAAATCATTTAGTGCACGTACGCTTTTACTAATATAATTTATTTGATCTAGATCTAAGAAGAAATACACTACTAACATCAGCTTCTGCTGCAACGCCTACTACTTCCACAATTCCAACGCCTACTACTACCGTACAAGAACAAGTACAGCAGCCCAAGCCAAAAAAAAGGAGAATTGATGATTATTATCACACTAAAGAAGATAGTATGGAAACTGTGATTTCCAAAATGACTGCGTGTGATGGTCTCCCGTTTAATGTGTTTTGCAAGTCTGAATCTATGCGTCAGCTTTTTACAAAAAGTGGATTCGAAGTTTTGCCGAAATCTCCAAACACAATCAGGAAGATGGTTGTAGAAAAAAGTGATCAGCTGAAAACTGAACTAAGAAAAGAGTTGTCATTGTTAAAGGCAAAAGGACAGAAATTTTCCGCCTCCCTTGATGAGTGGACATCAGCCCGCAATCGGCGCTATATAAACGTCAACATTAATTGCCCAACTTTTAAAGACAAAACCTTTAGAAACTTGGGATTAGCGAGAATTACAGGGCGAGGAACATCAGAAAGATGTCTCAATATTTTAAAAGTCAAATTAGCTTCATACGATATATCTTTAGAAGATGATATAACTGGTGTGGTGACAGACGGTGCAAGCGTCATGACTTGCATGGGTCGTCAAATGCAATCATTTCATCAATTGTGCCTTGCACACAATATATAAGAACCGATATAATCAGAGTGAAACTTATGAACAGTTAGAAGAAATAGACACAGAAGAAGTTCCAGTAGAAACAGATGATACAAAGAAAGATGAATCAGAAGATGAGGAACAGATGAAAATGATGATGGAGAAGGCTTTGTAGTCGATCAGAATGTGGTTTCCAGAAGTGAACCCAATCTCAATGTCGAGTACAAAGGTTTGATTGACAAAGTAAGAAAAGTAGTGAAATTTAAAAAAAAATCTCCAACCAGAACAGAAATCCTGAACAAATATATTCTTGACGAAAACAAAAGTGCAGGCCTGGTATTAGACTGTAAAACGCGGTGGAATAGCATGGCGGACATGGTTTCAAGATTCTTGCTACTGAAAGATCGAATATTTGCAATCCCTAATTACGCCACGAAGCTTTTTCTCCGATGAAGCTGATGAAAACGTAAGTGATTGCACGATTCACTCATTGCATGTCTCATAATCTAAGTTTTGATCGTGTTATTCCAAACAAAATTCTATTAAACTGAATCTTTAATATTGAGAAAAAATTATATTGATGGCTTTTTGGTGCTAATGGACTAACTTTATTGTCATGTTAAATTATTTGCGCATTTATGAATTCTTGGTTTGCTGTATTTATGCTTTTGGTAAATGGGTGGCATGCTCTAACAGGCTACAGAGGATATATTTGACGCCACACTAGCCGAGGCCTTGGCTATTGACTCAGGAAGTGAAGCGGACGAGGAGGACTTCACTGAGGAGCAGTTGCTGGAGATGCTTGAAGACCCTGCAGATATGGAGTCATGGAGGATCTTCCAGTAGACAATCATTATGATTGGAGCGACGATTTCTCCACATTTACGGGCACAGGGAGCCTTCTATGGAAGAGCCCCAAAATTGAAGTCACGTCACCGTCTGACATATTTTGTCAATTATGGGACCAAACACTTCTGGAACAAATTGTAACTGAAACGAACCGGTACGCCTGGCAAACCATTGCCCAGGCTTCAGAGTCCGGGTCTATCTCTGCCCAATCGAGAGTGAACGATTGGGTGGAAACGTCCGTTTCGGAGATGTATCGGTTCTTAGCAGTTATAATTTTAATGGGAATTTGTGTGATGGGCCGTATCGACGAGTACTGGAGTACCGGAATCTTGGGAATGCCAGTATTCCGGGGTATTTTGTCTCGAGATAGATATTTATTATTAATTAAATTTATTCATTTCACAGATAACGACTATATTCTCGACCGAGGTGACGACCGTAAGTTAGCTAAGATAGCTCCAATGATGAACTGCCTTAATCTGTCAAGCGCCGCTAATGATACACAATTGATTTTCTATTGTTTCGTCGCCGATCGGCGAACCGCGACGCTTGACCGGTCAGAAATCATGAAAACATTGGACGAAGAGTTCGGGCGTCCGAACCTAGTGCTTGAGTGTGCCCTAAGAAAAGTGCGTGCGTTGAGTGCGTTACCCAGGCAAAATGTTTTGCTTTAGAGAGATGAGACTTAAACAAATAATTAGTGTATCATGAGGAGCAATTTGTTTACTAATAGCAAAATTTGTTTGAATTGTAGTTTTTAAGTTATTTGAGAAAAACAAATTTTGCTGGAGTAACGTTTGAAACGTTACCCAGGCAAAATAGTCTTTCAAAAATTAGTTTCAGCACGGAACCAAATACATGAATAGATAGCTTTTGTTGCGTAGTAAATGTTTATAAATAGCAAAATTTGTGTGTGGTATAGTTCTTTAGTTATTTAAGATTTTGCTGCGGTAACGTTTTGGGATTTCCCAGATCTCGAAAACGGCTCAACGCAGAAGTTTGAAAAAAATACCAATAAAAGACCTCAATTTGTTTAAATTTGTTTAATCATTAGTTTTTGATTTGGTTGACGTAAACCAATGTAATTAAATGGTTTCAAAAATCAGAAGAAACGGGTTTGCAAGTAAACCAATACACTTATAACCAAATAAACAGCTGTAAAAAATACCCGTGGTTCGACGCTTGTTTACATCAGAAATATTAGATTTCATACTTTACACATTAAGAAGATAAAAACAAATTTGATTTATTTTAGACTGGTCGTACTTTAGCGATCAAATACGCAGTTCCCATAACATTAAGAAACATGGCATACTTTAAACAAATTAAAATGATTCCTGAAAATTCCTTCCTGTTAATTGCAGCTTTGAATTACGGCTCTAATGAAAGTTATCTCAAAAACAAGATTATGTCAGCAATTCTCTAATGAGCCGACCAAATTGAAAAGGTCACATAAAAGCGACCGCACCATACATAAGCGCAACCATCTGAAATGAACAGGATAATATAGATGTTTTGTTAGTACAGTTGAATACAAAAGTTTTCTGGTCAGGTTAGTTAAAATAATAAAATGGTTAAGATTCATTATTTTTATTTAAAAAATCAGTCTCATACAAATTATATGTATTGCTTTGCCTTAGCATCAACATTTTTAGAGAAAAATCACAGATAAGTTATAACCTACTTACTTAATTTTAATATTTGGATACATTAATAGTTTGTACAATTTTCCTTAGGAGGTACTAATAACGTAGGTTGATAGGTGGACTCCATTTCACCTCGACTCACAGTATGGCATTTTAATATGAGTTTTGTTACGTGTTACTTAGAGTGAATATTTTAACATTACATGTGACTGCCACAGGTGGATAACCCGTGAACCAATCATTGTCAAAGCGTCGTAACCTTCTTTTAACTTAATGTTGAAATATCCACTCTAAGTAACACGACATAAAGCTCATATTTCAATACCACAGTGTGACTTGAGTTGGAATTGAGTCGGCGTTGTGTGTGTAATGTGCAAAGCACATTTAATGTTTTTTTTTACAAAATATGTATTATCGGCTTGCCTATATTTCTTGCCCTTATGAGGGACGGTTTCGAGCATATTCTATAAAAAATGTATATAATCACAAAACTTTTAAATGAGAAAACAACAATATAATAAAAATCTTCCAACAATTATATAAAAAATAAACAACTTTTACACTTATGTACCTATTTAAAAATATAGGAAACAGTACAGTTTTTATCATTAATAACTACTAATATCACTCATAATCACAGATTCGTACCTAATTCAATAAAATTTGTGTGGTCATTGGGACCGTATAAAATTATGTGTTTTATGCTTCCAGTCTCTAACGTTTTAATTACCTACACTAATGAATATAAAGGGTGTCTCAGTAAGAGTGCACTTTTTCATTTTAAAATAAAAACAAGTATTTTATGACAGAGTTGTGATATTTTTATTGTATTGTAAAGAAGACATGTTCCGATTAAGTATGTAATAAAATATCCGGCAAATGACCCCCACGGCTCCGATGACAGGCCATTACTCTTTTCATGAAATTTTCTATGACTTTTGCACAGAGATGTGGCTGTATCTCACCGATGACGCGTTGGATTTCCGATTTGAGCTCAGAAATTGTTTCGGATTTATTCGCATAAACCCAAGATTTCACAAAACCCCAAAGAAAAAAATCGCACGGCGTTAAATCGCACGATCTTGGTGGCCAGTTGACATCAGAATTTCTTGAGATAATGTGTTCTGGAAATCGTTGCTGCAATAAGTCGATTGTTTCATGCGCGGTGTGGCAGGTTGCGTTGTCCTGCTGAAACCACATGTTGTCCAGATTCATGCCGTCCAGTTGAGACCACAAGAAGTCCGTTATCATATTCCTGTAACGAATGCCGTTCACAGTCACCGCAATTTCAGCCTCATTTTCAAAAAAGTAAGGTCCAATCACGCCGCCTGACCAAAATCCGCACCAGACAGTTACTCTTTGTGGGTGCATTTGTTTCTCATGGATTGCATGAGGATTTTCTGAGTCCCAAATTCGAGTCGAATGGTTGACACAGTAGGTGCACTTTCTCGGCTGAAAATTTGGCGAAGTTTGCGAGCGGTTTCAGCGTAACTTTCCCCATTTTTGTAGAGGAAAAGGTGGTAATGTGGCCCCCTTATTTGTTTTTGAGGCCTTATGTAAAAAATACGAGACTCAGAAATGTAATAAATATGTTATATCGTTCCTTATTCATTTACCTATACATGACTTACTATGTAATAAGTGAAACTGCCATAGGATAGTCGAAAACTTATGTATACTAAAAAAAAACAAATTTGGCAACATGAGATCAAGTGAGGGTTATATGGCACCCTGGGGGCCATATTAAATGTATTCATTTAATCAAAATCTAACGGCAAAAGTTGCAGATATAATATTCGCCTTCAGGACCTGCACAGGCTGTATGAGCCCATAAATGTTAACTCTGGCACTGAATCTACTCCTCCCCACGTCTGTCGTTAGAGTAACTAGTGTCACAGAATATGCAGATCGTATCTGAGCTTTCAGGTATGCTATTTGGATAGACATTGTCGTCATATTTAGAGTCGGTTTCTACGACTGCGTCACTTTCAGAGCTATTGCTGGATGTAACGACTCTCTTGCGTCGTAAAGTACTGCTGCTGCCCTCTCCATCTTGACTACGTCGGAGGCCACGTCCACGGCCACGTCCTCGTCCACGTCCTCGTCCACGTCCGCCTCCACGTCCACGAGTCTCAGCTAAACTCAAAGATTCGATTAAATATTGGTTTTTGTAAGGTGATGATGTGATCACTTTTGCTGTTGTAGCTTTTCTTCCACGATTAGAAGTCCTAAGTCTTGGTCCTGGGGATCGGCTGAATGTCTTCTGGCAGAACCAAACCAGTCTGCAGCTCTTGTACCGCTGTACTCACTCCTGGAGGACATTCGTAGGACATTCAGAGGCTTATGCACAAGTAACTCCAAAGATTCTTGAGAGTCCTTCACTAAACGTTTCAGTGTAGATCTAGGCACATAAAACATTTTTACAGCCTTTTTATAGCCCATGCATGACCTTTGTCCTCACCACTTCAATTGCCTTTTTCATTTGGTCAGGATCCCATGTTTTCCTTTTCTTTGAAGATAGAGATAACACACTTTGTCGAGGCATCTAAGAGAAGAAAATAAAAAAAGAAGGAAGTGATATATAGGTCATACATGTTATATGGCCCCCGGGACCATAATACAAACAGTGTGAGGGGGCCAAATTGAAAAAAAGAAAGAATATGTAAACAAACCATAAAACAAATATTCTATCAAATATTTTTTTTATAATTACCTTCAAATTCCTGTAGAACAACGTTTATCGAACACAATGACAAATCACCAAAGCTAAAACTCACTTATTTCCAGTAAAATTGAATAAAATGCAGAGCGGTATTAAAAGTTGGCAACTTGCGTGTTTCGATTGGTTCGTATAAAAAGAAAACGTACCGCCCCCTCACGGATTTTTTTGGGTTAAAATCAATAATGTCATAAGAGCTCCGCGTTGCAATAGAAAAAATCTAGATGGCGTGTTTCTAAACTATAAATATCGAGGGGGGCCAATATACCTGCAGGGGCCACATTACCACCTTTTCCTCTAATGTGTTTTCATAATTATAACGCGTTGTTCTTTCGAAAAGCGCTCCATTTTTAATAATCGGAATAAACAGAGGTGACAGCTGTCAAATTTCAGAGTTGCAACTTGCATGAAAAAAAAAATATTCCAGTTTTAAAAAGTGCACTCTTACTGAGACACCCTTTATAATCAAATGTGGCATTATGGAGTTTTTGCATTTCTGTAGTTTACAGTACAGATCATCGTAACATTCATATTGTTGAGTTTTCGTTCTGTAACAGTATGCTCTGTAATGTCCAATCAATGTGGAACTTGATGGTGGGTCAAAATCAATTACTGCCAAAATCATATACTGTTGGCCATTTAACTCTATATTAATGGGTATATCATTCAGGTTAACAGACATGTCATGTAGTTCGAAGAAAAGTAATGGTTTTAATTCATATGTAAAATATACATTTCCTGTCTCGCATACAGGACACAGTGAAACATTATCATTATTAATACACGATGTGGCAGATTCTTCCAAGAAGTCAATACCCTTTTGTGTTATAATATTTATATTTAAAGATATATATTTACAATCAATTTTCTTTGGTTGTAATGCATTTGAGCATGTGTCATTTGAGCAACACCTCTGTCTGGTGGCAGAAAAGTATATGTTGCTCATGAATACCTGTTCTAAAATCATTGTTATATTACATTCACAACTGATAATATTTTGCTGTGACTTTGTTTTATCAAAAAGGTCAATCAATAGTTTGTCACGAAGTTCATATAATCTTTTGCAAGTTTTTCTCGTATTAGATAATACTTTTATGAATGTTGTTAAACCATCGCTAGCACTATTTAACTTTTCTCTGAAAGCAGGCCTGTCTTGATAAGCTACACCGAATGCTTGCGCGAGGGAATCAAAAGCACAAGTGTTTGTTATAAGTACCCTGTTTTGGTGTACATAAGAATATGCGACGTTACCATTCTGTAATATGTATATGGAGGTAGCTTTTTTTGATTTAGGAGTGGGTATGGTAAGTCCCCGCCAGTTTTCAACTTCTATAGGTTTATTTTGAAAAATTGATTGAATATCAAAATCTGACGTATCAGTTAGGTTCTCTTCTTCTTCTTCTTTTTCAACTGACTTCGGTGCAGAATCAGATATAATTAACTCTGCTGAGAATGAATCTCGTTTTTGTTCGTGTTTGTCTCTAATTTTTACTATTTTTCGTGAGAAATACTCATAATTTGTTTTGCGTTTTTCCTTTTTGTTTCTTAGTTTTAAGGCCTGTTCTTCTTTGTTCTTAGTATTCTCGTGTAAAATTTGACTAGAGCTTAATTTTATGGTTCCGTTAATAAAACTATAATGTTGTATAAGAAATTCGTCTAACCGGACGCGTTCAACTTTGGTCTCAAAATATATAGTTTTGATGTCCTTAAAATGATTTTCTACATTTGAGCTGCTGGCATAGTCTTTGGCTCCAGGAAAATAATCAGTCATAATATTGCCCCACAAAGGTAATTTTTTCAAAAGTCTTTTAAGAGTGTTGTTAATTTCCGGCAAAAAAAAAGCATTTTTCATTGGTGTAGATTCAATTAACTGTAAATATAATAGTTCTGTATTCATAATGTCATCATAATATTTTATCAAAGGCATAGGGCCACCGTGTTGTCTCTTCATCTTCTGTTACAAAATATATTTCTTCGGAACTGTCCTTTCTTTCATTCTTTTCAATTTCGTCTGTGTGTCTTAGATATGTTTTTATTTGGTCGCTCAATCGTTTCAATGCTTGTTCACATTTCGATGCCGTATAATCAAGATCGGTACTTATATATTCATGAAGAGAAAGTGTGATTACATCTTTAATAATTAGTTTTACTTCGTCATAGCTTCGTGATTGTAGTATCAATTTGATGCAATTGATATAAAAATATTTGCATGTTTCAGAAGTCTTGTCAAAACAACTTTGTGTATACAGTTTTTTTAAAAAATGAGACTTATCAAGTCTGATGTAACAAGCAGGTATCTTGCCTTTTTTTTCCTCAACTATTGCAAAACATTGTCTTAAATAGTTATTCAAGTCCGTTTTCAAAAAAGTTTTCGTTATGGCCGCTATTAAAGCAGAAGAATCATCACAAATTATTTCATTTGGAAGGACTCTTCTGTTTAACCATGTGCTTAGCCATGTGGCTATTGTTTCTGTTGTGTGTGAGTCAGAGCACATATAACAAATTGGAACACTAGCACCCAAGGTATATGCTACGATGGCATATAAGAAAACATGTTTGGGATTTTTATATTTTAAAAAATCGTTTGCTTCGGGTGGCTTTATTGGTTTAAATAAAGATCCAGTGGCATCAATAGACAGGATTTTATATTTGTCTTCCAAGATGTCATCGTAATATATACTTTGCTCAGTAGTCCAAAAATACAATATAAATGGAACAAGAGACATTTTTTTTATGAAACTGTCATACGGTGGGCTACAGGTCATGGCATACAGTGATAAAATAATATTTTTATCAAACTGAAGAGCGCTTCTAGCTTCATGCCGGTATTTCCTCAAATTTAATAATTTAGGCAAAGTTGGCGGTTCTTTTGGATTATCCATGCTCATAACTTCATCGGCCGTTGAATTTCGTACCCTTAAAGCCTTAATGTTTTTAAGTTTTTCTTTGTGCAGATTAACCCGGTGTGAAGTTAATTTATTTTTAATTCGAGGGTCATGCCGAAAGCCTTTTTTCAAATTTGTAAGAATAAGCGTTACTTTATAAGAATTATCAGCTGTTTCGGGGGATATTGTCAAGAACAGACTAGCTTTGCATTGCGTACAACTTCCTGTACATGTGATGTCGTTATTTTTGAGATCAGTAGGCACGTAATTGTTTTTAAACGAGAATGTGCATTCTAAATCGGTTTTAAAAAATATATGATCTTGCATTTCGTTGGTCCACTTATTTTGTGCGAGATGGTGGGATTCAATAGGCGCAATTTTATAGTAGTCATATTTACTCATTTCAAAAGAAACTGTTAAATCAGAAGGAGCTTCTACAACTGCATGCAATTGTGTTCGATTGTCTTCACAATCTCCGCGAGAATTAAAAAATAAAACTTTATTTCTCTTCGCAGATATTTGCAGGGCTGCTTTGCTGACTTCGTGATTAAACTGAATACGCAGTTCTTGTTGTATGTGGTCATAAACTTCATTTGAGATTGGGGGAATAGAAACATTAAATATATCTTTATATTTGGAGAACACAACTCTTAGGTCGTCAAGGGGCACTTTTACTTTTCGGCCTGCCATTTTATTGTACCTGCTGGTACTTCACTGGTATGTGTGATTTTCCGAATATAAAATGAACTGACATGAACAACGGTGTGAGTTGAGGCTTGCACATTCTGCTCCCGAAGCCATGAAGTGCAACTACCTGAAAAAAAAGCAAGGCACACATCACATTTACATTAATATTTTCATTACCTATCATTTTAAAAATCTAGTACACTTGTCTCGCCATTTGCGCAGAAAGACATTCGCACGAATGGATACTTGCGCATAAAGACATTTGCGAATGCACACTTCAGTAAAAAGACTGTAGGTGTACAGTACCTTCAGTCTTCTCAAGATATTGCGCGAAAGGACATTTTAGCAGATTAAAAAGGGTGTCGTTTTTAAGGTTGGGATAGCCAATTACCAATATGCGATAAATGCCGTAAAAAATCCAAGATGGCTAAAGATAAACCGCTTAAGCGCTTGCGCAGTGATGAGCTGGGTTTTGTTAGGCGTGGCGCCATTCCTACGCTTTGTTGTACGTATACTGAATTTCGTGTGATCTGATTGCAATTAATGTGTATATAAAGTACCGTGTATGAAACAGCACATATCTAACTAGGTATTGTAACACTCGTGTATAATACCCCTCATTATACAAGTTTCATAAACTATCATTACCGAATACTCACCGGACTTGTCAAACACACTTCAATATAATTGAGAATAATACTAGATTCGTTAAAGCGCTTGAAACTTTATGACAGTATAGCTTAAACGTATAAAAACTGTATCCTTTTTGTTTTGTTTACGTTAAGTCTAAGAGCAATATCACAACGCGATTGCCTAGCATGGCGTAGGTATAGAATAATTAAAAGTTAAAGCCTACCACTGAGACCGCCACGTTGTTATTTTAGCCAATAATCACACACACAGTTTTAAGCAATAAAGAGATGAGTCTGTCGTAAAACAATAATATTTCATATTTTGCGCGATATTCTGGTTCAATATTTCCATGATAGCCATTGAAATGATAAAAAAACTATATACTATATTTTCCTAATTGTAATGAAGAAAATGGCAAAGTTTTTTTTTGTGCCGGGGCTAATTGTGTTTTGGGTCACATTTGACGAGTTTTCTTTATTCTGATTCACACCAAAAAGCGTACATTAATATACGCTGAATGACTATTTTATACTGAAACACAACTGTACTGTAAAATAAAAACATTTAATACTCACATCGTTCAAAGACGTCGTCGTACACACACACATAAACCACAAGCACTTCTCTCCAAAACACTTGGTTCACGACTGATTGTTTCATTGGTTCGGTCGGAGCTAGCGTACCCATAGATAGAGCGTACTCAACTACTCACAGCTAAAGAGTAAGTAAGACAAGGCATATAGCTGTTGCGTTGCATTGCACACAGCGATGCGCGCTGCTCTGACTAGCATCAAGAACGTTAAAACGTTTTTAGCGTGGCTTTGCGTTGTGGTATCAAAATAAAACATTTGGTTTAACAGAAACAACAAATTAAGTACTAAAAATATAGCTACATGTATACAGGGTGTAAGGGACAGCCCTCCACAAACTGACAGGGAGCTATCAGCCCCTTATTTTGAACCATATTCCACCGAAATTTTTCTCAGGAAAATTTTTATTTTTTTTGTCGTTTTTTCAGTTTTTTCAGTTTTATTTCAATGTAAAATTACATTATATGAAAGCAGCACTCCATTTATGTGAAAAATACGGCTAAAACCAAAAAACTAGCAATGGATGTTCAAATACTCTAACGAACGACACGTAAAATCAGCTGTTCACTTTCTGCCTAGCTACAGAGTTCATCAAACTCGTCATCTGCGATTGCACGTTATTGTCGAACTATGCCAAATGTGGGAAGAACCCAAAATTGTACACGGCAAACCCCGTCATAGCCAATCTCAAGGTTCAGTAGAAAGAGCAAATCAGGATATAGTAAAGATGGTATTTACATGGTTGATGGAGACAAATGAAACCACAAAATGGTCGGAAGGGTTAAGATTCGTACAGTTCATGAAAAATAGAGCTTACCACTCCGGCATCGATCGCAGTCCTTACGAAGCTATGTTTGGCTGCAAACCCAAAGTAGGTTTAAAATCAGTCTTGCCATCATTTAACGGGTTAACGGAGATAGTACGAGTAAGTGAAGATGACCTTGAGGCAATGTTAAAAGATGGTTATTCCGGTGAAGGTCAAAACGTAATTGTGGACAGAGCAGATGATGCCGTAAACGAAGACAGCGATAACATACCTAGATGAAAACTCAGCCGCTGTTACTGGTTCTATTTCTGTTACGATTGAACCTGAACCCCGTTCCAAACTGGAACAACAATTTGCCGATATACAACCAGAAAATCAGCAACCTAGTGTGGACATAATAAATGAAAACCCTCGACCAGACGATCAACAGCCTTCTTCTGAACTGGAACAACATTCTGCCGAGTCTACCAGAAAATCAGCAACCCACTGTGAGTGTGGACATAATAAATGAAAACCCGCGAGCAGCCGATCAACAGCCTTCTGCCGATATGAGCAATGAAAAGGAAAATTCTGCATCTTTACTCAACGCAAAATCAAACGAAGAACGACGAGACGAGAAGGCTCGTATCGTAACGCAGCTAAAGTATCACTTGATAAGCAAGCCGAAAAAATGTTGGCGCGTTCAAATGCAAAATTTCCTATTGCAGAAATAGGCCAAAGCGTTGGAGTAAGGGTACCAGATGTAGATCGAGCCAAGATGGATAGTCGTAATATAATTGCTATTATTATATCTGTCGAAAAAGAAAAACTTTACAAACTTGGAACTAAACGTGTTTAGTTCCAAGTTTGTAAAGTTTTTCTTTGTATTTTTGGTATTTTAAACCAACTGTACTCCAGAAATGAGTTTACTGTGTACAAAGAAAAGTTCATTTCGATCGACGATGTTCCAAAAGTTGATAATACTCTTCGAGAATGTGCTCGAAGAGACCCTCATTTTGATCGACAAGGCTTCCAGCATTGTAACTGTAGTGGTGACTGCAATTCAAAACGTTGTAAATGCAAGAAATCAAACATTCTTTGCAATTCTAAATGTCACAAAAGCTCATCTTGCAAGAATAAATAATTCTAAACTTAATAACTTTCTTACACAGTCCTTAATTATTAGATATTTCTGTTGATTTCTGTCAGTTTACTATTTTTTAAACTATTGTTCTTAAGTAATATTTTTATCAAAATTAAAGTAGGTAACTACTTATGTTATTACATTTTTAACTGTTTATTTTTTAACTACTATGTTCAATAGATTATTTTTTGTTAACTTTTCATGAAAATTTTGTAAGTTTAATTTCATTTAATAAACAAAAAAACTACAGTTCACCTACTTTATTACTTTGTCCAAGATAGGGTGGGCATTATTCATAATGGCCGGGAAAAGTGATTAATCATGCTGTTTTAATCACATTGCCCAATTGAGTCGGGCATTATGAATACAGACCGGCCGCGGCCGTTATTAATAGTGCCCGGACTTATCTAATTGCCCGTAACATATCCAAGTATAACTTATACATTTTCTTTATGTTTAGATCTTCAGGCAGATATTCTTTTTTTGTACCATTTAAGCTGTAGTGACTTAACCTTCCTTTGAAGTATTTTATATGATTACATATCAGATCTTTAATGTTATTGTCTAATCTCTTGCTTAAACTCGACTTGCCTCTTTTCTCACTTGGTGCAGTACCTGTAATTTTCAATGCATTTTGAAGATGTTCAAGTTTTCCTTTAGTAATCCCAAATATGGATAAAAATGCCTTATAACAAACAGGTACTTCCTTTGTGTCATCATTTTCTATCACCCTCACTTTGTAAGTGAAATGGGTTTGGTGGAAATTAGCATCCATTTCATCTGTCTTTCTACTTCGCCTTCTTTTTATTGAACACACATTCATTAAGCCACATAAGTATAAATTTTGATCATCTGTGTCCTTCATGCTGTTGAAGTCTTTAAGAGCGTAGTCGGTCTGCGACAAAATTGAGAAATAGGTATTTGTACAAACTATTGCCGTCGCGTTGCGCCCAAGCGACCGCGCTATCAATGTGTGTGTGAGTAGTCTGTGTTTGTGTGCGTGCGTACCACTCCCGCGCCCGGCCGCTTTTCGTTCTGCGGTCTTTCAGTTGCATTTGCTATCGGCATCGGTCGGCGTTTGCAGTGTTTGGCATTTACGAGCTACTTACTCGATCAAAATATTGTGTTAGACGTTTTTTACCGACTTCACAAAAAGGAGGAGGTACTATGTTCGACTGTTTGTATGTTTTTTTTTTGTATGTTTGTTCATCGTATACTCCGCCAATTGTCGACTGATTTACAAAATTCTTTTTTTGTTCAAAAGTAGATAGTTCTGAGGTGGTGCCATTGTCACCAAGTTAGGATCTGATGATGGGATCTTAGAGAAATCGAGGGCAACCCTCAAATTTTATAGGCTCACTTATTGTTTTTCGCATATTTTATGAAGTATCTTGTTTATTTGCGTATGGTTGTCACCATCTCAGGTAGCTGGGCGGATGATGGAAGGTACAACTCCTTAACAGTAAGAAGTTACTCAAACAGGCAAGGACTGTTTTAGTAAATTGTTTTGATGTTTGATAGGGCATTTGCCACATTTGGTCTCATGATCATCAAGTCATGACCTGATGCTGCAGTCAGGATAGTCTGCAGAGTACCTAACTCCTCGACAACTAACAGTAGATATATCGTGTTTAGGCTCATTGAAAAGGGCTCGATGTGTGGATAAACGTACTGTTAATGAGGAACACCGAAGTACATAGAGACCTGATGCTGAAGCCAGGAGCATCAGGAAAAGTACAAACCTTGAAATTACAGCACCGTAGTCGTGTTTGGGCTCATTTTAAACAGAACTAAATTTAAGTTCAATGCAATGTTGACATAAGTCTGGCCTGATGCTGCAGCCAGGATTATCAGCATCTAGTCTAAAAACATCAGGTCAGGATTTGATGATGGGATCCTGGAGAAATCGAAGGAACTCTTCAAATATTATAGGCACACCTATAGCGATTTGGGTATTTTTTATACGAGTAGTAACTCGTGCATTTGCTCTCGGAAAGCACCATTTGGTGAAGTGGAACTGATGATGAAGACCACAGATGGCCACCGGAACTACTCAATAATATCTAAGTATTTCACGGGTTGCGATTCGATTACTTTAATATGGTTGCTGAGCAATTTATGCTCGTCACAATGTGAATGGTGATATAGAGCTGATGGTGGACCTGGAGAACTCCTCAACAATTAACTTCCCTGCATCGGGAAAAGCAATATTTTGTTTGTAAAAGGCGATGAGCATTAGGCTATTGTAACTTAGATAAATAAAAGCAGACCCACTAAAAAGCGTGAAATAAAACTTTTTAAGAAAAAAAAAACCAACTTCCAAAAAAACACTACAAAGTGAAAAATAACTTTAATTTCGGAATTCGGTGGCAAAAAACTAAAATACAGATCCAAAGACACCGACTTCCGAAATTAAAGTTATTTTTCACTTTGTAGTGTTTTTTTGGAAGTTGATTTTTTTTTTCTTAAAAAGTTTTTATTGTTTACGGACTTGATTCTATGCTTTACTGAACTGACTTGGCTTGTGTATCGGATTTTGAGTAATTATATTTACGACTAAAGAAAAAACGTAAGTACCCATCTATTATTTTTAAATATTTTACCCACTTCAAATAGATAAACGAAATGCAATACCTATACATATTATATTTATCTAAAATACTATACCTACTGATTGATAAATAACAATTTACAAATGTGGAGCTATAAGTACCTAATCATGGTAATTGTTTTTTCAGCTAAACCTTCTCTGTGATGGGTAAAAGAAAACAAAATAAAGCGCGTTTATTCTTGAGCGCTAAAAGAAAAAATAGTAGATTGTACAACTAAGGCATAAAAGAAGCTATTTTACCCCGAGACGTTTATATCCACGCGAGCCGCAGGCGAGAGTGGATAGTTAAGTCGAGGGGTAAAATGGCTCGTTTATGCCTGAGTTATACACTCTGCTTTTAACTTCGATTGCGAGAAATCGGTCCAGCCGTTCTCCAGTTATAAGTGTTCGAACAAACAAACACGACTTTATTTTATATATATAGATAGCCATTCTTCTTTTGTGTTCTGATTGATTATATTTGCTTTTGGAGAATAAAATTAAAAACTTCAATTCTGTAAAATAAAACTGAATATTTTTTTGCCTTAGTCAAAGAATTTAAAACTATATTATCTGTGGCTGTATGAATGAACTGTCAATGTCGGATTGCTTCTTATTTCTAATTCTAGTTTCATATAAAAATACAAAAACACTACTTTTCGCCCCGCGGTTCAAAGCATTTTCCCGTGGGAACGGCATACAGATACCAAACTCTATACAAGTAATATCGATAATGATGGAAATCACTACATTATCGATAAAAAAATCGACAGTGGTCACTTCCCTATTTGTATACGTATTAGTCTGACCCCCCCTCACCCTTGATCTTTCCCCGTAATGTGCGATAGGGACAACTGCAGCTCAGACCGATTTTCACTACAAAATCTTGACAAGATCGATGCTTTGTATTCCCCTGTTTTCTCCGCCAAACCTGCGCCGATTCAATTATGTTTGGTGTCGAAATTTAGAGGAAGAGTAGATCTATGTTTCTATTATTTTATTTTAACGTAAAAACTTTTCATATTTGTCTGGTAGTCATCTGAATATAACAGTAAAAATGGGGCATTTTGTAGGTTTTCGAAAATTCGTATCTGTTTTGGTAATTATTTTTTGGGAAAAAGTAAATGACAGGGGCATACATACAGTAGATCTAGACTTTATAAAAAAAAACGAGTCCTCTAGAGGGATAAACCAGGAAGTAAATAGGGGAATACGTTTGTATGGAAAAATGCTGCTAGGATACCCTCTTAAGTATGTTGCGGCCTGTGCCCGCATAGCAACCATTGCGGCGCGCAGGCAGCGGGCCGACGTCATCAACAGACCATCTCCGCTGAGCCAATCAGAGCGCCGTAACGACCAGCGGTAGACGTCACGCCATACCGCAGCGGACCAATGGCGGCGCGCCACCCCACACGGCGGCGGGGGGGGACCTCGCTCGGGCTCCGCGGTATAAGGCCGGGGTCTCGCTCTTCGCTTGCTCCGACGCAGCGCCGACGATCGGTCAACATACGCATAACATTGTAACGGGTCCTAGAATTTTGTAATCTTGTACACGTCAGTTTAAATTTAAAGTCTAAATAACATTGATGTATAAAAATAGGGAGATTAGGTACGCGCTCCTCGACGTGGACCGCATACATTGTGTTGTGGGAACACAATCGACCTTAGTCTCAATCGAACTGGCGTTTGTGTTGCACATGTGTAGCACATTAAGTAAAATTACCGTAATCGTCTAAATAAGCAGCAACGATGCCTTCCTGTGCTTTTAAAATGTGCACAAAACTCGTAAGTACACCCAAAAATGTTAATTTGTTGAAAATTATAATAATATTTTGTGTTTGCTTCGTCATATGTCATTCATAATCGTAAACATTCGGCCAACATTCGGCGGCTAACGCGATTTCGCTTGCACAACAGTGCCAGCTCCTATCTCCGTCCTTGTCTATCCGTCCCCGTACTCCGTACCGTCAACAAAAAACGTCTCGAATTTAATATTTGAATAATATTTAATTTGATTTTTACCTACCTACTTAGAGGTAATTTGTTTACACAATAGATATACCTACTTTGTAAGATGTTCCTGATATTTTTTCATATCTAAATTTATTTAAACCACCCTCGGACCCTGATCTTGTGCAATTTATCACAATTATTTAACAAAAATAAAAAATTATGAGTAAATTTTTATGGTTAGGTTTCCTCAAGATGAAATTTGGAGACATAAGTGGCTCCAAGTTGTCAGAAAACAGAGGCAAGAACCCGATTGGCTACCACACAGTAGTAGTAGAATATGTTCAGTACACTTCAGAACAGAAGATATGTATACAACCCACAAAGGATATAGGAAGATATTAAAAAACGCAGTGCCATATTTTCGGGTAGGTATTAGGGGAGAACAGGGCAATGGGAGCCTACTAAGGGAAAGTTTTAATAAAAACCACGTTAGTCAAAATTCTTGTAATTTTTTATTATGAACTCTTACCTTTATTATAAGAGAATACTTTAATCACAATTATAATCAACTACAGACATGTATTAAGGTACCTACAATCACAGTTTTACAAAAAAAGTCAGTCGCTCCTATTACCCGACAAATACGGCTAATGAGAGCCCATTTAACGCTCATACGGAAAATGGGAGCCATTATAATTACTCTCAAAGAATAAAATTAACAAAACGTACTATAAATGAGATCTCAGTTATTATAATAAAATATAACTATTTGTAACACAAATAAACATAAAACAAATCAAACAAAACGCAGATAAAACATGAAATTATTAATGGAAAAGAAAAGATCCAGACTTTACGGATCCAAACAAAATGCACAAATATAAGTATCTGGACTATCACTGCCAGAACACTCTTTATGGGCCCAGTTTCCGCAACTTCTGCATCGGTACCACATCTCTCCACTTTTTCCAGTGTCTAAACAAATTGCACATAAATTATCCTCTTCAGAATATTCTGACTCATCATCGCAGATAGCATTTTCGTCTACTTGATCAATAGATGAGTCTTCATCATCACTTTTAAACAAATATTTTGTTGCCTTTCTGATCCTTGTGTTTCTGGTTGTAGTCTTCTTACTTTTAATCTCTTTATCTTTGGTATGTTTCTTCTTAATACATTTGCCTTTGGTACATTTTCCCTTGACACAGTTTTCTTTATCACAGTTTCCTTTATTTTTCTTAATTGTCTTTGTCTTATTCTCCTTTTCAGTTCTTTTCCTCTTCTTTTCTTGAAATACTGCTTTCATTGGAGTGCTTGTTATTATTTCAGAATGCTGTTTAATCTTCAACGGTCTTTGTTTTTGAGAGAAAAGTTGTTCGGGCAGTGGGCTGACAATAGAGAGAGCATTAGCAAAGTCAATATTGGACGAAGTTGCGATAGATCTGACGGTGTGTGTCTCCAGAGTAGCAGGCAGTTCTGGTGTTGAATATGATGTGGATGGAATTGGAGCTGGGGTTACAGCAGCTTCCCTCTGAATAATTTCCGGTTCAATTTGCAGACCACAAAAAATAGATGGACTTGTTGCAGGGCTAGCATATGGTTGCTCAGCCTGATTTAATGTTGATGGAATAGGCGTGACATTAGTTGTCTGCTGTTGAGCGTCAGCCACAGGCACAGCTGATCTGGATTTCTCATTAATGAAGTCATCATCACAAAAAACTCCAGGATTCATAGGGAATATTCCCGTTGCTTTAAAGCTCGATACTCCTTTTTCTATAGAAGCAATTCTAGTATAGGCTTTATTAAACAGTCCAGCAATGTCGTAAGGAGTAATTTTTATCAAATTTCTTGATTTTATATACAAGTTGCACTCTTTGTTCTAAGCTCTTTTAAGCGGGGAATAAAATGCAACATCAAGCGGTTGTAGACGGTGGGATGAATGTGGAGGAATGGTAAGCATTATGACATGGTTCTCTTTTGCCAATTCCCAAGCTTCGAGAGTAGCATGACTGTTATGATTATCCAATATTAACAATACGGGTGTTTCAGCAGCAGGTTTGGTGTGCTTAATAAAATGACGAAGCCATAACACAAATATCTTTTCGTTAGTCCAGCCATTATGTGAACATGTGTAAACGGCTCCCACTGGTCCATCTTTTTCCAGCTGTGGTGAGTGACGTTGCCGGGGAAATATGAAAAGCGGAGGAACGAAAGATCCAGACGCACTCATAGCACATATTACTGTGACCGTCTTACCTCTTTCCCATGACGTTACAGACCCGACGCGTTTTTGTCGTTTGGGAGCTATAATTTTTTCAGTCTCTTGGACGGTCGTTATACCAGTCTCGTCTACATTGTAAATCATTTGAGGCTCGAAGCTATGTTGCTCCATCAATTTCTCCAAGTTATTGAAAAAAAGCGTTATGAGTCTTGTTAAATCCGAGGATTCGGTTGATACTGATAGCTTCAGGCTTTCTAATACTCAAATCTGGATGACGCTGCAAAAATCCAGCCAGCCAATCTTTTCCTGCAGTTTGATTGACTTGGTTAAATCGTTTCTCAATACCTAGTTGTTTAGCTACACTGTAACATACTTTGCGAAACTGTTCTCTTGTCAAACCATAAAATTTATTTGACATAGTCCGAAGATGGTTAGCCAGTATTTCTTCTTGGGCAACATTAAATACAGTGTGTCTTCCCAGCTTTGGAGAGTTTTTGTAGCTACTATCGTCAGCTTTCGCTAAATTGTATCTCTTCTTTAAAGTGCTGTAGGGAATGCCAGTTTGTTGAGATACTTTGTACACCGAAATGCCTCCTCTTTTGAGAACAGATACCGCATTTTCTAATAAATCCACTGTCCAAGAAGCTTTTGTGGTTGTCCGAGTTCTTTTACGTGGCATCTAAAACAAAAAAAAACAAGGCTTTTATATCTCTAAAATTACTAAATGGGGTAACAGGAGCTATGCCGGGTAATGAGAGCCTAGCTAGGCTACCATTAGCCGCTGACCACCATTTTGAAAAGTAATAACATAAATATGTAATTCTATTCTCAATCACAATTCAACTAATTGGACTTGTTAGTAAACGAATCTAGGGATATAATAAGCATAAATACAACAAAATAAGAATATAATTTCATGCTTACCTTTATGCTGGCAATCGACAATTTCTTGTAAGCACGGAGCGAAAAACACACAACCGTCCCTCGTGACTAAACGAATGGCACTAACGGTACGAGCGCGTCAGGCGAAGTTTGCCGATAGTTGACGGAAGTAGCCGAGTGCTTACGATCGAGCAAATGTGCCTGCATTCCGTCCAAACACCATAGCTCCCATTGCCCGACCGCTCTCACTACCCCGCGTTCCCCTAATTATAATGCATAGTTGATAATTACATAATTATATTTACTTATTATCCTACAGTTTCACTTACAAGTAAAACTTAGATAGGTCGGTTTCATCGGCAGACTGATGGTTGTTTTTCTAGATAGGTATCCTTGTTGAAGACAGGCCAATAATGTACAGCCAATAAAACCTGACTTTGTTCCGTGAGTATAGAACTCAGACAGTAGGTTCAGGGTATTTTTTTTTTTTTTTTGTTACAATCCGGAAAACGAAACGAATTATTGGCTGTACAATAAAAATACTCGTTCTGCAAAAAGTAGATGAACAATAAACACAAAATAATTATACGTTTTTTAATATCAGGTCGCCATGACAACATATTCTGTTTTGGGACGAACGACACCAAATTCCTTAAACGATGTCAATATATCTAACTTAGAATCAGTATTTGAAACTCCAAGGAAAGCTTTCTTAAAACGCAAGTTGAATAAAGAAACAGTAAAAAAGCGAAAACTGATGCAAGACAACAAGAACTTAAAGAAAAAATGTAAAAGACTTGACCATAAATGCAAAAATCTGAAAGAAACCATTATTCAATTGAAAAAGAGAATAAATGTAACAGCGGACCAATTTGCAGAGCTTTCTCTTAAAGCGGAAACTGTGGATTTATTTCAACGAATGGTTCGGTACAAGAAGTTGGATAAAAACTCGAGAATGAAGTTTCCACCTAGCTTAAGAAAATTCGCTCTCACTTTAAATTTTTACTCACCTACTGGTTACAAATATGTGCGAGAAGTCTTCGAGAATGGCCTTCCTCATCCAAGAACTTTAGGAAAATGGTACGAAAAGACCGATGCTGCGCCCGGGTTTACCGCCGAAGCGTTCGCGGTCTTAAAGAAAAAATACGCAGCGACAAAAAAAAAATGATATGCACTCTTGTAGTCGATGAGATGTCGATACGACAACATACTGATGTGGGATGGAAAAAAAACTGATGGTTTGGTTGACTACGGAACTGGATCATTGGAAAATGCTGGTGTTGCTACGCAAGCATTTGTCATGATGCTGGTCAGCATGAACGAAAATTGGAAATTACCAGTCGCATATTTTTTCGTTAATGGACTTCTAGCAGAATCCAAAGCAAATTTAATAAAAACTTGTTTAGAGAAATGTCATGAAGTAGGAGTCAGTGTTGTAGCTTTAACTTTTGATGGCTGCAGGTCAAATATGAGTTCTGCAAAATTACTAGGTTGTGAGCTTGACGATGCTAATAATTTAAAAACTACTTTCAAACACCCATCATGTGACATGGAAGTAGCGGTATTTCCTGATCCATGTCACATGATAAAATTAGTACGTAACACATTTGAAGCCAAAAAAAATTTTTACGACAGTGAGGTTAAAGAGATTAAATGGCAATTTTTGGTCAATTTACTAGAATTACAAAAAAGTGAAACTAACTTTTGCCAACAAATTAACTTTAAGGCACATAGAATTTAGGAACCAAATCATGAAGGTTAAGCTCGCAACCCAGCTTCTAAGCATGAGTGTAGCCCACAGATCATATATGATCTGTGGTGTAGCCAAATCCTTAAAGTTGTGTGAAGAAATTCTAAACTCATCCCGATTTAGAAATACCGACGCAACTGTTAAATTTATTGAAAATTTTAATCATATATTTGATATAATGAACTCACGAAAACGTGATAAGTTCAGTTATCAAAAGCCAATTTGTCCTGAAAATAAAAATCTAATTTTTGATTTTCTTACCAAAATGAAAGATTATTTAATTTCTTTAAGATATCTTGTCAAATCTCGCCGTATCACCAAGCGCAAAATAAGTATGAAAATTGAAAAAACCGGTAACCAACACCATTTGCAAAACAGGATTCGTCGGTTTTATAATTTGTATGGAAAGCATAAAGCATCTGTATACCACACTAGTCGAAACAAATATTTTAAAGTATATTGCCACTTATAGAATGTCACAGGACCACCTCGAGTTATTCTTCGGTGTCATTCGCAGGCAGGGTGGATACAATTACAACCCAAACGTCAAACAATTTCGAGGTATCTATAGGAAAGTATTAGGACACTTGGAGTTGCGATCTTCGCTGTCAGGAAATTGTATTCCTCTTGACAATTTTCCGATACTTACATGTACATCAGCTGTTGACGTTATTAACGAAACTGTAGGTAGAAAAAGCAATATTACTTGCCAGACTTCAGACGGAAAAGAGGAAACCTTTAAAAAACACCAAGCATCTCGTGTTTCATCACGTGTGCGTGTACAAAATATTAAAAAGAACAAAGTTCTATTAAGTGACATGCTAGCGGACTCGAATGGGCATATTGAGTGAACTTTTGACCGATAAAATTAAACACAATTTATCAACTTGTACTGAGCAAATAGTAGGTTATATAGCTGGTTGGGTCGCCCGAGCTTTAATAAAGACAATAAAGTGTGAAACGTGTGTCTCAGAGATCATAACTGCAAAAAAAATGAATTTCCATAAATTAATAACATTAAAAGACATGGGCGGTCTCTGTTACCCTTCCTACGATATGTTTATGGTATGTGCAAAGTCTGAAATCACTCTAAAGGAAATGATTGCCCAAGGGAAGCACTTTACAAACGATACGGAATTCGCACGTCTCAAATTAAATATCATGAATACTTTTATTGATACCAATATATTGACTGAATTAGTTAATCATTCTCAAAATCAGCCAGTTACTTTTAACCATCGCACTCATCTTTTGCGTGCAATTATCGATAAATATTGTGACGTAAGGCTACATTATTCACACAAAAATGACCCGGCTATATCAGCGGAAACAAAAAGACAAAAGCGAAACAAACTGTCTCTATTTGAGGGAAAATAATAGGTAGTATAATAATCTTTAGGATTAGTTTTAAGTAATAAAGGTAAATTTCTGATTTGAAGTGATTTTTTATACCCGACTTACATCGTGAGCATAACATAAATCAATAAATTCAAATTACTCATGTACAGACGCCAGCACATCAAGCTACTACAATCTGTCAAATTTCTTTAATAGATTTTCAACTTTATTACTAAACCATAAGGTTCAAAATTGATTGGAAAAATTTGACAGTTTCGGGTAGCTTGATGTGCTGGCGTCTGTACATGAGTAATTTGAATTTCTTGATTTATAAATAAATCTTCTTGATAATAATAAATTCAAATTACTCGTGTACGTGAGTAATTTGAATTTCTTGATTTATGTTATGCTCATGTACCTACCTGCGTTTCATTACCATAGAGGTCCACGTATTTTGAACCCATATTACTCGTGAATTTTGCCTAAGCCGAAATTTTTGGCGCCTTTATTATAGTTTTACCATTTATCCTTACAGTTTTTATTACATAACCATTCTTATATATTCCTTAATTGTATAAAACAATAATATTGAACATACCTACATGAAAACAATAAAAAAATAGTAAAACTAAAGCTTAAGAAAATGTAGGTCGGTGCATTTTCAATAAACAAAGTCCTATAATAATTTCTAAGCGCGGTGTCCGATTGACACAAATCAAACTGAAATATTAGTTTTCAATATTAATTATAACTAATTCTATCTTTTGAAACTGTAATTATCAAAATGTATACATAAACAAAAATAATGTTTTCAAGTTACGTAACTATGCGTTAATCCTGACTTTGTTCAAAAATTCCCTTGCAAACTTACTTTAAACAGTCTTACAAGACCAAAATATGAAATCTATTAACAAATCTAAGCTATGTAAACTAATTAGAATAAGTTTATCTTATTGTAATTTGTTTACATAGCATATCATAATAAAACAAATCTGTTTAAAATTCTAATTAAGGACTTTCTAACTGACGATTCGGTGTGTTATAATTATCATAGCAGACCTTCCGCAGCTTGCACCAATGTGCGAAGATAGGGTCTCGTTGCCGATAGGCACCATGGTGCCAAGTGACTAAGTGAGCCAAGCGAAGTGACAGAAATTAATTATACTAGAGTATTATTTCATTTCGATATTTATTTGCTGACGGTACCTACATTACTTTACGGGGAATTCCGGAATGGGTATTCCCCGCAATAGTTTCTTTCTTATTGGTTATGGATACGTAATAGTGACAATTATTGTTATCTCGTTCCCTCTACAGCCCGCGTAATATGTCTCTCTATTTCGGTTGTTGAGCACATGACGCACGACATCGGGAAATGTAGTTGTGTGAGTGTGTTTACATGTAAGTGTTTCTAGTCCGTTTAATGTTTACGTGAAGTTAGAGAGTGGCCTATCTTCCTATTTTTATACATCAATGCTAAATAAGTATTGGTTTGTTCTATAACAGTATTTCATTTAGTCTCCCTAACACACACCTAAGCATAGGCGTCAACAAAGTAATTTCACACGTTGCGTTGCTGTGATTATATTCCATCAAAACATTTAAATCTTTTACACCTACAATCATCTCCTGGCTCGTGCGTAGCAACTCTCATTTTTTTCATCACTTCCCGCGTTCTTCCTGTTTTTCTTTGTTTTATGCACAAAGCTGTTATTATTTTCTTCGTCACTATCACTCATTTTACTAACGATAGACCAAAAAAAAACAACTATCTGTTCGAAATCATACACAGCCGCTCCAAATAAACACTCAACATAACCTCAAATTTGACATAAGTATTTTGACAGCTTGGACATTCCTTCTTACGTTCCGTTACACTATGGACCTTCCCTGTTTTGTCCCTGTATACCTTACAGCCCTTTCACACGGCAGTCCAGTTTTGCAGGATCGGCTTTTTACGGTATATTGCTAAACTGGACGCTGTGTTCACATGGCAGTTCAGTTTTGCAGGATTCAGTAAAAAGCTGGTCCCGCAAAACTAGACTGCCGTATGAACACGTTTGCATCCTGTTTTTTTTACCATTCCTACGCCGGTTATCAAGTGAAATGGACGTGAATACTTTCCTAATTTTCTATTGGTATTATCGGCGTCGGCAGCGAAATAGAAGATTATGGGTTCATCCTATTTTGACACAACGTTTGAATTTGGGTATTTTTCGGAATCTTATGAGCGATTTGAGAAGAGATGAGTCAAAATTTTTCAATTATTTTAGAATGAGTATGACCACATTTGACGACCTTTTAAAAAGGGTGAATGAAGATTTAAAAAAACGTGATACAAATATGAGAAAAAGCATCACACCTGAAGAAAAGTTAGCAATATGTTTAAGGTAAGAATGAAACTCATATTAAAAGTTTAATATTTATTACCAAACATAATAAGTTATGTATGTATGATATTTTCACAAGATAATCGTTAATATTAATTAAATATTAGTGAAATCCGGAAAATCAGAGCTCTGCGATTCAACTGATTGTGCAGATGGCGATGACTGAACTGAACACAGTAATGCGGTGTGAAATAACCTGCTGATTGAGAGTAGTTATTAGAAGTAGATTGTTGTTGAGAGGACCATTGGTTAATGTTGGGGCTTTTTATATTTTGCAACAAACTTATAAACACCTGCTTGAAATTGTAATATTTGATCATCGTTGAGTGAAGCTAGTGTAGGAAGTAAACTTTTAAAAAATGACAAGTTACGATCTTCATTCTGCGTATTCGGCTGACTTTTCATCTGGTGATCAATAAAACTCGCCATTTTTTGATCCATTACAGAAAGCCTCTGCCTTGGTAGTACACTTCTCTTAAGTCGTTTAGCACCACCTGCGGGATTTTCTTGTCCTGGACTTCCATGTTCGATAGTAGGTTCATTTTCACTTCCTTCATTTTGGATAGGATTTTCCGTATCACCCTCTTCAATATTTGTAGCTTTGTTACCGCCACTGTCTTGTGTTTCAGCCGGATCCATATTTTTTTTTAAAAATAACAACTGTTCGTGATAACAGTATTTTTTGGTATTAACTGCAGCAGATCCAGATATATTTATTTTCTTTTTCGCATTTAAACTCCTCTTCCAGCTGTCTCTTATCTGATTCCATTTTTTAACGACCATTTTAGCTGAAAAAGAAAACATAAATTATGAATAAGGGCGGAGAAAGAACCATCAACAGGCTCCAGTATTAGGTATTCTGCTATTTGTTAAACATGTGTTAAACGTCTGTTTAACTTTTTTGTAATAACACTAGGTACTTATATTTTCAATTTGCAGGTACTTGGCATCTGGGTGTTCATACATGGATTTACATTACACATATAATGTCACTATTGGACAGGATTGACAATCGTCAATTTTTTGAATTTATTCAATATCTTGCCTGCCCTCTCTTTCAAAAGGCCTAAGAATGCTTTGGCTATTTATTTAGCAAAATTAAGGACGGGTGAATCTGACAGACGACTTGCTACACTATTTGCAGTATCACGTCCCACTTTAACAGCAATACTAAAAAAAATTAGAGAGTGTTTAATGCATTATTTAGTGCCTAATTATATAGGCCCAAACCATTTAAATCATGTGGATATCATCATCATCATCATCATTTCAGCCGAAAGACGTCCACTGCTGGACATAGGCCTCCCCCAAGCACCTCCACTTCGACCGGCTGGATATTGCAAATAGGAATTTGAGTATACCAAATGCTCTCTTTGGTAATGACAATAGACCTGCCATTGCCATATTTGATGGCACATATGTATATTTGCAAAAAAGTTCTAATTGTCTGTTCCAGAAAAAAAACGTACAGCCTGCATAAATATGACAATTTAGTTAAACCATTTATGATTGTTTCATGTGATGGGCATATTATTGATGTTGTAGGACCATATGCTGCTACTCAAACTGATGCCGAGATTATGAATCAATTGTTTGATGGAGAAGATAGTCCGTACCGACAGCTTTTTCAGCCTAATTACGTTTTTATTTTAGATAGGGGGTTCAGAGATGCTATACCACTATTACAAGCATTAGGCTATCAAATCCATAAACCTGAGTCATTGGATCCTGGTCAAACGCAATTAACAAATGAACAAGCTAATAAAAGCAGGAAAGTAACACTATGCAGGTGGGTAGTAGAAGTGGCCAACGGACGCTTCAAACGCGACTTTAAATTATTTCGACAACGATTTTTTAATGTAGCTACACCTCACCTCATGGAAGATTTTAAAATAGCTGCAGCCTTAATTAATGAATACCATGTATTAATCGAGGATAGTCCAAACTCAGGTGAAATAATTCAAAGAGTGGCACGTTTTATGGATCAACCTAACCACCTTTGTGCGAGAAAATAATTTGAATAGGCAAAGATCAATGTTTTTAAGAGTGGATGGCAACTTGCCCCAATTAGAGAATTTTCCAAAATTGGAGCATAACCAATTAATACTGATTGCATTAGGACCGTATCAAGTCAAACAAGCCCGGTCATACTACGGAGAGCATATTAGAGCAAATGGTGTTTATAATATTGAAGTATGCCCAGATCTTGAAAGACTTAGTCATTTAGGCGGATCAAGACCTCAACTTTTAAGAGGCCGAATAAAATCAAGACGTATATCGGCCAAAAAATATACTATGTATATATTTTATATGAAAGCGAAGCCACTAACAATACTTTAGATGACATACTGTCATATTATTGCAGCTGTATTGTGGGTAACAGAACTCTGGGCTGTTGTTGTCATGTCATGACGGTGATCTGGTATCTTGGGTGGGCGAGACATCAGATCACATTATCATCTCCGGCTTCATTTTTAGATAATGTCCTAATAAGGCTCACTGAATAAAATAAATAAGCAAATCGCATTGTTGTTGTTTTATTTCAATATCTTTTATATCCTTGGTTACTCATGCCCGGTTCCTATAAACAACGATTCGTTATTGTACAAAAGGTACCATTCGTTTTTGGGTTACGGGTAACGGATGGTAATAGGCGTTCCTATAAGTTTTTGCGCCATCTACCTGCTACGAGCGGTTGTTGGTAACCCACCTACCGAAGCCCTCCATGAACACATGTTCCAGCCTCCTTGCGTTTCGTTATTACAAGCGAGCATGTTTAGGATTAGAGTGAAAACCTGTGCATAATACACATAATATAACATATTTATACTTTGATGCAGAAAACTTATCTTATTTGTTTATTTTATAATTTTGGTGATGAAGAAATCTCATTATTTAAAAAAAAAAAACAGTTTTTTATTCGGACTACTGAAGTGAACAAAACGCGATTGCTAGCGTCTGGCTTGACCGATGCATTTTAACAGAACACTAAATTTAATTCTAAGGTTTTTTATCAGTAGATAATTATCTCAACATAATCCCTCAATTAACATAATTAATTAACTCTCTACAATGGACGTTACACTGGTAAGTAATTTTGTTACACTTATTGTGTAAATTATGTATTTTGGTTATTGTTCGAATGCGTAGGAATAAATTGTCGTTTGTTTTATAGAAAATGAAGAAAGCCATGACCAAAGACGAGGTTGCTTTGTTGGTTGACCTCATACAAACCACTCCAATCTTGACCAGCAAAGAAACGAACGCTACCACGAATAAATGCAAAGACGATGCGTGGTCTTCTGTGGCACGAGCTTTCAATGCCAGGAGTGGTTCTGTTCCCAAAACAAAAGATCAGTTAAAATTAAAATGGGACAATTTAAAAAAAGCAGCCCGTAAAAGGTCCCAGCAAGTTAGGATGAATAATTTAAAGGTAACAGCATCATTATAGTTGTAATTCATAATTGTTTTATTTACATGAGTACAGTAATTAACTGTTGTAAAAGTTGTGTACTTATATAATTATTATTTTTTATCTAGACTGGTGGTGGTAAACCTGATTTTATTCCACATGATGATGTATTGGAAAAGGTGACTGGTCTTTTGGGGTCTACTTGCACAGGGTTTGAAGTGTTATTTGGTGGTGATGGTATTGCTGGTGGTAGTGTAGTCCTGGATGTGGATGATATAGCAGAAGTGAGTGTGGCAGATATGGACATCACCGTAGAACATGGGCCATTAAATGATGCAACTAATGCTATACCATATAACCCATCTATTCCAGAAGATAGTGTAGCTGCAACACCATGTAGAGGTATTATTTTGACTAAATCTTCCTCCTCTATCTACCTACACTTTTATTAATTCATTTTTTGTAAATTTCAAATCATATATTTTTCAGACATACATCCAAAAAAAAGAAAAATTGACCTATGTGAGGGCTCTCCCAGTGCACAGAGCTCCAAGTTTTTCTTTGGCATGCCTATGTCCAGGCAATTAACAACAAAAAATAAAGGTACATAATTAATTTTATTATTATTTTACACAGCATATTTTATGTAAATTTCTTATACCTGTTCCCATATTGTAAACCATAGTCTTACTTAAGTAAACCCTGGTCACATTTATTCAGTCACTTATATTTATGAAATAATAGTATTTCTATTTATTTCAGGTAAAAGGACAGCAGACAGAGATGTACAGACATCCATCATCACCCGTAATCTTGCTATAGCAAGTTACTATGACAAGAAAAAGGAGAAATTAGATTTAGAAATTAGACTTTTACAATTAGAATTAGCACAAAAAGAAAATAATGTAACTGTAAATGATGTTTAAAGTTAGTGTTTAATTTTTAAGTTTAAATTTGTGTTTAGTGCCATAATAATTTAGAATATATTAAGGAATATTATAGTTTATATAAAAAAAGATTTATTTAAAAAAAATGTGTATTTCTTTAACTAATAGTAAATCTAGGTATTGAAAATAAAAATATTTCCCTATAACAAAGCCAATGTCCTTCATCAACGGTCACTTCTTCATATGATTTGTTTTGTATGTAGCAGATTGGACTTTTTTGTTTTTCTTTCATGATTTTTAAGTTTGTAACTTAAAATTACTCATTTGATGATAAGCTGAAATGAAATAAAAAACAATTATTAAACCACGTCAGTGCACAGTACCATAACACAGTCAAGGTTTCAAACTTGACACCTCAGCTTAGCACTATACAGATTGTAATTACTCACTTATTAAAGTAATTTGAAATCAGTATTGCTCTTTCTGTGTAATCTGGTTCTTCAGCAGTATTTGGTACAGGCACTACCTCTGCAGTAGGAATTTCTACCTCTGGTGGGACATCAGCAATACTGTTTAATCGACAGATATTATGCAACACACCAGTAGCTATGATTACTGCATTGGCTCGTATCAGACTCAAACGCAATGTCAAAGCTACTACTGGAAATCTCCTCTTCCACACTCCAAAACATCTGCAATAAAAAAGAACTAGTTATCTTTAGCAATAACACTGCCCGATTTGGAGCAAGATATTATGAACCGAGACCTCACATTCAGCAGTCACATTTGCAAACACTATAGAGTTAGACCAATGAGGTAGTCTTTTTATAAATGTAAAGATTATTAATCATGAATGCTTTTATCACAGCCAGGGTACACAATGGATAGTGTCAGATAACTCTATACTGATGGAAAAAACGTACCTTTCAATACAGTTTCTAGTTCTAATGTGGGCTTCATTATAAAGCTGTTCCCCTCTACTTTGAGGGTTTAACAAAGGTGTTAATAGGTATGGTTTTAGAGGATATGCGCTGTCTGCAAGCAGCCATTTGTTTCCATACAACCCGCTTTCACACTGAGCTGAAAAAAAACGTAGTTAGGTATAGATACTGAATTTAATTATATGACCACAAAACTTCATAATGCTTTTATATAATATTACTGTTACCTCTTAGTTCTGAGTTATTGAATATAGTTGCATCATGAGCTGAACCAGGCCAACGGGCTACTAAATTCATAAATAATAATTTTGCATTACACACAGCTTGTACATTAAGGGAGAAGTAGCCCTTTCGATTCCTAAATTCTTCTCCAGTCTCTGAACCTATGAAAAATAATTGAATTGTGTTAATAAATAAAAAAGTAAAAACCTATCAAATTAAAAGAAATACCTACCTAGAAGATTCAACAAAAACTTACATGGTGATTGAATCCTGATGTGTGTACCATCAAGTGCTCCAAGAACCCTTGGGAAGCGGGCAGTTTCATAAAAATCTTGTTCGGTGTCAGGGTGCATGTATATGTATTTGTTGTATAACCGAGCTATAGCACAGCTTACATCAAACACTATACGGCAAGCTGATGACTTTGATACCCCAACAAAGTCAGCTACTGATAATAGCATTGTTCCTAATGCGTAAAATCTTAGGGTCAATAAGAGTTGGTGAAGAGGATGTATACCATGGTTCCTAAAACAAAGATTAAATTTATGTTATAGGAGTAGAATGCTTAATGAATTATTGTTGTTTTTGTTGTTTCAAGTGAATATTTTTAGGTTAGTTTGAGAAGTACATACCTGGCTCCTTTCACTCTTAGATGCGGATAAATTTCGACCAGTAAACTTTGTACAGACGGCTTATCTAGCCGAAACCTAACTTGGAATTCATTAGTATCCAAGATATTAAAATGATCGACCCTCGTTTTGTAATTCCGTTGATTAGAAACACTTTCTTCGTCTGATTCGGAATTACTCCAGTCCGATAACCTTTCTAAATCACTTAATTCATTATCTGAACGCGACATTTTACAAGTATATAAAACAAATAACACAAATTAAATAAAACTTTTGTAGACAACCGACCGAAATCGGGCGGTAAACGTATTGTTAACGACTCGTAACTTTGACAGCTCGTTGACGTTTCTTATTTTATATAGGAACACCATCGCCAGACATCTGCATACATTTGCCTTACTGTCCGTTATTCGTAACCCTCCCATCCGTAGGTAGTGATCTATCGGTAACTTAACTTACGAAACGTTTTTTATAGGAATGGTTTTGACATACGCCTCGTAGGAAATACTACTATCCGTATGCAAAACGACTCGTTTCTTGTTTATAGGAACCGGGCAATAATCCACCTTGGGAAGGTTGCGGCTGTCTGCCATGGCATAACCGTCCGAAACTTTCATGGCAAATCAATTTATATAATAATGCGTTTTTATTAGTAAATAACAATGCGTTTTCAAACAAAGCAACCTCGGCAAACAACACTACATCAACACTGATATTTGACAATGACAGATGACTATATTTGACATTGACAACTTTTTTTTATTCATAATAATTAGGAGCAAAGGCATACACTGTGACGATGCCTTACTCTGGGTCGTTAGAGGATTTTTTTGAATATTTCGTTAAATAAGTAATAAAAAAAATCTAAAAATTATGGAATGGAATACTTAAACATAAAGCTCTAAATGGTTGTCGGTACCTTAGTATTTATTTAAAACTGAAATGTTGTGAATTACCATTACCATTTTTACTAGATACATATTTACTACTCGCAGAAGTTAACTTGACACATGGAAGGAATGTGGCCGCTCTCAATTTAATTATTTTAACATTTAATTTTAGATTTTGCAATTATATGCTCATAATGAATAAAAAGTACATTGTTTCGTTTCATAAACTTTTAGTAAAGGAATTGTCCCTATATTACCCGACAAGCTGCGCCCCGCGGTTTCACCCGCATAAGTTTCGATCCCGTGGGAATATCGGGATAAAAACTATCCTATGTCCTTTCCCGGGACTCAAACTATGTCTGTACCATATTTCACACAAATCGGTTCAGTAGTTTAGGCGTGAAGAAAAGACAGACAGACAGACAGAGTTACTTTCGCATTTATAATATTAGTTTGGATTAAGAGTGTTATCGTTAAAAAATGACAATAAACATAAAATCGGGGTTTTTTAAGGTTAAATTACTACTAAATGGCATGAAATTATTAAAAACTAATTTGAGTACCGCATTAAGCATATCTTTATATTGTATTTGTATAGAATAAAAATTGAAAAATATTCTTAAATATCAAAATAAAAGCTTATTTTGAACTCATATTTTTGAGACTATACGGGAAGACTGAATTTCGGAATGAAATTATGAATCAACAATGAGTTGTGGAAGTCTGGAAAAAATACGTTGAAAAAGGAAAGATACCGTTATTGTTTTTGTATAAAATAAAAAAGAAATTTTAATTCATTAAGTATCTCAAAAAAAATATTTTCTTAATCTAAATTTGGCAAAATAAAACATCATTTTTATGTCATATTAAGGCTGAAATTATTTAAAAAAAATACACTGTTTGTAAGAGGAGTTCAGGCAAACAAAAATCAGTAAAAAAAAAACTTACATAAAGATATTTTATCGACAGTATAATATTTCAAAGTTACTAATAAATTACGCGGCGCCGAGCGGTGTCGGCCAGTCGCGCTGTGGCGCTCCCCGAGGTAGGACCTATGTCGCTCGCGCTGCCATCGATCGACTATACACAGATACGTAGTTGCCGGCGGTATATACTACGCCTGACACGTTTTGATCCGTAAGTATTTTTTTTTTCATAAAATTTATTTTGTACATTCGAATCATAAACGTAATAGTGTAGTGTCAACTAGGTGTGTGTGGTCTATTATTCCTTTTATGTTTTAGGTGATGGGCCGAAAAAGTAAATTGTATTGTGGTGACAGTGGAGCAGCAATCCGTCAAAAAACAATTGAAATGTTTTTTATTTGATGGCGATAACGTCATTATCAACGTTAACCATGGCTGGTATTACCAAGTTCAGGGCCAACTAAATATTGAAAATAAAAATTTATGTTTGTTTGCGGTGTACACTGGTCCTGAATTTCCAATAAATGTTCTGAAAATTTATAAAGACGATCAATTTTGGAAAGAAAAATGATTCCTCGTTTGACAAAATTTTATTATATGTGCGTTCTTCCTGAAATAATTGATCCCACAAAAAGCCGATCTATGCCACTGAGGGAAACTATTTTATAATGTAAACAGCATAACATGATAAACGTAGAAAAATGAAATTGTGTTAACTAAATTTAGATTTACTAAAACTATGTAGTAAGTCATTTCTTGTAAACTGCATCCACTTTTATAACAAGTTGCCAAAGCCGGTTACAGGACTTAGCGATGAAAAGTTCAAAACCCTCATCAAACGAGTCCTTATCAAAAAAGCATAATATTATAAGATTAAAGACTATGTTAAAGACAAGGTACTTTGGCAATAATTCCTTCTGCACATGTGGCTTCCCTGGGACCTCATTAACGGCATAACTACGTAAATGTTTAACTGCTCTCAAATTACGATATTTATTTTTTATTTCTTTTTACATACTTCTTTGACATACTCTTTTTATTATTTGACATTATATACAGACAATTTTAATTTTTCACCTCTTTAATAGTGGTTGTAATGGAAATCATATCACTTGGTTTTAGTAGACTTTTATATTTTATTTATCCTTTTGATAGATTCTTATTTTGTAAATGTGGGGACTTTGTAAGCCTTGTAGACTTTAGACCTTTAGACCATTTTTTATTTTATCAAGTACCTGGTACAGGCCTACGCTGTCCTCCAATACCTACTGTAATTTGAATACATTGTAAAAGCCAATTATTTTTAAAAGAGTAACCGTGGAGTTTCTTGCCAGTTCTTCTCCATAGGAAACGACCAATTGGAACTGTGCACCTAGCTTCTGACGTTTCATAAGTGCCCATGTAGGTTTATGTGAAATAAAATATTTTGATTTTAAACCTTTATTTAATTTCCCACCTACTCATCTAGTGCATAAATATTAAAAAAGCTATTTACAACCAACTGAAACTAGTCACCAACACTTGAGTAATCTTCTTATTTCTTATTAGCCTGTAACGTCCCACTGCAGGGCAAAGGCCTCCCTACTCTCTCATGAGAGAGTAGAGGTTTAGGCAAATTAACCCACCGCGCTTGTCTAGTGTGAGTTGGTGGGTGTACAGTGGACCGCCTGACTGGGTCCGTGGGCGCCGCCTTTGACGTGCTAGATGTTCATCAGCCGCCGCCCTGAGTTGATATCCTGCACTAATATCGACTGTTCCATCCGAGCCTATTTGGGTGTATTTACCCCATAGCCTACAGGTGGCGTTCTACATTTAGTTCAATACTAAATGCACGACAGTTTAAAGTCATATCGAGGACTATTAATATTATTTTTTCTCCTAAATAACTTAATTTTATGTGTAGAGGATTTCAGATTTATTATAAATCATAAGTATGACAAAAAATTGAAGTTAGATTTAAATTCAAATTAAAATAATGCTAAAACAATTATTGCCCTAAAGCGAACGGATCAAAGTGAGTACGTCTGACTATAAGCAGAGCGAACGCGCTAACCCTACGCACACAGTTGCGCACGCGTCTGTGTGAGTGAAATTTGCAAAGAATTACCTAAACTTGACGATCCGCGCTAAGCGATAACGCTCTTAACACATGATTTAAAATCAACTATAGTCCAATCAAATAAATAAAAATTAAAGTGTTTTTTTTTTAAATGTACCATATGTTTTTTTTTTTTTTGTTATGTAAATGAATATTATTTTTCAGAAATATGGATCAACCATCCACGTCCAGACAAACAATTGAAGACCATTTTGCTTTTATTAATTAATTGCTCACAAACTAACTATATACACTAGATACTAAAATAAACGACTAACTAACATACAATACAAATATATAAAAATAAAAATAACAAAGGACACTTAGGCGTCGAAGTATTCATCCGCATCGCTGTCATCCGGAAACGTGCCCAGAAGACTGGCAGCATTGCCACGTTGAATGGCAATGCTAATTCTTTGGCCAAAGAACGACCCAGCCCTCTGGTCACGTGAAGTATCGACCAGCCGGCGAGAAATTTCCTTAAAAAGGAGACGCGCGCTCGGGCCCCATGACCCGAGCGTTTCGACCCCAAACGGCTCAAAGCTGTAGTTGCCCATAAGGTTACAGTATTTGCGCCGCTTGAGGGTCTCAGCAGCTGCAGCAGCGGCGCCAGCACAGCCCGCAGTGCTAGGAACATGAGATGGCGCAAGGGTATCGACACATGTTGCGTCCCACACCAAAGGCCTACCCACCTTCCAAGGCAACAACGTCATGCCGTCTGGTCTCTTCCCATCATCACATACCAAGCCGTTTGATTCTAACACCGCTGGTACGCCGGCGGTGACAAGGGCTCGACGAATAATATCGTTGATGCTGGCGTGCCGTGCTATGCGACCTGCGCTCCTGCAGCAGGACAGGCCATGGTGTCCGAGACTGTCGACAGCTTCACCGCAGTGACATCGATGCGGAGCAACACAAGGTGCACCCAAGCGGAGACACGTAGCGAGCCGAAACGATGAGTCATCCATCATTGTGCCTATGGTGGATGACGGGAGCGCCTGAAGCCACAAACCTGACTCCCTTCTCCCACAGCCAGCAGACGGGCACGCTCAACAGTATTATGTGACGTGTTTACAAGGGTATTCCGTATAATACTGCAGAGCGGCACGTCCCACCGTCTCTGGGAAGACGGGTTATCAGGCAAAACCGTATTGGGACAAGCCATTTTCCAAGCGTTCAACGCATCGGTCAAAAACGGCACTTCAAAATCGACCAGTGAGGAAGATAAAATGTTCCTGGTTAATTTATCGGTACTGTGGACCGAGGAGAGGAAGGCTGGTAAACTAATACTTGAAATTTTGCGGACGCCGAGACCGCCCAAGCGAATGGGTAGTGTGGCTTGCTGCCACGCACGGTCGTCCAGGGCCACATTTAGGATGGAAGTTAATGTGTTTCTAATAATTTGGTCTACTTTTTCTAAAAGTTGTGGATGCTTCCATAGATGAGAGGTAAATTTTGGTCCAAAACAACAGTACCGAAGACATGTTGGGTGCAATGACATCTCCAAGAGAATGCATAGCCATAGATTAAAAATAGGTTCGCGCGCTGCGCTTACAAGATACATGAAGCGTGGGAGCGAGAAACTATAGTCAAGTGCAAACCAGGCGAGAGAAAAAAAGACGGAAAATTAAGTACCAATATGTCATTGTTTTCGCGAGTAAGAGGCCATAGCGTCCCGGTGTGTTGAACGTGGCAGTCATCATCATCATCATCATCATCAGCCTATAATGTTCCCACTGCTGGGACACAGGCCTCCTCTCTGTGAGAGGGAGTGGGCCGTAATCTACCACGCGGGCCCAGTGCGGGTTGGTAGATGTCACATATCTTTGAATTTTTGGTTCTAGGACATGCCGGTTACCTCACGATGTTTTCCTTCACCGTTTTGAACGTGGCAGTGAAATTTGTGTATTTTTATGCTCATACTTCGATTATTATTGAAAATTATTACGATTTACAATAATTATGGTGTCGTGTTCTGTACCTGGATGTGACGTTACAAGGCGAAATAATCCGAATCAATACACTTTTCACAGGTAAATACGATTTTGTCGATGGAATTTTTCAAACCATATTTTGCTTAATTTTGGCTAGTCATCGGCTCGGAATAAGATTTTTTCAATATTATTCTGTTTTCCATGTATATATTTGAATATATTTTGTGACTTTAGGCTTAATTTGCAATAAAAATGTGTAAGAAAGTAAATCGTTTGATTACGCTAGTGCTTGACAAAGCTGTGCCGACAAGAGTATCGATAAAAAGTTGAATCTTTTTTAAGTGATATTATGACATAGATATAAACAAGTAAGGTCACAAATTAATTAAAAAAATAGATATAAAGTATTATTGGTTGCAGAGTAGGGCTGGAGTGTATTTTCAACGAAAATTGGTTTTTAGGTATTCCAATAATTTTGATTGCATCGTGTAGAGGACATCAAGAAGGTTACTTTTTATTTTGGGTCATTTTTAAAAAAAACCATCCCCCTTCAAGTTACAGGACTATGAAATTTTTTGATGAAAAATCCTTTACACGATGCAATAAAAAATCGGGGACATGACTACTCAAAAAAATATAATTCTATTGTTCCCAAAAAAAAATCTTCGTTTTTTTTGTGGTTCATAGTGCCCCAAAGACTTCAACTCCTACAATCGGCCCTGAACTTGACCCTCAACCTCAAACTTTGGTAAATCAATATCCATCTGATATTTTTAGGTTTCCACGCAATTCAGCTTTAATGGAAAAATGGATGCGGATTATAAACAGATCAGATTGGACTCCTAGTAAGAACTCCACTATCTGTAGCAAACATTTCGACGGTAAATGTTTCATACAAAGAAAACATCGCCGTGTACTAATGAAAGACTCGATACCGACATTATTTGTTCCTGTAAGTATAATTCTTACAACAACATTAAGTAAATAAGAGCGTGTTACTTGTATCATCACAATCATTATCTTCCTAACTTTAACCCGTACCTTTCACATCCGTAACTCACAAGGAAACCAGTTCCAACCAGCGTTTGCCGGGCTTGGGGCCAACCCAGCTGTCGAAGTTTTCAAGCTGCCAAATGCCCTCCATCATGGCTTAACGGCAATTGTCTATGAAAATAACCGGGATCAACGGCTGCACGTGCCTTCCGAAGCGTGTATAACTAGTATACGATGTATACAATTTATATAATTTGTTCATAGGTTAAACTGCCACGAAGGAGACCGGTATCTTCGTATGTCAACAAAGATATTACTCTTTCGCCAGAAGGAGTAGCTCCATCCCAGCTTGCTGAACCAACGCCTGGGCCCTCAAACCTAGTTCTGACTCCAAGAAAAAAGAAATTGATGGACAGAAATGCAAGGCTAAAACAAAAAATTTTAGATAAAAATAGGGTGTTATGAAATTTAAGGGAAAAAAACAAAAGAATGACAAAGCGAATTCTTACTTTACAAGAAGTTGTTAAAGAATTGAATGACAGACCAGGGCTTGAAAATCATCGTAATGATGTTGAAGTCGCGTGCCGCAACGATTTACTGCAAAAATTAGTAAATAGGGTAAATGGAAGAGCCACCGGAAAAATCAGTCATACGGCAGAGTATGACGAAGAGCTTAAGAAATTGGCCTTAACTATACATTTTTACAGCCCTAGGAGCTATGTTTATATTAGAGACAAATTCGATTTATGTTTACCTTTTGATTTATGTTAAGCTTAGAAAATTTCACAAGGTTTCTAAGAAATCGAGCCGATATTCTAGAAACAATGTATTTCGCAGGCATGGAAAATGCCGAGAAAAGGGACCGAAAGCCAAGCAGCAATAAAGAGCCTAAACCGAATAGGACTTTTGCTGCATTCGGAGATAAAGGTGGACCGTCCACGTGTCATGTCTGCAATGACAGTCACCATTTATCCGAGTGCTCCAAATTTAAGAATATGGACATTGGGGATAGGCTGTCTGAGGTCACAAGATTGAAACTATGTAAGAATTGCCTTAAGAGCGGTCACAACTCATTTCAATGCAAGGCCAAGCTTACGTGTCGTGTATGCAAACGGAAACATCATTCACTAGTACACAATGACGAATTTAAGACCAATAGGTCCACAGCAGACGCTCCGGCCCTTGAGCCCTCTAGCTTACCGGTTTCTCTCTCAGCGGCCTCGGTAGGTCAAGTACTGCTAGGCACGGCTCTAGTAGACATAGTGCATCCGCAAACTGGGGAAATCTATCAGACAAGAGCGTTACTAGACACAGGTAGTCAGATGTCCTTACTATCCAACAGCATGAAACAAAAGCTCGGGTTAATTTGTGACACTTCCCGTCCCACTCACATTGCCGGAATAAATAATTCCATATCAAAGGTTTCCGAAAGGGTAAACATTAAACTTCCGTTGCGCGTGACTAATTTCTGTATCTCGGTTAACTGTCCTGTCTTACCAAATATTATGGGTACGTTGCCCAACATGCAGGTAAACGTTAAGCAACTCGGTATACCAAAGGAAGTTAGTCTAGCGGATCCCACTTTCTATGAACCTTCGAAGATAGACATTCTGTAAGGTGCGGACGTATATTGGTCGAATGTGAGTGCCAATCACATATATCTAGGAAAAAATAAACCAGCACTACAAGATACTAAACTAGGGTGGATAGTGTCAGGCCCTACAGGGCAAGGTAGCTTAAAGTCCCTCACTGTAACTTGTAACTTTAGCCAAGACGTACAAGAGCGTCTAAAGTCATATGATATATTAAAAGAAGACAGTGAATGGTCTCCCAAGCTAGCTCCGTTAGAAGAAAATTCGTTGCCAGAAGTTAAACCACTTAACCCATACTTATGTGCGGCAAATAATAATAATAGAGTAGATAATACAAAACTTATAGATTTCAACAGGTTCTCTAATTTCTTACGGCTGAAAAGAACAGCCGCCTACGTGCTAAGATTTATCCAGATAGGGAAAGGGCAGAGAAATGCTAGTCCAACCTTATCGGTTGAAGAGTTGCAAAAGGCACCCATACTTGAGGCGTATAGTTGCAAAACCCCCTAAAAGACTTTTTTTTATAAATTAACTTTTTTACATCAACGGACAGTATTTCAAATTCTCTTTGAAATAAGAAAAAAAAATCTTAGCAAAACCCACTATAGGCGTACAAAGGACATGGCCAGTTTTTGTAAGGACGTCGGCATAGTTATCGAATTTATTGTACACCTATGATTTTTGGTGTTTTATATTCGTGAATATTTGCTCATTAAATTGCTACAAATAAAAAACTCAGAGAACTTGTCAGTACAACAAACTAGACAAAAAACAGTTTCATTAAACCTTTTATTCAGATCGCTAGCAATAAGGTGCATAGATTATAATTTTGCTATTAAAACACTTAAAGGCGCTTTAAAATAGCGAACAGTTGTGAATTATATTATTACGTATAACTGATATGGTTTTAATATTATTAAGCATTTAAACAAAGTGATGGCCACCTAAATGAAGGATTTTAAACTGCATATTGATTAACATTTTTATGAAACTGGGTGATAGTCTCAAAAAATGTGACAATAATAACAAACATAACATAACGTCGCGCTTATATATTCCTCGAAGGGGTGGTCAGAGGTGTAGTACAACCACATTTCACCAGTTATTTTGAGTCCCATGGGCGGCTGATTGCCATCAAGCGCACAAGTCCAGACTCCGGGCTACTACTGAGAAATTCCTGATGAAAAAATTAAGAGAGAGATATGGGGTTTATATCTCTTTGTTCGACCTGGGAATCGAACTCAGGACCTCATGCTCAGCAGTAGCGTTTGCGATCACTAGACCAACGAGGCAGTCATAATAACAATTAACAAAGTATATTCGAAATTAATAGTTTTCTTTAAAGTACATTTTTACAGATTACCCTTATATTTTTTTAAATAGGTAGTTCAATATACTATAAAAAAGAGAAGCACACAATAAAGCAAAAGAGTAAAAATAATTATTTATTTATTAGAGAAAATAATAAAAATATTTTGCTACCTATATTATAATTATTATATCTTAAATGTCTACCTAAATAACATAAATTGCAGCGATAGTGTTAATGAAGATACCGAGTGAGGTCAATCAACCAGCTTGTATAAAATAGAGAATTTTTATTTCACAAATACAGTAACCTGGATTAAGTGTAAGTATAGGGCTTTAGTAATTACATAAATAGCTGCTTTAAACATAACCAGACATGTTAAAAAATACAAGCATATTTATATATTATTGTTTTACAATTGTAATTATGGTTTTCAAGAAAGATTAGCCTTTTGTTAGATTGTTTTAATATTCTTGAATTATTAATAATATGTTGTCTAAAAATCCAGCTGGAACTTGGATATTGTTTTGGTGTCTTGCCCAACCAAGGTACCAGATAATTGTCATAACGTGACAACAACAACTAACGGTCCTGTTTCCTACAAGGCAACTACAATAGTACCCTAAAATAGCTTCCAACAGACAGCTTTCTCGGTTTGAGCATTGGTTATCCAACGCGAAACTCTTGTTTGATGGTGTGCAGAAAGCGAGGATATGAGATGCCTCTGCAACCTTTGCATGGCTATTCCGCAGTTGATGCACCTCACATTGATCCACAAAACAAATCCGAAACGCAATGCAAATCAAGAGTCCAGTGTTAATAGCAAGGTAATTGAGTGGTAGAAGGTATCAGTCCGTAGGAATAAGCAGGGGACAAATAGGAATATTCGCAAAAACATAAACACAGTAGGTACGCAATGAAGAATATGCAATAACATTAATTCCAATCAAAAAGTACTTTGTGATTATTTCATTACATTGACATGATTGACATTCGACATAGACAACGCACATTGTCATTGTCAAATAAGTAAACGCGTTCCGTTTTATGATTTTTTTTGTGTGTGAAATATAAAAAAAAACTATCTTACGCATCAATATTACGAAAAGATAATTTTATTAAATGCAACAAATACCAATGAAGATAGTTTCGTAAGAATAAAATGTTCCTAATATGAGCATTTTGTCGTCCACGTCACGTCTACAAGTAGTATGCATGGTATGGAACGCCCATTAATATATTTATCTTTCTCTATGGTCCACTATGGCGGAAGTTGACAAACGGTACTTTGAATTCATCATGCATTACTAAATATTTTGAAATAAACACTGACGAGTTCAGAGAGGTTAAAAACAACGTATTAATTCATTTTTCTATTTTTAATATACAATATTATTTACTATGTATGTGTACTTGGAATGTACTTTTTTGTCCATGTCCTTTACAAGGGCTAATTCGTGTTTAGTAGCAAAAACCGCTATAACGACATGTGTCACTTTCAAACGGCCCTAAAACCAAATACACCAATCAGAGCGCTTCATTCATTCGTTCGCAGTATGGCGATTTCTGTTGTTGAGTGGTGAATTACGTGCGGTAATATTGTGTTTTTAGTAATAAATAATGGAGGAATTAATGCAAAATGTTCAAAAATCGGAACTTGGCAAATCCAGGAAACGTCCTGTTATAAAAGCTAAGTGGAAACGAGAGGTAGCACGTGAAAAAAGGTATGTTGAATTTTTACTAGTTTGCACGTTCTGTTAGTATTAGGATGGTGTTATACAAACCTGCGATAGTAGCACTAATAAAAAAAGCTTTTATAATATTATTTTATTGAATTTCATTAGGAAAAGATAAATGATAGGTATTTAGAAAGTATATATTTGCAAGATTGTATTAGTTCTTTGTTTAGTGAGTCGAGTTTTAATTTTAATTTGTTTCGTTCAGGTACAAGCCTGCGGGTTTTCCAACATATCCTTCATGTAATCACAACCAAAAGGCATTTAAATGTAAGGAACTAACTATGCAAATGATTAGAAAATTTTACGAGAAATTCTACGAATGTTCCACCAAAATTACCCAAGACAATTTTATTTTAAATTTTTGCTCAGTACAAGAAGCAAAACGTATTAAAAATGAAAGCAATCGAACAAAGGCTATAAAATACTACATTTTAGGTAATAAAGGTGCCAAAGTGCCAGTGTGTCAGAAAACATTTATGGGTGTTCTGTTAGTTAAGAAAGATCGAATACAAGGTGTTCTAAAACGATTTCATGAAAGTGGGGGACAAATGCCTCAAGAAAATCGGGGCGGGGATAGAAAATCTGACAAGTTTATTGCTAGAAAATTGTCTGTTCAGAGGTTCATTGAATCATTTAAAGGCCAAGAGAGTCACTATTGCCGATCTAAAAATATGAATAGATTGTATCTTTCGTCAGAACTAAATATACGCAAAATGTGGCGCATGTATGACCAATCTCATGAACCGGACTTACAAGTAAAACAAAATTTTTTCAGAAAAATCTTTAACCAATGCTATAATATCGGGTTTGGAACACCAAGAACCGACGTATGTTCAACGTGTACAGAGATTGGTGAACGTTTAAAAACAGAAACAGATACGTCAAAAAAAAATCAATTAATTATTGAAAAACGTATTCACAGATTGAAATACAAAGCCTTTTACAGCATACTGCGGGAAGAAGTTGATGGGCTTTTGACAATTTCTTTTGACTGCCAGAAAAATCAAGCACTTCCTAAATTACCGGATCAGTCTGCTTATTATAGCAGACAATTTAGTTTCTACCACTTCGCTATAGTAGCAGGGAACTCGAAGGCAAAATTGACGCCAAATAATGTTTATTCCTATTACTGGGACGATACAACCCACGCAAAAGGCAGTAATGAAATAATCAGTGCTGTATACCACTTTCTGCAAAATATTAATATGACTGACAATATTAAGGTATTAAGAATAATATCAGATGGATGTTCTGGACAGAACAAGAATACCGGCATGATCTCAATGCTCGGTAAATGGCTTTACTCAGAATCGCCAAGGCACTTTAAAAGAATCGAATTGATTTACCCCATTGTTGGTCACTCATTTATTCCCCCAGACAGGGTATTCGCCAAAATTGAAAAGGTTTTAAAAACTAAAGAAGTCATTACATCACCAGCTGAATATGTGTCCGTATTGCAAGAGCATACAAAATGTACAGATTTAGCATCAATTCCTGTATATGACTGGAAGACTAGTTATCAAAATATTATAAAGCCTACTACTAGTTGGCATTTTGCTTTCATGAAGAGTAAACGAGTTTTTATTACCCGGACTAAGACTGAAAATGTATTTGTGCAAGGAGAAGTTAATTATCGGGCAGAAAACAATACAAAAATGACGATTACCAAGAAAGAAAAAAAAATTACTATGGTACACCCTAATATCATTCAACCTAATAAAATAATTCCTAATGCTGCCAAATTACACGATGTTTTGAAATTATTAAAAACCCATTTCGGTGATAATTGGGAAACCTTGGACATATTATTTTTTTATAAAAAAATTAAAGAAAGAGCACAAGAACAACCGGAAAATATGATTGAAAATCCTGAAAGCAATGACCATAACACGTCTGACTTGTGTGAGCCTGGATTTGCGGAAAATAATAACTATGTGTAATATTTCAACTAAGCAAAAATAAAAACTTTTAATTTCTTTTATACACACTTCTTGTTTTATTACACTTAATAAAACTAACCACCACCGTTCTTTGTTAACAACAAACTATGCATAAACCCATCCAAGTTTAATTTTAATGTTGCTTGCAAAGTCCCCTAAAACGTAACGAGTCAACATCAAAACCCACTATAATGAATTATGAGTTTCAAAATCCACTATAATGAAACAATTATAATTAACCCTCTTTTTTCTAAGACTATATTGACAGTTCCATTTTTTTCTTTGGTGTTATCGTGCGTCCTTTCGTAAAAATGTTAACAGGTACAATTAGTACTGTGCATTATTAAGTAATGAAGTAAAAAAAATACTTCCTCATTTTTTTCCGAGAATCATTTTAGGGGGTTTTGCAACTATACGCCTCACTTATGTGCGGCAAATAATAATAATAGAGTAGATAATACAAAACTTATAGATTTCAACAGGTTCTCTAATTTCTTACGGCTGAAAAGAACAGCCGCCTACGTGCTAAGATTTATCCAGATAGGGAAAGGGCAGAGAAATGCTAGTCCAACCTTATCGGTTGAAGAGTTGCAAAAGGCATGCACTCTTCTAATTAAACTCAGTCAATATGAGACTTTCTCTGAAGAAATCTAAATATTAGGTCCTTACATATGAAATTGGCGTTTTTTGTACTGGCCACTTTAATCACGAATTTCTCCTCTTTGGTAAGGAATTCCAAATTCAAATTTGTACAGCTATTTACTCATGTATTTGTGCTTCGATGACCGTCATTCATTTGTTTTTTTTCTTCTGTTTTTTCTGTTTGCGTCACTCATTTTACAAAATGGAAAATTTAAAATATCGCATTATTTACGAGTACGAGTTCCGCCGTGGCACTAGTGCTGCGGAAACGACTCGAAGGGTGAATGATGTGTATGGCGGTCATGTTGCAAAAGAAAACACAGTTCGTTTTTGGTTCCAACGTTTTCGTTCTGGAAATTTCGACCTGCAGAACAAGCCCCGTGGACGGCCTGAGACCCAAGTTGATAATGGAGAATTGAAGGCTATTGTGGAAGCGGACCCATCGCAAACCACGTCCGAGTTAGCTGCAGGCTTCGATGTTAGTGATAAAACTGTTTTAATTCACTTGAAGCAAATTGGGAAGATTAAAAAGCTTGAAAGGTGGGTACCTCACGAATTGACTGAAGCAAACCGGCAAACGCGCGTCGACTGCTGCGTTACATTACTGAAATTGGAATGTCTTAGACATCCTCCGTACTCCCCGGACCTTGCTCCAACAGATTACCATTTTTTTCGCAATTTGGATAACTTTTTGCAAGGGAAAAAATTCAACTCCGATGGGGCAGTCCAAATCGCCTTCAAAGATTTTATTGATTCCCGTCCGACTGGTTTTTTTAGTAAAGGGATCAATGAACTACCTATAAGATGGCAAAAGTGCATTGAAAACAATGGTTCATACTTTGATTAATTAAATATATTATATTAAAAAATATTCGACTTTTTGTTCCTTCCATACAAAACGCCAATTTCATATGTAAGGACCTAATATTAAGCAAAGGGCTGCAGTTAAATAAAAATTCAAAAATATTGCCCCTTAATCCTTTTTTAGACTCAGAACGAGTGCTACGGGTGGGAGGCCGGCTGGAAAATTCGAGATTCAGCTATGATACGAAGCACCCGATTCTTCTAGACACTAAACATAGATTCACTAAGCTATTAGTAAAATATGAAACCTTGCGCTTGTTCCATGTTATACCCCAGGCACTGCTTGCAGCCATCCGTGAGGAATGTTGGCCCTTGCGAGGGCGAACTCTTACTCGCACGACCACCAGGCAGTGTGTTGTGAGTACGCGATTGAGAGGTAAACCTTTCGAACCAATTATGGGTGATTTGCCGGCCGTTAGAACGGATAATAGCTTCGCTTTCAGCTCTTGTGGGGTAGACTTTGCGGGCCCGTTTAAAATTTCGAGTCGTAAAAGCCGAGGGAACCGCAGAACTAAAAGTTATCTATGTCTGTTTGTGTGTCTCACCACTAAGGCGGTTCACCTAGAGGTGGTCAGCGACCTCACGTCTGAAGCATTCATTCTGTGCCTCCACCGGTTTGTAGCTAGGAGAGGTAAACCCTATGTCATATATTGTGATAACGTTCGTAATTTTCTAGGTGCATGCAATGAGCTGGGTAGGTTGCTGCAGGAGGCCCAAGAATCTATGTACAATTACACGGCAAACGAGGCTTCGTGTTTGGACCTGCATATTCGCCCCATTTCGGAGGCATATGGGAGGCTGGTATAAAATCCTCTAAATATCATCTTAAACGAGTAGCTGGGGAGGCCTGTTTGACGTTCGAGGAGCTGGCGACACTGTTCTCGCAGATTGAGGCCATACTCAATTCCCGTCCCCTCTCTCCCCTCTCGTCAGACCCTAATGACCCCTGTCCACTAAACCCGGGGCACTTTCTGGTGGGCAGACCGTTGACCGCCGTTCCATCACCACCCATCACAGCACTGCGGCCCCACCGCTACAAATTAATTGAAAAAATCCGCCAACAGTTCTGGTCCAGGTGGCAGAAGGAGTTCCTGGCCGAGATGCAGCAACGGTCCCAGTGGAGGACCCAGCAGCGAGGCATTTGCCTCAACGACCTCGTGCTCCTGCGGGAGGCGAACCTTCCGCCGCTCCAGTGGCGCCTGGGGCGTGTCACGCGCCTACATCGAGGCCCAGACGGGGTCAGCCGGGTGGCGGACGTCGCTACAAACAAAGGGACGGTCACTCGTGCCGTCCGCACGATGTGTCTCCTCTGGCGGGACATGTCATCCAGTTGAAGTCGAAGTCTTCAACGCCCGGGAGTATGTTGCAGCCTGTGCCCGCATAGCAACCAGCGCGACGCGCAGGCAGCGGGCCGACGTCATCAACAGACCATCTCCGCTGAACCAACCAGAGCGCCGTTACGACCAGCGGCAGATGTCACGCCACACCGCAGCGGACCAATGGCGGCGCGCCACCACACACGGCGGCGGGGGGACCTCGCTCGGGCTCCGCGGTAGAAGGCCGGGGTCTTGTTCACTTGCTCCGACGCGGCACCACCGATCGGTCAACATACGCATAATATTGTAACGGGTCCTAGAATTTTGTAATCTTGTACACGTCAGTTTAAATTTAAAGTCTAAATAAGTATTGGTTTGTTCTATAACAGTATTTCATTTAGTCTCCCTAACACACACCTAAGCATAGGCGTCAACACTTAATTTTGGCTTCAAATTAACAATTGACATATTTGCCCTTACACAAAATTAGCCAGGACCACGTTAAGATTTTTTTTTCAGTTGTCAGAAGCCACGGTGGCTATTCTGAGAATCCGACTGCTCGTCAGTTTGAATCTATATATAAAAAGCTATTGGTCCACACAGAGTTAATACGAAATGAAAGGGGTACGAACTGAATCCCATTAGAAAAAATTTCAATACTCAACTGTACATCAGCAATTGAAAAAAATCAATTCTACCTCCCGACAACAAGAAACAGAAACATTTTTAAATGATAACCCCTTGGAAGAAAGTAATATTATTTCAGAAATAGAGATCGAAACATACTTGTCTCCTTTTGGAGAAAAGGTTGTGGAATATATAGCGGGATACGTGGTATTTTCTACTATTAAAAAAATTAAATGTAGTACATGTATAAAGAAAGGTCTATGTGGAGAGCCAAATAAAAAAGTTTAACCTATCAAAAAAGTAGAGGTGGCCTTAAGTATGCATCGAAAGAGATGCTTTATGTCGCCTTTGTGAAGTGGAGATACGGAAACACTAATTAACTGATGACAAAAAAAAGTTAGCCCCTCTTGCTCGCCACAAAGTGTTACAAACAAAGTTTTAAAACATTATGTTGGCAGACAATTGTTCCCAAATATTGATAGTCATTATTTTGATAACGATTTTACTGTGCACAATATTGAACTTGCGAAAACGGTAACACAAAAGTATACCAAATACCAATATTAGAATTAACTATTTGTCTAAGAAGACTGACCCCAAGAAAAGCATTAGGCATATTTACACAAAACTAATTCACACTTTAAAAATCAATAGATTCTCATACATAGTTTTTTGTTATAATAATAATAATTTGACGATGATAGAGGTAGATTTATACCGCAGGCCCAAAATATATTATATTCATCACTACGAAGAACAGTTGTTGCTTTGGCCGACCCTGCAACTCCGGAACGATATAGACGTCGTTTCATTGAAAATAACCCTATTCCAGGGGCTATCTGGAACAATCATTTATTACAGAATGCAGATGAGATTATGCCTGCGAACTACACTACCGATCATTTGAGAGACGACATCGCTCTGTTGAGCCCATATTTAAATAAGCTCCAGAAGCACATTCCGAAGATGGTCGATGGAACTATAGATTTTAAAAGCACCGGGAGATTGTCGTCATTCATCTGCAATAAGATGTCTAATTTAAGAGTACCAGATAGAGAAGCTGGTGAACAGCTACAAGATTATTATAGACGTGCTTATCCTATGGGGAATATTAAGGAATTCTATTCCTATGCAAAGCTTCCAGCAGCAGAAAGACTTGAGGGGCAAATTAATCTACTGGGCGAAGTTCCACGCTTTGATAACCTCGTGTATCCAGCGTACGTCATGCGAACTGAACACGTTTGCAAATATCAGTTACAAACTGATTACAAAGCTATTGCCCAAATATTATATGCATTGTAACATATACTATAGACTGGCAACACTGCCCGTGACATGTCAAAATTTTGTTCCGTATTTTAAAATTAGTTTTATTTAATTTTTAAGTGTAATTAAGTTGTAATAATATATCTAAATGTTAAATAACTGCATATATACTCGGGACTATTGTTTTCGTGCAAGTTTACAAAGTTAAACACAGTTTTTGGTTGCCCACCGTTACCGGTAACCTCTCACGAACAGCTGATGTTCGACCTGCGGATATAAACGGGGAGTCATAGCGGGGAGTATTGTTTACTTTTTATTCTATAATTAGCACACAATCGTCTTTTAGACACTGTATCACATTCCTTGACTCACTTGTTTGATTTGGCACCCTTGCACTGGGTCTAAGTCACTTTGTTTACCTACCTACATAGATCATAACGAAGCTTATTATTGTGAAATATCAAAATATTGAAATTCTATTACTGCTAACTTTTTTTGTATATAATAGCAATTAATGTTGACTATCGTTATTTTCAATAATCATTGTAATATTAATGTAAAACTAGATTTTTCTTTAGCTAGGCATCCTACCCACATAAAAAAGTTAAATCATAAGTCAATAGAATCAATGTAACTGTATTCTTTATCTAATCATATCAGTTGCATTCCAATTTGATTCAGCCTACCTCATCTTACCTATAAATCAGCACTAACTTCTCCAAATTTTCCTTTCATTTCTAGCTTTTCTTTTTGTTTGGTTATTTAACTAGTTCTCACTGTTTCTTTAATTCCACTTTCAGTACTTATTCCTGAAACCATGCCTGTGATGACCCGTAAGGCTGCTGCTCAGGAGTTGGAGCTTAAATTGAAAACAACCATTCAAGATCTTAAGGCTTCAAACAGTAAATGTGATCAGCTGTTACAGGAAATAGAGGATAGTGAGAAGGAAGTCGAGAAGGTCGTTTTCAAAAATACAAGCTTAAAACAGGAGCTAGTAGACCTTCATCAAAAATACCTGGTTGTTGTCGAAGAACGGGACAAACTGCAGTTGGTCACGGATGGTTTCAATAACTGCAGTAACTTATATGAGGAGGCTTTGTGTAAGGTTAGGGACCTAGAAGAGGAATTAATTCATGCAAATGTACAAATTACTAAGTTACAGAAACTAAAAGGATGTACTCAGGCTCGGGAAACTAATAACTTGCTTACTGAATTATTCAATACTAATTACAACCCTCATTCCTTAATAACAATAGACTTTACTGAAGATTCTATATTGAAATATAATAATAATAATTATAAAGTTAGTCAAAATAAAATAAAAAAATATGCAAAACTAAATAAAATCATAAATAGATGCAATAAATTTAGGAAACAACAAAAACACAATTCCAATAATAAACTAAGGAAAGAACGTGTTTTTCTAATAAATAAATTAAAAAACTATGAAATTAAATTAGAAGACAGTAAAAATATTTATCACATTGACACTCAGCGATTACAGTCTGAAATTGAGGTACTTGAAGAGTCACTACATTTACATTATATTAAGTATGTGAGCTCTCAAAAACAAATAAAGGAACACATCCTAGCTGCAAACGAGTTGGTGGAAATGTGTAATGATGAGGTAGGTAGAGGGGACCCGACGACTCAGAGCACACATCAATGTTCTCGTCAAAGGGATTCCAACCCTGAGGCTATCCAACCTGAGGCAACGGAGGACCCGTCCCAGTCTGGAGGAGCTCTGGACTGTAACCCCAATCAAGATACACCGCTTGTTGTTCAAGGGTCATCTCAAGTAGCTCAGATAGAGAGTTGTGCTGTAACTTCTAGTAATGCTTGTTATTGTTCTGTTATGTTTTCAGATAGTTTGGGGAGAGGGTTAGGTAAATTATTAAGTAACAACCTGGGTCAATCTGCTGTTAATTATTGTATGCCTAGGAAATCCTACAATGAGATAATGTCATCAGTAAGTTGCAATAAATATAATTCAAATGCCATTATTTCTGTATTTGTAGGTAATAGTGCAAATGTAAAAATAGATGACATCACTGACAGTGTCACTGAAATCTTAAAGATTAATTGTCAGAAAATAATTTTGTGTGCTTTCCCATACTTTGAGCACTTATCAAGTAAGCAAAACCATTACATACATAAGCTAAATAACCATATGCATTTATTAGCTAATCACTATAGTGACAACATTATATTTTTTGACACCAACACTTTTGTTGAGAAGTTAAAATCGACTAGGGATACAGTGTATCTGCCTATTAGTTTTAGACGTCAAATAGCATGGCTATTAGCTTTTATTATTAACTCAGACATAAGTAGTATGTCGAAGTCGGATGTAATTAGCACCATAAAAATTAGTAATAGTACTAATATGCAGGTGGTTAGCCACGATAATTTAAACTAGTCAGTAAGACAACAGAAGGTACCAATAACAATATTATTAATACCACCTCCAACAAGGTATCTTCTAGCACTCAATTAGGGTTAAAAAAGGGGCTAAAATTTTATCCATTAATTACCGGACACCCTGTATATGTAATGTAGGCACGTCTATTTCTATGTTCCCTAATGGCTCATTTAAATCAGGTCGTTTTGATCGATTACCGGCTACTGAGAAATTCTTAATGGAAAAACCCAATAACACTTTGCCCTACCTTGGAATTGGACCCGGGATCTCATGCTCAGCAGTCGCGCTTAAGACCACGAGATCGACGAGGTTCTTTTAAGTTCATTTTTTATTTATTTTCAGGAGCTTCAGCATCGACCTGTATGTGACAACAGCATCACACAAGCTGTGGCAACTCAAGACTTACTCATTTAAAAAAAACAAGACTTTGTTGTCATACAGGATGACATAAATACTATATCAACAATTGAAGAGCATACCAATATGGAAAATGTTATTGCAGATCCCCAGGAATATATTATGGTAGAAAATTTCAGTGTACCACATCCACAACCGAATACTGTAACTAATGTGATTGATATAAACGAAGCTATGACATATGTCTTAACAAAAATTGACAGTATTGCAGAATATGTTAAAACCATAAATGCTGATTATAAAATCATTACCGAAAACCAGCAATCGCTTTTTCAGACTCAGACAAATATTATGTTGAAACTGTCAGAAATTCAAACGCAGTTCAAGGAATATTTAAAGCAGTCCTCTAACGGCCGAAATTAATATCGAATCCATGAGCCAAGATATAAATCGATCGTCGATATATACCAATCTATGGATCGATCTCCAACCCGCGTCCTAATATCGAAAAATGACGATCCTGCTGTCGCTCAATCCGCAGATATTTTGAAATCCTTTCCCTCTTCGTCATTCCGTTTTAAGAAAAAATTATAAAAATAGACATGGTTCGTTTGTTTGTAATAAAAAAAGCTAAGCATAAACAGGTTTTATAATTTTATTTTATGGATGTTTAATACATATATTTACCGAACGACGTAACAATTCTATTAATACGAAAAAAATTGTAATAAATTCAATACGTATTAGGTAAAAAGGAATGTCACGACACGGCTAAAGCCAGGACGCGTTTTATTGTCTATGGCGTGGTGCCCGAATAGCAGCGTTGCCAATTTGTAAGAATTTTCCCAAACTGCGGGAAAACTCAACACCATTAGGTATTTTGTGGGGAGATCATAACATACATGTGAATATTTGATAGGTAATAATATTGTTCATTTTTGGTATAGAATGAAATATATTTTTTTAACTATTTACACGGACGAGAGGCGTAATTTCAGTCAGCAGAAAATTTACTGCTAATTTTGATAGCCTAAACCTAAAGGTAAACTCCTCATCATCCAGACTTTGCATGTAGTTCACCCTTTTAATTCCCCGCGCAGAAGCACGTTGACGTCTCATTTCTTCACCAGCGTCACTATCGGTATTATCCCAATCCGATAACTGAGCCAGAATTTCCATATCACTATCACTGGAGAATATTGACAGTGCCATTTTTCTAATGAAATCCGTGAAGTCAATCTTATATCCAAGGAAATTCTAAGATTAAGATTTGGATTGTTTACACCGATCAAAACAAACGTCAAATTCAACGGATAGGTTATTGACACACTCAAACTGTCATTTTCGAACAGAGGTCAATCTGTAATCTGTGATCCGTCCTCTCAAAGATCGATTGGTTGAAAAGATTGCAATTGCAATCCGCGGATCGTTTTTTGCTACACTTTACTACAAATCTGGATTGAATTTTCGATCTTTAATCTAGAGATATTGGATTAGATTGGTTATTAATTTCGGCCGTAAGTCACCAACACAAAGCCAAATACCCAACATAAAGCCCGTTGATAACGTTAAGGAGTTACAAGACTTAGAAAATTTATTATCAAATTCCGCTTTTGAAGAAAACCTCAAACAAAAAGTACAAGTAGTATGTAGCAAGGGTAAAAAAAGGGGAACCAATATTGCATATGCCCTATTTAATGTTTTATTTTCAAGAAGGTTTTTGAATGAGTGTTCATTGGCTGGCGGGTCCAAATCCAGTGACACTAAAATCTGTCTCAAAAGTTTTTCAAACTCTTAATTTCTTTTTGTCCGTTTTTCATGAATCAGACCCAGATTTTACTAAGCCTGACATGCAAAAATTCTTATTAACAGTTTTAAAAAATTCTCAACAACGTTTACAGAGCAAACAAATAAGGACATCTACTAAGACAAATCGACATAACTGGAATGAAATGGCAGGGTATATTAGGAGTGCAGCGAAAGATATTTTGGGAGAGACGAAAGGAAAGGGTACGATAGATAAGGATACATGGTGGTGGTCGACAGAAATTCAGAACGTGTTGCAGGATAAGAAGAGAAAGTTCAAGGAATGGCAGAGTGTTGAAGATGAGAATGTTAGTTTGAAAGCAGAAAAAAAAAGAGTGAATATGATACTCTAAAGAAAAAAGCCAAGAAAGCTGTGGCCATTGCAAGAAAAAAAGCCCAGGACAAGCTTTATGATACACTGGATAGTCCAGCAGGACAAAAACATCTTTACCGGCTTGCTAGAGCTATAGAGAAAAAGACGAGGGATATTTGTCAGATAACGTGTATAAAGGATGAAACTGGAATAGCTCTTTCGGATGATGAGAAAATTAAGGATAGGTGGAAGAGCTATTTCGAAAGACTGATGAATGAGGAGAATAACTGGAGTGGTGTGCTTGGGAATAAACCAGTAAATGACGGGTTAGTGAGAATGATTAGTATGGATGAAGTGAGAATAGCAGTAACTGGGATGAAGAATGGTAAAGCAATAGGTCCAGATGGAATACCAGTTGAAGTATGGAAGTTATTACGGGTAGATGGAAGGACGTGGTTAGCTTTATTCTTCAATAAGTTGTTGCTGGAAGAAGCCATACCTGACGAATGGTGTAACAGTTCGCTGGTGCCCATCTTTAAAGACAAAGGTGATGTGCTGGAGTGCAACAACTAAAGTGGAATAAAGCTAATGTCACATAGTATGAAGGATTGGGAGAAAGTTATTGAAAGGCGACTGAGAGAAGAGAGTGAAATTTCGCAAAACCAATTCGGTTTTATGCCTGGTCGAGGAACAACAGATGCCATCTTTGCCATCCGCCAGCTGTGCGAGAAATATGTACAAAGGTGCGCATAAAAACTTGCACATGGTATTTGTTGACCTCGAAAAGGCATACGACAGAGTGCCTTATGAAGTTTTGTGGTGGGCGCTGAAAGAGAAAGGTGTGCCAGGGAAGTATGTGCAGTTGATTAGAGCGATGTACAGTCGATGCAATACCCAAGTCCGGTGTACAGTGGGCACTACTGGCAGCTTCGATGTGGCTGTCGGCTTGCACCAGGGTTCAGCACTCAGCCCGTACCTCTTCGTGCTAATAATGGATGCCCTTACATCAGATATCCAAGAAGAGGCTCCCTGGTGTATGCTGTTCGCCGATGACATTGTGCTGGTTGCCGACAACGGCTTAGAGGTCCAGAGCAGATTAGAGGTGTGGTGGGAAAGACTCGAGACCGTTGGCCTGAGAGTAAGTCAGAACAAAACAAAGTATGTGTTTTGCGATTTTGGCGGTCTCTCCAGTCCTGTGCCCATATCTCTCGCCGGAACGCCCTTATCGATCTGCTCCGACTTTCGGTACCTCGGGTCGCATGCCCAAGGAGATGGCGAAGTAGACCGAGACGTAACGCACCGGATCAACCCAGGATGGATGAAATGGCGACAGGTCACAGGAACAACTTGCGACTCACGGATGCCCCTTAAGTTAAAGGGGAAAATTTATAAGTCCGTGATACGGCCTGTCGTACTGTATGGATCTGAATGCTGGGCTGTGAAGAAGACGGATAAAAAAAAATTGCATGCAGCGGAGATGAGAATGTTGAGATGGATGTGTGGAGTGACGAGAATGGATAAAGTAAGAAATGAGTATATAAGAGGAAGTTTGAAAGTGGCGCCAGTGACAGAAAAGTTGAAAGGAAATCGTTTGGCTTGGTATGGGCATGTAATGAGAAGGGACGAAACGCATGTGACTAAAAGAGTGATGAATATACATGTTGATGGATGGAGAGGGAGAGGAAGGCCGAAGAAAAGATGGATGGATTGTGTGAGGAATGATATGAAAGAGAAGGGAGTGAATGATAGCGTGACGGTTGCCAGGGGAGAATGGAAGAAGAAAACGTGTTGCGCCGACCCCAAGTAACATGGGATAAGGGCAGGAAGATGATGATGAATAATAATGATTGTACCAAATAACAAAATACTGTTTTGTTTCTGATTTGTGTTATTTTTTCTGCGTTTTATTATTCTAAAGCATGTTAAACACGTTTTAAGACTTGACTAAAAACAATAACAATGACAGTAATGTTGAATAAATAGTTTCTGATTATTAAATGCATTATTTTACTCTGAAAACTAACATTTACCGGTATCTGTGGTAAAACCTAAGATTTACCGACTGAATGCCGCCGGTAAAAGTCAGAAATTGATGATTATTATAGAACAATTCGGACTTTTACCGGTGAGACTTGCTAAAGCCCGAACTGCGGTAAATCTTAGGATTTACTGGTAAATCTTAGGATTTACTGGTAAATCCTAAGATTTACCGCAGTTCGGGCTTTGAAAGTAACATCTATAAAACAAGAAATAAAATGTTCTATTTGATTTGATTTAAATGTTTATATTTTGCCCTGTCACATGGACACTAAATCAGTCTTATTTAATATAATTTTACTTGTAACTACGCATATTCTACCAGCAACATCTTTTTAACATAAAAACATTTTTGTACCTAATTCTACATATAATTATATAGGATTAGTTTAGTAGGTTTTATTTGATTTAAATGTTTTTATTTTGCCTTGTCATTTCGTCTTTCTCTTACTTTGTCCGTTTCAACACTCAACTCTACTAGGTAGCAAGTGTATTCCACGCTTTAGGCTTTAAGCAATAAAATTAGAAATATTCTAAACGCGAAGTATGTTTTCCCGAAAGTACCGAAAGAACCGGGATTCGATTTAATAAATCCCGGTTCCTTAAACGTCGCAAACTTCCGGGATTTCCCGGTACTTTCGGTTCCGTGATTTCCCGGGACTATTCACTAGCTGAGATAGTTCTGAAGACGTGTCTTGAGAAAGATGACATTATGAAGACGGCCAACATGTTTGTTAGCAATGGCTGCGTATTTGCTCCAGGTATACAAACTTTAACAATATTTATAGTGCAACATTATTGACTTTAACCCGTTTCAGGTGCAAATGTAAAACCTAAAATAAAACGAACTAGTTTTACTATAACTTTCAATACAAGTTTCAATCTGGCGACCGCGTCGAAAAATCTTAGTTCAAAGCTTCAGCATGAAACACTTGAAGTACTTCATGACAATCTTCGCGAAAGAGAGTGTTGTCCTTGTACATAAGATGGGAACAATGGCGGGGACCGGTTCACTGGCCGCCTTCAAATACTTTACTGCTTACACTATGGACGCTATTACAGGTAAACAATGAAAAAATGAATATACTTCCCTTATCAACCAGTAAACCAAAATGCGATTTGGTGTGATGTGATGGATAATTATTATAACTTTAACAGTAGTCTGTAGACTACCGATGAGCTGGCTCCACACATATAGTTTCAGTAGAATACGAGGACAGCTAATACTGGTTTTGTTACCACTTACGTGTGACAGATAACCAGTAACAAAAAAAGACGGGTTGCACTCCGGGAGTGCCGGCAGAAGTGAAAACTTGAATATTAACGTTGAAATAAATCAACTATTAATTGAATTAACATAACTAATTTTTTTCGCTATTTCTTCGTCACTTTTTTCATTAATAGATGCACTTTCAATTTCCATATTTTAAACACTTTATATACACGAATTTTACGAACACACAGCAGTGCCATCCATCCATCCATTTGTCGTGTGTCACTTGGTTCACTTCGGTTGGCGCCGCCGTAGAAAGAGAGGGGGATACTTAGTAGTTAGGAGTAGTAGTACTCCATCCGTCTTACGAATTTTGTCCTGTGTCACGTGTCCTGACGCGAGTTTAACATTTTTTACCCATTACAAAAAAGTGTGCAACGCCGCTAAAGAAGTTTTCACTTCAAAAAAACAAGACGTTAAGTAACTGAAATGTGTTATTCATGTCCCACTGCGGATAAATTATTATTGGATTCCAGAATCAACACTAGGCTACAAAGAAGAAGGGTCACGTCCCATAGAAAATTTACCCAGGCCCGACACAAAAGGAACGCATGTCAGTTGTTTTGTTATGTATATTATATATATATATATATATATAAGGAGAAACTGACTGACTGACACACTGACTGACATATCAACGCACAGCCGAAACTACTGGGACTAGGAATGTGAAATTTTGCACACGGCTTCCTTTTATAATGTAGGGGAGCACTAAGAAAGGGTTTTTTGAAATTCAACCTTTAAGGGGGTGAAAAGGGGGGATTTTATTTGTACTAAAAATCTTATTCCTTGAGTTAATAAACTTGAAACTTGCCACGAATATTTATCTAAGTAAATTATGAAGTTTGGCATTTTTTGTTTTTCTAAACTTCTCCCTAAAGAGAGATTGGGAGGTGCCAAAATTTGTATGGAAGAATTTTGACGCACGGTCGGATTAACTCGAAACTTAGTACCTATTTATATTTAAGACCAAAAATAAAGAATAACGTGTATCAGGTTTTTTCGAAAATCTACCCCTAACGAGGTGAAAAGGGGTAGTTAATTTTACAGGGGAGGATTTTACTGCGTGGCATGATTAACTCAAAAATTGGTACTTATAAATAATGTTTGAGTCAAGTTATGAACACATCCTAAACGATTTTTCAAAACTCCGCCCCTGTGGAGGAAAAGCAGGGATACAGTTTATTTGAAAAATCTGATTCCTTTGATCTGTAAACTGAAAAATTGTGGCCCTATTTAATATAAATGATAAAGATCATAAACATACATTTTCGAAATTTTTAGACGAAAGTACAAAATACACGCGGACGAAGTCGCGGGCAAATTGCTAGTTAAATATAACAGAAATAAATTAACACTATTCTGAATATCAGTGGCTATCACCCATATATTGCCATTTGATTTTGGTAAGTCAAAATATTTTAAAATATTTTTTTTTAATGAATAGCATTTATATCCATTTAAAATGACGCCAATTTAGATAAATATTTTTTTTTTTTTTATATACAAAAATAGACAGCTGGAGGCCTTAATTTATTCAGGCATCCACAGGCAAGCCCGGTTAAGCAGACGATAACCTCAAAGTTAAACTCCGAGATGTCATTAAAAAAATATAAAATTGAGATCTATGCGTTTTTTAACCGACTTTAAAAAAGGAGGTTCTGTATTCGACCCGCATGTATGTATGTATGTTTGTATGTCCGCGATTTTCTCAAAAACATGAATCAATTTTGATAATTCTTTCACTAATGTAATCTACATACTTTCAGGAAGGTTTTAGTATATAATGCATTAGGTAATTATTCTTATGTACGAAGTTATATGCATAAATGTACTGCATCTCCGGCATTTCTATGCGAATTTGGACGATTCTTCTAGTCAGTGTCTTCAATTCTTCAATACACTAGTGTTAATTGGATTTGTGTGGGGTAGGTACAACTAAAAAGTAAAAAATAAAAACTTTTTTACAAAAAAACAACCAACTTGAAAAAAAAAACACTACAAAGTGATACTTACATAACTTTAATTTCGGAAGTCGGTGCCTAAAATCGAAAATGCGGAACCAACGACACCGATTTCCGAAATTAAAGTTATTTATCACTTTGTAGTGTTTTTTTTTGAAGTCGGTTGTTTTTTTCTAAATTGTTGTATCGTCATTGAATTACATACAATTACGAATTTTGTAGGTAAATAGGTATTATAAAAGAAAATTGTATATCGCCTGAACAAAAACACAAGGCAATATTTTGGTGTTAGCCATTGATTTGGAATATAAAAAATATATATTTTAGCTATTTTTAAAATAACAAAAAAACTGAGATATGTCTCATTCGTGTCGGGTCTGAGTCACAAATGACCGTTCTTCTTTGGTGCTCAACAGGGGGCCTAAAAAGGCCACATTGGCAGAATCATAAAAGGATAACATTATGAATCATAATAAAAGTCGTAAAATGGTCACAGACTGACAATTCATGATATTGTTTGACATTAAAGCAATTCATATTTTGTGGACCATTTTACGAATCTCCATACAAAACTGTCAAACAGATGAATTGCGTGATATGAAATTGTACGCAAATAATATTGTGAATTGTCAGTTTGTGACCATTTTACGACTTTTATTATGATTCATAATGTTATCTTTTTATGATTCTGCCAAAGTGGCCTTTTTAGGCCCCCAGAACGCGGACCAGCCTTTCATAAATGCTTTTAATGAGGGGCTGGCGAGGTGTGCAGAACGTCTGTGCCAGCCATGGCTACATAATGACCTGGTGTATACCATTCTACCTATATACTCACAACTGCTTAAGAAAAGACAGTTTATGTGGGATTTCGTTACTGAGGTTAGCAAACTGTTTGTTGTTGTTTGAAAGATTCTTTAAAACCTAACAGCGGGGTGTTTACCACCAAAACAATAGCAATAACACGTTGATAGGATTATTTAATTAGATTATACATTCAAAGAAATCAAATCAAATCAAATCAAATCATTTATTGGTTTGCAAACATGGGTATTTAGTACATAGATGTTTTATTAAAAGAGTCCTCCATGCTCTACCGTCACATGGGCATGCAAAACATATTATTATTTAATTTATACAAAAGTTATTATAATTTTAAATCACAATTACGAGAATTAAATAATAGAAAATACAAATTCATGTCAAATCGTTTGAATTACTGTAAAAATGTCACAATAATATAATAATGGCAAATGTCAACTAAGGTTACATACATATAAAAAAAAAAAAAAAATAATAATAATATAAAAAAAATGTTAAATGTCATCAAAGTTACAATAAAAAACAAAATAAAAATTGTCAAACGGCATAATAGCATGTCAATCAGTTAGTGATTCATCATTAAGGAAGTCATCAATTGTGTAATAACTTTTTTCAATCAATATTTCGATTAGTGCCCTTTTAAATTTGAATACAGTCATAGTTTTAATAATATTAGGTACTTTGTTATAAATGCGTGGGGCAATGCCAAAAAAACTTTTTTGCATTAGTGCGGTTTTACATTTAACTTGACACAATTGATGTACATATTGAGTTCGTGTTGGATTGCTTCTGACTGCCGACAATTTTTGAAATAGATGTGGATTATTTTTCACAAATAAAGCCGATTCCAGTATGTACAAAGACGGAAATGTTAATATTTTCAAAGATTTAAAATAAGGAAGACAGCTATCTGTGGTCTTAAGACCGCACATTGACCTTATGCATCGCTTTTGCATCCTAAATACAAGCTCCCTATCAGTAGACTGCCCCCAAAAAATAACACCATACCGCAAGACGGACGCAACTAGTCCATGATATGCCGTTAAAAGAGCCTGACTGTTGACTTTCTTTGACAGTTGAAAAAGGGCATAAGCAGATTTACTCAATCTTTTACACACTTCCTCAACATGAGGTTTCCATGTCAGTTTGTTGTCGATTACTATACCTAAGAACTTCGCTTTATTTGCTTCCTCAATGTCAGAGCCTTGGTAGTTAATACGAACGTTTGGGTTTTCGCAACGTTGATTAAAGTGCATTACTTTAGTCTTACCTAGATTTATTATTAAATTATTATTATGTAGCCAATTTATAATGTCACCTATGCAGGTATTAATGTCATTCTCATAGTTATTTTTATTTGTACACTTTATTACAGCTGTACTGTCATCTGCAAAGAGAACCATTTTGTTTGATGTTACTTTCGGGAGATCGTTAATATATATTAAAAAAAGTGGTGGCCCTAGTACGCTACCCTGTGGGACACCATATCTAACGTGTCTCGGTTTTGATACATAAATGGTTTCTAATTTCGTCTTTGGGCATATTCGAGCAATTTCTGTACATTGAAGCCTATTACTTAAGTACGATTCTATTAGCTGTAGAATGTTCCCTCTTACACCATAACTATATAATTTTTGTAACAGAATTTTATGGTCTACAAAATCAAAAGCTTTTGTCATGTCAGTATAAATTGCACAGACAGGATTCCTCTTATCTACAGATGACATGACATTAGCCAATAGATCAAATAGCGCCATATTAATCGTGGTATTCTTACGAAATCCCTTTTGTTCTTTACAAAATAATTCATACTTTTCGAAATAGGCGTATAAAGAATGATAGATGACTTTCTCAAAAATTTTTGAAAAAATTGAAATTTTTGCAATTGGTCTGTAGTTTTTAAAATCGGTTTTGTCATCTTTTTTATATAAAGGTTTTATTATAACCTTTTTGAGATTATTTGGAAATATGCCATCAGCAATACACAAGTTAAGTATATGAGCTAACGGTGGTGCTATTACTTCTTTGACAAATTTTATTACTTTTGTAGAAACACCATCATATCCAACAGTACTTGTATTTTTTAGGCTGCTAATTATTTTTATTATATCGTCAATGGTTACGGGTTGCATGAATAGTGAATTTAATGTCAGATTATTTAAATTAATATTATTCATCGTGATGTCAGTTTTTACGTTATTTTCAATTGCATCAATAAAATAATTGTTAAATTCGTTTGCAATGTCCATTGGGTGTGTAAACGACCGATCATCTCTTTTTACGCACATAATCGGCTCCTGGGGTAAACACATCTTAGATGTATTTATTATTTGCCATGTAGCTTTTGATTTATTTTGGGCGGTATTTATAAAGTGATTATTTTGAGCTTTTTGTGTTAGCTTTATAATTTTCCTATAAAGTTTGGTGTAGTTTTTAAAAACTAATTTATTTTTTAAGTCAGGATTTAACCTATGGACCCAGAGTAACTGCCTTTGCTTCTTACTACATATTTTTATTCCATGAGATATCCATTTCGTTTTCATGCTTGTTTTTATAGTTATCATTTTTTCCGGAAAACATAGTTTATATAAAAGAGAAAAATCTTCCATAAAATTGTCAAAAGCTTCGTTTGCGTCTGTGGCATCGTGTACTTTCATAAAAGATAGACAGCTTAGATGCGTTTTAAAAGTAATTATGTTTGCCATGCATATATCCGGCTTTTTAGTTTTCCAATATTTAAGTGTGCAAGTTTTGTTAATGGGCACTTTAAGTATTTGAGATGTATGATCTGAAAGGGCCAGATCTACAACTTCAGCTTTGCAATCTTTCCGGTAGTTGTGCGCAAAATTGTCAATACATGTGTGACTACTTAACATAGTGGGCGTATAAAGCGCTAGTTTTAAATTGTAATTCATAAGAAAATATTCCAGATCTAATGTAGTTTTGTTTCTTTTCAAAACGTCAATATTAAAATCTCCACACAAAACGATTTTCTTATTTGAAGGTAGACAAACTTTAGTTAAAATATAATCTAATTTTTCATAGAACACTTCGTAATTATGTTTAGGAATTCTATATATACAAATAATGATAATATTGTAAGCTATTATCTCTACAGCGCAGCATTCAAAGATGCCCGAGACTGATTGTTTTGCTATGTCCGATAATTCTCTAAACTGAAGACCTATCCTAACGAAAATGCATGTTCCTCCTCTCTTTGCATTTCTAGAAAAGAAAGCCGCTGGACAAAAATTTGTGATGTGTAATAAATCCTCATAACCAGTTTGTATAAAATGTTCTGTAACACAAATAACGTCTATAACGGTTCCTTTTTCGAATAATTCTACTAGTTTTATAGTCAGTAAATCAGATTTATTCATTAGTCCTGCTATATTCTGATGTAGAATGTGAAGGTAGTTAAAGAAAAAACTGAGAATTGATCTGTTGCGAAACGGTGGATAGGTGGTTTTGGCTTTGATTTTGAGGGTGGCAGTCAACTTCTGAGTGCGTAGCATTTAGGTCGCTTAAACTAAAAATTAATTCTTGCAAATCTGATACAACAATCTCCAAACCATAGTTATTTAAATTTCCGTGTAGTTTACTATACGTATCATAGTCATAAGTTAGATTAAGATTTGAGTCTAGCAAATACGCGTAGTCACATGTATTAACATCCAACCAAAGAAGGTTATTAAAATTTTCTATGCGACTGTTATACAGTATGTTAGCATTTGTCATGTATTTAAAAGTTGGTAGACAGATTATAAAGTTTGTGTGATTCAATTTTTGCAATTTTTCTCTAATAAACATAACAAGTTCGATATAATTACGTGTTGTCCGAAAATCTTCCTCGCCAATATAAATAACACAATAGTCTGAGTGCGTAAAGTTTAGCACTTTCGTTTCAATTTTGTCAAGAGTTTGCCGCAATCCACATGTTGGTTTACGATAATGACAGATTTCATAATTGCATAAATTAGTCCTTTCAGCAATAGTGTATAATCTGTTTGAAGTTTCACTGCTTATTAGGCATATCTTGTGTTTTGTGGGCGGTTGTCCTACAGCTATTGTGTCTTGTGTATATTGAGATGTGTTGGATGAGTTGACGTTGACATTGCTGACTTTGCTTCTAGTTTCATTTTTATTAGTAGATGAAGATTGTTCTTTTTCTATTGTTGGAGTTGTCTGTGTATGTTTTGATTTCTTATTTTTAATGGGCGACATTATTGGTGTCTTAGTTTTAATTTTTGCTGGACTGTTTACAATTTTTTTGTAGATATCATTTTTCTTATTAAATTCTCCATTTATTTTCTTTAAGGTACTGTTTTCTATAGATAATAACTCAATTTCTTTATGTGCGCTATTTAGTTGAGATGTTAGTTTGGCGATTTCATCTTTTAATGTTTTTATTTGAGGGACGTCTTCGTCTTCGGAAATATCGGGTAGACTACTCGTCGTACAGTTTAATGTTTGTGAAATAATATCACTTTCATCATCATTTGGTTCCGATCGTGTGCGCGTTCGCCGGAATGTTATATTCTCCAAGAAATTCATTTTTATGTTTATTACTAAACTCAAAAATAATTAGACCCGGTGAGATTTGAGCTCGAGTCACGGCGTTTCTTAGCACAGGTAGGTAGGTGGTCGCGCCACTATGTCAGACAATATACTTCTAATTAGATGAATTTGGTGGTCGTATTGTGACTGTAGGACGTGGTAATTACTGCTTGATGTTAGTTATTGTACGGCCAAAAGATGTTTCCGAACTCAATATTTTAATTGGTTCTTGAGTCTAACTTAAGATTGCGTTGTCGTCATACAATTTTAAATAAAAAACGAACTTGTGAAATCCAGTCAATCATTAAGTCCGTGTATATGACTATAGTTACTGAAGTCTATGTCCGTTCCATTGAGTCAGAATGTCATGTTATGCTAAAGTACGTACACAAATAAGCAATAACTTACGAACGTCCAGTTCCATAAATATGCAAGTCACTTTTTGGGTAAACTAATATCACAACTATTTTTGTTAATAATGCACTATAACCGTCGATCACACTGTCACAGTTAGTTTATGTGTTCAGTTTCACTTTAATATGTATTACACGGTCCGTTGGTTAACTTAACTATTTATTTTATTTATTTTAGTAGGAGCACAGTTCAAAGTAATGTTTACATGTCAGCGCCGCCTACCCTCTTTTGATTTAGACTTTTTGATTTCAGCTAATTAAAACCAAAAGAAAGGAAATTACAGAAAAAAAGGATACTCAAGAATACAATGAACGTAAGTATGAGGAGCTCCACACACCAAGTGTAATATTTTTTTCATGATTGTACCATTTTATTTTTTAACTTGTTTAACTAGAATAAAATAAAATACTGTTACGCGCCACACTTGATGGCGACATTAGCTACTACTAGCGCCATCTAGTATCGAGTAGCAGAACTAATAATTATTCGGGTCCCTTCTAGAAACTTCGATGCTAGAACTTTCCAGAACTATCGACGCCTGGTCGGTCGGGATCGGTATCTACTCGAACATTCTAGATGTTTCTACGGTAGAAGGTTCTGGAACTATCCGAGGCCTATATAAGGCCGGTGTGCCTGCGAGCCGAAATCAGTGTTGGATAAGCGATACAAGCGAAAACATCGAAGCGATCTTCAAGTGCGACTTTCAAGTGATCTTGTAGTGCGATTGTGTTTTATTGTTAGTGTGTTAAAGTTGTAATTGCTGTTTTAATTAAAGTGTCTATTTTTGGTTATTCAATCGGCAGTTTTTATTGTCACGAACCCCAAGCTCGTAACAATACTTATACTTCAGCCTATAATGTTCCCACTGCTGGGACACAGACCTCCTCACTGTGAGAGGAGGCATTATTTATGTATAACTAGGTTTGATCTAAGCACTTTATTATGCTGCACCGACCGGTTGACATCATCAAGCAAATGTATGCTCCGTACCTACGCTTAGCTGCCGATTATGATGCGGACCTGTTGATAGTTCAAAGAATGTATATGTGTAGCATGAAACCATGGGAGATCGATAAAAACCATTTCCCGGTCTCGCTGAAAGTATTGCTAAGTCAAGACAATTTTCTCATTCCAGGTTCACTAGAAGGGAAGTTGCTGACATTTTTGGAGTGTCTAATAAGGATATCTGGCGGGGACGAAGGGTACACAGACATCGAAATTGTAGAAGAGCTGATGGCTATCATGATGTAAACTTGTACCCGGTACTGGAGTTATAGTGAACATCTGGGCGTTACACCGCAACCATCGGTACTGGGGAGACGACGCGGAGCTTTTCCGACCTGAACGGTTCATCGACACGCAAGCAAGCAAGCAAAACATCGATAAGCAACATGATGAGTAAAAATATGATGCGCGATAGGGCTAGGGCGTACCCCACAGGCGACGCGCAGGGGCAGCACCCGGCCCCTGTGGGAAGAGGACTAGGGTTGTTGCACGACCCCGGGCGGGGGCAACATAAGAAGCGAGCCCGGGAAGTGAGAATGCGGTATGCAAGTTCGAATGTTGGGACGATGACTGGGAGAGCCAGAGAGTTAGCGGAAGTATTAAAAAAAAAGACGAATAAATGTGGCGTGTTTGCAAGAAACAAAATGGAAAGGAACGAAAGCGAGAGAAATCGGTGAAGGATACAAGTTTTTCTACTGATAGATGGATGGACGTTGTTAGCTGTATTCTTCAATAAGTTGTTGCTGGAAGAAGCCATACCTGACGAAAAGGCTTGGGAGAAAGTTATTGAAAGGCGACTGAGAGAAGAGAGTGAAATTTCGCAAAACCAATTCGGTTTTATGCCTGGTCGAGGAACAACAGATGCCATCTTTGCCATCCGCCAGTTGTGCGAGAAATACAGAGGTGCGCATAAAAACTTGCACATGGTATTTGTTGACCTCGAAAAGGCACACGACAGAGTGCCTCGTGAAGTTTTGTGGTGGGCGCTGAAACAGAAAGGTGTGCCAGTGAAGTATGTGCAGTTGATTAGAGCGATGTACAGTCGATGCAGTACCCAAGTTCGGTCTACAGTGGGCACTACTGGCAGCTTCGATGTGGCTGTCGGCTTGCACCAGGGTTCAGCACTCAGCCCGTACCTCTTCGTGCTAATAATGGATGCCCTTACATCAGATATCCAAGAAGAGGCTCCCTGGTGTATGCTGTTCGCCGATGACATTGTGCTGGTTGCCGACAACGGCTTAGAGGTCCAGAGCAGATTAGAGGTGTGGTGGGAAAGACTCGAGACCGTTGGCCTGAGAGTAAGTCGGACCAAAACAGAGTACGTGTTTTGCGATTTTGGCGGTCTCTCCAGTCCTGTGCCCATATCTCTCGCCAGAACGCCCTTATCGATCTGCTCCGACTTTCGGTACCTCGGGTCGCTTGTCCAAGGAGATGGCGAAGTAGACCGAGACGTAACGCACCGGATCAACTCAGGATGGATGAAATGGCGACAGGTCACAGGAACAACTTGCGACCCGCGGATGCCCCTTAAGTTAAAGGGGAAAATTTATAAGTCCGTGATATGGCCTGTCGTACTGTATGGGTCTGAATGCTGGGCTGTGAAGAAGACGGATGAAAAAAGATTGCATGCAGCGGAGATGAGAATGTTGAGATGGATGTGTGGAGTGACGAGAATGGATAAAGTAAGAAATGAGTATATAAGAGGAAGTTTGAAAGTGGCGCCAGTGACAGAAAAGTTGAAAGGAAATCGTTTGGCTTGGTATGGGCATGTGATGAGAAGGGACGAAACGCATGTGACTAAAAGAGTGATGAATATACATGTTGATGGATGGAGAGGGAGAGGAAGGCCGAAGAAAAGATGGATGGATTGTGTGAGGAATGATATGAAAGAGAAGGGAGTGAATGATAGCGTGACGGTTGCCAGGGGAGAATGGAAGAAGAAAACGTGTTGCGCCGACCCCAAGTAACATAGGATAAGGGCAGGAAGATGATGATGTCTTTGGGTACAATCTTTGTAAAACAAGAGATGTAGTCATCAGCGTTGATGACCGTATCTTTTGTTTTACAAAAAATGTACCTACCGTAACATAACGGCACTATTCATATTATTTTGTAACTATTGGTTTTCATTGGTTGTTGTAACCATTAGACTGGGCCGAGTAAAGCCGCTTGATGAGCTCTTTGAACAAACACTGTTACAAGAAGCTCCAATAAAATATGGTTTCTTTACAGCCACAGGTATCAAACTTGTACCCGGTACTGGAGCTATAGTGAACATCTGGGCGTTACACCGCAACCCTTGGTACTGGGGAGACGACGCGGAGCTTTCCGACCTGAACGGTTCATCGACACGCCGCTCACGCGTCCCGCTGTCTTCATGCCGTTCAGCTGTGGACCAAGGAACTGTGTTGGTGAGAGGATAGTTTTATCAATATAATACTTATAATGGCAAAAGATGAATGAACTAAAATTCCTGCTAATGCCGTGACATGTAAAACTTCGTGTATTATATTTGCTTAGTGTTGCGTCAGGCGCATCGTGCGTTGTCCTCTACATGATTAAAATTACTGTCTGGCTTATCTTCATTCCTTTTCTGCCTCCGGCTAAGCTCATTTTATTATTTCTCTGGTCCTTATTCTTGTATTATCTATACTTATAATAAATCTGCAGAAGTGATAATTCTGTACATTGAAAATATCAAAAAAATAAATGGCATGGGGGGGTGTTACTAGACCGACACCGAACCCAAAAAGGCGATTAAAAAATTTTTTGTCTGTTTGTTCAGGCATCGCTCAAAAACTACTGGTTTGATTACGATGAAACTTGGTATAATAAAATTATTCTTTAATATCCTGGGCACCACACTGGGTACTTTTTATCCCGGAAAAAAATATACAATAAAAAACAAACATAATTTTGCGGTTCGATCCCTAGACCCGATTACTGTAGCAACCGCAAATAAGTTTGTCATAGGTTACGTCAACCGCAGTGGAGTTCACTAAGAGGCGCTTCACACGGCTAAGAAACTATAATATTTTATCTTAAGATACAATATCGCTCGCCATACAATTCACACACACGACGAAGATAATAAATAATATTTCATATTTTCGTATTGTAAGATGAATTTGTATGGCTAGCGATATTGTATCTTAAGATAAAATATTATATTAGGTCCTTACATATGAAATTGGCGTTTTGTATGGAAGGAACAAAAAGTCGAATATTTTTTAATATAATATATTTAATTAATCAAAGTATGAACCATTGTTTTCAATGCACTTTTGCCATCTTATAGGTAGTTCATTGATCCCTTTACTAAAAAAACCAGTCGGACGGGAATCAATAAAATCTTTGAAGGCGATTTGGACTGCCCCATCGGAGTTGAATTTTTTCCCTTGCAAAAAGTTATCCAAATTGCGAAAAAAATGGTAATCTGTTGGAGCAAGGTCCGGGGAGTACGGAGGATGTCTAAGACATTCCAATTCAAGTAATGTAACGCAGCAGTCGACGCGCGTTTGCCGGTTTGCTTCAGTCAATTCGTGAGGTACCCACCTTTCAAGCTTTTTAATCTTCCCAATTTGCTTCAAGTGAATTAAAACAGTTTTATCACTAACATCGAAGCCTGCAGCTAACTCGGACGTGGTTTGCGATGGGTCCGCTTCCACAATAGCCTTCAATTCTCCATTATCAACTTGGGTCTCAGGCCGTCCACGGGGCTTGTTCTGCAGGTCGAAATTTCCAGAACGAAAACGTTGGAACCAAAAACGAACTGTGTTTTCTTTTGCAACATGACCGCCATACACATCATTCACCCTTCGAGTCGTTTCCGCAGCACTAGTGCCACGGCGGAACTCGTACTCGTAAATAATGCGATATTTTAAATTTTCCATTTTGTAAAATGAGTGACGCAAACAGAAAAAACAGAAGAAAAAAAACAAATGAATGACGGTCATCGAAGCACAAATACATGAGTAAATAGCTGTACAAATTTGAATTTGGAATTCCTTACCAAAGAGGAGAAATTCGTGATTAAAGTGGCCAGTACGAAAAACGCCAATTTCATATGTAAGGACCTAATAGTATCTTAGTCGTGTGCAGCGCCCCTAAGTTATGCTGTAAATGTAGTGCTGAAGGTTGAATTTGCAACAATTAAGTTAAAAATCGGTGTTCCTATAATTCTTCTTCGTAATTTAAGTCCTCCTAAACTGTGTAATGGTACTCGATTAAAGGTCATAAATCTACAACCTCACATAATTGAGGCAGAAATTTTGACCGGTTGTGGTGCCGGGGAAAGTGTTTTGATTCCTTTGATTCCGAACAATTTCCCATTTCAGTTTAAGAGAGTACAGTTTCCAGTAGCTTTATGTTACGCCATGACAATAAATAAAGCACAAGGTCAGACTAGGCGTTGCTGGCGTCGATCTTAGCGTGAGTTGTTTTTCACGGTTCCCTATCCATTTGCATAAAATTTTAAGACCTAATATAACTTAGCATAATTTTGTTTGGCATAATTATATTTTCGCATAATATAATTACGCATAACAGCTTACGCATAATTTTTTTAAGCATAATTTCTCTAACCATAATAATGATTAAGCATAATATTGTAAAGCATAAATTTATTAAGCATAAAGTTCTAAAGCATAACTTTTTTAAGCATAATATCCTAAAGCATAAATTTATTTACGCATAATGATATTAAAACATATTTTTATTTTTTCGCTGTAGGAAGCATGAAGCAAGCAAGCATACAGCATGCAAGCAAGCATGCAGCAAACAAGCAAGCATGCAGCATGCAAGCAAGCATGCAGCATGCAGCATTCAAGCGCTCGCTCTTGCATCCTATGTCGACGGAGCCCCGCTTCGCGGGGCCCCTATTTCTGTGTAAAGGGTTTAAAGTAACCTAACCAAACCGAACCTCGGGGTGCCCATCGCTCGCTCTTGCATCCTATGTCGACGGAGCCCCGCTTCGCGGGGCCCCTATTTCTGTGTAAAGGGTTTAAAGTAACCTAACCAAACCGAACCTCGGAGTGCCCTTCGCTCGCTCTTGCATCCTACGTCGTCTATTGCGTTCGTTGAGTTCGGGTGCGGTAACGGTAACGGTAATAATTCGGAGTATTGAAAATCGGAATGTCGTTTTTCGGACCGCGAACCCATCGAGCATTTGATTCTTCGAATATATGAAAATCGGAAAACAAACAAGTCGCATTTATGACTTTCGGTAAAATAAATTTCGTGATTTTTAATAATAGACATTATGATTCTTAGATATTATGAAATTCGGACTTTTGAAAATCGGAACATCGAAATTCGGAATAAAATATTTCGGAGTATTTGGGTGTTCCCGTTTCAATCAGTTAACTTCTATCTGAGGAATAACCGCCATATTTATTTCTCATAATAGAAGTTAACTGATTGACATATTTTTTTATACAAAAACTGTCAAAACATCTAATATATTCTTCAGATAAAAGTTATCTCGCGATTGAAAAATCGTTTAAGTTACATAATGTTATGTATAAATTATATTAATTATATGCCTAAATATTATTATGCTAATAGTCATTAGGCCTACTAACGTTATGCTAATAGTCATTAGGCCTACTAACGTTATGCGAATCAAATTTATGCCAAAACAAATTAGTCTTTAAGATGATTATGCCAACATAAAATGTATGCCTAAAAAAATTATGCCGAAGTATTATTATGCCAAAACAAATTGTGCCAAAATCGTTATGCCGAAGTATATTAGGACAAAGAACATTATGCGAAAAGAAGGGATCCCGTTTTTCACATGGTCGCTCTTCCCCGTCGCTCTTTCCCGTGTGAGCAGTCCAAGGAACCTTTATGTTCATATTCCGGACGGGCTCACTGACAATCTCGTGTATGCTGAAGGTCTCAATTGATGTCGTACGGTGACTATTTGTCGTTACCATTATCTTTGTGAGCATTCGTTGCAATGAACGTCAGCGTCGCTATCGGTTATCCTGCTAAACAGGTACCAAAGTAGAAATCTACTACAAAAAACTTACAGAACGCGAGCGATGCCGCGGGCAAAGATATCATATACCCTCTTAATCACCGCTAATGAGACACAATTGGTTTTCTATTGTAATTAGCTACAAAGGGCCTGCGCCGCGACAGAAGTATTAATACCGGTATGCTCGATAGATAACGTTCTACACAAATAGCACTTTATACAAAAAACTCATTGATGTTTCGTCATTCACGCGAACGAAGTCGCGGGCACAGCTAGTAATTCAATATTACGAGAATAAGGTATTAACACTGACAGGAGTCTAGTCCTGGACGAAGTTAGTAAACATAGATGGCTAAAAATGGTGATTATGTATATGATGAGGTAGCTAAAATTATAGCAAAAGCAGGAAATAGTAAATGGTATTTTTTTTATATATGTATGACAGACCTTGGAGATTTGGTCCCATCATTTTGATGCTCACTAAAAATGGGTCCCCTAAGCCTCTGGGTCCTCGATATGACTTTAAACTGTCCTCCATTTAGTATTGAACTAAATGTAGAACCCCACCTGTAGGCTATGGGATAAATACACCCAAATAGGCTCGGATGGAACAGTCGATATTAGTGCAGGATATTAACTCAGGGCGGCAGCTGATGAACATCTAGCACGTCAAAGGCGGCGCCCACGGACCCAATCAGGCGGTCCACTGTACACCCACCAACTCGCACTAGACAAGCGCGGTGGGTTAATTTGTCTAAACCCCTACTCTCTCATGAGAGAGTAGGGAGGCCTTTGCCCTGCAGTGGGACGTCACAGTCTAATAATAATAAGCATACTAGTAAAAACAAGCAGCATATTAGCAGCATAATAGTAAAAACAACCGACTTCAAAAAAAACTACAAAATGAAAAATTACTTTAATTTCGGAAGCCGGTGTCGTTGGTTTTTTTTTCATTTTCGTTTTTTGACACCGACTTCCGAAATCGAAATTAAAGTTATTTTTCATTTTGTAGTTTTTTTTTAAAGTCGGTTGTTTTTTTTTGTTATAAAGTTTTTATTTGTTCCTTTGGAACCATAATAATATATTTGTACTATTTTAAGCAAAAACTTGTTAGATGTTTATGTTCATTTATTATTTATTTTTATAAGAAGTTAAATAATATTAGTTGTTATATTATTATTTAACTATTTTTGTGATTTTTTATTTATCTTTTCGGTGTTGGAAGGTTAAAATAAAAAAGTCGTGCTGAATGGTAACAAAAATGTTTATTCGTTTTATTTACTTATTTATAAAAATAACAAACTTAAGAGAATTGTGACGTTACATTCCTACTAGATAAAAGAAGTTTTCTTGTAACCGTTCATAGGCTTTTTTGTTGTATACCCACTTAGTCAATTCAGTACCTCACAGAAATCGAAATTATTTATTTAGTTTACTATGATCTACCTTTCTAACTTTACGAAATGAGTGACCAAGCGAACAAGATAATGAATATTATATTTCTGTCCCATTACTTCCATTCAAGTAAAAACATACAAAAAGTCAATTACTGCGTGAACTCACGGCTCACTGATTCACGCATCTATCTGCACGCGCTTAACCGCTATATAGGTCACCTTTACTCATGTTATAACTTTGAAATTATGAACTACAATCAGTTGTTGACGACAATAATTATACATGTTTATGTTCTTGGAAATAGAAGGTCTTAAGTCAAACTAAACGCCAAGCTATTGCTTTGTGAGTTTGCTTATCGACTTTTGGTCGTGCCTGTACATTCTTTTCTAATTGAATTACGAACTAATGACCAAGTCCCCGGCTAACCCAAAGCGTGACGCCACAGTAACTCTTCGAACAAGCAAACCCAGTAACGATACATATACAACGCGAATTAGACGAGTTAGCAAAAGACCATTGAAATATGGTTAAATTGGCATTATCTAAATGAGGAGATTGCAGAAAAGGAGCACAACTACGAATAATTTAAAGATATAAATTAAAATAAGAAAATTATATTTTCTTCGTTTCAGCCGAATAATCCGTTTAATGTTAACTTACTACTCCGAAGAGAATAAGATCAGGAGATTCCATAAAAGGTCAAAGGCACAACTACGATGAAAGTAGAAAGACAAATTTGAATAATAAAATTATATTATCTTCGTTTCAGCCGAATAATCAGTTCTACGTCAAGTAATTATTTCGAAGAGAATGTGATCAGGAGATTGCAGAAAAGGAAAACCACTACAAAGAGATTAAATAGATAAATTAGAATAAGAAAATTATATTTTCTTCATTTCAGCCGAATAATCCGTTTAATGTTAACTTACTATTCCGAAGAGAATGTGATCAGGAGATTGCAGAAAAGGAGAACCACTACGAGGAAATTCAAGAGACAAATTAGAATAACTAAATTATGTTTTCTTCGTTTCAGCCGAATAATCCGTTTAATGTTAACCTACTATTCCAAAGAGAATGTGATCAGGAGATTGCAGAATGGAGAACAACTACGAAGAGATTAAAGAGATAAATTAGAATAAAAAATTATATTATCTTTGTTTCATCAGCTCTACGTTAAGTAATTATTTCGAAGAGAATGTGATCAAGAGATCGGAGAAAAGGAGCACAACTATGAAGAAATTAAAGAGATAAATTGGAATAAATAAATTATATTTTCTTCGTTTCAGTTGAATAATCCGTTTAATGTTATGTTAACTTACTATTCCGAAGAGAATGTGATCAAGAGATTGGAGAAAAGGAGAACAAATACGAAGAAATTAAATACTTAGATGAAATAGAAAAACTAAATTATATTTTCTTCGTTTCAGCCGAATAATCCGTTTAATGTTAACCTACTATTCCGAAGACAATGTGATCAGGAAATTGCAGAAAAGGAGAACCATTACGAGCAAATTCAAGAGACAAATTAGAATAACTAAATTATGTTTTCTTCGTTTCAGCCGAATAATCCGTTTAATGTTAACCTACTATTCTTTAGAGAATGTGATCAGCCCCCTTATTCACAAACACTCGATATGCTTCCGTGTCGTATCGAACATTAATCATTGTTATCGTAGGAGTCTTCTCAACGCTGTTGCAAGTCCAAAACCCGAAAATTTTGTCAGTTTAAATCAAATAGACGCCCACTATTCTTCCAACAGCTATTTGTTGTTGAGGGGAAGTCAAATCAGGTTATCGAAATGTCAGGTTTTCGATACGATAGCCTGTCGTATAGTTGTGAATCAGGGCTCAGGTGATTGCAGAAAAGGACAAAGGCACAACTAAGATAAAAATAGAAAGATAAATTAGAATAAGTAAATTCTTCTTCTCCATAGGTACCTACGCTTTGAAATGGGCAACTAGCTTCATATTTTCTGACTGACTGACTTCTTGACAATTCAAAAGTGCCTGCAAATGGTTTAATTAAATTAAAAATTAAATTAAAGAGATAAATTAGAATAAGAAAATTATATTTTCTTCGTATCAGACGAATAATCCGTTTAGTGTTAACTTACTATTTCGAAGAGAATGTGATCAGGAGATTGCAGAAAAGGAGAACCACTACGAAGAGATTAAATAGATTTGAATAACCCAATTATATTTTCTTCGTTTCAGCCGAATAATCTGTTTAATGTTAACCTACTATTCCGAAGAGAATGTGATCAGGAGATTGCAGAAAAGGAGAGCAACTACGATGAAATTAAAGAGATAAATTATATTTTCTTCGTTTCAGCCGAATAATCCGTTTAATGTTAACTTACTATTTCGAAGAGAATGTGATCAGGAGATCGCAGAAAAGGAGAACCATTACGAGCAAATTCAAGAGACAAATTAGAATAAGTAAATTATGTTTTCTTCGTTTCAGCCGAATAATCCGTTTAGTGTTAACCTACTATTCCGAAGAGAATGTGATCAGGAGATTGCAGAAAAGGAGAACCATTATGAGGAAATTCAAGAGACAAATAAGAATAACTAAGTTATATTTTCTTCGTTTCAGCCGAATAATCCGTTTGACGTTAACTTACTATTCCGAAGAGAATGTGATCAGGAGATTGCAGAAAAGGAGAACCATTACGAGCAAATGCAAGAGACAAATTAGAATAACTAAATTATGTTTTCTTCGTTTCAGCCGAATAATCCGTTTAATGTTAACCTACTATTCCGAAGAGAATGTGATCAGGAGATTGCAGAAAAGGAGAACAACTACGATTAAATTAAAGAGATAAATTATATTTTCTTCGTTTCAGCCGAATAATCCGTTTACTGTTACCTTACTATTTCGAAGAGAATGTGATCAGGAGATCGCAGAAAAGGAGAACCATTACGAGCAAATTCAAGAGACAAATTAGAATAACTAAATTATGTTTTCTTCGTTTCAGCCGAATAATCCGTTTAATGTTAACCTACTATTCCGAAGAGAATGTGATCAGGAGATTGCAGAAAAGGAGAACAACTACGATTAAATTAAAGAGATAAATTATATTTTCTTCGTTTCAGCCGAATAATCCGTTTAATGTCAACTTACTATTTCGAAGAGAATGTGATCAGGAGATCGCAGAAAAGGAGAACCATTACGAGCAAATTCAAGAGACAAATTAGAATAACTAAATTATGTTTTCTTCGTTTCAGCCGAATAATCCGTTTAATGTTAACCTACTATTCCGAAGATAATGTGATCAGGAGATTACAGAAAAGGAGAATCATTATGAGGAAGTTCGAGAGACAAATTAGAATAACTAAATTATATATTCTTCGTTTCAGCCGAATAATCCAATTAATGTTAATTTACTATTCCGAAGAGAATGTGATCAGGAGATCGCAGAAAAGGAGAACCACTACGAAGAGATTAAATAGATTTGAATAACTCAATTATATTTTCTTCTTTTCAGCCGAATAATCCGTTTAATGTTAACTTACTATTCCGAAGAGAATGTGATCAGGAGATTGCAGAAACGGAGAACCATTACGAGCAAATTCAAGAGACAAATTAGAATAACTAAATTATATTTTCTTCGTTTCAGCTGAATAATCCGTTTAATGTTAACCTACTATTCCGAAGAGAATGATATCAGGAGGTTGCAGAAAAGGAGAACAACTACGATGAAATTAAAGAGATAAATTATATTTTCTTCGTTTCAGCCGAATAATCCGTTTAATGTTAACTTACTATTCCGAAGAGAATGTGATCAGGAGATTGCAGAAAAGGAGAACAACTACGATTAAATTAAAGAGATAAATTATATTTTCTTCGTTTCAGCTTTCAGCCGAATAATCCGTTTAATGTTAACTTACTATTTCGAAGAGAATGTGATCAGGAGATCGCAGAAAAGGAGAACCATTACGAGCAAATTCAAGAGACAAATTAGAATAACTAAATTATGTTTTCTTCGTTTCAGCCGAATAATCCGTTTAATGTTAACCTACTATTCCGAAGAGAATGTGATCAGGAGATTGCAGAAAAGGAGAACAACTACGATGAAATTAAAGAGATAAATTATATTTTCTTCGTTTCAGCTTTCAGCCGAATAATCCGTTTAATGTTAACTTACTATTTCGAAGAGAATGTGATCAGGAGATCGCAGAAAAGGAGAACCATTACGAGCAGATTCAAGAGACAAATTAGAATAACTAAATTATGTTTTCTTTGTTTCAGCCGAATAATCCGTTTAATGTTAACTTACTATTCCGAAGAGAATGTGATCAGGAGATTGCAGAAAAGGAGAATCATTATGAGGAAGTTCAAGAGACAAATTAGAATAACTTAATTATATTTTCTTCGTTTCAGCCGAATAATCCGACTAAAGTGAATTTACTATTCCGAAGAGAATGTGATCAGGAGATTGCAGAAAATGAGAACCATTACGAGGGAATTCAAGAGACAAATTAGAATAACTAAATTATATTTTCTTCGTTTCAGCCGAATAATCCGTTTTATGTTAACTTACTTTTCCGAAGATAATGTGATCAGGAGATTACAGAAAAGGAGAATCATTATGAGGAAGTTCGAGAGACAAATTAGAATAACTAAATTATATTTTCTTCGTTTCAGCCGAATAATCCGATTAATGTTAATTTACTATTCCGAAGAGAATGTGATCAGGAGATTGCAGAAAAGGAGAACCATTACGAGCAAATTCAAGAGACAAATTAGAATAACTAAATTATGTTTTCTTCGTTTCAGCCGAATAATCCGTTTAATGTTAACCTACTATTCCGAAGAGAATGTGATCAGGAGATTGCAAAAAAGGAGAACCATTACGAGCAAATTCAAGAGACAAATTAGAATAACTAAATTATGTTTTCTTCGTTTCAGCCGAATAATCCGTTTAATGTTAACCTACTATTCCGAAAAGAATGTGATCAGGAGATTGCAGAAAAGGAGAACAACTACGATGAAATTAAAGAGATAAATAATATTTTCTTCGTTTCAGCCGAATAATCCGTTTAATGTTAACTTACTATTTCGAAGAGAATGTGATCAGGAGATCGCAGAAAAGGAGAACCATTATGAGAAAATTCAAGAGACAAATTAGAATAACTAAATTATATTTTCTTCGTTTCAGCCGAATAGTCCGTTTAATGTTAACTTACTATTCCAAAGAGAATGTGATCAGGAGATTGCAGAAAAGGAGAACCATTATGAGGAAATTCAAGAGACAAATAAGAATAACTAAGTTATATTCTCTTCGTTTCAGCCGAATAATCCGTTTGATGTTAACCTACTATTCCGAAGAGAATGTGATCAGGAGATTGCAGAAAAGGAGAACCATTACGAGCAAATTCAAGAGACAAATTAGAATAAATAAATTATGTTTTCTTCGTTTCAGCCGAATAATCCGACTAAAGTGAATTTACTATTCCGAAGAGAATGTGATCAGGAGATTGCAGAAAAGGAGAACAACTACGATGAAATTAAAGAGATAAATTATATTTTCTTCGTTTCAGCTTTCAGCCGAATAATCCGTTTAATGTTAACTTACTATTTCGAAGAGAATGTGATCAGGAGATCGCAGAAAAGGAGAACAACTACGATGAAATTAAAGAGATAAGTTATATTTTCTTCGTTTCAGCTTTCAGCCGAATAATCCGTTTTATGTTAACTTACTATTCCGAAGATAATGTGATCAGGAGATTACAGAAAAGGAGAATCATTATGAGGAAGTTCGAGAGACAAATTAGAATAACTAAATTATATTTTCTTCGTTTCAGCCGAATAATCCGATTAATGTTAATTTACTATTCCGAAGAGAATGTGATCAGGAGATTGCAGAAAAGGAGAATTATTATGAAGAAGTTCAAGAGACAAATTAGAATAACTTAATTATATTATCTTCGTTTCAGCCGAATAATCCGACTAAAGTGAATTTACTATTCCGAAGAGAATGTGATCAGGAGATTGCAGAAAATGAGAACCATTACGAGGGAATTCAAGAGACAAATTATAATAACTAAATTATATTTTCTTCGTTTCAGCCGAATAATCCGTTTTATGTTAGCTTACTATTCCGAAGATAATGTGATCAGGAGATTACAGAAAAGGAGAATCATTATGAGGAAGTTCGAGAGACAAATTAGAATAACTAAATTATATTTCTTCGTTACAGCCGAATAATCCGATTAATGTTAATTTACTATTCCGAAGAGAATGTGATCAGGAGATTGCAGAAAAGGAGAACCATTATGAGGAACTTCAAGAGACAAATTAGAATAACTAAATTATATTTTCTTCGTTTCAGCCGAATAATCCGTTTTATGTTAACTTACTATTCCGAAGATAATGTGATCAGGAGATTACAGAAAAGGAGAATCATTATGAGGAAGTTCGAGAGACAAATTAGAATAACTAAATTATATTTCTTCGTTACAGCCGAATAATCCGATTAATGTTAATTTACTATTCCGAAGAGAATGTGATCAGGAGATTGCAGAAAAGGAGAACCATTACGAGGGAATTCAAGGGTCAAATTAGAATAACTAAATTATATTTTCTTCGTTTTAGCCGAATAATCCGTATGTTAACTTACTATTCCGAAGAGAATGTGATCAGGAGATCGCAGAAAAGGAGAACCATTACGAGCAAACTCAAGAGACAAATTAGAATAACTAAATTATGTTTTCTTCGTTTCAGCCGAATAATCCGTTTAATGTTAACCTACTATTCCGAAGAGAATGTGATCAGGAGATTGCAGAAAAGGAGAACAACTACGATGAAATTAAAGAGATAAATTATATTTTCTTCGTTTCAGCTTTCAGCCGAATAATCCGTTTAATGTTAATAACTTACTATTTCGAAGAGAATGTGATCAGGAGATCGCAGAAAAGGAGAACCATTACGAGCAAATTCAAGAGACAAATTAGAATAACTAAATTATGTTTTCTTCGTTTCAGCCGAATAATCCGTTTAATGTTAACCTACTATTCCGAAGATAATGTGATCAGGAGATTGCAGAAAAGGAGAACAACTACGATGAAATTAAAGAGATAAATTATATTTTCTTCGTTTCAGCTTTCAGCCGAATAATCCGTTTAATGTTAACTTACTATTTCGAATAGAATGTGATCAGGAGATCGCAGAAAAGGAGAACAACTACGATGAAATTAAAGAGATGTTATATTTTCTTCGTTTCAGCTTTCAGCCGAATAATCCGTTTAATGTTAACTTACTATTCCGAAGAGAATGTGATCAGGAGATTGCAGAAAAGGAGAACCATTACGAGCAGATTCAAGAGACAAATTAGAATAACTAAATTATGTTTTCTTTGTTTCAGCCGAATAATCCGTTTAATGTTAACTTACTATTCCGAAGAGAATGTGATCAGGAGATTGCAGAAAAGGAGAATCATTATGAGGAAGTTCAAGAGACAAATTAGAATAACTTAATTATATTTTCTTCGTTTCAGCCGAATAATCCGACTAAAGTGAATTTACTATTCCGAAGAGAATGTGATCAGGAGATTGCAGAAAATGAGAACCATTACGAGGGAATTCAAGAGACAAATTAGAATAACTAAATTATATTTTCTTCGTTTCAGCCGAATAATCCGTTTTATGTTAACTTACTATTCCGAAGATAATGTGATCAGGAGATTACAGAAAAGGAGAATCATTATGAGGAAGTTCGAGAGACAAATTAGAATAACTAAATTATATTTTCTTCGTTTCAGCCGAATAATCCGTTTAATGTTAACCTACTATTCCGAAGACAATGTGATCAGGAAATTGCAGAAAAGGAGAACCATTACGAGCAAATTCAAGAGACAAATTAGAATAACTAAATTATGTTTTCTTCGTTTCAGCCGAATAATCCGTTTAATGTTAACCTACTATTCCGAAGAGAATGTGATCAGGAGATTGCAAAAAAGGAGAACCATTACGAGCAAATTCAAGAGACAAATTAGAATAACTAAATTATGTTTTCTTTGTTTCAGCCGAATAATCCGTTTAATGTTAACCTACTATTCCGAAAAGAATGTGATCAGGAGATTGCAGAAAAGGAGAACAACTACGATGAAATTAAAGAGATAAATTATATTTTCTTCGTTTCAGCCGAATAATCCGTTTAATGTTAACTTACTATTTCGAAGAGAATGTGATCAGGAGATCGCAGAAAAGGAGAACCATTATTAGAAAATTCAAGAGACAAATTAGAATAACTAAATTATATTTTCTTCGTTTCAGCCGAATAGTCCGTTTAATGTTAACTTACTATTCCAAAGAGAATGTGATCAGGAGATTGCAGAAAAGGAGAACCATTATGAGGAAATTCAAGAGACAAATAAGAATAACTAAGTTATATTTTCTTCGTTTCTGCCGAATAATCCGTTTGATGTTAACCTACTATTCCGAAGAGAATGTGATCAGGAGATTGCAGAAAAGGAGAACCATTACGAGCAAATTCAAGAGACAAATTAGAATAAATAAATTATGTTTTCTTCGTTTCAGCCGAATAATCCGTTTAATGTTAACCTACTATTCCGAAGAGAATGTGATCAGGAGATTGCAGAAAAGGAGAACAACTACGATAAATTAAAGAGATAAATTATATTTTCTTCGTTTCAGCTTTCAGCCGAATAATCCGTTTAATGTTAACTTACTATTTCGAAGAGAATGTGATCAGGAGATCGCAGAAAAGGAGAACAACTACGATGAAATTAAAGAGATAAGTTATATTTTCTTCGTTTCAGCTTTCAGCCGAATAATCCGTTTAATGTTAACTTACTATTCCGAAGAGAATGTGATCAGGAGATTGCAGAAAAGGAGAACCATTACGAGCAAATTCAAGAGACAAATTAGAATAACTAAATTATGTTTTCTTTGTTTCAGCCGAATAATCCGTTTAATGTTAACTTACTATTCCGAAGAGAATGTGATCAGGAGATTGCAGAAAAGGAGAATCATTATGAAGAAGTTCAAGAGACAAATTAGAATAACTTAATTATATTATCTTCGTTTCAGCCGAATAATCCGACTAAAGTGAATTTACTATTCCGAAGAGAATGTGATCAGGAGATTGCAGAAAATGAGAACCATTACGAGGGAATTCAAGAGACAAATTAGAATAACTAAATTATATTTTCTTCGTTTCAGCCGAATAATCCGTTTTATGTTAACTTACTATTCCGAAGATAATGTGATCAGGAGATTACAGAAAAGGAGAATCATTATGAGGAAGTTCGAGAGACAAATTAGAATAACTAAATTATATTTTCTTCGTTTCAGCCGAATAATCCGATTAATGTTAATTTACTATTCCGAAGAGAATGTGATCAGGAGATTGCAGAAAAGGAGAACCATTATGAGGAACTTCAAGAGACAAATTAGAATAACTAAATTATATTTTCTTCGTTTCAGCCGAATAATCCGTTTTATGTTAACTTACTATTCCGAAGATAATGTGATCAGGAGATTACAGAAAAGGAGAATCATTATGAGGAAGTTCGAGAGACAAATTAGAATAACTAAATTATATTTCTTCGTTTCAGCCGAATAATCCGATTAATGTTAATTTACTATTCCGAAGAGAATGTGATCAGGAGATTGCAGAAAAGGAGAACCATTACGAGGGAATTCAAGGGACAAATTAGAATAACTAAATTATATTTTCTTCGTTTTAGCCGAATAATCCGTATGTTAACTTACTATTCCGAAGAGAATGTGATCAGGAGATTGCAGAAAAGGAGAACCATTACGAGGAAATTCAAGAGACAAATTAGAATAACTAAATTATATTTTCTTCGTTTCAGCCGAATAGTCCGTTTAATGTTAACTTACTATTCCAAAGAGAATGTGATCAGGAGATTGCAGAAAAGGAGAACCATTATGAGGAAGTTCAAGAGACAAATTAGAATAACTAAATTATATTTTCTTCGTTTCAGCCGAATAATCCGATTAATGTTAATTTACTATTCCGAAGAGAATGTGATCAGGAGATTGAAGAAAAGGAGAACCATTAAGAGGGAATTCAAGAGACAAATTAGAATAACTAAATTATATTTTCTTTGTTTTAGCCGAATAATCAGTTCTACGTTAATTATTTCGAAGAGAATGTGATCAAGAGATTGGAGAAAAGGAGCACAACTATGAAGAAATTAAAGAGATAAATTGGAATAAGTTTATTATATTTTCTTTGTTTCAGCCAAACAATCCGTTTAACTAAGCTCATTCTAATTTAGGAGGGCACGTAAATAGACAAAACTTTCGTTACTGGAGTCCGGAGAATCCCAGAGAAATGCATGAACAAACGTTGCACAACGAAAAAGTGACTGTCTGGTGCGCTATTTTTCAGCTAAAGAAATTAAAAGCCCGTATTTTTTCCAAAATTAGTGACTGTAAATTTCGGCAGATATTGCGAGATAATCAACAGTTTTTTTAGAGAAAAAATTTGCAATAGTTCTTTTCCTAACAGAAACACATGGTTTCAATAAGATGGCGCTACTGCGCGTACTGCACAAGCGTCCATGATTGCTGTAAGCAGAGGTGCCCATACGATCGACCGGTCGATCGCGATTTAAAACGTCATGTATATGCCTTAATGCCTCATAAAAGTTATAAGGCATACTTAATTTTATTTGAAATGTTGAAATCAAGAATAAATGACTGCAGGCCACAGAAATATACCCGTGATTTTGAACAAATCGCAATTAAAGCAATTTCCACAGTTTTTCCTAAAATAACAATCAATGGTTGTTATTACCATTTCCAAGAATGCTTGAAAAGAAATGCCAAAGCAATGAATATATTTAATGCAAAGCACAATAGCCGGTGTGTATTTTTATGCCGCATTATCAAAAGACAAAATTTATGAAGGCTGGAAATGCATAAAACATATATTCAGCAATTACGAATATTTGCAACCATTTTTAAAATATTTTAAAAAGGTTTGGTTAAAGCAATCTGTTCTAAAACAATGGTCTGTTTTTGGAGAGCACCATCGAACCAACAATTACGTAGAAGGGTGGCACACTTTGTTGAGTAAAAACATAACCGCAACTTATCAGACCTGATCGTGGCCTTTAAAAAAAGATGCTAACTCGAAACGTAAACCAAAACAACGCAAATCTAATAGTGTAATAAATAGAGACCGGATAATATGCATTTGCATATTTGCATATGCATTTGCATATTTAAGCCATTTTCAGCGCTAATAGCATATATTTCCTAAGATCTAGTGATGATGCATATTATCGCTATAATTTACAGTATTTTTCGAGCGCAAAAGGCAAATGATCGTCGCGCTCGCCTACCGCACTACTCCTTCCTCCCACCTATTATGCATGTTATTGCTATATGCTTTCATTGTTGACGCGCGTGCTCATTGATCTGCAGTTAAAGTTTTTGTGTCAAATTGTACAATGCCTCCCGAAAAAAAAAAATGTGTCTTCGTGGATAAGTGGCTTTCCTGAAACATTTACTTACGACGGAACTGTTTTGTATTGTCGAGTTTGCGAGAAAAATATTTCGTGCACTAAAAAGTTTCAAATAACAATAAACTTAAATCTAAGGGAATAATATTTACAAAACAAAAAAAAAAAAATGTCATTTAATGTTGCATATTCTGTCAGTTTTCGTGCATATTTCAAGCATTTTTCATGCATATTTGCATGCATATTTCAAGCTTTTTATGTTGCATATAATCCGGTCTTTAGTAATAAATGATCAAATTATTCAAGAGGCCCAGGCAAGTCTGCTGGATGGACAAGTTACTGTGGCTCATTTTCTAGAAATGGTTCGTTAAAACATGTTAAATTAAACAGTAGGTACACATGTAACTGTAAAATTAATAGTACACATATAACTGGAGTTCTTGGATAAAAAACATTTTTTTAAAATGAATTCTATATTAATTTTTTTTTTCAATGGGTCGCTAGTGTAGGGCATGAACACCCTTAACAGTTTTTACATAGCAAGTAAGGCCATTTACACATTATGCCGCAGCTGCAGCGGCACCACCGCCGCCGCGACGCCGCTGCATCAGTCACCCTTGGATTTGTATGAACCCCCACACACGGCATCGCGGCGGCGGCGGCGAGTTTTGATAAGACCTATCAAAACTCGCCGCCGCCACCGCAGCGCCGTATGCAAGGGTTCATACAAATCCAAGGGCAACCAATATAGCGGCACCGCGGCGGCTGCGGCGCCGCCGCAGCCCCGGCATAATGTGTAAAAGGCCTTAGTTCCAATTTAGTTATAAGAGTCATAGCCCTACCCGAATCTCATGGCATAAAAAAAAATTTGTAATTTTCATATGGCAATGTCAATTGTCATCTGTCAAATCAAATTACAAGATTTATCAACCGCTGCTGAGATTTTGTGATATCTTCTTGACAGTTTATTGTTTTTGTGAAAATGTCGAAAAAGCCACTTCGATCTCAATCGATAAGACGGTTTCGATTTAGAGTTGATTAGGAATAAAGTAAAAGAATTCTATAATTAAAATAATAATTTACAAACAATGGATGGTGAAAACAGAAATCAGAGAAATTAATGGTAAAGAGAAAAATATTAAAAGAACAGTCAAAAGATCCAATTGAGTGCACTAAGAAGGACTTAATTGAAAAATTCCTGGGACATGTTACCAAAGTTTCTAAAATGCAAATTTAACATTTGGCACCAATATCAAACAATAAGTCAATTAATGAAACATTTTGACACCGGAAGAAGCTTTGCTGCATATTGATTTTTCGGAAAATAATCAATGCAAGTATGCATAGGAAACTCAATCGATTCATTTCGGCGCGTCAAGACAGCAGCTCTCCTTACACACGTGTGTCTTATATTACTGTGATGCTCCTGGATTTGTTCAAACTATTTCTTTCTAATCCGTGTCTAAATGCTTGCGTCATGACGCCGCAGCGATTTATGCCCATCTAAAAAAGACACTGAAAGAACTCTGTCGTGACTGTAATAAAAATTTAACCATACGTAAATTACGTGTGCTTAGCGATGATCAATCCACTCAATACAAGAATAAGACCAACTTTTACTTGTTCAACCAACAATTAGTTTATGACCTAGGGATCAAGTGCGCTACCTGGAATTTTTCTAAGTCAGGTCATGGCAAAGGCGCTGCCGACGGGGTAGGTGCAGTCGTCAAACGAACAGCTGATGCTTTGATTGCTCATGGGGAAGATATACCAAACTTTACGACATTCGTTACTCAAATGATTTGCCACACAAATATAATCTTAACCACTGTGCTAGAAGCGGATATCAATGAAACTGTTAAAATACACCAGGTCACATAGAGCTTTGATAATCCTAGAAAACCATTTTTAAAACAATTGTGCTGTACAGATACAGAATGTTCTTTGCAGACCATGTGTTCCCATTTGCCAACAGACAAAAGGTTCCTTTGAATATCCAGACACATTTAGCACTTTCCATCTGGACTTGGTGAACTCAGAATCTCTTAATAACAAAGACGCTATCGAACAATTAACCGCATCCCATTCCGCAATCACGAAAAATAAGAGCACTTTGGCTAAATATAAAAAAGGTTGCCAAGAAGATGACAACAAAACATCGGCTAAAATAGGTTTGTGGGTCCAATTCGAAGGGAAAAAAGCACAAGCTTCATTTTGTTGGACAAATAATGTCATCGGAAAACAATAATCAGGATTTCGTTGTTAATTTTTAAGAAAGAAATGCTAGGAATCTGGCTTATTTGTCTGGCAAGAACCCGAGGATGTGTCGTTGATTGTGGTAAATAATATTGTTTGTATATTGCCTGAACCAACACCTACCCGACGAGGTCGATTAGATTTTCAGTTTGATCTTGGCGAAACAAAATATTTTGTTAAGTTTTATTTTTCTTTCATTTAAATAAACTGTGATTATGATTAGACTGATTAGTCATTAAGTGTTAAGACCTCAGAAAAATAAATAACCTAAGTAAATTGTTGCTGATATAACAATGTTTACGATTAATAATGAAAAAAATAATCAAATCCAGTTAGTTTAATAAAACTAACTGGATTTGATTATTTTGAAATAAAAGCCATTGACTTTTATTTCATGGGCAAATTATTGTAGCATGACTAAGGTGGTCACGATTTTAATTTGAAATCTTTTTTACGTCCAAAATGAAAATGACTCATTTAGCAAGCTCATGATGTCATGACAAGCGCTATCAGCGTCTATACTTCTCATACTATTAAGTCTTTCTGTCACATGCTTCCCGAAGAACCAGTAGTTTTGGCATGGCAACATGTCACCGACTAAAGGGTTCATAGCTAACAACAGATCATCTATGACCTCTTTACACTTGGTTTTTTTATTGGATTTTGGTGATGGTTCTGCTTTACGACGACGGGGCCTGTCAGTGCGCCGGCCTCGCTGACGGATGTTTAGTTCAAAATCATTTTCAAGTTCTGATTGTTGTTCTTCTTTGACGTTCAAACTACTTGATAGCTCTTTGTACTCATCAGGGGCTGGTTCATAGTTCTGAAATGAAAAAAAAAAAACTATATTAAGATTATACAACAGATACATGTAATGTACGGTTAGCATCAGAAATTGATTAACACTTCAGTTTTTTTAATCTTAGTTATTGAGCAAAATATTTGTTCAAAATTACAGCAGAAGAATTTTTTTTAAGAATATAATCTCTTGTCTATTATGTGAAAAGCTAAAAATCAGTTTATTGAAAAAAGTCCCTCCTGATCAGAAGGTCTAAGTAGCAAAATGTCCAACAGCGCGAAATGTCTAATGAGCAGTAAGTCTAATTAGCAAAATGTCCATGTAGCAAAACGTCCAACTATCAAATGGTCTGTATAGCAGAACGTCTATTTAGCAAAAAGTCATTTTTAAAATGTGTGCACTCATGATAGAAAGTAAAAGTCATTTGTAAATTAGAGTAAATTTATTTGTTAAAAAAAAATATCAGGGTTAAAAACCTTATAGCCTCATTAATTATTAAGATATTAGGCGCACAAATTCCCCTGCATTTATTCACCTAATATCCTTTTGATATGGCCAAGATTTGTCAAAAATTCAAAGGGGCTAACTTTTTGGCCCTCAAGCTTTTGCAGCTTTCTTTTGTATTTGGCATTAAACATTATATCGATCTTTCTTCTTTTATTTCCTTCAAATAACATATTCTTGTATTTGCGATCTTGCCAAAGTGCTTCTCTTCTAAGAGCTTTGAGGAATAGTAGCAGGGTTGGCTTTGATTTTATATTCGTGTTTAGCCGCCTGTGCCACCCCTTTTTTTTTGGTGGGAAATCATCAAATAAGTTCTCCCGCTCTGGGCGGAGCGAGAGAGCGTGTCAGACTTTTACTGACTAAAACCCACCCGTGTTCCTTCAGTTGCCTGTGCCAGGGGCCACGGTATCTCTTTCGAACAACCCGCGACCCCGGCAGGCTTCGGTCCTGCTAGACCCCGTCAGTTAGTGCTGACATCTCTTTGAGGCGTGCGTGGAACACAACGCGCCGTCGACCCGGGCCTGGTCCTTACCGGACGGCGAGCTGCCCATTGCTCGCCGTCCGCAAGCCCGCGCCTACGGTGGCCGGGAATCGGCTATAGATTCCCGACGCCCAGGGCGTCTCCTGCGGCGACTAGGGGCGCGAGGGCGCAAAGATTGCCTCTCCCTCACGCGCTCCGCCTCCTCCTTCGCGAGCATTACTGCTTCGCAGAAGGAGGCAACGGCTTCTCATGTACTCTCGCTCCGTACCATGGCCTGGATCAGGGCCGGACGCGAGAGATCGCCGCCGTGAGGACGCGGCGGTGCTCTGCCCAAGCTGGACAGGCCTCCACCGTATGCTCCACCATGTCCTCCGGGCGATCCACACAATGGTGACACCCGGGCGTTTCCTCCCGCCTTATTCGAAACAGGAACCTCCCGAAGCAGCCATGTCCGGTGAGGATCTGCGTCAGGCGGAAGGTGAGGACGCCGTGACGCCTCTCCAGCCACTCCTCAAAGAGGGGACTTATCGCCGCAATAGGTATGGACAAAATAACACAGCTCGTTTAATCTGTATTATTATTACATCATCACAGCTCGTTTCATCGGTATATATTTTTCGTTATTTTTTTTTTTTGTCGGGCGCTGGGGGCACGACAACTGATTCGACGTCCGGCGGTTAAAAGGTTAAAAATATATTATATACGCTACGAGTACATAGACCAAAGAGTCTGTATGTCTGTATGTATGTTATAATACCGTGTCCGTTTCCTTCCCGATGCAATTTGTGTGTTGAATTTTCTGCCTGAGTATCCATACATTTTGAGAATCTGACTTTTTGCTAAATAGACGTTCTGCTATACAGACCATTTGATAGTTGGACGTTTTGCTACATGGACATTTTGCTAATTAGACTTACTGCTCATTAGACATTTCGCGCTGTTGGACATTTTGCTACTTAGACCTTCTGATCAGGAGGGAAAAAAGTTGTTGTCAATTTAATAACATGTAAAAATGATAGTGTTAATCGACTTTTGATGCTGACTGTACACACTTTGGGGATTTAAATATTCTGACAATATCGTCACTGTATATCTATGAGGTTTTGATGTTTGTAAAAAACAATATACACTTGTTTAATCATGTAGAAAGTCAACGTCGCTCAGATAAGTTAAAAACAATAAACACCAGGACTGCTTTTGCTTATAATAGTGTCTATGCAATGGCACCAAAATTGTATAACAAATTACCTTGTCATAGTAGAAATAGTAAGAATTATAATGAATTCAAAAGTAATCTTTTTAAGCTACTAAATGACAAGGTACATTATTCGGTCAAGGAGTATCTGGATGACAAATTTTAATCAATTTATATATTTTTTTAAATGTAATTTTGTGTGTGTTTTTGCAATCTTTTGGCATTGTATATCTTTATCTTTTTCTATTTTTATGACATTTTCTCTTTATTATTAAGACAATTTTATAATTTGAAATCCTTGTGTAACTTTGACATTGTTCATATTAATCCAATTTTGTATGCCTATCGGCAGGACATGGTTTGTACAATAGATTTTGTATTGAAAAACACCTGAAATCACTTATGTTTCACAAAATAAATAAATGAAATGAAATTATTTGATCTCAATATCACGACTAGGATCTCATTATTCTGATTTGGATAGCTTAAGAAATTAAATATTTTTATAAGGATGTTGTTCATTATTAATGAATGTAGAATTTATAGATAGTGCCATCCACGAAGACGTGCACCACTCTTCTTGCTAATCGTTAGTGGTTATCGCTAGTTAATTCCGCTAGTGTTTTAATAAGTAATTACTGTGTATCGCAAAAACTAAAACACTAGCGGAATGTTGCACACTTGTACTGTAAGCGATTAGGAAGAAGAGTGGGGCGCGTCTTTGTAGATGGAGCTATGTGTATATTCTACATTAATTAATAATGAACAAATTTTAAATAAAAAAACTTTTTTACAAAAAAAAACAACCGACTTAAAAAAAAAAACACTACAAAGTGATAAATAACTTTAATTTCGGAAGTCGGTGTCGTTGGTTCCGCATTTTTGTTTTTTGACACCGACTTCCGAAATTAAAGTTATTTATCACTGTGTAGTGTTTTTTTGAAGTCGGTTGTTTTTTTTGTACAAAAGTTTTTATTTTTCACTTTTTAGTTATACCTACCCCACACAAATTCAATTAACACTAGTGCACTAAAGAATTGAAGACACCGACTAGAAGAATCATCAAAATTCGCATAGAAATTCCGGAGATACAGTACATTTATGCATATAACTTCGTACATAGGAATAATTACCTAATGTATTATATGTATACTAAGACCTTCCTGAAAGTATGTAGATCACTTTAGTGAAATAATTATCAAAATCGGTTCATTCGTTTTTGAGAAAATCGCGGACATACAAACATACATAAATACGAGTCGAATACAGAACCTCCTTTTTTGAAGTCGGTTAATAAAAATCCATTCCAGTGGAAGTTCTACGTAAATGTTAGTTATTCTGTCAAGCTCCGCTAGTGAGACACAATTGATTTTCTATTATTTCGTCGCCGATCCGCGCCGCTTGACCGATTAATATTAAAGTACTAAAATATTGCATACTATAAAGTTCTTAGATTTGAGGTTGTGTATGCTAAATTAATAAAAACAGATGCAAACAATTCCATGTGGCAATTCATGTTTATGATGTGGTGGTGTTCATGTTTTTTGCTCATATTACAATTATGTTAAAATAATCAGCCAGCATGAGGAAAACTTCATTTAACCGTTAACAAGTGATTGGTTGCCCAAAGGAGGAACAAATATATCCTCAATTGTATCACATAAACAGGAAAAAACTAATACTGTAAACCTTGCCCAGAAATTAAAACTGAATCCATACTAATATTATAAATTCGAACCCAACTCTGTCTATCTGTATGTTACCTTTTCACGCCTAAACCGCTGAACCGATTTACATGAAATTTGGTATAGAGATAGTTTCGAGTCCCGGGAAAGGACATAGGGTACTTTTTATCCCGATATTCCCACGGGATCGAGACTTATGTGGGTGAAACCGCGGGGCGCAGCAAGTACTCCATAAACACAATACTCCACATACACCACACCAGCATACCACAACACCCACCACCCACCCAATCTCCTCCACTCCATATTTACAATTTAAAAGGGATGAATGAAAGGCAATTGCATGCAGCTGAGATGAGAATGCTAAGAGGGATGTTTGGTGTTACACGAATGGATAGAATAAGGAATGAGTACATAAGAGGAAGTCTGAAAGTGGCAACGGTAACTGAAAAGTGGAAATCGGTTGTCATGGTAATGATGGTTGGCATGTGATATGGAGGTGAATGAGGAAAATGTTGTGAATTTTTGAGTATGAATGTCGATGGCTATAAGAGTAGAGAAAGATCAAAGCGATGGATGGAATGTGTGAGTGGTGATATGGTTAGAAAGGGGGTGACTACCGAACGACGACTAATACAGAAGTATGGAAGAAAAAACATGTAGCGCCGACCCCAAACAAATTGGGATGAGGGCAGGAGATTGCTGATGACTCAATGTAAACTTATGAGGTTGTGGACCCTGTGAGGCACAGAAAAGTAGGAGAAAGGAAGAGAGCCTTAATTCAATAATTTTGTTGGTACTAGCTGCGCCCCGCGGTTTCACCCGCATAAGGGTCTCCCCACATTTATCGACGCGGAATCGGCTAACACCGGTCAAAAAAGCCTATAAGAATGTTACTAATACCATTCGCATCGGCTCGGCTCGGACGACGCGTCGCGACGCCGGCCGACGGCGAAACGAGCGAAAGTCGAGTAGTGTGGTGATACGCACTCGGCTTAAGCCGATTCCGCGTCGATAAATGTGGGGAGACCCTAAGTCTCGATCCCGTGGGAAAAAGTATCCTGTGTCCTTTCCCGGGACTCAAAACTATCTCTATACCAAATTTCATCTAAATCGGTTCAGTGGTTTAGGCGTGAAAAGGTAACATACAGACAGACAGATAGACAGACAGAGTTACTTTCGAATTTATAATATTAGTATGGATTATACCTTATATTATTTAAGTTATTATTTTATAAAACATGTAGTTTAAAATATCATTTAGATATTCATTGATATTATTAGCAGTAGCTGCTGCCTGAGATTTAGTTCGCGTGACATTAATAGGTACATTTCGATTTTCTTTTTTTTTCTAAAATGTAAGTACTGCTTATAACACGATACTCCTTGGTAAGACTGGTTGTCAGACTTTCGGGCTTCTGACTACCCGTAACGACTGTCAAAGATCTACGAATGACAGCCGGGACCAACAGCTTAACGTGCTTTCCGAAGTACGGAGGGGTCTCGGTATGTAAAGATGGTCACCCATCCACAGACCAACTGCGGCAAGCGTTGCTTAACCTGATCGATCAGCCTGTGCGGCTGTTATTATTGAGCTACAGGTAAATGCTAGTTAAAATTTAAATAATACAAAATTTTCAAACTATAAAGTCTGAATTGAAGTTGTGTTAAATTAATACTCTCAGTTTGTTTCAGCCTTTCTTCTCGAAATAGTTGGATAGGAAACGCCAACCTCATCTAGTTTGTAAAATATTATTGACATGTATAACTGTTTGTACTAACCTACTTACAGAAATAAAATCATTTATCATTTAATAATAAGAGAGGCAAATAAATTCATGTGTGATGTTAGTGATGTGTTAATTAACGTGCATTTATGTGGTGGTTTTCATTTTCCTTGTTATTTAAATAGGACCTAATTAACTTGTTTGTAACCACTGAAATGAGGATAAACTAAAAACTTCCTTTAAATTAAAACAAGTTACCATTATCCTGAATTATAACACATAAACAGGAAAAAACAGATGACCTAATAATCCTTGCCATGCAATGACGAAAATAGCTTTTAAATTAACATACCGCCATTTTGTCAAACTGTCAAGTATTCCCGTGTACTTATCAGTTTTCTTCAAAAATTCGATGTGGTGTAGTATAAGAAAATGATAAATGATTTTATTTCTGTAATGGCTGCTAAACACGTTACGAAAAATCATTATGATCGGACAGTACGGTTTAAACTGCAGTTTTCGTAGTGCCCACACACATTAGGTACTAGAAAACTGTATGATTATTCGTTGAGCTATGGCTTCGACTGACGACACGTTAGCCGTTGTTGGTTTATTATTCGCCATAAAAAAGGCAACCATTCGGACCGCGATCCACGCGAAAACTGAACGACTGGCGCACACACATTACGATTATTCTAAAATTTCATACTGCTCCGTTCAATTGTACAGTTATATAAAATCGGACAAACTGTACAGTTTTTCTCATACACACATGTAGATTTATTGTTGAAGTTTGAACTGTTCCGTCCAATCGTAACAATTTTTCGTAACGTGTGTAGCAGCTATAAGTAGGTTTGTACAAAAACAATTACACATCAGTAAAATTTTAAAAACTAGATGAGGTTGGCGTTCCCTATCTGACTACTCTGAGATGAAAGCCCCAAACAAAAACAAACAACAATAAACTCAGAGGTCACAGTCTCATTTAATGTCCAGACATAATCTTGGTCAGATCATGTGAAGACCATGTAGATTGGTGTCTGAAATGGCCTTTTGAGAACCAAACAGACTGTCCAGTCAGTGCATGCATTTGTCTACTTATATTTACCTCATAATCTTCTTTCTTGCAAACATCTTTTAAGAACTGCAAAGGCTTCCAGAGTGGCCAGCAGGGCACATAAATATCTGCAGGCGTCTTTGCTTTAAGCTTGGACCGTTCAACTCTCCGATGATTATGGTTGAAAGTACTCCTGATGTTAACCCAACGGTCTCTGACGGAGCGGGCTGAAATTAACAAAAGATTAGCATTATTACCTTGCTTATTTTAGTAAATATGTTCTTCCCCTATATTAGGGTAAGTATTAGTGGAGTGGGAGCAGTGGCAGCCCAATAGTATTAGCCCGACTTATGACTTGTAGGTTTGGAGTTCGAACCCAGACAGGCACTTTATTTTGCATATTTAATTTCAGCACCACTGCTCTCAAAACAGTGAAGGAAAACATTGTAAGGAAACTGGCATGCCCTAGAACCAAAAATTCTAAAACATGTGACACCTACCAATCCTGGGCTGGGCCCGCATGGTAGATTACGGCCCAACCCCTCTCACAGAGAGGAGGCCTGTGTCAAAATCTAATCAAAATCGTTTATTTGCATAAAATGTGGTACAAAAGATGATAACGTAATATTGTAGTGCTAAGACACATTCCGCCATGTAATGATGGCATGCAAATATTTAATACATGTCCCAGCAGTAAGAACATTATAAGCTGATTATGCTAAGTATCAGTGAATTCCTTAGCCTAAGTTACAAGTATATACTCCTGAGATACAAGTATCTTTTTACTTACTTCTGGAGCCAGCCTGTTTTTGGACCACCAGTTGTACAATCATAACCAACTCACAGAGGCCCCTTAAACAATTTTAAGTGTTGAGGCACCAACCAACAAATATCTACTGATACCAACAAGTCAGTCGTTGAGTACCACCGAACAGGAAGGAAAACTAATAAAAACGTCTATTTATAGGAAAACCTGGTCAGTGAGTCTTACCTACCTATTGAATGTTACAAAAAAGGGAGTTGACACGATGTGTTGATTTAAGTTCTATTAACCTATCACTATGTTGATAATTAATGTTTTGTTAATTATAGAAATTGTACCAGCAGACAAAACCAAATTCGAGGAACCGGTTAAAGTCAACTGTCTTATTGGCTAAGTACAAGGGTCAAATAATAATTACGCAGGGTCAAAATATTACTAAACTACTTACCAGTAAACCCTCGGCCCAGTCTCGCCGCAAATTCAGCGTAAGCCTTGTACTTTTGTTGAATTTGGTGATTCGTATTTCCGGCAGGCCGCCATATATAATCTCTCTGGCGAACGTATGCAACTAATTCTAATTCTAGCTTTCGCGTCCAGTAACATGGTTTACGAGGCATTGAAAATACTTTTTAGTACTACCTACACAGAATTTTATAGTTTTAAGCAAAATTGAAATAACTATTATCTTAGACTCGCGGAGTGACAATGACATGACATGACAGACAATGACTGAATTACATAGTACATAACTACATACACTTATAAACATAACAGCGTCCTGCGCAGGGTTGCCAGATGTAATTTTTTATTTCTCCCCAGATTTGAAATAATTTTTCTCCAAAATTATACAATTTTTCTAAGTTTTACCCAAAAGCAAAAAGTTTGTACTATTAAGCAATTTTAACCATTACGGAACAGTTTTTGATGACAAATTTTAAATAAAGTAGACTAACCATACTGAACATATCAATCAAAATCAATCAACTCAGCCTATCGCAGTCCACTGATGGACATATGCCTCTCCCAGACTGCGCCACAGCACCCTGTCCTCCGCCTTCCGCATCCAGTCTACCCCAGCCACCTTCTTTAGGTCGTCTGTCCATCTAGCTGGAGGGCCGAAGAACCGGAGTTACCGACATAGCTTGCAGAGTAAGCAAACTGAAGTGGCAGTGGGCTGGCCATGTCTGTCGAAGGACTGATGGTGGAGCAGACGAGTCCTGGAGTGGAGACCGCGTACCGGCAAGTGTAGTGTGGAACTGAATATAACATCGACATAATTATAAAAGAGCATTGCACACTCTTTGACTGAAACTAAATGTAATAACCTGTAAAAATTAATTTGGACTTCAAGTTTCTACTTGCTAAAGTAGCGTACCATGATGCACATCGTTTTTTTGGTGTCTTTAGAGGACCTCGCATTGTATAGGCTTTTCGTACAATGAGAAGTCAGCTTATACTGGAAAAGTATAGCTTGATAATTATGTCGTCGTGTGTACTATCATAGAATAATTACTATCACCAATGTCTTTCTGACTAACTATAAAAAATACCCAAAATTGTCCATGACATTTTTCATCTCTCGCAACAATTCTCCAAGTATTTAAATTCTCCAAAATTTCTCCAGGAGCCATATTTTTACCCAAAATTGCGAAAAAAAAATACCCAATCTGGTAACCCTGGCCCTGCGCCACACCACACTCACCATAGAGTATAGTAACTAAAAACTCACAGCGGTGAGGCCCGGTGAGCGGCGGACGGACCATAGACATAGTAGTCTATTCCAATAGCAACAAGTCAACAACATAGTCAAAAGTTAAAGCCGCTGTGCATACGTGACGGGTTTTTTCACGGACGGGACGGAACGGGAAATTTTGGAAATATCGTTTCATACAAAATGTATATGGAAGCGCATATGTCACGGAGACACGGACGGGACGGGAACGTGGCACTGACGGGGCGGGAAAAATATCGTCGCCAACGATGTTTAGCACGTCCCGCCCCGCGCGTGCCCCGCCCCGTCCGTGTTTCCGCTACGCATGCACAGTACCTTTTCTTTTTCACGGTCGTAACTACTCCGTCATCTAGAGCAATAGCAATTAAAGCCAATTCTTGAAATGAAAAATCCATTTTAGGCGCGTTATGGCGCCCTTGTTTACATAAATGAAACTCGATCCAGTTCTTGTAATGTGTATTTATGTCACAGACAGCACACGGTACAGTATCCAAGGGGCAGCGAAGGAGAGGTACACGTTTACTTAATTGCTAGGTAATAACATCGTGATAAGTCCTGTGTAGAGAAGTTTGTGGTTTTCAAATTCCGACCAACTAGCTATTTGTTGTGCCATAGACATTATCTCTAGATCCGCGTAGTGTTGTCTTTATGATGTGGGAACCATAGACAATTAGTTTGGTTCGCCACACCATCTTTCCTTTTTCACAACACTAGCACGTTAGATCCGAATCACTGTTACGGTACTTATGCATTAAGAACACGTTCCCGTCTTGAACGAGGCAGTCACGTCCCGTTCCCGTTCACGCCCCGTCCGAGGTATTATCTCGTTACGTATGCAGCGGACTTTAATTTATTTGTAGCCAAACTAACTCACAAAATTCTACTAATTACTAAACCAAATAAAGACTTGGCTAAAAGGGCCCAGCAACCAGGCCATTAAAATAATAAAAAAAAAGGAGGTCAGTGTTTCATACATAAAAAAAAGCAAACAGAAAAAGTTTCAAGCCAGTAAAACCCTAGTAAAATATTATAAAAACATTATTACTTTAGATATTTACGTCTCAAAGACTTCGAAGTCTACGAATAAGCAGAGTAATGTTTCGTCTTCATGGTGCCATCTATCGAGAAACAGACAAACTACAGATGTTTGTAGTACAGCTCTGAATCAAATAGTTCAGTTTGATGTGTAAAGGTAGCACTGTAACGAATATTGATGCGCTTTCCTTTGGTAAAACAAAATCATAAGCTGCATTTTCCACGCAGTTAACTTGAAATACTGAAATCTATCCTGTATTATAGATTTCAGTATTTCAAGTTAACTGCGTGAATTTTTCAAGTGGGCGTGGATGGCCAAATTCGAAATTATGAGGAATAGCGAAAAGTAACTCAAAGGAGTCTTGTGCTCGATTTTGATGAAAACTAAAACTGAATCATTCGATTTTTTAATGAAAAATCAATATTTCTAGCCTGAAATCGAACCCGTTGATTTTGATAATAAAAAAAACCCATTGTATTCCCAAGTAGCAAACAAGAATAGTGGTTAAATCTTACATATCTATACTTTATCTAAAGTTGGATTTAGCTAAATCAAAAAGGATTTCGTTAAGTCTTTTCTTTCTTTAATACTAAATCGTTTTAAACAACCGCTACTTAAGTAAATTAGGAATACCAAAAACCAAGTTAAGTATTCTCAAAACTAATTTGTATTAAGTATGCCTACAGTTAAAACTAAAAATATTTTTTTACTATACTCAGAATATTTGAAAGCTCACTTAAAACTCAATTGAATAATTGAAGTACCTTTTTAGACAAACAAAGAAGAAATTGATTTTGTAGATAAAATTAAGATAATTGTAATACCAATTTCTAGAAACTGATTTTCCTGAGTATATTTTTATTCCTTTTTGACTAAAATTAGTAAGTTTAGAGTAAAAATACATTTAACGGGACGTTCTCTTCAAATAGAACCAAGTATAAATATAAATAGATAAAGTGGACAAATTAAAAAGAGCTGGTGGCTTTCGTCGGCGTGTTATAAAATTTACAAAACTTTTTTACAAAAAAAAAACAACCGACTACAAAAAAAAAACACTACAAAGTGATAAATAACCTTAATTTTGCTATGTATTGAAAACAATTTTCATCATTTTGAACAATTAATCAGTTAAGGTTTAGTAGGTAGGTAACATAAGCCGGGCCCGGCTAAATAATAACAGCCGCACAGGTCAATCCATCAGGTTAAGCTACGCTTGCCGCGATTGGTCTGTGGATGGGTGACCATCATTACATACCGAGACCCCTCCATGCCTCGGAAAGCACGTTAAGCCGTTGGTCCCGGCCGTCATTCCTGGATCTTTGACAGTCGTTACGGGTAGTTAGAAGCTCGAAGGTCTGACAACCAGTCTTACTAAGGGAAGGGGTATCGTATTACCCAGTAACTAGGTTGTGGAGGTTAGATGGGCAACTGCCTATCACGACTGCTCCATGTAAAATACTGGTATTCAGCTGCATCCAGTTAGACTGGAAGCCGACCCCAACATATTGCGAAAAGGCTAGGCAGCTAGATGATGATGAAGTAGGTAACATAAGAAAAATAAAAAAGTATTTTGTTAAAAATGAGCTCTTTCCTTCAGTTTGCCGTATGTCATTACTTCCCAGAATTCGATCCTTATTAGCGACAATATCGAATGGTGTAATAGTACAGTGTTTTTTTTTTTCAAAATCAACAGGTTCGATTCCTGGCTAGAAATATTGATGTTTCAAAAATCCAATGATGCAGTTTTAGTTTTCATCAAAATCGAGCCCGCGACTCCTTTGAGTACTTTTGGCTAGTCCTCATAGTTTCGGATTTGGCCATCCACGCCCACTTGAAAAATTCACCCTGCATACATACATACATACGGGTCGAATGCAGAACCTCCTTTTTTGGAGTCGGTTAAAAAATTAAACGTAACTAATGTGCCGAGTCGAGATTATCAAATAAGCAGAACAGAAGTTATTAATTAATTATTTTTCCTGAGTTTGGGTGGCCTCTAAAGAAATGGGGTTTGGATAGTTTAGGTTTTTTAAGCAATATATTAATTGATAAGCTACTTACAGCTGAATTTAAACCCTTGTGTTCTGTTATGCTTCGTCGAATTCAAACATTAGGTACCTACCTATATTAAATAATCATATTCTTTCGACTATCTTGCATAAACCTGTTTCCACCACAAAATAAACAAGAACCACACAAGAACAATAAATGACAAGTTAAGAAAACATTAAGACGTAATCTGGTTTTAACTAAATCAAACTATAGAATCACTTAATACCAAACAAATTAAATAGTACTTCACCAATACTGTTTTTAGTATAGGTCAAGTATAACATCTCTTAACTAGCACTACTTCAAGTGTAACTTGTCTTAACTTTGTCTGAACTAGCCTTACCAAATCAGTATTGTCTAAAATCTTACTTCGTTAGGAAAAATAAGATTTAACGCCATTTTGCACTATAAGTGAAAAAAATATAAAACATTTTCCGACAATACTTCATCAAAAATTAGAGTAGATTGAACTTACATTTTTGTCATAGTCATTCTAATTACATTAATAACTTACACATTTATAAAAAATGTAGTACTCTGCACTAAATGCCACAAAAATTTTAATTTGAAATATTATTATACAAAATGTTTTTGTTTGTTTTCTAGTATTTTAAAAGCCCGTCTGTTTTATAGCACTATCTATAGATTTTACACGAGAAATTATCATGCGTTTTAAATTTTCAATGCATTCAACGACATAAGAAAGCCTTTTCTAGACATAAAAAAATTATGTTCAATCGCCATTTTCATAAGTCTTAAAATACTTTAATAGTTCACCATATTTTCTAAAATAATATTACTTAAAGCACTTTAAAGCAAAATTAGTTTTTATTAATACTTCACTAAGACAAGATCGAATATCTGCAATTCAAAATTGATAGTTTTAATTAGGTATTGTAGATATCTTTAAGTCTATTTCTTTATCTTAAGTCAACCTACAAGATATCTTGAAGACAGTGTTTAAGAGTTCTGCAAAACCATATTCTTAAGTAGGGTTAAAGTTTATCTAAACAGTAGTATTAACTCTTTCTTAACAAGTTCTTAAATACTGTGCCCACTTTTACTTAACTGACTCTTGGAGTGTATCTAGAAGATATCTTGAGGGACATAATAGTTTTAGCCAAAACAACAACTGGAATTCGTCTACTTGTCTTCAAGATATCTACAATACCTTTTTAAGACAATTGTTTGCTACTTGGGTTATTTTATTACACCATTTGAACTATCGAATGGTGTATCCTTCCTTAATTTTTTCCTTATTAGGGGCTAGTGCCCCTAATAAGGAAAAAATCAAGCGTAAAGTGTAGGTACATCACGGTGTACATAAGAGAAAGTGCTCGAAACGTCAATACTCATCCGACGCGTGGGGTGTTTCGACAGGTAGGCGGGCAAACGTGTGACTTTTTTAACCGACTTTAATTAACCGACTTTAAAAAAGGAGGTTCTGTATTCGACCCGTTTGTATGTATGTATGTTTGTATGTCCGCGATTATCTCAAAAACTGCCGAACCGATTTTGATAATTCTTTCATTAGTGTGATATGCATACTTTCAGGAAGGTTTTAGTATATAAAACATTAGGCAATTGTTCTTATGTACGAAGTTATATGCATAAATGTACTGCATCTCCGGCATTTCTATAGGAATTTTGATGATTCTTCGAGTCGTGTCTTCAATTCTTCAATGCACTAGTGTTAATTGAATTTGTGTGAGGTAGGTACCTACCTACAACTAAAAAGTGAAAAATAAAAACTTTTTACAAAAAAAACAACCGACTTCAAAAAAAAAACACTACAAAGTGAAAAATGGGCAAAGGCCTCTCTCAACTCGTTCCATTTTTCGCGAGCCCGCGCGTCCTCCCTCCAGTTTTGACGGAACCTATCCAGCTCGTCCCGCCATCTCCTACGTAGTCTGCCGCGACCCCGCCTCACTGTCTCAGGGCACCAATTCTACGCTATTTGGGCCCACAGTTTGTCCGGCAATAAAAAACAGGGATGTAATAATTACGTACAAAATAAAAAACAGGGATGTAAGTTTATTCTCCCTCGGATTGTGATATCTAGCGATATACTAACTCTGCTTAACCCTAGTCAGGATGCAAACGCGTGATGTTTTTGTATTGCCATAAAATCCAGCATGATAACGCGTGTTGCCAGCATTAAAATTTGCATAGTTGTAAAGTGGCAGCGCCATGACATTAGAGCTTATCGAACGCGGCCGGATGGTTTATAACTTCCGTTTCCGTGCAAAATAGCGGCTTCACGTCTCTGTGGTATGGACACTGGATTTTTGGCGCATTAACTCTTTTTTGGAAAAACATTTTAAGCAGTTGGTTTTCTTCTAGTCGTCTTGTTGTATGATGTTGTGTTGGCGTCGATGTGTTGTCTTGTGGGGACCACCATCGTATAGAAGCGTAAGCAGGTGACATAAAACATTCCCTACAGAATTTTAAGCACCAGTAAACTTAAAAAAAGGGGTGTGGCTGTGTCATGAACAAGGCCGTGTCTTGTACAGGCGCCAGCACATTAAGCTACTACAATCTGTCAGATTTCTAATTTTCAATTTTATCGCTAAAGCATAAGGTTCAAAGTTGATGGGGAAAATTTGACAGTTTCGGATAGCTTGATATTCTGGCGTCTGTACGTGAATACGTTTACGTAACGGGATTGATCCAGTGTCGATGTAGAAGTGATTTCATCATTCACGTGCATAATTTCAACCGCCCCAGCTGCAGATGTACTGGCACCGTCGTTGATCCGCTCGGCCGCATCCATTCTTTTTCACTCCCGGCACGGCTGGACTCGATCATATTATGGTGTTTTATTCGTACCATTTGATTGCTCTTGAAAAGCCCATTCCAACTGTATACGATTTCTGTATTTCGATTTGGCTTTTTGACGCGTAAAGGCCGATATTATAATTTTTTGATATAATTTTTTATTTATGTTAACAAATTATCACTATTTTACGCTAATATTTTGTATAAAATCGATAGATTTTGACGAGAGCTGGCGATTGAAACTCAAACGAACGTCATAGCTTTTCCGAGTCAAAAGTTATACTAAGTGGAAATCTCGATACGTAGCAAAATTACCTCAAAATGGCGGCACTTCCCCCTCCACCGCGCGCGAACCGTCACAGTCCTCACTTGGCGTAAATTCTTTGATGCTTTAGCTATCCAATGGTGTATTTGAATTTAGGATGGAGATGATAGATATGAAGCTGCAACACCAAACTGTATGCCCCGATTTTGTTATCATTGTTTTTTTTGACTTGCTCCCCACTATGGAAGCAATTACCTATAAAGACGTATTCACGACAAAATTTTCTTACGTTTTTTTTGCAATTTGAAGGTGTCAGGTTGTATGTTGATTAAAATATGATTCTCGACCGTTACAAATATTCACTAGATAATTAAAAATCAAACGAACTTACCAAGTGAAGTTCGATGATAATTATGTGAACAGCTTCATTCGAAGCGATTTAATTGTTTACGTATTGTAGCAGCGCTTCCATGTACCAGCCTTGCACGGATTTTTAGAGGTAAGTAAAAGTTTTTTTTTTTTTTTTTTATTCTACTGGCAACACTGTATCCGTTTACCCCTACTTTGCCCCCACTATACTATTTCTCTATAACGGCACACCCCGGACACTCCATACAACGCTCGCAAAATAATTACCTACTACTACTACATTAAAAAATGACGTTTGTATACGTATGAATGTGTGCGTGAGGTACTTGTGTTTGCGAGCGCTCTTGTTAAAGAGCCGGCGACGAATACGCCGAAGTGCGGGGTGAGGTGCGGTAACTGATGTTAGTGCGGGGAAGGGAGTGGCCTTTCTGTACGTAGTACTTTAAGTATTCTGTGATAACGGTCAGCAGTCATTTTAATATCATTTTGTTGAAAGCTAATAAAATAATCTTTCACATTTTTATTTATCTAGGGTAGGGTAGGTAACTTTTCTAGGGAGGGTATAAATCGCTTCGAATGAAGCTGTTCACATAATTATCATCGAACTTCACTTGGTAAGTTCGTTTGATTTTTAATTATGTTTCACAGCTTCATTCGAAGCGATTTAATTGTTTACGTATTGTAGATGTTCAGAGACAAAAATGTGAAATTAAACAAGACAGGTGAGTAATCACAAGTGCTTTTTATTATAACTGTTTATCATTGACTGAACTTTATTTTACATTGATTTATGATCTAATATTAGGTTTTTGTTACAGATTATGACCACCAGCAAGTACTGTAGTGGCAAAAATATGAGGATCAGTTACAACCTGCCTATCATAATGTTTTGCGAAGACAGAAGAAGATTCACTCCATCCGGCAGTTTTTCTTATCAGATCAATATTGACTCCAAGTCTATTGGCAGAGGATGTGGCTGCATGACGAGTGCTGTGTGCACTGAATATGGACGTATCTATACCGCTACTGTAAAGTGTATCTTTTATCCAGTGACTAAGTGTTTGTGATGAAACTTTTGAGTGTGGTTTTTTGAAGCTTATAAATAAATAATCATTTTTGCGAAGTGGTTGGGTCTTATTTATATAAACCTCTAAGCATTTAGCGGGACAGATCTGAGGACGAGCGTCGAAAAAAGGTAATCTTAAAACTGGTTGTACAGCATTAGGTTTAGAAGTTTTTATCAATTCAGTTATTGTTATAGTTATGTCGATAGCAGAGTTTACTTGAACGTTGCCCAATTTTATTAATGAAAATGTTTGAACGCGATGTGCAGTCACCAAAGCCAATAGAGTTACAGTCTTTTTAGAAAGAGTTTCCAAATCAAGGTCTGTGTTAGGCCATTTTTGTGCTAAATAATTTAGAACAGTGGATGGATCCCACGTCAAATTATATTTTGGATTACTAGGCCTTAATCTGTAAACTCCTTTCATAAATCGCTTAATTCTATCATCGTTTGCCACATTACTTAACAACAAGGTTAATGCGGATTTATATGAATTGATAGTACCATATTTTGCCCCTTTTTCAAAAATTGTGGTAAGGAAATGAATAACTATAGGAACTGAAACCGAGGAATAATCATAACCATGTTTATTACAATAGTTTAACCAAGATTTTATACAAACATCATATTGTTTGTAAGTGGAATCAGAATAATGATGACAACATAATTTCAATGGATTTATTAGATAAATGTCTTTTCAATAATGTTTGCCTGAAAGCTTCGCGGCAACCAATTTCAGGGTGCGGTGCAGATTGTGAGGCGTTCTGAAAGGAGAAGTTAACAAATTTATGTTTGGTTCAAAATAGATTGGTTTAAACAAATTAATTTTTGGAAAACAGGGAACCAGGGTTGTGTTGGCCAATATGGTACAACTATTATGCCATTTGCTTTGTCATTAATTATTTTTTGCATTGTTTTTGTGATAAGTGAAAACGGTGGAAATGCGTAGAATAGTTTATTTTTCCATGAAATGGTGAAAGCATCGATTGCATAAGCGTCAGGGTCGTTTTTCCAAGTTATGTACCTGGGACACTTAGCATTACACCTACTCGCGAAAAGGTCTATTTCAGGGTATCCAAAATAATGTGTTATTTGGCTGAATGCATCGTCATTGAGTTCCCATTCAGTGTCCTGAAATATCATGCGCGATAATTGATCTGCTTCACAATTATCTTTTGTGTTTATGTAAGATGCAAAAATCGTTATTTTACGCCTTTCGCACCACTGCCATATTTCTTTGGTGATATTATGCAAGTGTTCAAACTGAATGCTGCCCATGCGATTTATACAAGATATGGCAGTTACATTATCAATTCGTAATAGTATTTTTGAATTGTACAATTCGTGGGCAAAACATTTAAGTGCGAGAAAAGCTGCTTTTAACTCTAATTCGTTAATATGTACGGTTCTTTCATTATCCTTCCAATAGCCAAAACATTTGTCTCTGTTACAATAAGCTCCCCAACCCGTACATGACGCGTCGGAAAAGATTTCTAAATCATATTGATCACAAGTTAAAGAAAATGAACCATGATCAATATGATCTAACCACCACAACATATCACTATGTAAGCTGTTGGGGAGCTGAACTGACTGTTTGTAGCTAGGGTTGGTAAGTAAACAGAAATATTTAAATTGTTCAAAAAGTTTAGTGTAAAGCCATGCATATTGAATTGCAGGACAAGCTGAAATTAATAACCCTATGAACCGAGCAAATTCACGAAGTTTACATTTACGCTTTTTCAAGAAGCTAGAAATGTATTCTTTTATTTTTGACTTTTTGATATCGGGTAATTTTAATAACATATTTTTCGAGTCGAATTCGAAACCTAAAAACTTGCATAGTGTTTGCGGTTCTAAGCAGCTTTTTTCTGTGTTTATTATGAAACCTAAGTTTTTAAGTAATGTTATGGTTAAGTCAACGTTATTTTGACATTCAAGAAACGTTGTTCCAATGCAAAAAATATCATCTATATATACAACTGATATCATACCATGGGTTCTTAGATATTCCATAACTGGCTTTAATAATTTTGTAAAGACATATGGAGCAGTGCATAAACCAAACGGTAGACAGTTAAATTCATAAAGGGTATTTTTGTAATTAAAACGGAGGTATTTTCGGTGAGATTTATGTACAGAAATTAAGAAGTAAGCATCTTTTAGATCTATTGTCGCCATATAACAGTTATTTGTTATTAGCTTTGAGGCTGTACGATAATCCTCCATCTTAAAATGTTTGGTCTCTACGAATTTGTTTAAACATTTAAGGTTCAATATGAATCTCTTGTCGCCGTTTTGTTTTGGCACTAAAAACACACTTGATATAAATTCACCTTTAACAGAATGACAATGAGATATTGCATTTATATCTAGTAGGTTTTTGATTGATTTATCGAAATCTTGGGCTTCTTGAATATTCTTAGGGAAAACATTAGGAGAATCAGTACGATATGGTAAACATTTAAAAGGTATTTGGTACCCTTTGATCCAGGATAGGATCGTTTTATCAGTAGTGATAATTTACCACTTTTTGAAAAAATGCTGGAGCCTGCCAGCGGTTAGTACCTGATCAGTTACTTTCGATGCGGCCTCGTCGGGGACGTGTAGCGGCGCGAACTGCCGCTGGTTTGCGGCGGTGGCGGCGGCCGAAACGCAGGCCGAGGCGCTCGCCTCGTATTGTTCGGCTTGTTGTCCGTCTTGCGGTGCTGAGGGTTGTAGTTTAAATGACCCTTATTTGGACCTTTTGGGATACCTTTGGGCTTGTTATATTTTGGTCTTAAAGCGTGTTTCAAGGCATCTCCTGATTGCTGTATTGTCTTGGCGGCTTTAACCTTGTCGGTAACATTTTCCCCAAATAAGAAACTGCCCCTTTTTGTTTCAAGCAAGGCGTCCTTTAAATTTATATTAATAGATGAAATTACAAAGTTACGTCTTGTTTTTGTTTCCCAAAAATGACTGTCGCATAATATACGACAAGCGTCACTGATTGGTTTTAAAAGTTTTTGTTTTGACGTTTCATTTGAAATAATCATGTCAGTAGCGGACGCTAAGGCTGACAAAGCTATACCAAGCTGATTTTGCTTGTACATGAGGGCCGAATCTCTTTTCACTAGAGTATCCTGCAGAGCTGCCTTTACTTCCGGGTTGAGAGCTGGCGCTAGCAGTAGGTCACAATTTTTAGGGACGGAATAACTTTTTAAAAGTTTTTCTTTTACATCCTTAACCAAGCCCTTAGTTAGGATGTCTTGCCAACGGTTGGCAATGTCCTTATGAACAGACGGACCCATGGTTATGTCTGTTTTTGGAGCATCGCCGAGTAATAGCAGGGTGTCTTCATCCAAGTCTTGGTCTTCCATCACTTCTGGCTGTGCTTCTGCTGAGGTGCCGGGTGTAGGCGACAGAGGCGCGGTGCATAGCGGTGGTGGAGCTGGTGGTGGCGAAGCAGGGCACGGTGAACAGGCACGTGGCGACGCATGTGGCGAGGCACGTGGCGAGGAGCGTGGCGAGCCACGTGGCGAGGCACAAAGCGGTGAAGCTTGAAACAAGCAGGCTTCCTCATTTTGTGACATACCACAGTCCACCTCCAGTTGATGGTGTGAAAAATCTGCGAAAAACGATTCCTTTTAGAATACGTTTAATAAATGCAATATTTATCACTTTTTTAACGTAACAGAGGAAACCCAAGCTTGGTAGCCTCGCATTACTTAGGTAAGTAATATGTGACAGTATCAGCCCCAGTATGGCAGTACGCATCACTTTATAATATAATGACAGAGGAGACCCAAATTTGGTAACCTCGCATCACTGATAATAGTTTTATAATAATTCTGTAACTTACTGTGCAAGTCTTCTTCGGAGGAAGAATTAATACGGCGATTAGCCGTTGCCTGCAGTTTATTTTGCAATTTTTGTATTTTTCGCAGTATTTCTTCTTCAGTTTTTTCAGTCTTCCTTTTCTTGCCCATTTTGAGGAACTGGATCTATTTGTAGGAGCGGAGACGTGCGAAGGCTTGAGCACGGAAACGCGGAATGATATTAAAATGACTGCTGACCGTTATAGAGAAATAGTATAGTGGGGGCAAAGTAGGGGTAAACGGATACAGTGTTGCCAGTAGAATAAAAAAAAAAAAAAAACTTTTAGTTACCTCTAAAAATCCGTGCAAGGCTGGTACATGGAAGCGCTGCTACAATACGTAAACAATTAAATCGCTTCGAATGAAGCTGTGAAACATAATATTTTATTATAAAAACCATCAATACAACTCTTCTAAGTTCACATTAGCCTATTGAATGACTAGTTCATGAAATCATGACATTAGGCCAATTCTGACTCAAGAAGTTGTATTGTTGATTCTAATGATTATAATTTTGTAAAGTAAGTAAGTGTGTACGTATATTTGTTACAGTCGCGAAACATATTTTAACTGACATGCAAATTGCAAAAAACTGACGCTACTAACCATTTTTGGGCTGGATGTGCCGTCAACTGTGTCAAATGACTGGTCATATTTTATGATGCGCCGGTAGAGGCGTCGACAAGTTCTCTGGGGCTATTAATCACACATTAAAGTTGGGACATGCTGTAGTGATGGGCAACGATTTACCACTTATCAGAGAGATACTAATATCGACTCGATATATCGTGAGGTCAGCGCGCTATGGAGCGGGCTAAGCTCGGAGTTTCTTTGATAGACAAAATCAGGAATTAAGTTGTCCGGACAAGAACTGGGGCCGTATATCATGATGAAAAGGGATGGTGCTATCGGTCATGTATAGCTCCGTCTCCCTCTTGCACTGGAATCATAGTGGCATTAAACCGTCATAATACGGCACCTGGAGTAACCGACATAGCTTGCAGAGTTAGCAAACAGAAGTGGAATGGGCTAGTCATGGTCGTCGAACGACCGATGGCCGGTGGAGCAGTCGAGTCCTAGAGTGGAGACCGCGTATCGGCAAGCGTAGTACACCCCCAGCTAGATGAACTGACGACCTTAAGAAGATGGATGGGACGGACTGGATGCGGAAGGAGGAGAATAGGGTATTGTAGTGCAGCCTGGGAGAGGCCTATGTGCAGCAGTGGACTGCAATAGGCTGAGCTGATATCGTGAGGTATGTCAGGTAACTTGTAAATGCCTGTTGTAATAACTGCCGGGCACAAATGCAGATTACCGGTTACTGCTGTGATACTTTATACAGGGTGAAATTAAATTCATGAGCACCCTTTTAAGAGGTCATTGTACTCATCATTATGAACAACTTTTACTATGGGACTAAACCTAAAATCGCGAAAAAAAAATCAGCTGTTCCTTGCATTTATGTTCTCATAATTCGTCAAAATGTAGGGAAGAGCTGATTTTTTTTCGCGATTTCAGTTTTGGTCGCATAGTAAAAGTTGTTCATAATGATGATTACAATGACCCCTTAAAAGGATGCCCATGAATTCAATTTCACCCTATAGAAAAACTCAATGATATTTTGACTATTACACCACTGAAGCTGTATTTCATGTCTCGGTCCGCCTGCCACGGCCCTCTGTAACTCGAGTTAAGTCCGTCTTACAAAAGAAGTCTCGCAGACTCGGCGCTACAAGAATGCGACGGAGACATTATCTTTATTTATTGATTTATCTCAACACCATTATTACAGGCACTGGTTACTGAAATGCACAATCTTAACCGGTCAAGCGGCGCGGTTCGCCGATAGGCGTCGAAACAATAGAAAATCAATTGTGTCTCATTAGCGGAGCTTGACAGATTAAATAAATAAAGGTGTGTGCGGGGGAGGGTTGTTGTAGGAATGTTGCTGACTATAATTAGTTCCACTTATTGCCTAGGGACTTCTTGCGTGACACAGTCTCACAGGTCGAATTCCGCCAAACTTTGAAAATAATTAATTATGAATTTTTGACAGTTTTTTCATACTAGAATTGTCAGATGTCAATTTTTTTCCACGGTTTTATAATGTTATCAGGCTTTGGTAAAATCAGCCCTAACGGGGTTAAAGTCCGACTTATTATTCTCTCCGCTAATATTATTCGTGTCGCATCACTATTGTGTTGACATTTTGGATCAACACGCTGGGCCCCATTTCAATTTGCCGCGTTTTTTTGTTTGTATGGTATAATAAAGTGCATGTTCACATAAAAAAAAACAGTTTTATCTCTCTATATAAATATAATTAAATAAACAGGAAAATATTATTACTTATAGTATTAATTAACTTAATTGGTTGGTTGAGCTAAATAATAACAGCTGCACGGGTTGATTGAAGGTTAAGCTACGCTTGCCGAGGTCGGTCCGTGGATGGGTGTCCATCCGTGCATCCGTAACATATCGAGATTCGAGACCCGTCCGTGCTTCGGAAAGCACGTCAAGCAGCCTCAGCCTATAATGTTCCCACTGCTAGGACACAGGCATCCTCTCTTCGAGAGGGTGTGGGCTATAATCTACCACGCGGGTCCAATGCGGGTTGGTAGATGTCACATGTCTTCGAATTTTTGGTTCTAGGACATGCCGGTTTCCTCACGATGTTTTCCTTTACCGTTTTGAGAGTAGTAGTGATGAAATTATTGACACAAAGTAAAGCGCCTGTCTGGGTTCGAACCCACGACCTCGGACCTACAACTTGTAAGTCGGGGCCGTTACCACTGGGCCACGACTGCTCCTACTATTTAAAACACATTATTTGTGTTCAGTATTATTCGAATGTAATGTAAAGGAGGAGAACATCAGAACATTCAATTCTTTTGTAAAGGAAATTGAATAATCGTTTGTAAGCGGCGCCTTGTGTTATTAACTGCGCGTAGAGGGGAGGAATACAGAATTGTTGCTATTATACTTTTGTCAGGCGCTTAGTTTCTCTCTCTGATTAAAATTGTATTTTTTAATACAAATAACCGTGGGAAATAAACTAACATAAACTATGGAATTCAATGATGCGTAGTCGTAAAATATGAGTGTTAGGATTGAATAGAAATAATTACCTGCCAAACATAAACAATTACTTAGTACGAAAATGGTTGCCGGTTGATGTTTATTACAACAGCTTAATTATGACAACATTCATATTTAAACCATCACCATCCTGTGATGATGATTTAATGAGACATACCTACCCTAAGCTTCGCGACATCGACCTGCGGGGTAATTGCGTAACAAATTGCTTTCATTTTGACAGTTAACAACATTCATTGCGATGTTTACGTTGTTGAGCAGATATTTTTTTCGAATGAAGCAATGGATTAGGAATATGCTTCAAAATTATTCAGATTGTGATTGATAGTGTGTTATGCAATTAGGGTGCGATACGCTGGATGTGAGAAATGATTATAATAATAATTATTGTGTTCAGGTATTTTGTGGGTGATGCTTTGAAAACACCTACACCCGCAGTCAGGCTGCCCTACTAGCTGACTCAATCAACTCAGCCTATCGCAGTCCACTGCTGGACATAGGCCTCTCCCAGACTACGCCACCACCCTGTCCTCCGCCTTCCGCATCCAGTCTACCCCAGCCACCTTCTTTAGGTCGTCCGTCCATCTAGCTGGGGGGCGTCCCACATTACGCTTGCCGGTACGCGGTCTCCTAGCTGACTAGTTGATATAAAACATGGACGTGTTTGCGACATCTAGGGCAATACGTGGTCATGATGGTACAAAAAAAAACAATTACAGGCACTTTTGAATTGACAAGGGGTCGGTCAGTCAGAACGATGCAAGATGTAGCTAGTTGCCCAGTCCAAGGCGTAAGCCATTGGTCCTGCGCCTGATCTCTCTCCCGGTCGTGTCGGATTACGTACCTACTTGCCGTCCCATCGGACTATGAGGATGAGGGAAGAGAGAGAGTGCACCTGGGATTCCATAATAGCACGGGTTCCAAAATCGATACTATTCGTAACAACATAAAAGTGCAATAAAAAAAAAAACACGAGAAGAAAATCACTTAAGTTGCTTAGTGCTAGTGACTGCACAACGCCCTTCGTACTGTCTCCTACTGTTGAATGCTGAACAACGAACAATGAAGTTAAAAGTTAAGGTGAATGCGTAGTTGTAGCCCGCGAAATTCAATTTTTCTTACGTTTTTTGCAATTTTCAGGTCAGTGTCAGGTTGTATCTTGATCAAAATATGATTCGCGACAATAACAGGTACGTATTTACAGAATTATAATAATTAGAATCATTAATACATCTTCCTAAGTTAGATTTCTACCGTTAAGAACAAATCTCGTATGGAAAAGTGTTGGTGGTAGAAATCTAACTTAAACAGATGTATTAATGATTCTGATGATTATAATTCTGTGAATACGTACCTGTTATAGTCGCGAATCAAATTTTCATCAAGATACAACCTGACACTGACCTGAAAATTGCAAAAAACGTAAGAAAAATTGAATTTCGCGGGCTACAACTACCCATTCGCCTTAAGTTAAAGCTAAAGTCGACCTTATGTAGTGCAGGCTGGCAATAAAATAACTCTGGTTGCATTCGAACAGTCAAGCGAGTTTAGAATGAGCAGAAAATATAACGTTGTATGATTTTGTACGTTGTACAGATGCCAGCACATCAACCTACCACAATCTGTCATATTTCTTTAATAGATTTTCAACTTTATCACTGAAACATAAGGTTCAAAGTTGATTGGGAAAATTTGACAGTTTCGGGTAACTTGATGTGCTGGCGTCTGTACGTTGTAAGAGTCTAAATGCAAGAATCGTCTTCCATTGGTATAAAGATCTGTGATTTTGACAGTGATGCAAAATCATAGGTAAAATAACTATGAATGGACAGTAGAGGGCCACCTTTTTAATCGACTTCAAAAAAGGAGGTTCTTTAATTTAATAAAACAGAGGGCCAATACAAGTTCATAATGCTATGTGGAACTGCTTACAGAAATTCTTTCGAATAGCGCCATCTACTTTGACTCTTGCAACTATAATTCGAAAGTTAGTTATGAGAGGGCGCTAGTAGTGTCAAATTCAGCCAGTTTTCAGCAACAAAACTTCCGTTTAAATATATTGGACATTAAAATCAACTGGTTAAATATTTAATCAGTTTTATATTTAAACCTATCCGGTGAACACAAGCAACTGCGTATATAGCAGAAAATTGTTTAAATATATGGCAAGAACTTAAGCAACATAGAGAAAAACATATTTAATAAAAATAGATCTTAACAAGAATTAAAAATAGTTACTTTATGGTTGTTTTTTTATACGAATTAGAACATATTTATAGTTTTGAGGTGTGTGTCTTGTAATTTATTTTAGTACATAGTTGTTTACTAACATAAGTACCTAAGTAGATATTAACTATTAATTTAAAACTAATTTGCATATTCTAAACAGGCAAAATATGGACTGTGCATAAACCACCAATTTTTACATGTATTAAAACCTGTATTTTCAGCGAATTAATGACATAATCAGCCTATAATGTTCCCACTACTGCTGAGAGACAGGTGCGTTTGTGATGGTTTTATGTCATAATGATTCCAGTGTAAGAGAGAGAGACGGAGCTATATATGACCGATAGCACCATCCCTTTTTGCACTGGAATCATGATGGCATTAATATCTACATCGTATTACTGCCCCAGGCCTTCTCTTAGTAAGTAAGATGGAGTGAGCCGTAATCCACCACGCGGGCACAGTGCGGGTTGGTGGCTACGAAAGTTTTGGTTCTAGAATATGCCGGTTTCCTCACGATGTTTTTTCCTAAATTAATTATTTCTTATTCAAATTGTTCAAATATCGGGATAAAAAGTAGCCTATGTCCTTTCCCGGGACACAAACTATCTTTATACCAAATTTCATCTAAATCGGTTTAGCGGTTTAAGCGTGAAGAGGTAACAGACAGACAGACAGACACAGACACACTTTCGCATTTATAATATTAAGAATGGATTTTATGAAAATTGTTTTACTATGTACAGTCGACTGTACCTACGTGTATGGTTTAACAATTTAAAGTCTAGAGCGCCATTCTGTTGTAGCTGGAAGGGCGAGTTTCGTAGTTAAAGTGTTCTTCTGAGGAGCTGTTGTCGTGTTCATAATATCTCATTTCTTCTTAGCGTGGTCAATGGCAAAAATAAAACGAAAAAATATAAGTACTTATTTCGTTTTTTATATTTGTTTGGCCCAAATTCAGCAACGCAAATACCGTTCGCTGGCGTAGCCATTACTCAAACTTAGCTCAAACGGCCAGCCGTTTAATTTTATCAAAATTGGTCCAGACCAATTTTGATAAAATTTTGGGATATGATGACCATTCGTCACATTGGCCATTTCGTCGCTATCCTTAATAGGTCACATTCACTAATACGTCACATTGTGCATCTGGTCAGTTTCTTAACTCGTTTCCTCATTCCCAACTCGTCCGATGGATATATACAATTAAGCACAAAAACAAACATTTTCAGTAAAACAAAATTTTATTATAAATTAGGTAGTACTCGCACAATCTTGTTTGAATTTTTACTAGAAACACAATAAAGAAAAAAAAAAACTCAACTTAAAAATTATGATTCATTAAACTAACCCAATGACACAAGGAATGTTTTAGAATTAACACAGTATCCAAACAAAATAAAGTTTAACTTTTTAGGTGTTGAGATCATTGTGAACAGTCTGTTCATCCCGACATTTTTAACGCTGACTGTACGTTGTCGGACGAGTTGGGAATGAGTCGAAATACAGCATGAAACGAGTTAAGAAACTGACCAGATGCACAAGGTGACGTATTAGTGAATGTGACCTATTAAGGATAGCGACGAAATGGCCAATGTGACGAATGGTCATCATATGGAGGTAGCTGACTCCTTGGATTAACATATAGGTAGGCTACATTTTATCCCGATATTCCCACGGGAACGAAACTTATCAAATCAAATCAAAAGTCATTTATTCAAACTAGGCTGAGAATCAGCACTTTTCGAACGTCTTTACAAAAGACAGTCCCCCAAAACGCCCGCCCCTCGCCACTTCCTAATGCTTTCGCTGGGATGTGCATAACTCCAGCTTCCTCATATGTTATAGAATAATTCTACCTATGCCAATATTTAAGGCATAATAGCTGCAATCCAAGTTCCCAGTCTTAATTTAGGTGCCACAAAAACTTCGTCAATATGAGTCGTTTAGTGTGTGTTAGCTGGAGTGACGTCATCCCAGCTTCCTCATTCAATACCAGGCAAACCAGTGAGGTTAGGGTTTTGGAATATAGTCAGAAAAATAAGGCATAATAGCTGCACAAGGAAGGAAAAAACTGAACGATAATACTTAAAAAGTGTTGAAACTACGATAAAAAAACGTGTGTGTAAGCTGGAGTGACGTCACCCCAGCTGCTCATGTCGTATCTTCCAAACGAAAGAAGATATGATTATGTATGATAGCTTAAAAATTAAGGCATAATAGCTGCCATTGGCAGCAAAATTTTCAAATCTCTGGTCAAAATACTCTACGAGTTATTAAACCGATAAGTATGTGTAAGCTGGAGTGACGGCACCCCAGCTGCTCATGTCATATCTTCCGAACGAAAGAAGATACGATTATGTATTATAGCTCAAAAATTAAGGCATAATAGCTGCCATAGGCAGCAAAATTTTCAAATCTCTAGGCCTTGTAGTTTCCACGTAATAAGCAAAAAAAACTGTTCCGCGCCAAAAACATCAATTATTGCTTCGGAGATTGTAAACAGCGGCGTTGCCGTTCCGTGCGCTACATTATCAGTTTGAACTAGATTATAGACTGGGAGCCGACTACACATTTTTCTCAAACATGCTTGGATATTTGAGCATTATTTTGACAATCTTCTTCAAGATAAATCGAAGCAAGCAAGCATTGATGGACTTACGTATATGTGCCTCGGCCCACATCACCCATCAATGCCTCTTTTAGTGGCCGCTGCAGTAATGTATTATTAATCGTACTATGTTATTTGATATATATTGAGTTATTTATAGTCAAATTGTGTGTTTAAACAGGACGAAAGAAAATTAAGTTTACTTACACTTTTAATCGGTTCGCGGACGAAGTAGAAGAAGAGAAGAGGAGAAGAAGTAGAAGAAGAGAAGAAGAAGAAATATAGAAGTTTTATTATTAGGACGTATAAACATATATACTCAACCGCCAGCGAAATGTGATTTTACAAGCTCGAAATCAAATCTTCTCATTATTGACAGCTGATTTGCGTAGCAAAAATTATGTCCACAGATAAATGCAACCGTTTTTTTAGGCATTGAGGCATTGGTCTTTGAGTCATCTCTTTTAGGGTTCCGTAAATCAAAAGGAAAAAAACGGAACAATTATACGATCACTTTGTTGTCAGTCTGTCTGTCTGTCAAGACCCTTTATGTCAGGAATGCGTGGAGGTATCGAGTTGAAATTAATACCATATACTCAGGTCTGCGGTCCCTTGAAGCTGTGAAAAAATCGAACTTCTAAGTTAACGTAAAAAAAAAGATACGGCCGTTTATGAAACGTATATTTCGACACTGTTAAGGGAATCAAAATGTATAGGGTACTTCCCGTTGACCTAGAATAGGGAATGCATCCTCGTTCGTGCGATATCTCGGCCATATTTACCTTAATCTCGGTCAAAAATCGGACGAGATCTCGCGAGATTAACGATATTGCACAGGAGCATAAATATATGTTTCCCGTAGCAGAAAGAGCGTTCTCTTCAGCTGGTTATTTGGCCTGCAAAATTAGAAGACGTCTGTCAGACGACTCTTTAACATTTTATGCTTTTTGCGAAGCTATTTTCAATAACTTGTATAAAAGTTATATGGTTTAGGAGGCTGATTTTTTGAAACCGTACTGGGTTTACTATAGTGAACCCATTAAAATTTTTATACATTTCGTTGCTGGCTATTCTGGGTTTTTTGTCTATGAACTTTTAGCCAAGTCCTTTGTACGGAATCCTCGGTGCGCGAGTCCGACTCGCACTTGACCGATTTTCTTAATGACATTTGTTCTGATTCGACATTACTTTAGATTTTGTCACGATTTCATGAAAAAGTAATTCAATCGCTAGTAATAAATAATAATAAGCATTAAATAGACCAATTTTATCTTATTTAATCAACCTCAGAAATAAAGCAAAAACCAATTGTATTCAAAATGTGTTTACTGTAAGTGTACCTAGTTTTCTCGTCGTCTAAAGTTGATAAGAACCTACTTTATTACATTCATAGTTCAGTCGGCTCTTAGTCTATATCCTCAATATACAAAATTAAAAATATTTTGAGCGCTAGTTAAAATGACTTCTAATAAAATGCCTGCTAAGTGCAAACTTGGTTGCAGTATTGTAGCGCACGGAACGGCAACGCCGCTGTTTACAATCTTCGAAGCAATAATTGATGTTTTTGGCGCGGATCAGTTTTTTTTGCTTATTACGTGGAAACTACAAGGCCTAGAGATTTGAAAATTTTGCTGCCTATGGCAGCTATTATGCCTTAATTTTTGAGCTATAATACATAATCGTATCTTCTTTCGTTCGGAAGATATGACATGAGCAGCTGGGGTGCCGTCACTCCAGCTTACACATACTTATCGGTTTAATAACTCATAGAGTATTTTGACCAGAGATTTGAAAATTTTGCTGCCAATGGCAGCTATTATGCCTTAATTTTTAAGCTATCATACATAATCATATCTTCTTTCGTTTGGAAGATACGACATGAGCAGCTGGGGTGACGTCACTCCAGCTTACACACACGTTTTTTTATCGTAGTTTCAACACTTTTTAAGTATTATCGTTCAGTTTTTTCCTTCCTTGTGCAGCTATTATGCCTTATTTTTCTGACTATATTCCAAAACCCTAACCTCACTGGTTTGCCTGGTATTGAATGAGGAAGCTGGGATGACGTCACTCCAGCTAACACACACTAAACGACTCATATTGACGAAGTTTTTGTGGCAGCTAAATTAAGACTGGGAACTTGGATTGCAGCTATTATGCCTTAAATATTGGCATAGGTAGAATTATTCTATCACATATGAGGAAGCTGGAGTTATGCACATTTCGCTGGGGAGAAAAAGTGGTGGAACAAACTCCCCAGCAGCACAACTGTCTGTTCAGTTAGAAAATAATTAATTAATAATTATAATAATTAGAATCACAGGGTTAGGGTTAGGGGGCTTATCTCAGGGTGTTCTCGTCTAGCTAACGGAGAATACTTGCATAGACAAAACCTTGTAGTCATGATAATCCATCAGCAACTTGCTCTGAAATACAGCCTTGTGGAATCGGAGGTGCCGTACTACAGGTATGTGCCCGACCCAGTTCTCGAAAATGGAAATATCACATTGTACTTCTTCTTCTTAGCGTGACGATGGCAATCTAAATGTACTCGGCCCAGAATTCGGCCACTTGTTTGGCGCCATCATTTCATTGTACTGGGATCGACCCATCATCACTGACAGGACTATTGTTGTCAAAAAGCCTGATATAGTGGTGATGGATCGATTAGAACGGCGCGCAATGATTGTTGACATAACCGTCCCGCATGATGAGAACCTCGTGAAAGTTGAGAAAGATAAATAAATCAAGTATCTTGACTTGGCTCGCGAGGTTGTCGAGATGTAGGATATTGACTCAGCAATCATTGTGCCGATAGTCGTTACAGCCAATAGATTGATAGCCAAGAGCCTCGACCAACACATGAGGAGGCTCTCGTTGGGCAGCTGGATCAAGGGCTTGATTCAGAAAGCAGTACTTCTGGACACGGCTCGCATTGTCAGGAGGTTGCTCTCTCTGGAGCCCTGACCGCCGGTAGCTTGGACCCTGTTCCCGATACCGGTGGGCTACTATTTTTTATATTTTTAAATGTTTTTATATTCTAATATTTAAAAAAAAATATATGGTATTTAATTGAATAAAGATAATAAAGTGAGTCTCGGCTTCGTGAAGAGTATTATATTTTTACACCCTTTATAAAAAAGTAGGCGAAATCCTTTCCAAAACTGTTATCGGTGGCGTTCAAAATATATTAATGTCGGTGTTCGCATCTAGTCGTCATCATCGCATTACCACTGCTATCGCGCGCTCAGCGCACTTTATGTCTTCCGTTTCCTGTGCTGTGCGCCCCACACATTCACATGCATAGCTTAAATACCTTTTTAAAATCATTTTTGGCCTAAATCAACTGTTATCCGTGGCTATGTGACCTGAGTGGGTCATAATGTGCCATGAACTAAGCAGAGTAGGTAATCTATCCATCTTGTGCTAATAATAAAGCTAAAGAGTTTTTTTTTTTTTGTTTGAACGACCAGTCGTATTTGAAAAATTCTTTTTGCATTTGATAGCCTAAATCTTGAGGAAGGCTATAAGCTATTTAACATCATGCTAGGAATCTTAGGAGCCGAGCAAAAAGTAAGAAACGGAACGCTAAGCGAAAACGAAGTTATGACGCGGGCAGACGAAGATATACGACGGGATGGATCGGGGAACAAGAAATTTCACGCGGTCGAAGTCGCGGGTAGAAGCTAGTTTTGTAATAGGTATCTTTTGAACGAAGTTCTTTAATGCGACCTATGACTTTCTCACAGACTTTCTGACACACACACACACAGAGAGAGAGAAAGAGAGATATTGTTTTTGATGGTTATTGAGGGTACTAGTCGATAGTGAGGTCAAAATGAAAGTCCAAGATGGCGACAACTGTTTGAGATCTTCTAAATACTTACACTAGATAGCTCTGTATTAAAAACGCGATTTAATTTCACACTTTCTTTCTCTCTCTGTCTCTATCTATTAAAAACGAGTGAGTGTGCGTGCGAGCATTGCGTTAGGAACTTTGTTCCTAACGGGGGTCCCCCGACCGCACACGTTTTTTTACCCGATTGTGTCGTAAACCACAGGGTAATGTTTTTAACATGTATGTAAGTACAGACGCCAGAACATTATACTGTGACATCAAGCTACTACAAGCTGTCAAATTTCTTTAATAGATTTTCAACTTTATCACTAAAGCATACGGTTCAAAGTTGATTGTAGCTTGATGTGCTGGCGTTTGTATATTCAATTCTATGTTGTCTCATAAACGAGTATACGGATTTTATCACATGAGGTATCATTGTTTCGTCATAACTAGTGAGTTGGGTTAGGTTTATTGATTTTCGAAACATCCAATATGGCGGATTTTACCGTGTGAAAATATTTGTCAATTGTGTTTTCCTGTGAATAAAAAAATTGTGTTAAAAAAGAGGGTGTGTGCTTATGACCGCACGATAAAAGTTGAATCTTACGACTGGGGCAGAGTATACGCGGTTCAGCGCTGAGAATACGCGATACAGCGCCACCGACCCGAGCGTGACGGTTCAGTTTTGTTCACTGTTCAGAAAAAACGCAAAGTGCAGTCCGGCCTACGAGAGAACGCGTTCCTGACACCTGCCAATGCGAACATTCTAGTAGCCGGTAAAGATCAAATTCGAGAGAATAAAGATCAAAACATGTATTCGTAGTAGTATGAAACTGACAGGTCCATAGAAATGTAAAAAACATTTCATATATCTATGGACAGGTTTCAAGAACGCATTCTCTCGACGACCGGACTCTAAATACATCAGCACATCTATTCACAAACACTCGATACGCTTCCGTATCGTATCGAACATTAATCATTGTTATCGTAGGAGTCTTCGAAGCGCTGTTCACAAGTCCAAAACCCGAAAATTTTGTCAGTTTAAATCAAATAGACGCCCGCTATTCTTCTAACAGCTATTTGCTGTTAGGGCAAGTCAAATCAGGTTATCGAAATGTCAGGTTTTCGATACGATAGCCTGTCGTATGGTTGTGAATCAGGGCTCAGGACATCAGTTCACTTCAAAAATCGTATATTTATATTGAAAAAATCCATCAATACTTTAGGTAAGTACCTGACAACATGGACCACGATCCCTCGAAACAAACCTCTGAAATAAGAACTCAAAATATTCACAGCCACGTTTCGCCTTCCCGAACGTTTCTCGAACCAATTAATTGTAGCGAAATCAAGCGTATTCCATGTCGAATGTGTGAACTAGCTTCACTCAGGGCCTCTTACTAATTTCAAATAGCGATGCCCAAATGAGTTTGTGTAACTTGTTGGCGACTATTAAGTGTTAAGATAGCAATAGAGATTGGTTATGTCATGTTGTGATGGCAACAGCGTGCATGTCGTCGTGCGTTTAAACCGAGATATGGCCTGCAGCAACTCAAGGAAAAGGACAAGCAGAAAGCTGGTCGTAGGAAAAGTCACTGTTGTTGAACTGGACTGAAATTGCTAGTGTCCCCGAAGTGTTTGCAGACAACAACATAAATACTAACCCTAGAATAAGTAATAATCAATCGAGTAATCTGTATTTTTTCTGCTTTTATAACTTACCGCATTTGTGTACGAGTGCATAATCTGATTTAAATCTACTTAACTGCTTCTGAAGGGGTGGAGACCTGAGGGGCAATTCTCGTAATTTTAAGAACGTTCACAGTCTGATCTCAGTCTGAAACCGTCAAAAATAACTCTAATTTCACTACATTTTGACATTTTTTTGTCGCCGACATGACACTGCGACTAGATTTTGAACGTTTTAAATTACGAGAATTAGCCTTCTGGTGTCCTAAAATTCAGGCCTTACGCCTAGCTTAGACACCAGTCTCCCACAGTATAATATAAACTACTATGTATTGTCCTTGATCTTTTGATGTACTTATATATTGTGGTGAGAAATAAATCATTATCCTTATTTTGTCTTCAAATAAAGCCCGAGAAAGTTCCTTTTTAAGGTAAAATCAGCTACTAAATCTTACAGTATAGCAGTTGTAATTGCTCGACAAAAATGCTTCCAACGAATATTGATATTCTTTAACCTGATATTATATCAAGCTTATATAATAACACAACAACAACTGAAACCCCGACCACCTGCGGCGATCAGTTATAATTATATCGATGGTGTGCTCACATGCCCGCATTGTGCGCGGATCTTCGCAAAAAGGATTGGATACATAAGCCACATGCGAGCACACGAACGGCAACTACAACGGAGCTGAAGCAATCGCCCTGGCCGAAATCGGTCGGATCGCATCATCATCATCATCATCATATAATAACACTTTTATCAATTTAAGCCCAATTTCACCGAATTCTGTTAAGTACACATTCCTTAGGGCCAAGTTCACCAAGCTCCGGTATTGTCATTTTGCCGGTTTTGCATAGTGAGATAGTACTTGAAAATGCTTACCGGGACATTTTATACCTAGCTAGAACCAACGGGTATCGTTTTACCCAGTAACTGGTTGTGGCGGTCAGATAGTAGGCAATCGCGCCACGTAAAATACCGGTATTCAGCTGTATCCGGTAAGTCTGGAAGCCGACGCCAGCAAGAAAAGGCTAGGCAGATGATGAGAAGAATAAAACAAAACTGTCTCTTAATTACAAAGGCGTTCACTCGTTTATCATCCAAGAACGAGTCACGTAACAGAACCCCTTAACTTGAATCGACGCCAACGTACAAGATTCCTGAAGTTTGTTCATTAAACGGGCCATGCTGACCTGTAGTCAAATGTGAAAAGTTTAATTGTAGCAAGTGTTCCTGACTGTATTATTATGTATATTAAGATGGCGGCCTATATTGATATTATTTCGTGCTGTGAAAGAAAGGAAGAAAAAGCATTCATTGGGACTCGCACAGGAAGATCACAAACTAAACTAAACACTCATAGGAAAGTAGTGTTCAAGAAAAAATTGACAGAACGGCTTCTAAAGTGTTGTTTTTATAGTACCTTCTTATTATAAGGTATTTATGGAACATAAACATTGAAAATTAGTATAATTAATTATAAACAGTTGTAATCCAAGCAATTGCAATGCTTAAGAGAAAGTTAAAAATGACTTTTAGGCGCAAGATGGCGCCCTGTTTACTTGAATGGAACTCTGTACAGTTATAATATGTGTGTATTTTGTATCAAAGCAGTATCAGTATCTATGCGAAAGCAGAAGAATATACAATGAGTAAAACATTATTTATGAAAGTAGTTTGTTTAGAATTGTTTACTGAATCGATTTCTGTCATTTTTAACATAGATAATTTTTTTATCCCAATAATATTAAAAGTACGGAAATTACAGTTACACTACCGCTGTAAAGTCAAAACAAATCAAAACGGACGAAGCCTTTGCTCGCTGTATACCTATAACGCAGTGTGCCTAAGTTGCATTATGCCTAGACCAAACGAGATGTGAGCGAGCGTATTGTGATTTAGGTCAATTCTGTTTTAGTTCAATAGCGAGATAGGCTTAGTGAGACTAAGGTTCATTGAGTTTTAGTTTAATAGCGAAATTGGCTTAGTAAGACTTAAGACGGATGCGACTGTGTTTTTTAAAGTGACCACAACTTACTCTCACGATCAGTTTATGTAATTTAATAAATATATACCTAATGTTTTATACATAATAGTAAAAATTCAATGTAAGTGTTACCATTATAATACGGAATACGTTTACATGCGCATTAACTAGGTAATCTGCAAATTACCCAGGTACAATCCGTTAAAGTGTGAAATATGTTACCGGCCAAACCCGATTTTAGGATGAACTAGTTTCGCCTAGGCCAAACCAGTTCTCATTCGCTCGCTCTTGCATCCTATATCGACGGAGCCCCGCTTCGCGGGCCTCTTATTTCTTTGTAAAGGGTTTGAAGTAACCTAACCTCTGGGTGCCCTTCGCTCGCTCTTGCATCCTACGTCGCCTATCGACCGACAGCAACCATGCAACCCGTGTAGAGAGAACTGGTTTGGCCTAGGCGAAACTAGTTCATCCTAAAACCGGATTTGGCCAGTAACAAAATTTTTTTTTCACTTTAACGGACTCTACCAGATAATCTGCAGATTAACAAGTTGATCCGCACTCTAACTGATTTACGCACATTAGCGGTAACATTATGTATTAAGATCATAACATAATATTATGCTAATTGGGGTGTTTGGTGGTGTGTTGTATATCTATTTGCCAAATACAAGATAAGATTCGTGTTAGCTATTCAGATTCAAAAACATCAAGTCCTACTTGTTTCTTCTCGTTAAACATAGACTAACTCGTCTCGAACAAATTGTGTTCTCAGTTTATATCTAACTATAGCTTCTGCCCGCGACTTCGTCCGCGTGACATTTCTTGCTCCCCCGACCCCGTCGCATCGCATCACCTGCCCGCGCTATTACTTCGTTTTGCGTTCTTTCTGACTTTTTTGCTCAGCTCCTATACCTACCACCAAAGTCTCCTCCATCCTTCGATGGACGGACTGTGTGAATGATGATATATATGGTTAGAAAGGTGGTGACTATCGAGATGACGACTAATAGACAAGTAAGGACTTAAAAGACATGTTGCGCCGATCCTATATATGTTGGGACTAGCTGCGCCCGCGGTTTCACCCGCATAAGTTTCGATCCCGTGGGAATATCGGGATAAAAACTATCCCTTGTCCTTTCCCGGGACTCAAACTATATCTATACCAAATTTCATCTAAATCGGTACAGTGGTTTAGGTGTGAAAAGGTAACATACAGACAGACAGACAGAGTTACTTTCGAATTTATAATATTATATAGTATATGAGGCATATAGAATCAAAGGCAGCTAAGCGCCATACTTTCAAAAAAATTACTAAGATGGAGAATAAACTCAGAGAGTATGAAAACCCCTGACTCTTAAATTAGAAAAACGTTTTTAACGGTTCCTGAAAATTTGACATGGAGGCACTTGGCTACCTTTAATTCTATATGCCTCATATATAGTATATAGTATGGATATTTTTTTTTTATTTTATGGATGGGAAATCATCAAATGACTCCTCCCGCTCTGGGTGGAGCGGAAGGGAGTGTCAGACTCTTACTGACTAAAACCCATCCGTGTTCCTTCCTTAGCCCTTTATGTTCCGGGGTAGCGGTAACCCTTTCGGACAATCCCGCACTCCCGGCAGGCTATGTAGTATGGATATGGGCAGGAGAATGATGATTTCACTTAACAAGTCAGTTTTTTTTTTTAAACGACGACTAATCGTGGCAAACGCAGCTTGACCTTTTATAACAATTGTACAGCTTTTATTTATTTAGCAACGGGCCCATTATTTGTATCAGGACAACGTTCCATTAAACGTTTTCCAAATTAAATTTATTTCGATTGTTACCGAAGTGTTTCACGCTACGAACTCTGGCGGGGGAGGAAAACAAATTAAAAATATCATTCGGAACTGGGGACTGTATTGATGCTGTGCGGTTCACAATTAAAAATATTTATATATATACAGCCCCATCTGTCCCCCGATTCTGATAATATATTTGCCGTTATGTTGTAAAAAATTGCTCAAAAAACTGTCTTTCTTTATTGTTGGAAAAACTTTCATGTTGGGAATGGTTATACTGATTGGAATAATATGCTACTGACATCTTATGCGCTTGTCTAAGACAGACAGACAGACAGACAGAGAACAGTGTGTGGTGTGTATTTACACTTTCATCGCATACTTTTGAAACAAAGTATATAATCTGCATTCGCGTTTTATTTGACAAAAATGTAAACAAAATATGAGTTTATGGAAAAACAACTTTAAATCCTACACAATAAAGTTCAGTTTACGCTACAACTTTAAACATTTCAATAACTGTTTCAATAGTGCTAGTCACTCTGAAATCAACTTAATTTTGATTAAAATAAAGTTGATATTTGTTTAACTTGAAATAATAGGTATTAATTTGAAACATAAGTTTGAATAGACTAAGTATTAATCGCTCGATATAACCAGTATATCTCAGCCCAAAGAAAAGAGGATGGATTATGGATTTGTGTGAGGAATGGTCTGAAAGAGAAGGGAGTGAATGATAGCGTGATGGTTGACAGGGGAGGATGGAAGAAGACAACGTGTTGTACCGACCTCAAGTGACATAGGATTAGGGCAGGAAGATGCTGATGATGATAACCAGTGATGCTCTTATCAACATCGTTCAAAGTCAAAGCATTCATTTCAAATAGGCACATAAAAGGCACTTTTGAACGTCAAAATTTACATTAAAATAGAATTGATTCTAGTCGCCCCTTTCAAAAGGTAGTTTTCGTATGGAGAAGAATGGGCAAGAAACTCCACCGTTACTCTTTTAAAAATGTTTTACAATATTTGGCATAGGTACATTCATTATATAATAATATGTGAGGACGATGCACCTAAAATAAAATTACTATACCATATTCTGAAATAAAAAGCCTTACGACTTACCAAGACAAGTCGCATTGACTTCAAAACTGTATCTGGTCTTATTGTAAGCAAAGCACAGTAGTAGCGAGCTATCCTTCAGTGAATAAACATCTCCAAAGTCTCCGCCTGCTTCCGCGCCGCGCTCCAAATAGTGCCGGTCGGTATAAGTCATAAAGTTAGTGTTTTAGTGCGTAAGTTGAACCTACTTGTAACTGATTTACTTGTGTTATGTCTATGTGTATTAATTGTGTGCCTGCATAGACAGTATAGTGCTGTTTTTACCTCTGACTAGCTGGTTTTACTTCACTCCTTCGTCACGGAGGGGTAGTCCAAACTTTTGGGCTTCTGACTGCCCGTAATAACTGTCAAAGATCTACGAATGACAGCCGGGACCTACGGCTTAACGTGCTTTCCGAGGCACGGAGGGGTCTCGATATGTATGGGACGGTCACCCATCCACGAACCGACCGCGGCAAGCGTAGCTTAACCTTCGACCGACCCATGCGGCTGGTATCATTTAGCCACGAGCCCCTCAACTCCTTGCACTACAATATCTCTAACTAAATATTTTTTCTAGATAAAGAAAGAAAGAAAATACGTTTATTTGCGGTGAAAATGACGAGTGACGAATGTTATTTATTTATTTATTTATATATACTTCATTGTACACCACAAAAATACATAACATGAATTAAACACTACAAAATATACAATAGGCGGCCATGGAATGTTCCACCATTACAGGTCAACTCAGCCTATCGCAGTCCACTGCTGGACATAGGCCTCTCCCAGACTGCGCCGCAGCACCCTGTCCTCCGCCTTCCGCATCCAGTCTACCCCAGCCACCTTCTTTAGGTCGTCCGTCCATCTAGCTGGGGGGCGTCCCACACTACGCTTGCCGGTACGCGGTCTCCACTCCAGGACTCGTCTGCTCCACCGGCCATCAGTCATTCGACAGACATGGCCAGCCCACTACCACTTTAGTTTGCTTACTCTGCAAGCTATTTCGGTAACTCCGGTTCTTTTCCATTACAGGTAACGCATATCATTACCACAAAATACTCTACCGAACCGCGTAAAAGGTGAAAACTTTGACTTTTGTTGTAAGTAATATTTTTCCAAAAGATTATAATCGGTTTCCTTCTAAAATTCATTTTTTCTTGCAAACACATTAAGGAGTTGTAAGCGATCAAAAGTTAGGAGTTAGGCCTACCTCGGACGGAAACTGAGGAATTTTTAATTTTTCTTCCGGCGTCCTCTGAAATAAGGGGAGGCGGGATTCTTGTTGTTGCGTTTGAATTTTCTTTTAATATTTTTATTGTTTTTTTAAACGGCTATTATTATACAGGGTGATTTATTTTACCGGTTCCAAATTTTTACAGGATGTTCTACCCATGAATATGAACAAGTTTCACTATGAGACCAACTCTGAAATCACGAAAATAAAAATCTGCTGTTTCATACGTTTTGTTCAAGTAGGTAGATATGGAACTTTTGTATTAAACAGCTGATTTTTTTTCGTGGTTTCAGAGTTGGTCCCATAGTGAAAGTTGTTCATATTCATGGGTAGAACAGCCTGTAAAAATTTGGAACGGGTAAAAAAAATCAGCCTGTATGTTAAGGTTGCTATGTTACTTTTAGCTATGAGGCTCATGGGTGTCGTGAAAAGAAAGCAAGGGGTTTGCAAGAGGATGGCTGTTTTTCATAGCAATATATTATTAAACGAGTTTCTGCCCTCGACTTCGTCCGCGTGAAATTTCTTGTCCCACGACCCACCTCGTCGTATCGCGTCACCTGTTTTCGCTTAGCGTTCTCCCTAACTTTTTTATTTTTGCTTGGTTCCTAAGGGTTGTAGCGTGATGTTAAATAGTCTATAGCCTTGCTCAAGAATTAGGCTATCAAATACAAAAAGAAAATTTAAATCTCGGTAGTTTCAGAGATTAGTGCGTTCAAACAAACTAACAAAAAAAAAAAAACTCTTCAGCTTTAGTATAGATTGCAGCCGTCAAAATTCAGGAGGCCCCTTTTTAGCAATGGATGAATGAACTTTTTTTACTCTCATATCGTAAAGTTCTAATGATGAAATCAAGAATTGACGACAGAATTTACGCGATCAAAAGAAAAAAGAAAGAAAATACATTTATTGAGCACAGACTAAAAGACACACAATACAGCAGATACATACTTACATCAGATAAAACCAAAAAATTAAAAAAAAAAACAATAAAGGTTGAATAAAAAGTGTAAAGTCTGATGTAAAAAAAATAAGCAGGAAAGTGTGCCTCACGGCTGCGCTAAAAAGGCCCAGTTTAGCAAAAATGCCAGACAACTAGTGCCTGACGCTGGTTTTCAACTGGACCTGCACCCTAATTGCGTAACACACTATCAGTCGGAATCAGAATCATTTTGAAGCAAATTGCTAATCCATTGCTTCATAAGTTCGAAAAATTTGTCTGCTCAACACGTAAATAACGCAAGGAATGTTGTTGAACTGTCAAAATGAAACCGATTCCGATTGATAAGGTGTTACACAATTGCCATTGCCCCGCTGGTGTGTGTGATCTCTTTTAAAAATACGGGAATTGCCCCTCAAGTGGCGCTCTATTCTGTAGTGTCTAGCAACTCCAAGATAATAGAATAGGGTACATTTTTACTGTTTCCACTATTATCTACAGCTAGTATTAGTAGGTACATACACATACCTATATCACCGGAAGCAAAAGGTTCAAGCGTCAGCATTATGCTTACGATGCTAGCAGGTTGCTGAGCGCTGCTTTTACAAAAAAAAAAAAAACTAACTCAAACTTAAGGCATTTATTTCAGGCACTTTTGAACTGTCAAGGAGTCGGTCAGTCAGAAATATAAACCTAGTAGCCCATTCCGAAGCGTAGTAGATTCCTATGGAGAAGAACGGGCAAGAAACTCCATGTTTCTCTATCTGAACAGACAGCTGTGCTGCTGGGGAGTTTGTTGCGCCACTTCTTCTTTCCAGCGAAAGCACCAGGAAGTGGTGAAGGGTGGTATTTTTGACGTTCGAAAAGTTCTGACTCTCAGCCTAATTTGAATAAATGACTTTTGATTTTGGACACTCTTTTAAAATATTGTTATACGGCTTCCGATTTAACCGGATTCAGCTGAATTTCAGTATTTTACATGGAGTGACTGCCTATCTGACCACTACAACCCAGTTACTAGATAATACGATACCCCTTGCTTGGTGAGACTTGTTGTCCGACTTTCGGGGTTTTGACGACCCGTAACGACTATTTACTTCACACTTACATCAACATTTTAGCAAAAAAGGTTTAATAAAGTAAACGATAATTCTATAATGATCATCATTAATGTCATTGAATTACAAAAATAGAGTTTTTTAACAGTCAGAAAAACTTGTGTATCGTATGCATGACAGTCAACCGTAAACTTGATCTAAAAAACCTCCCGAGATAAACAAGCTGTCAATTTCCACGTTACCATGGACAGTGGTGATAGTATTATACACTACTGCCTACCCCTTCAGGTCAAACAGGCGTGATGATATCTATTAATAATTAGTATTCATGATCATATATTTAGTAGTTCACTATTTACTTATGCAAGCATATTTCGCGACGCGTTACGCTTCTACAAACGTATAATGAGCACAGCGTATAGGTACTCAGTCGCTTACTTACCGAGGGTAGGGGTGGTCGTGTCTCGCCGCCCCGCATTTTACGAGAACATATAACTCGGGAAATAAAATAAAACTTCTAACAGTGCTGTGCGTGTGTTTAATAATTTAAATTGATTTTTACACGGATCGAGTCGTGTGGTTGTTTGTTTTTTTTTTTCTGAAAGTGTAAACTTTTTTTTTTCAAGTGAGTTTTTGTCAGTGAGTGTGTGAAAATACTAAGTGATTTTAAAGATAGCTGGTTTAGTGTTAGTGTGGTGAAAATTGTGCTCTTTGGAATTAAGGTAAGTGCTATGATTTGTAATGTTTTTTAATGTCAAAGGCAATTGGACAAAATATTATTATTTTATATGGTAACCATAAGATTATGTGCCATGACAATTTTTTTAGTAAGGCTACTGAAACTTAGGGGAAGTGCGCATTTATTCCCAGTGGTTTAATACTGTAGGTACTTACCTATCTATATTCCGATCGTCATAAATATATGAACACAAAATTTGTAAAACCGAGAGGTAACACACAAAAAAAAACCAGATAACTTTTAAAAATATGATGAATAAAATGAAAAATTTCGTTAAATCGTTAAATATTTACGTCTTTAAATTCAGTAACTGGGTTGAGAAGGTTAGATCTCTAGCTATGTAAAATAGTGGTATTTAGCAGATATTTTTTTTGCATTATGTTAGACTGGAACCAACCCCAACATCGTTATGGAAAGGCTAGGATGAGTGATTGAAATTACACGTCAAATTTCAACCTACAAACACCAATTCATCAACTAGTCCTGCGGCCCATTTAGGACGACTTGCAGAAAATCAAAATCTATACTATCCATACTTCCATACTAATGTTATAAATTCGAAAGTAACTCTGTCTGTCTGTATGTTACCTTTTCACGCCTAAACCGCTGAACCGATTTAGATGAAATTAGGTACAGAGATAGTTTGAGTCCCGGGAAAGGACATAGGACACTTTTTATCCCGATATTCTCACGGGATCGACTTATGCGGGTGAAACCGCGGGGCTCAGCTAGTAAATTATATTTTAATTCTGCAAGTCGTCCCACGTTTTTTTTTGTATGGAACTTTATCAAAGTTTAGTACAATTAGCAAGACAAGTTATAACAATATTTTTTTAAGAATTTTTAGTTTTTACTTTCGTTTTGTTCATAGATTATTTAATAATAAAAATGTCAGTACCTGCCTACTAAAAATCTATCTGTGATCCCTAATCTTTTCACAAACCATGATAATAATTATTTATTCATTTTTTCACTTCAAGACACAAACAATAGTGTATCCTTGGCTATTGTACTAGGAGTTCATGAATCACAAGAGCCAGAATTATTACATTATAATAGATTTCCATAATGATCATGACAATCTATTCTATGACCTATAATTCAGCGGTCAGTTTGTTTCTCGTTAACGCCAGTTGCAAGTGTCGACCGACCCCAGTTTAATGACCTACTTCTTAAGTACTATGTTGCGGTCAGTTTAATAGGTATTATCTAAGTTAATCTTAGACATCGCTGAGTTAGTTCGAAACATTGTTGTGAGGAAACCTGAGACTACCAAGAAAGTGCAAAGTAAAGGTAACGGAGATTCGAACGAATTTACTTTTATTTACGTAACTAGCTGCGCCCCGCGGTTTCACCCGCATAAGTTTCGATCCCGGAGGAACATCAGGATAAAAAGTAGCTTATATGTTAATCCAGGGTGGCAGCTACTTCCATACAAAATTTTATTAAAATTGGTCCAGCCGTTTAAGCGTCAAGAAGTGACAAACATATAAACACACACACATACACACACTCACAAACTTTCGCCTTTATGATATTAGTGTGATTTAATTAAAAAGCTGAAAGTCATAAAGTAATAATATGAACAAGTACATAAAAAGGAGGGGAAATAATCAAAGGGCATAAAAAAATTCGTCAAAAATGTAGGGTATGTTAATAAATAACATGTGTGGGTATGTAAAAATATACCAGTTGTCATTCGGAATCGCAGTTTCATTCATCGCTTCCCGCTATTCTATTCCATAAATACAACTGGTGACGAGGATGGGATAAAAAGACCAAAAGAAAGCAGCATAGCAACGACTTTCGAATAAAAAATACAATTATCCTGTAGTATTTTAATTATGTTTGTTTGTTTGGGGTCTTACTCATACTCATCTGTAATAACCATAACCATCCCTTATTGAAATAACGCTGATGTAACCTAGGCTACGTCTTTTAGTAAATAAATGATTACTCACTTACTTATTTTTTTACGTCAAGTACAATTATTATCACCTATATGTAGATATAAATAAAGTCCTAAAATTAGTTAAGCTTTGTGCGAAACGAGTATTTTAATTTTTTAAATCGTTCGAATTTACGTTTCGTTTACTCCGCGCGTTTTTGCTAAGTCGAGTCACGTCTAAAAGTATGTATACACTTGGCAATTTTCAATTGCGATTTTTTCGTGAAATAACGAATGCAACGTTGAAATACGACACTTAAGGTGAATGTGACATGGTAGACCGCGAAATTTAAATTTTCTTACGTTTTTTGTAATTTGCAGATCAGTGTCAGGTTGTATCTTGATCCAAATGTGATTCGCGACTATAATAGACATGTATTTACATAATCATAGTCATTAGAATCATTAATATATCTCTTTAAGTTAGATTTCTACCATAAACACTTTTCCACACGAGATTTGTTCTTAACGGTAGAAATCTAACTTAGAAAGATGTATTAATGATTCTCATTATTATAATTCTGTAAATACGTATCGGTTATAGTCGCGAATCATATTTTAATCAAGATACAACCTGACACTGACCTGAAAATTGCAAAAAACGTAAGAAAAATTGAATTTCGCGGGCTACAACTGCGCATTCACCTTAACATAAACCTATGGGTTCGAAAATACTATTTTCGTAATAACATAAAATTTCACTAAAAAATAAAGGAGAAAATCGCCTTTGAATAAAGCCAAGTGTATACATACTTTTAGACGTGACTGTCCACTGAAATCGATAGCCTGAAAACGCAGTGTGGTCAATGTTCATTATTTTCTGTTTAAGAAAAGGCTTTTTTCTGCAGTGGTGTAGACACAGGCTAGAAAAAATATAATAAAAGTTGAACATCATTTATTTAAAACTAGCTGACCCGCACCCTAATTGCGTAACACACTATCAATCGGAATCTGAATCATTTTGAAACAAATTGCTAATCCATTGCTTCATAAGTTCGAAAAAATTGTCTGCTCAACACGTAAATAACGCAATGAATGTTGTTGAACTGTCAAAATGAAACCGATTCCGATTGATGATGTGTTACGCAATTGCCGCGCCGGCGAACTTCGTACCGCCTCAGAATCAATAAGAACGATTGTATGAGAAAGTGAATTACTTAATATCTTCTTTTTTTTTTTGTGAATTTTTCCCGTGTTTTAATAGTTATGCTGCTATTCGGGGCGGAGACAAATCAATGATCATAAAAATCAGTCCAGCCGTTCTTGAGTTATCACTGAAAGAAATAAGCAGTAAATAAAAATGAAAAAACATTGATCTGAACTGCTTATAAACCGTTCCATATGAGTTTAACGTTCAAAACAGTATTATTTACTTATCCGAAAACAGTTAAAGCTTGAGTCAAAATGTTACCGTCATGACAGTAAACGTTAACGTTTTAAGTAGCTAAAAGGTCACAACATTAACTGTTTTATTGATTTGGTGATATCGTTCAAACCATTGAAATTCACTTACATTACAGTAATGGTGGTTTTCCTTTTTTTTGTTGTTTTTTTCAGTAAATAGTATGTTTAATCATTAAAAAAGTTACTGTTTTGTCTTTTACTGTTTTTCAAACATTTCTTCTTACTGTATAAAGTCAGTAAGTCTTAATGAAATCGCTTTAATGTGGTGTAGAAAGAAATTATTTTTTTTCAGTGTATAAATGGTGTAACTAACCCGACTTTGTTTTATTTTTATAGATAAAATGTATTTTTCTGTGCTATCCTGCATTAGTTCAAGGCTAGCACAGCAGAAGCCAATAATACGTAGCATTAAAAGTTATCAAAATATAAAACATAAAATACGTAAGGCCATAAATAAATTATTTATCAACTTAAAACGATTGCCAGTATAAAACCGGCTAAGTGTGAGTCCGACTTGTGGACTAAGGGTTCTGTACCGTAAAAACTATTATAGTTTAATTTCTTTTTATTATTAGTTGTCCAAATAGGCTCGTCCTCTATTACAAAATTATTTATTTATCTATATTAAATATCTATACGAAATTAATTTTATTTATCTATATTAGGATCTCCAACAAAATATATAGACTAAACATTACATATAGTTAATGGACGAAAAAGTATCATGTTAATGTGGGTGTAGGTACTATAGGTACATCTCTGCCCGATCCTTCGGAGAAATGACGCGTGATGTTAAGTTGTAAAGGCCATATTAACACTTATTCTATTTAAATCTCAACTGTCTACTTATTCATCACACTATCACACTAATATTATAAAGGCGAAAGTTTGTGAGAGTGTGTGTGTGTTTACATGTTTGTTTCTTCTTCACGCTCAAACGGCTGGACCAATTTTGATAATTTTTTTTATGGAGGTAGCTGACACCCTGGATTAACATATGGACTACTTTTTATCTTGATATTCCCACGGAATCCACATTTACGCGGGTGAAACCGCGGGACGTAGCTAGTAGTAAATAATTCTGTAAAAATATCAAGTGGTGTAGTCGTTTAAAAAGATAGAAATGGAATATATGTTTAGAATAGACATGTAACTGACAGGAAGCCAGACGGACGAACAAACAGACGGGATATAGGCCAGTTAAATGAAATTGAAATGACATGTAATATTTATTTGCAGTAAAGGGTTATTTATGTAGGCATGGTTTGACTGTACCATTTCCGTTTATTTGTTTTTGGACCTTTTGCTCGTAAGACATTTTGCTAAAGTGTCGTTTTGATTATACATATAGGTCGTTTTGCAATTAGGACCATTTGCCTTTAGCATTTTTAGGTATGGAACCCTAAAAAACGTTGGCTGGCATAACGTTATTTTTGTAACAGTTGCGTGACCGCACGACACTATGGTAATTAGCATGCAACGTTACAGTATGCAGATATATACCTAACACTAATTATTTTAGCTATGAATTCTTTTGTCGCCATTTTGTAAATGGGAATATTGTAAACGTTTACAATGTGTAACTGAAATAATACACCAAATGAAAGTAGGTAGTTTGTTCCGCATCGTTTACTGAATCGATTTCTGTCAATTTCAATATACTTAAGTAATTTTTTTATCACAAAAATAAATAAAACTAAGAAATTCCAATCCCACTTTCGCTGTAAAATCAAAATAAACCAAAATGGACGAAGTACTAGTGGCGTGCATTGGTTTTCAGAATAGGTAGGCACTAGGCCGGGTCTAGTCTAGGCAAACGCGGTCATTAATCAGAAAAAAATGTGTGATCAAAAGTGTTGTTATTTGAGTAGGGATTTTTAATTTTGTCGTATTAACTTGAACGAGTAAAGACCAACGACTGCCTACTGCCGCGCGTGTTTGTATGAAGATTTTGTTTTTTGTTAGGTATGATAATTTAGTGAGTTTCTTAATTGTGTGGCACACACTAAAATGTAATTGACAGGCTTATGTTGATATATCGAGGTAGGCACTGCTTATATGCCTATATGCAATGCACGCTACTGCGAAGTACCTACTGCGCTAGACCCATACGTGTGCAAGTGTGTGCGTGCGTAGATTTGTAATGTGACCACCTTTCTGCTCTCACAATCAGTATAACTGTTTTATACGCAATAGTAAAGATTAACTGTACGTATTATGATTTTATCACAATATTCTAATTGGGTTGCGTTAATTCCGGGACATGTTTGTATAATTTCATCAATATGTCAATTTCCAGAAATTTTTATAGTCTCTAAAACTTTTTGTGCTATGGCACAAAAGTTTAAAGATGTTTATGAAATAATCACATACATAATATATTCTTGAATGCTGTTTACATTTGTATATTCAGTTGTTGAAATGATAGTGGTAAAGTCAAAGCATATATTCCAAACTAGCTGCGCCCCGCGGTTTAACCCGCGTAAATGTCGATCCCGTGGGAATATGGGGACAAAGAGCAGCTTATAATTATGATAATCCAGGGTGTCGGCTACCTCTATACCTCCCCCACTTGGCAAATGAGTCAGAGTGCAGTTTAAGAGTTGTCAATATCAGTATTCCAATACAATTTTGTCACTGACAACCCTTGAAGGCGGTTTAGATGTGCTGAACGCGTTCAGTAACAGTTTCATTGGTGAATTTCGCCTTTAGTATTTCACGTTGTTGGCTTAAATTAAGTTTCGCAGACGATCTTAGTTACAACTAGTCCGTGTTACGCACATTCACACAACTTAATAAAGTAAGTTAGTATTTGCTCACCTTATTACAAGTATTTATCTCGTCAGAAATAGTAATTCTGAGAGGTCCACTTACGGCTAGTTTCTTCATCAATAGTAACAGCCAAGTAACGTCACAAAAGTCAAAGTAACGGTTAAATTTGCTTCTTCACTTGTTACTTGAATGAAGAAACATATTTTCCGTAGTATCAGGTCAAGTAAAAGTCAATACTTCGAATGATTACTTTAGTTGTTGATGAAGAAACTGTCCGTTAGTCTTAACAATCTTTTTCTATTGTGGAATTATTACCTTCATAACATCATGTCTGTATTTCTGAAGGGATAAGCAGAGAGGTCTATTACACTCACATTTCGGGTTATGTGTCAGTCCCGTGTGAACATTAACAGCGTGTTTGCGCTCTTGGTAACCACAAGTAAAGCAAAATGGTAAAATAAGTAAAGCGCGCGTCTTTGTGAGGTAAAAAAAACGTGTGGTGTCGGGGACACTTGGCAGGAACGAAGTTCAAAATCAAAATTTAAGATAGCGGCTGCGAAAATTTCAAAATGAAAAAAACTTAGAAAATTTTTGCAGCCGCCATCTTGGATTCTCATTTTGACTTCACTATTGCTTCAGCACCCTCGAAAACTATAAAAACTATCTCTCTCTCTCTCTGTGTGTGTGTATCTTCCTATTATACGTTACGTGACGATGTCAACCAGTCTACTCCTACCGAAAGCTCTACTTCTCCTACCGTTCAAATCAAATCAAATCAAAATATTTTATTTCACATAAACCCACATGGGCACTTATGAAACGTCAGAAGCTAGGTGCACGATTCCAATTGGTCGTTTCCTATGGAGAAGAGCCGGCAAGAAACTCCACGGTTACTTTTTTAAAAATAATCGGCTATTACAATGTTTTCAAATTACAGTAGGTATGGGAGGACAGCGCAGGCCTGTCAACAAGTACCAGGTACTTGATAAAATAAAAAAAATTGTCTATAAGTAGATCTAAAGTCTGCAAGGCCTACAAAGTCCTCACATTTACAAAATAAGAATCTATCAAAAGCATACATAAAAAAAAATACAGTCGAATTGATAACCTCCTCCTTTTTTTGAAGTCGGTTAATAAAAACCTATTAAAATCAAGTGATATGATTGCCATTACAACCACAGGGAATCCGACCGGAATAAATCCTAGTAAAGAGAAAAAAAAAATTGAATTGTCTGTATATAATGTCAAATAATAAAAAGGTTATGTCAAAGAAGTATGTATGTAAAAAATAAATAAAAAATAAACATCGTAATTTGAGAGCAGGTATCGGGTTATCGTACCACCCAGTAACTAGGTTGTGGAGGTCAGATAGGCAGTTGCTCCATGTAAAATACTGGTATTCAGCTGCATCCTGTTAGACTGGACGCCGACCCCAAAATAATTGTTGACAATTAATAAACACATGTTACTATGAATAGAGGGAATTATCTTTGATATTAACATAATACATTGACATGATTCGAAATTAGTGATGCGTGATTCGATTATAACTACTTATGACCGATTTAACACTATTCGAATTGTCTATTTAGGCATAATCGCTAAATAACGGTGTGGATTAATATCCACACTGGCGCGAAGTACTGATTATTCGAAATTATAATCCATACTATATATACTATAGAATATTATAAATTCGAAAGTAACTCTGTCTGTCTGTCTGTATGTTACCTTTTCACGCCTAAACCGCTAAACCGATTTAGATGAAATTTGGTAGTGATAGTTTGAGTCCCGGGAAAGGACATAGGATACTTTTTATCCCGATATTCCCACGGGATCGAGACTTATGCGGGTGAAACCGCGGGGCGCAGCTAGTAAGTAATATAATATTTCTTATATCTATTAATAGTTTAGGTACATAATATACCTTGGAGCTTGTGGCTAAGTAATAACAGCCGCACGGGTCGATCGATCAGGTTAAGCTACGCTTGCCGCGGTTGTTCCGTGGATGAGTGACCGTCTTTACATACCAAGACCCGGAAAACACATTAAGCCGTTGGTCCCGGCTGTCTTTTTTTGGATCTATGACAGTCATTACGGGTCGTTTGAAGAACGCAAGTCTGACAACCAGTCTCACCAAGGCAAGGGCTGTTCCTTGCATTTATGTTCACATAACTCATCAAAATGTAGGAAACAGCTGATTTTTTTTTTGAGTTTTCAGGTTTGGTCCTATAGTAAAAGTTGTTCATGATGATGAGTGCAATGACCCTTTAAAAGGATGCCCATGCATTCAATTTGGGGATCATTTAAGCTATCACCAATTTAATTAGTTTTGTGTTTCTTAAATAATAGGGTTTGTCCTCCAAATAGTAGATCTGTCACCAAAATGTAGTCACCAAACAATGCAAGTGACCTAACCAAACCGAACCTCGGGGTGCCCTTCGCTCGCTCTTGCATCCTATGTCGACGGAGCCCAGCTTCGCGGGGCCCCTATTTCTGTGTAAAGGGTTTAAAGTAACCTAACCAAACCGAACCTCGGGGTGCCCTTCGCTCGTTCTTGCATCCTATGTCGACGGAGCCCCGCTATCTGAGAACGAAAATATTTCGTGGCGATAGATCTATTTATTAGGTGATACAAATATTTCGTGGCGATAGATCTATTTATTAGGTGATACAACTTGATGACAAATATAAATTTTGGTGATAGAAAATATAGTTCCCATTCAATTTCACCCTGTAGTTCACAAATGTGTGCGCAGACACAGGTGTACTCTCTCTTCCCTCACTCTCATAGTCCGATTTTGCAAATAGTAAGTAAGTATATGACATATAAGGATACTGGGTGAGGGACGTATGGAACCGGGAACCAATATAGAATATAGAAAACGGGACTAGACGTCCCGTTTTCTATATTCTATATTGGTTACCTAATAGTCTATATTCTATACCTAATAGTGGGTGATTCCGGGTTGAAATTATGACGATGAATTATAATTTTTTATTAAATATTTGTTTATTAATGGCACCTAGGCCCAATTGTTAGTTTTATAAAATGTCAGTTTTCGTGTAGCGACTAGCAGCATTTTTGAAGATAAAAAAATTCAATATGGCCGTCTGAGTTTCGCATCGCAACCCAATTACCTGCGAGGAAGTTCTGGTAGCCTTAATTAGTCTATTATAACTTCTTTCAACAAAAACATAACAATAGCTTCAGGCAATCAAGCCCACAAAGACGAGATAGTAAAATATACGTTTCCACGAGCCCCGAACACACGAGGTGAAAAGTTTCCAAGTAAGACGAACTTCGTGAATAAATCCGCTGCGATATCGTCACGCGATTCAAACATTACCAGCCAATGTTATTGGCAACATACGAAAATGTTTTCTATCTAAAGTTTTGGAACTTCCTAAATTCAGCACCTCGTGTGAATCGACTCGATATTGTGTTGATAATGATCGAGTTACGAGAGTCGTAATCGATTTTTTTTTGTTGAATAACGAGATAAGTTTTATAATTGGTTTGGCTTACTTTAGGCGTAGCTAGTTATGTCTTTGACAAGTATCTTTTTGTATTTTGATGAAATACAGACAGTTTTAAACGAATTATTTATCTTATAGACCGCTACAGAGTTTGGTTAGCCAGGTATGTTTGGTCGGGGTTAACGGTGAAGGAAACCATCGTGAAGAAACCGGCATGTCCAAGAACCAAAAATTCGAAGACATGTGACATCTACCGACCCGCACTGTGGCCCGCGTGGTGGATTACTCACAGAGAGGAAGCCTGTTTCCCAGCAGTGGGAACATTATAGGCTGATTGTTATGCATATTCAAAGCCAATTTTTCTGATGTACCTACTTAGGTATTTCTTCAAGGGAATCTGATGACAGGGATCATACAGTGTTAGGTACATAAGTATCTTGATACTTGGACAAACAAATAAAATAATGCTATCATCGTAACTATAGAAAAAAATACTATTATTTAATGATAAATTTCCCACTGTAGAGTTAAGGCCTCATCACACTAATATTATTACGAGTATAAAGGCGAAAGTTTGTGAGTGTGTGTGTTTATATGTTTGTTACTTCGCCACGCTCAAACAGCTGGACCAATTTTGATAAAATTTTGTAAGGAGGTAGCTGACACCCTAGATTAACATATAGGCTACAATTTAACCCGATATTCCCACGGGATCGACATTTACGCGGACGAAACCGTGGGGCGTAGCTAGTAATATTATAAATGAGAAAATTTGTGAGGATGTTTGTTACTCTTTCACGCAAAAACTACTGAACGGATTTTGATGAAACTTTGCAGTAATATAGCTTATACGTCAAAATAACATGCTGAATACTTTTTATCTCGATATTCTTACGGGATCGACACTTTTGCGGGTGAAACCGCGGGTCACTGCTAGTTACAAATAAAAATGAAATGCTGTTCGAAGGTAAGCACATCACTTGAGACTGGATGGACCGATTTGGCTATTTTTTGTTTTAAAATGTTTGTAATAGATCGAATTACGTTTTTAGAGAAAAAAAAAAACATGGACAAGTTGGCACGAAAAATGTAAAATTCGGGAAAATCGTAACATGTTTTTTTCTATGGGATTTTGTATGTATGAATGATTGAATACGACAACGTCTTCCGGTTCGTTCTTCTCAATAGGTACCTACGCTTTGGAATGGGCAACTAGCTTCATCTTTCTGACTGACCGACCCCTTGACAATTCAACAGTGCCTGTAATTGGTTTAATTGAAATAAATGCTTTGAGTTTGAGTTTGAGTTTGAGTCTGTCGGGTCAGTTAGCATCTTATATAAGTGACTTAGGTGACTGTATACAAGTATAATATTACGTCCAAAAATAGACGCGAATAATATCGACAACACCGTCAGAGTAAAAGGGCCGACCTTTGACATTACAAAGGAATTTATTTGATCTGTGATTTGACATATCGAAGCCCTAGCACGAACGCGCGACGTACAGTCAATAAAAGAGATAAATATGCAGGATCGTCGGATATAGTAGAAGTTTAGTAAGAAACCGATGGATGATCTCGAATAAAATTTAATTTTATTAATAGAAAACAAACAGCTCATTTATATAAAATTAAATTTCAGTCGAAAACATCCATCGCTTTCTTACTAAACTTCAACTATATCTGACGATTTACTTATCTCTTTTGTTGACTGTACATGCAACGTAAATTCAAAACATTTTTGAATCGAACATACCTATCCTATAGCATTTTGGTTTAAAATAAGCACATGAAGTATCACATAAATATGAAAAATAAACCGGGCACACGGTTTTTTTACGGGTTCCGTAGCACCGTACAATATGTAACACAACATTTTTTTTCAAACGCGCTTATTTTGTTTTTCCTTAATATTTGTTTTTGTACCGGCAATAGAAACACACATTCTGTGAAAATTTCAACTGTCTACCTAATACGGTTCATGAGATACAACCCGCTCATAGACAAACGAACGGATTGACAACAGACTTCATAAATATTATCTGTGAAACGAGTACTTTTAATTTTAAAATCGTTCGAATTAACGTTACCTTTACTCCGCTATTCGTCTTAGCCCAAAGTTTCACTCGATAATCTCTTAATTCCCGAGACAAAAAAGTTACGAAGTATTCTTCACACGAACGAGTTGGCATGGCCGTTGAATGGACATGACGTTAAGGCCGCCTTGGGACTGTTTTGACGGTAAACAGGGAATCAGAGGAGCTGCGCGAGGAAAGACTTTTCTTAACTTAGTTTTTAAAATAAGAAGGAAAATAGTGAAAAAGCTGCCTTGTTGCAGACCATAGACTATAACTATGGTCTGTTCTAAAAGTCAATCTGCCTAGCCTTGCAGCAGCTATGTTGCGGTTGGCTTCTAGTCCAACTGGATGCAGCTGAATACAGTATTTTACATATAACGACTGCTGATCTGACATCCTCAACTCATGTACTGTGTGATACGAAACCCCTTGTTTCTACTGCTTGTCAGACTTTCCGGCTTCTGACGACCTGTAAAACTATAGTGTACGCTGAAAAAAAAAGTAGTTGCCACAATCAAGATTTTGTTTAGATTGACTAAGTAACTGGTTTGCATCTGATCCTATCAAGCACAATGATCACAACTACTACTTTTATTTGATTGAGATTTGAAACGGGATCTTGATTGGAGATATCACAAAACCTATTTGCAGCAATCAAGTTGATCAAGTTGCTTGATTGACACAACTAACTTACTTTGTGGTTTTAACTCTTCTACAATGATGTCATGTTAAGGGTAATCAAGAAACTTGTTTGAGCGTTCAATCATTTGAACTAGTATTGTTGCAATCATGTCGTGATGATCAACTTAACTAAGATTTTGATTAATCTAAACAAGATATCGTCAATCAAGCTAAAAAGTCACTTGATACAAGTGCATTTTTTTCAATGTAATGTATGCGGTGTCTCTCCACAAACAATGGCTCACCTCCCATCTTGGACCGCATACCCTGTCACCTGCACAAGTGAGGACCTAACAGCTGCGTCAGCGAATAGTATCCGCGTTCCCGATTGGGCCAAACAAATTTGAAAATCTATATAGATTTTTTCATGTTTTTTTGGCCATCGACACGCTAAGAGATCAGATACTTTTGGAATAGGTTTTAGGTGATTAACTTATTGCTTAGATCTGCGCTGCGTGCTGGTGACACGCTCCTAGCAAACGCGTGGTCTTAAGGTGGAACTAGTCGCGAGTCAAAGTCAAAGTCAAAGCATTTATTTCAAATAGGCACATAAAAGGCACTTTTGAACGTCAAAAATTATCTTAAAATAGAATTGATTCTAGTCGAGCTCGAACTTACTGGTGGTCATGGCCAAAAAGCACGCTGTCTCACCTGGCTTCGTGTCCGACAGAGATAGTATCAGTGATGAGCAGTTAGAGGCTAGTCTACACGCACAATGTCTAGCTCTCACGCACAGAAACATCGTTCCAAACTGAAAGGCGCCTAAAAAAAATCGAAAAGTGCTTTGGGAAATCGAGTTTTATGAAAAAAAATCACTACATAAATCAATTACAAATAAAGTTTATTGAACTCTTCGATAACTGAACTTTGTCGATATCGACTTTGTTTTGAAGATTTTACAGTTCATTTATTACTTATTTACACCAAAAGATACGTTAAAATACAAAACGAATCTTTGTTAGGTCATAACTTTATAATGGCTTTTCATTTTACTACTAGCTGCGCCCCACGGTTTCACCCGCGTAAATGTCGATCCTGTAGGAATATTGGGATAAAAAGTAGCCTATATGTTAATCCAGGGTGTCAGCTACATCCATACAAAATTTTATCAAAATTGGTCCAGCCGTTTGAGCGTGAAGAAGTAACAAACATAAATACACACACACACACAAACTTTCGCCTTTATAATATTATAGTGTGATTCTGTTACCTTACAGACAAAATTAATGATAAGACAAAACGATATCATGCATAACTTTGGATGCACAATGTCAAACATTGGAGTAACACTCTCCCGAAATTTGTATGGAAAAAAATATCGACTAGTGGCACCGTCCTATTGTAATGACTATACTGGCGCTTGGTGACACGCTGCGTCACGTTGTCACTTGTTCGAGCTACGCTATCTTACCAAGCATGCCATCAAGCAAAGCTCCTATAATAATTTCACCTCTGATTTTGTATCACTGCCAAAATCACAGTGATTTGTATTGTCGTTGCAATGAGCTTGTTGTTGTGTTGCTGCCGTTGATAAGTCTGTCAAAATAGAAAGAAAGAAAGAAAATACATTTATTTAGCACAGACTAAAAGACACACAACACACCAGATACATCAGATAAAAAAAAAAAAGAAATAAAGATCAAATAAAAAGCGTAAAGTCCGAAGTAATTAACAGGAAAGTGTGCCTCACGGCTGCGCCAAAAAGGCCCACGAGCTTAAGCAAAATCACAAGTTTTGAGATGAGCTGCACGATTACTGACAAATACGTGCACTGACTGGATAGGTCCACTCAATCTGTGTGGTTCTTTCCTCAAAATACCATTTCAGACATCAATCTACAAGATCTGACCAAGATTATGTGTGGACTTTAAAAGAGACTGTGACCTCTGAGTTTGTTTCGGCCTTTCTTCTCAGAGCAATCAGATAGAAAACGCCGACCTCATCTGGTTAATATGATTGGCGTGTGAAAGTGTTTGTGTAAACCTACTTACAGAAATAAAATCATTTGTCACTGTGATTTTTATTTTCGTTATATTAAGGTTGCTATTGAATTGTCGCTGCCAGAGATAAAATAACTGTAAAAGAACTGGTAGCTGTGTGTCTTTGGCCTTAGTGCCTAGGCAGGTTAAACAATGCCCAGACCAAAAATAATTATTAAAATAATTTATTCATTGCAAACATGGATACATTTTCATATAATCATTTCGTATGTATAGGATCGCAAATATTCATTACGTTCTGTTTAAATTGTTCTCATGAATTGTAATGATTATATTCATTAAGAATTAATCACAAGGCTACAATATTGAATGAATATAATTATTTAGCAGTGAGTAGTAGTGGCCCAGTGGTCATAATCAGCCTACAATGTTCCCACTGCTGGGACACAGGCCTCCTCTTGGTGAGAGGGAGTGGGCCGTAATCCACGACGCGGGCCCAGTGCGGGTTGGCATATGTCACATGTCTTCGAATTTTTGGTTCTAGGACATGCCGGTTTCCTCACGATGTTTTCCTTCACCGTTTTGATAGCAGTGGTGATGAAATAATTTACACAAAGCAAAGCGCCTGTCTGGGTTTGAACCTAAGACCTACAACTCGTAAGTTGCGGCCGTTATCACTTGGCCACCAATTCTCTAGTGTGGCCTAGTGGTAACAGCCCCGAATTACGAGTTACGGTCGTGGGAAGTCAAATTGATTAACAAAATTAATATTCTATACATAATAGGGACGCCTCTGCCATCCCCTTCGGGCAATAAGGGCGTGATGGTATGTGTAATAGGGCACCGTAGGGAAAGAATCATGTAGGTTAGTAGGGCTGTTCTATTAATGCAAATGTCAAGGTCGGTAGCCACACCGCATATCCAGCGCATATCATGTGTCTATAACAGTACAAGCAAAAATCTGTGATTATTTCGACATTGCACAAAGGTACTCATTTAATATAGAAACTTTATTGATGCCATTAATCCCCTTCTATTTTTACATACATATTTTATGACTGTTACCTTTTAAATTATGTATTTAAATATTATCTTTTTTTTAGCCCATGCCCACTGTTGGGCAAAGGCTTCCCCCAAATCCTTCTTTTCCCGCGCCACTTCGAACTAACCCTCTTAGAAATTAAAATTCATTTTAAAAGTATTTTTGGTAGGTCCCAACACTACGTTGTTGGAACCACGTAAATAATTTAGATATAATATGAACTCTATCAAAATATCAAAGGAAGGAAAAGGAAAATATGAAAGATTGAAAAATATGAAACATTGACTTACTATTGAATACTTTTTGATGTTGACTGTACCACTCTTCTAAAGTACTGAAAAGCTAAACAAAAAAGAAAATGTAATACCTAGAAAGCTCTTTTAAGATTAAACGGGAAAACGAGTCTATTTTTTTTTACTTTATTTTCATTCGAACAAATCTGATCGCGTCATACAAGATCAAACTGGCTAAAAATTGTGGCACCTTTAGGTGTTTTTTCTATTCTAAAAAAGGTGTTTTTTCTATTTCGTGTAACTTGTTAAGTACCTATGTGGAATAGGGATTTAACATTTTGGTATATGTTTTTTGCCTCTTTAGTTTTCCTCGGTACAAAAAAATTGCAAAGTCATATCTATTTTTTTACTTTTTTAGACATCACGGCGTAACGCTTAAGAGTTATTCAATGGGATTTATTTTAAAACAGAGAATTATCATATCAAAGTTTACTCAACAAAGTAGTTTTATATTTAATTAATTTGTTTTGTTAAAGATTTGTTTACCACTACCCTACCCTACTATTAGATTTGTAACCACTTTTTTGTTTTTTTTTAATACCATTCATAAGCCTACGTAGAAGTCAAAATCGGTTGAACGGACTGTAAAAAAGGTTTATTTAAATGTCAAATCTTATTGCAAATGGAGTATAGGCAGTTGTGGAGTAAAAAATTGTCAAAACGTGACATTTGTGTTAAGCAGTCCAGGAAGTACCAGTAGTTTACTTCTAACCCTCCCAAAATATTTTGTTTGACAACACCCTAGAGGCGTGCTCGAAAAAAAGTAGTGAAAACAAACTTTTCCGATTCGCTATAAAAACCGGTAAACCGTGCCGATCTCTATCGAAACTATACCGGATTTTTATTTATCGCTTCCCGTTTTACCCGCGAGCGGTGTTAGTACCTACTGTTTGTTGTGAATTAAAAAAAAAGATAAGCGTGTTTTTCTTTCTTTCATTCTTTCTCGTTTTGTTTTTTTTTTGCGCTGCCGTTGTTATTGAAAACTTGTGATGTTTCATCAATGGAGACGGTTTTTTTTCCTACTTTTTAAAGGTCTGCAATTTAAAATAAATAAAAGGAAAAATGTTTTATCATCGAAGTGAGAACGGTTGTCGGTTTATTTTTTGCTCGATTTATATTTAGAAAAAGTGACATCAATATTAAGAATAATGTTTTTGCCATTGTAGTGACTGATGACTGAGTTTGTGATGGCTTCTCAAATACAGGGTGTTACGGAAAGGGCTATATCAATACAAACGGGTTGAAGAGTGTATCTGATCTAGAATCTCTCTACAAAAGGAGAATGGCAGAAGTTCATAGAACGCTGGCATTAAACTTTTTTAGTTTCCACAGAAATAAAAGTGGCATGGTTTGATAGGGAATATTATGAGCTTTTGTTAAAAAAATAAATAAAAAATAATTACAATGGGGTTAAAGAGAAATCTTAATTTTTGTAAAAGTGAGGTTAAGTGCATTAATGTTTGTATTTTAATAGGTTATTTTACCTCTATTACTATTTTAACGCATAAATGTTTATTGTATGCATAACATATTGCTAATTATGCTTTGTAATGACTTCAAAAATGATAAATAACTACTTGTTGAAGTTTGTTTAGTTCAATGATTTACCCACTGATCATAGACCTAATGACAGTTTCAAGTGTAGGTACTCGGTCAGTTTTAATTAAACTCAGTAGTCACAGAAAACTCAGGAGACTCTAGAGACTCACTTATCGGAATCTAAGCATATAACAGGAATAATAATAATTAATAAGAATAATAATAAAATAATAATCTAAGCATACAGGAAACGTTGAAAACGTTGAGAGCAGTGGTGGCCCAGTGGTATCGGCCGCGACTTACGAGTTGTAGGTCGTAGGTTCGAACCCAGACAGGCGCTTTACTTTGTGTAAATTATTTCATCACCACTGCTCTCAAAACGGTGAAGGAAAACATCGTGAGGAAACCCGCATGTCCTAGAACCAAAAATTCAAAGACATGTGACATCTACCAACCCGCACTGGGCCCGCGTGGTGGATTACGGCCCACTCCCTCTCACAGAGAGGAGGCCTGTGTCCCAGCAGTGGGAACATTATAGGCTGATGATGATGATGATGATGATGATGATAGGAAACGTCGAGGTCCAAGTCTAGCAACAGTCGTTCAGAAAGGTAGGAGTCTTCGAAATCCAAAAACAAGCCAGGTCGTTGTAAAAATCCACGTAAAACTTTGGGCGCACAAAACATTCACACCAGCACAAAATAGTAGCGAGCGAGCGAATGTGACTTGTGAAGTTTTGTGTGTCATCTTAGTCTATCAAAAAGTACTCTGTGGTCATCTTCTAAAGAGTCATGTTTGTTTGTTTGCCATGACAACACTGTCATATAGTATAACAAGTCCAAAAAGCCTTGTTTCCGGCTGCTCAACTTACTCATATTTAACGAAATTTAATCCCAATTCTCAATAATAAAGTTAATCTGGCTATCAATACATAAAAATAAGCGCTTTTTTTTAAAATAGCTTTGTATTCTGTACCTTTCCAAAATTAGCAATGCCAAAAACTGCCATCTCCTTTCAGCTCAAAAGCATAAGGAGGGTTTATTTGAATTTAAAAACTTAATTAACAAAAATAACAAAATTAAAAACTAACTTAACTAAAACTATATAAAAACTAAAATATAGCGTCGAAAAATTCATCCGCATCGCTGTCGACTGGTAATGTACCCAAGAGACTGGCGGCATTGCCACGTTGTATGGCAATGCTTAGCCTTTGGCCAAGGTAAAAGCCAGCCCTTGGGTCACGGGAAGTGTCAACCAGCCGTTTTGAAATTTCTGTAAAAAGACCATAAGCACTCGGACCCCACGGCCCGAGGGTTTCAACCCCAAACGGCTCGAAAATATAATTTCCGATAAGGTTATTATATTTTCGCCGCTTGAGGTTTTCCGCAGCCGCAGCAGCAGCGCCAGCACAGCATGCCGATCCAGGAAGATGGGATGGCGCAAGAGTATCGACACAAGTTGCGTCCCACACTAAAGGCCTACCCACCTTCCAAGGAAATAGAGACATACCGTCCGGTCTCTTGCCATCGTCGCGTACCAAGCCATTGGGTTCTAATACAGCTGGAACGCCGACGGTAACAAGAGCTCGTCGGATGATGTCATTAATGTTTGCGTGGCGCGCTAAGCGACCCGCACTTCGGCTGCAAGACAGGCCGTGGTGTCCGAGGCTGTTGACATCTTCGCCACAGTGACAGCGATGAGGGGAACAGCAAGGAGTGCCTAGTCGCAGGGAAGCAGCGAGGCGAAAAGTAGTGTCGTCGAACAAAGTGCCTATGTTCGACGAAGGTAGTGCATGAAGCCAAAGTCCCGACTCCCATCTACCCACAGCCAGCAGGCGCGCACGTTCCGCAGGAGTAGCAGACGAGTCAAGTAAATTGTTCTGTACTACTCTGCAGAGCGGCTCATCCCACCGTCTCTGGGAAGATGGATTGTCGGGTGGATCTGTATTCGGGCAAGCGAGTCTCCAGGCATGCATAGCCTCGGTGAAACACGGCACATCAGAATTAATCAGTGTGGAGGCTAAGATTTTCCTGATTAATTTATCAGTGCCGTGGACCGAGGATATGAAAGCCGGTAAACTAATACTAGAAATTTTGCGGACGCCGAGGCCCCCCATACGAATGGGAAGAGTAGCTTGTGCCCAAGCTCGGTCGTCCATGGCCACATTTAAAATAGATGTTAATGTATGCCTGATAATTTGGTCCATTTGGTCTAAAAGGTGAGTGTGCTTCCATAAATGTGAAGCGCGAAGAAAATATGTTAATTTAGGGCCGAAACAGCAGTAGCGGATTAAAGTTATGGCCGAATGCATATTAATTTCTAACAATCTTTCCGAAACGTCATTGAAATTTTGAATTTTTTCCTGAATAAAAACGGGAAAGGAATTGTCAAAGATTGGAGACCCAAGAAGACGAAGAGAGCTTTTTTCAATAATTTTGATTTCTGGAGCTATTGCGTTAAATTTGGGAAGTGTCAAGTGTCTGTCAGTACTGTCCGCTAGGTATAGTTCACATTTCGAAAGATTGAGATCAAGGCCAATGGAATGAAGTTCGTTTTTTAAAAATTGAAGGTCGTGTAGTACAGTTTCTGCATCGCCTCCCAAGGTTCCATCACCAAGCATTAACTTTGAAAATGCTTAATATTTTTTTATTTCGACATCACGGCGCTGCACTGGCGCGCAGCGGCGTGATGTGCGTGTACTAGGCGCACAGACACACTACAGATAATGGATAATGACCCTCGTAGTGCGGTGACACGTTTGTTATGACTTCAATTTAATAAGCTATCGAAATAAAAAAAAAAAAAAATAGGTTGCACTCCGGGAGTGCCGGGTGAAGTGAAAACTTGAATATTAACGTTGAAATAAATCAATTAGATATTAATTGAATTAATATAATTAAGTTTTTTTCACTATTTCTGCGTCACTTTTTTCATTAATCGATGCACTTTGTTCAATTTCCATTTTTTGAAACACTTTATATACACGAATTTTACGAATACACAGCAGTGTGGCTACTATACAGACGGTCGAGCAATCAACTGTCCAACCACGTCCGCGTTCGCGTCCACCATCACCATCACATCACGTCACATCACATCACATCACATCACATCACCATCACCATCGCCATCGCCATCGCCATCACCTTCGCCATCGCCATCACCATCGCGATCACCATCGCCATCACCATCGCCATCACCATCGCCGTTGCCATCGCCATCACCATCGCCATCGCCATCACCATCACCATCCATCCATCCATCCATCCATCCATTATCGTGTCTCACTTGGTTCACTTCGGTTGGCACCGCCGCGCCGTAGATAGAGATGGGGGGGGGAATCTCTCCTGACGGTCACGTGTCCTGACGCGATGTCCTGACGCGACTTTAACATTTTTTACCCATTACAAAAAGTGTTCAACGCCGCTAAAGAAGTTTTCACTTCAAAAAATATTAATCATTTTCAATGTTACTGCTGTCTAGCTGAAATTTTGTACAGAGATTCTAGACCAGATACATTCTTCAACCCGTTTGTATTGATATACCCTTTCTGTAACACCCTGTATATGAGGTATGAATGATAAATTGAAAAAGCGCTCAAGACTCACACATGAAGAGTTTCGCACCACTGTACATGCCTAGTACCTATACACACACTGGAAAAAAAAATGAAGTGTCTACCTATTACGATTCAAAAGATACAGCCCTGTGACAGACGGACGGACAGACGGACTGCGGAGCCTTGGCATAAGGTCGTTGGCACCGTTTGTGTACGGAAGCCTAAAAAGAATATAATATAAAATGTAACCTTTACTATATGCCCACAACTGCGTCAACGTGCAAAAGACACATTCAGTCATTCGTAATTTAATCAAGTTTTTAAGTGCTTGGCCAGACTGGTAGCGTGGGGCGGGGAGCGGTGTGGGTGCGGGAACGCGCGCGATCTGCCTGTCTGCAGTCGAGCGCGGCTTCGTTCTGAGTGTTGTCGTGTCCAGTGTTTGTCAAAATATAACATGGATGAAGCATACTTATTTTTACTAGAAAAAAGCTCGAACTAGTTTGAGAACCCCGGTCCCTGCGCGGGCCGCTCGCGCACTCTTTGCGGCCACTTGTATGAACAAGCTATAGCGTGAATTGCTCGCGCGCTCCCCGCGCCAAGCAGCCCGCGCCGCTCACCGCGCCCGCGTGCCCACTATGGAGGCTCAAATAAGGTTCTTATGTTTGAGTACGCCGCGCCGCGCCCGCCCCGCGCCCGCCCCGCGCCCGCGTTTGTAGTCTGGCCAAGCACTAACTGTCTAGCGAACTCTAGTAGGCAGTGCTCACAATGTAGATTAAATTATATTATTAAATTTATTTACTCCAACAATTTTACGTTCTTCAGAAATAACGTGACACATGTGAAAGGCAACATCATAAAAGATACTTAACACGTGAATAAATTTCAATAAGAAACTTGATGCTTTAATTACGCTAAACGTACTAATTAAATTAAAATTTAATAAAATACATCAACTCAATTATGTCAGTAACTCTATCTTAATTAAAACTTGACATTGAGATCCTAAGTTTAACTTTTCGTTAATAAAATGTACCTAGTAACAGTTTTTATAGGGGTTCGTGGCTAAAATAATATCAGCCGCACATGTTGATCGAAGGTTAAGCTACGCTTGCCGCGGTCGGTTCGTGGATGGGTGACCATCCATCACACACCAAGACCCCTCCGTGCCTCGGAAAGCACGTTAAGTCGTTGGTTGTGGCTGTCATTTGCAGATCTTTGACAGTTGTCACGGGCAGTCAGAAGCCCAAAAGTTTGACAACCAGTCTTAACAAGGAGTACCGTGTTACCCAGTAACTGGGTTGTAGAGGTCAGATAGGTAGTCGCTCCATGTAAAATACTGGTATTCATCTGCATCCGGTTAGACTGGAAGCCGACCCTAACATAGTTGGGAAAATATTAGGCAGACTGAGTGACAGTCGTTCCTTACAATGATTAAAGGAGAAATTAAAAACTACAAAAAAAATATATATATATAAACATCTGAATTGAGAACCTCCTCTTTTTTTGAAGTCGGTTAAAAATTAATACACTGGTTCGACTACCATCGTATTCATACTTGATGAACATCATCATCATAATCCTTGAATTTAAATTAGATGAGGGGGTCGGCTTCAAGTCTTACCAAATGCACCTGTGCAGACATCATCATCAGTAGGCCTCCCCCAATCACCGGCACTTCGACCAGATTCCTGCGGCCTTCACAAGGTCATCGGTCCACCTTATGGGAGGCCTTTCGACGCTACGTCATCTGTTCTGCAAGCAATGTGTCCTGCCCACCGCCACTTAAGTTATAATTATTAAAAAATTTCTTAAATATTCACTGGCTCAATGCATGTAATATGAAATATACACCGTGAAATTTTAATCACCGTTTTCCTCTTAAGGGGTCATTGTAAATATCATTATGAACAACTTTTACTATGGACCAAACCTGAAACCTGTTTTTTTTTTCGCCATTTCATGTTTGGTCCCATAGCAAAAGTTGTTCATAATGATGAGTACAATGACCCAATGACTGAATTAAGAGGAAAACGGTGAATGAAATTTCACGGTGTATAAGGTCCCATTAAAATACATAGATGGACTAACATTTAGAAATCATTCAGACCACCAAAATAAGGATGATGGTAAAAAAATAGTGTATTAGAAAAACGCATTAGATACTTAGGTACAAGAAAAATAATCAGCTAACGAAAATACACTAATGTGCTGGCAACTTATTATTTTAGGTCAAAATAAGATCACTTTAATAAGTCTTTTTTTTTCTTAGATATCTTTGGTTAGACGTACTGAGCGCTGTGTTTGTCCATCTATTTTAATGGGGCCCCCTGTATATTTTTTTAAATTCAGTGATCTTCATGGTTCAATATTTAGGATAAAATATCGTGATTCTTAATGATATTTTACTCATCTTCTACAATACAGCGATCATCAGTCACAGGATCATATCATCTCGAAATTACGTCACGATCCATAGTCTACTGGAAACGGAGCTTCGTCTAATTTTAACGAAAACAGTATGGCCGCCGCGATAAGGGTTTGAATTTTATAAGCCATAATATTATAAGTAATCAGTCACTGCTTCCTTCCTCTTATCTTAGAAACCAAACTACGTATTAAATTAACTTTCTTTACAAAAGGGATGAGGCGATTGTCAATCGAGTCGCTTGATTCATTCGAAACTTTAGTCGATTCAATTTTAGATGAATCTCTAATCAACTTTTGTGATTTTGTTTCTAGAATGTTTATCAAAATTCCAGTGTGTTTGGGATTTCAGATAGATTAATCATAGCATCATTGCCTAGCCTTTTAACTAAACGGCGGCCGTTCAACTAACGGCCTGAATGATATTCAATTAAAGTTTAGGTTGGAAGTCTGTAACCAATCACGCGCAAGCAGAATTGGTCGCAGTAACTAAGCCAGGGCACCCCGACCAAATGGGTTAGGTTAGGTTAGAACTGTGATCAACCGCGTGCGAGCTGAGAGAGCGAAGCGAGGCGAGCACTACTTCCAAAGGCCAGGCGGGTAACTAAACGGCTAATTTAACCAGTTGGATCCGACATATATAATAAACTAGCTGTGCCCGCGACTTAGTTCGCGTGCATGTCGGAAAACAAATAGAATTTCATGGGTCTTATTTTGTTCTTCTATTTCTTTTTATAAAATAAAAGTAGCCTATGTTGCGCTTAAAACGTCAGATATCTGCCAGCGAAATTACCGTCAAAATCGGTCCAGCCGGTTCGGAGATTAACTGGAACAAACAGACAGACCGAAAGACAAAGAAAAGAAATTATGCTATAAGTGCCGTATACACTCATATGCATGAAGTAAAAAGCTGTTATATTGACTTTATAAACAGACAATAAAATTTTATTTATTTCTGTGCAAAAATGAAATATCTAAAATCTATACTAACAACAAATAAAAGCAAAGCTTAACGATTAAAAATCGCAAAATGCAAATCAATTAACTCCTCAAAATCCGATTTTATTCTCACAATCGATTCTTTATTACAAAATCCGTTTAGTAAATGACTCGTCTAATCGGCGCGTCGCAAACACGACCCAATAAACTCCTTAGGAAATCAATCTTCGTTTAATTAACTACTTTGAGACGGATACTCGTAAATCGATCGCAAGGAAACTGTCTTCCAATTTAATTTGATGACCCCAAGGTGAGTAAGTACACAGGCAATTGTTTTTTTTTATCAGGATATAACTTAGTGAAGGATTTTTATGCGAAGGCCAGTAATACAACCTCTTTATTTGCGGTTGTTTTTTAACGTGGGTTTGACATATTTTTTATCGGGAGCATTTCTCATTTGTGAATATTATTAAGGATTTTTTTCAATTTCTGTTTTACATATTTACAATTTTTAACTCGAGGGTTGATTAGCGCCATTCTATATTCCCTCTTAAGGAAGAAAAGAGATTCTATATTGACTTTCGCTTATTAAACACTTTCGTTTTAACGATTGAAGATCATCATCATCTGCCTAGCCTTTTCCCAACTACGTTGGGTTCGGCTTCCAGTCTAACCGGATGCAGCTGAATACCAGTATTTTACATGGAGCGCCTGCTTATCTGAACTTCACAACCCAGCTGTTAAGTAATACGACACCCCTTGGTTCTTACCAAGTGGTGTTGTATTGTTTAGCAACTGGTTATCAGACTTTCGGGCTTCTCACGACCCGTAATGACTGTCAAAGATCCATGAATGACAGCCGGGACCAACGGGTTAACGTGCTTTTGGAGGCCACTGAAGATATGTTTTTTAATCTGTGAATAAGAAATAAGAAACGATTTATCGAAACTCAACGCCCTACGAGCAAATTCTCGGAAAATAACTAGTTTCATACCTACATAATATACCGTTGTATCCGATCGACTACCCTCAAATAGCCCCAATCGTTACATCAAACACAATAAGTATACTCATATCTGTCGTCGAAAGATGAAATAAGCAATAACCCCCTCCCCCGCTACCCGCGTATAGACTAGACAGGGGGGTGGGGAGGCGAAATCTTGGCCGATATTTCAAACGGACAAAAGATAATAATTTGAGATGGAACATTATCGAAAAAGCCTTTGAACACGTCCGCGAGATCAAAGGCCAATTGCTTGGACGATTGTCAGGAGTTTTTTTCCTCTATTATATGTTATTGGGTGGCAATCTTCAAGGCCAACTATCTTATGGTCAGTCCAGACGGTCAGGTCTACAGTAGTCCACTGCTAGACATAGACCTGTTCGAAGGCACACCATCCCGATTCTCGGCAACTCTCATCCAGTTGTACCCGTCCCCCTACGAAGATCGTCGCTCCACACATGCCTCATCTCTGTGAGAGGGAGTGAGCTGTAATCCACCACGCGGGCCTGGGCAGATTGGTAGATGTCACATGTCTTCTAATTTTTGTAGTGAAAACTTCTACTGTGCTCGTCATACAACTACTGTTCTACTTTATATGTTGCAAATTAAAGGCGAGGACGCTGGCACCCTAAACACAAGTTAAATCTTACTTTGGGTGCTAGAGTTCATCGAAATCACTCTTTTCCTTTGTTGTAACGCTGCATAGTGTTTAGATGAGTGTTTTTGTACAACTGAAGTTAATAAAGAAACTTTTTTTTTTTTTTCTCTTTAGGCGCGTTGTGCATATTTTGTGATGGGAAAAAACCAATGAATTCGCGCCACTGTTACCGTAACCGACACCGCTTCGGATGTGTTCGGCTGTCCGCGAGATGTACTCAGTTTTAATGTATATCCGATATGTCAGTGAGTGATGTCAAAGTATTCAGTTTGTGTTTTGTTTTCACTTCTGTCGGCACTCCCGGAGTGTTTTTTTGGGTCTAGGACATGCCGGTTTCCTCACGATGTTTTCCTTCACCGTTTTACAACGCCAATGAATCCATACGGAAGAGCTAGAATTACAACTAGCTTAGGTAAACTGCGCTAAAGATTCAAAACGCATGGGGGTTAACGACTTCGAAATATTGGCACCAATGTGATGGGTAAACGTGAGGTGCGTTGAAACTGAGGGGTTCTCATAAAATATAACGATGGTAGGCTTCCGGGGGACAGGGGTTAAATATAAAGGGGCTCGTGGCTGACTGCTGCGCGGATCGATGGATCTGCAAGGTTAAGCTGCAGTTGCCGCGGTCAGCCTGTTCATGGGTGACCATTCTTGTCGCTTTCGTGTGCCGTGCACTTGACTAATTTAATAAAATAAAAGTTTTATTGACGTAAAAAAAGGTGTTACATTTTAATTTGAAGCCCTGACTCCTGAGCTAGGTGGTACCTGTGTTACAGGAGTCAGTCTTTACCTGTTTTTGAAACATTAAAAATGTATGCTATAACATTAAAATAACGTATAATTAAAGGAATTTATTGCATGCATGCTTTAGTGGTTTGTGTGCGTGTGTGCTCGTGGAAATGTTAATCGTAATATGTCGTCTGATATCTTGATTAAAAACCGATAATTATCAATAGGCTCGCCCTCTGTTACATAGGGCTTGAACATAACTGGCGAAATACCATACTATAGGTGCAGCTCTGCCAAACCTTCGGGAATACAGGCTTCATGTTATGTTTTATGTTAAGTATCAAAACATTACACTGTAAACAAGTTCACTCCAATCAAGTGACGTTTTAGCTTGATTGACGATATCTTGTTTAGATTAATCAAAATCTTAGTTAAGTTGATCATCACGACATGATTGCAGCAATACTAGTTCAAATGATTGAACGCTCAAACAAGTTTCTTGATTATGACATCATTGTAGAAGAGTTAAAAGAACAAAGTAAGTTAGTTGTGTCAACCAAGCAACTTGATCAACTTGATTGCTGCAAATAGGTTTTGTGATAACTCCAATCAAGATTCCGTTTCAAATCTCAATCAAATAAAAGTAGTAGCTGTGATCATTGTGCTTGATAGGCTCAGATGCAAACAAAGTTACTTAGTCAATCTAAACAAAATCTTGATTGTGGCAACTACTTTTTTTTTTCAGTGTATGATGAACAAGCAGCGCTCCACGATTTCACCCGCATACGTGTCGATCCCGTAGGAATATCGGGATAAAAGGTATCCTATGTGTTTATCCTGGTTATAAACTATCTGTTTCATCTCAATCCGTTCAGCCGTTTGTGCGTGAAGAAGTAACAAACACACTCACAAACTTTCGCCTTTATAATATTAGTGTGATTAGTGTGTTAAGAGGTATGGCATCTGGATGAACTTAAAAATGACTGATTATAATATATTATATATTTATTATAATCAAACCGAATATTTCACAGATTTAATGTGTAACAAGTGCGAGTCGGACTCGCACACAAAGGGTTCCGTACCACCATAAATATAATGTTTATGCGTATCACAGTACAATATTTAACACTACATACTTTTTGAATACTACAGTAAAAATAAACTCGTTTCTTTCCCATACAAACAACGTGTTTTATTTTCCCCTTTAAGTTTTAAATTTATTTTATTTATTGTTATAGCGGCCATAGCAACACTCTGAATTTTTCAAGTTCTACCTATTACGGTTCAAAAGAAACAGCCCTGTGTGAGACGGACGGACACGAGAACCTTAGCAATAGGGTCCTGTTGGCGCCATTTGGGTGGACAACACTTAAAAATTTATAATTATAGCAATGATTAATGGAAAGGCCTATATTCAGCATTGATGACGTCAATGTGATCTAAGGGCACGGCTGAGGGGTAATTAGCGGTCATAGTTCGGCGAAGGACGGCACTAGGGCAAATATTGAAGGTGGATATTTTTCCTCCCCAAAAATGTCTAAAAATAGAGAAGTTTAATTTAGAAAACAAGCTGTGCGCCCGATGCATTCCGATAAATTACGAATTGGCATCAAACTTTTTGTTCTCTATTTAACACCTTTAGAACGCCACGCGCCACCTCATCACCGTCGAGGTAGACCATGGTGAAGGCAGTGTGACGATCTAACGAGGTTTGCAGGGCCAACATGGCCAGAGATCGTTTGGAAGGAAAAAGGGTAGGCCTTTGCCCAGCAGTGGGACACAATATAGGCAAGCGAAAAAAAAAAAACACGCTACTTGCTATGATTCTCACATATCATTGCTTACGTTCATACATCAGGTCCGCCGATTCCGTCCGATCAGGACCAGGCCCGTGCCGGACGGCGCATACGTGTTCCACGCGCGCCTCAAAGAGATGTCAGCAAAAAGGAAGGGGCCTGCCAGGGCCGAAGCCTGCCGGGGGTGCGGGATTGTCCGAAAGGGTTACCGCTACTCCGGAACATAAAGGGCTAAGGAAGGAATACGGATGGGTTTTAGTCAGTAAGAGTCTGACACTCCTTTCCGCTGCACCCAGAGCGGGAGGGGTCATTTGATGATGGTCCGCCGATTGCGAGTACTACGCACCTGACCTTATCCTGAAGAACATTCAGTATGTATATATTAAAACTACTCTTTTTGTTAGATACGAGGGGCTTATAATAACAACCGCACGGGTCGATTGATCGGTTAAACTACGCTTGCCGCGGTTGGTCCGTGGATGGGTGACCGTCTTTATATGCCAAGGCACCTCCATGCCTCGGAAAGCACGTTAAGCCGTTGGTCCCGGCTGTCATTCGTGGATCTTTCACAGTCGTTACGGGTCGTCAGAAGCCCGAATGTCTGACAACTAGAATTACCGAGGGGTATCGTATTACCCAGTAATTGGGTTGTGGAGGTCAGATAGGCAGACGCTCCATGTAAAAAACTGGTATTCAGCTGCATCTGGTTAGACTGGAAGCCGACCCCAACATAGTTGGGAAATGGCTATGCAGATGATGACAAGAATGATTACGATTATACCGCCCCTAACACCTTTACTTACAACAAAAAAAAAACCGACTAAAAAGTTTTAATCCATTTTTTAACCGACGAAAAAAAACGGAGGAGGTTCTCAATTCGACGCGTATATTTTTTTTTTTTTTTTTTTTTTTTTATGTATGATCACGCATAACTTTTTACAGAGCAGTCTGATTTTGATAATTCTTTTTTTATTAGAAAGGGTATACCCTGAAGTTGGTCCCATATAAATTTGGAAAACAAATTCCAACCCTAAGGGTTAGAAAACAGGGGATGATTGATTGTTCACTCACTGATTGTAATGTATGACCACGCTTAACTTTTTACAGAGTAGTCCGATTTTGATAGTTCTTCTTTTGTTGGATAGGACATACTTCGAAGTTGGTCCCATGTAAATTTGGAAAAAAAAAACCTACCCTAAGGGTGGGAAAATAGGGGTGACTTATTGTTCATTCACAGATTTTAATGCTGAGCTGTGTATTACAATTAAAATAAAAGGCCTATCTATGTTGGTATATAAAGCCTGTTTTTTTTAAGTATTACATTATATTATTTAGTATTATATTACACAAAAAATAATAGTTAAAGTAGGATTATATAACAGTTAATGTCTAAAGTAAGGTAGGTATTTTAAAAGTAATCAAACATTAAGCATGTAGTAATTAGTAAATTATAGCCTCAAAAAATTGTAAAATAAAAACTTTTTAACAAAAAATTAAACCTCCGAAAAAACTGAAAAGCAAAAAATAATAAACTTTTTTTATTTAACCTTAATAAATAAGTTCTTAAACTAATGCAAGTATACCTAAGTAATTTTGAGTCGGCGCCAAACAATCAATGAACAAAGATTACTAAATTACCTTAAATTTAAAGAAATAAGCAACGTGAAATCTATAGCGATAAACATTAACATTTCAAACAAAAAATGCGCTCTCCGCACGACCACTCGCAACGAATTAATTTGCTTGTTTGGCGCCGACTCTTAATTACTTAGGTATACTTGCATTAGTTTAAGAACTTATTTATTAAGGTTAAATAAAAAAAGTTTATTATTTTTTGCTTTTCAGTTTTTTCGGAGGTTTAATTTTTTGTTAAAAAGTTTTTGTACAAACCGACCCTTGGTTCGGGCAAAAACTATTTAAACTAAGAGCATATACCTCTGCTTTTGACCGACCGTATAATGAAATAGGGCAGCTTTGTAAAAGTTTGGGCAAACAGCTAAACTTTCGTGGGCTCTCACCTTCGTCGGCCTGTTTAAATTGGGACAACCTCAAAAACTACTGCGTTCCTTCAGGCTAGGTTTAGGCCGGGTCAGGTTTGAGGACGCTTGATTTAATTATAGTGCATGACACGGATTTGTAATTTTTGGTAAATAACCTTTACTCTGATTTGTTGGAAAATAATTTCCTTTCATGCAGCACTGGCAATCCTTACATGCACCCGTACATCGGGCTTGGGGCAGGTAAAAATGTAAAATAGTTGTCATAGATTTTTTGTAATATTATTATTTTGTTTGCAATTTAAATAATTTCTAAAAAAAATAATAATATTTTGACATACGAGTACATATGACATTTTTCACTTCTCATGCTCTAAAAGTTCGTCTTTATGTTGTGCTTAGGCGACATAAAATCGCTTTTTATGTTCTTGTGCATAAAGTAATTTTTTTTTCTGAGACTAAGGTAATCGGGCCCAACAGCCACACGCGCAATAAAACTTCGCAGATTAAAGTCGTGATTTATTTCATTTTCTTTAATTTATACCATTTCCGTGTTTTCTATCGTTAATTTAATAAAATCAGGTAAAATAGTTGTCATTTATTATTTAAAAACGCAAAGAAACGTTTTTATGACTTGGCAGTATGAAGTACCCAAGTCGAATGACAAATGTTGAAATTAAAAAAAAAAACTTTTAAAAAGTTTCGTGGCGGTATTATCTGTGGTGGCGGGAATTAGCTATGCTTTGCAACATTTTTGATTAATTATGTACTGTATACTTTATGCCTGTTTCATTTTCTCGCAATCGAAGTGAAAAGCAGAGTGTATAACTCAGGCATAAACGAGCCATTTTACCCCTCGACTTAACTATTCACCCTCGCCTGCGGCTCGCGTGGATATTATGTAAACGTCTCGGGGTAAAATAGCTTCTTTTATGCCTTAGTTGTACAATCTACTATTACAATTTGACAATTTTATATTTGACATTTTTTTAAATAAGATTCTAACATTTTTATAATTTTTTGGTATTTTTTTAAAGATATTTTGAATATTTAAATTAAATTAATCACAGTTTTATTTTGGGTTTTTATCTTTTTACAATTTAATTTAGTTTACAAGTAATTTAAATGCATGAGTGTTAAACTATGGACTAGAATTATGTCTGAAATAAATAAATAATAATAATTATTATAGGTACATCTATACATATATTATTGCACCATACCTGAAATCACCTCTCTAGTCTCCACTCTGAAATTCGTACCCTGAGCCCCGAGATACAGACATTCGGTGCCTGGAGTGGAGCCTGTGCTCGTGTGTGGAGCTAGAGACAGAATGAATAAAGAAAAAAGAAAACCTTAATGCAGAAATGCACAATGTCCAAGTCCAAAATATTGATATCAAGATCACCACGTTTCGCAGAGGGGTAATCCCCTCTGATTTCACAAAACCACTAAAAGCAAAAAGTAGTGGTGAAAACTTTAAAAAGTAATCCCTCATTCACCTGAAACGACACCCACAGGTAAAGGAATGTCCATTGGAAAAACAAGAAAAACATAATATTCTGCAACTTTTAGTTGCTCTTACCTACTTTGAAAACAGTGACACACACTGCTCATTAAAAGTTTCCAAAGCCTTTCCTACCTTCACTGAAACGGGTATACATTCAGAGTAGTCTACATTTTTTTCACGATCATTTAGTGGTCACAGAGTAAAAAAAGTTATGAAAAAAAAACGGCGCGAAGACGCGAAGCCATTCCTTTCTCATTACACGTGTTGCTTGCTCTACTGATGTTTATTACACTGTAACAGTCGTAAGAAATAAGAATGTTAAAGTGTTTTCAAGTGGAACTTGGTTCTAGTAGTAGGGAAATACTAAATGTATGAGACGGTATTGTGACTTTTTAAATACTATGTTATATCTCTTACTATCAGATAAGATAGATAGAAAAACCATTTATTTAGTGCATACAAAAAAATACACAATAGCACAATTAAATGATTACAAATTACAGAAGAAGATGTAATTTATACGATACTAATATTATAAATTCGAAAGTAACTCTGTCTGTATGTTACCTTTTCACGCCTAAACCGCTGAACCGATTTAGATGAAATTTGGTATAGATATAGTTTGAGTCCCCGGAAAGGACATAGGCTACTTTTTATCCCGATATTCCCACGGGATCGAGACTTATGCAACCGCGGGGCGCAGCTAGTATCTATACAGGGTGTTACGGAAAGGGTATATCAATACAAACGGGTTGAAGAGTGTATCTGGTCTAGAATCTCTGTACAAAATTTCAGCTCAAAAGCATTAACTTTGAAAATGCTTAATATTTTTTTTATTTCGACATCACGGCGCTGCACTGGCGCGCGGCGGTGTGATGTGCGTGTACTAGGCGCACAGACACACTACAGATAATGGATAATGACCCTCGTAGTGCGGTGACACGTTTGTTATGATTTCAATTTAATAAACTATCGAAATAAAAAAATATTAAGCATTTTCAAAGTTACTGCTTTTGAGCTGAAATTTTGTACAGAGATTCTAGACCAGATACACTCTTCAACTCGTTTGTATTGATATAACCTTTTCCGTAACATCCTGTATAAATAAAACAAAGTCGGGTTAGTTACACTATTTATAACTCAAGAACGGCTGGACCGATTTTTATGATCTTTGATTTGTTGGATTTGTCTCCGCCCCGAATAGCAGAATAACTATTCGAAACGTGGGAAAAATTCATGAAAAAAAAAATGATTTTAAATAATTCATATTCTGAAGTAGTACAAAGTTCGCCAGGTCAACTAGTGAATAAATAAAAACCAGGGGCCAACAAAAAATAAAGAAAACCGTTCAAATACGAGTCGGACTCGCGCACTGAGGGTTCCGTACAAATTTTTAGGTATGTAAATAGGAAATCGTGTCTCGAATATTTTTCCCGTTTTTTTTTTGTAATGTGACTACAAATTTACGGTTTTCGGATTTTTTCCTATACTTGTGCTACATGACATTGCTTCTTGCCAAATTTCATGATTCTAGGTCAACGGGAAGTACCCTATAGGTTTTAATTCCCTTGCGAGTGTCAACATATGCGGCATAAACGGAACATAAACGCCCGTATCTTTTGATTGCGTTGTCTTAGAAGTTTGAATTTTTCACTGCTTCAAGGGATTGCAGCCCTGAGTATTTGATATGACCTTAGCATCATACTTAGGACCTCATGCTCAGCAGGAGCGCTTGCGACCACAAGACCAATGAGGCAAATGCAGTAAACTAGCAGCGCCCCGCGGTTCCACCCGCATGAGTTTCCCGTGGGAACATCGCGATAAAAACTATCCTATGTCCTCTCCCGGGATTCAAACTATCTCTATACCAATTTCCAAGACAGACACACTTTCGTATTTATAATATTAGTATGGATTTTATAGTTTTGTCTACCATTAAGTATTCCAGACAGTCTCAAAACGCGCATTATCGTCTGCATGCAGTACAATGAATAAAATGGACATTACGTGACATTCCACTCAACCAGAAGAATCATAAAGGGTACATTTTGAATAGTTTTCTTGGAAACTGGCTGAAAGCCAGGGCCGGGCCGTGTCGCACGACGTAACAATGTTTCTTGTTTGTGAAGTCAGCCAAGTGCGTCCGATTACGTAGGTAAACATCGAAAGGCTACTGCAAAACACTCGAAGTCAGAAACAGACGCCGATATTAAAGCTTCCCGTTAAAAATAATGTTATGAAAAATTGGCAGATTCTCCGTTATTTATGGAGGCACACTGACTGTATTTAAACGTCGATTTTCCGTTCGGAGACGGGTAGATTTAAGGAAGGAAGAGCGTCTCGCTCTCGCTTTGTGCGTTGAACAAAGATAGCAGCATTACCAGTTTGGGTTTCTTCACGATTTTTATATTCACTGAGTCAGTTTATTTTTAGTTCATACTAGACTTGGCGTAGCTCCTCTCGTATATATATACACCCCCTTACTAATAAACGTATTATATCAGGTGAATAGTTACACACCAATTTCTCTCTTTCAGTCGTCAGTAAAATTTATCAACTGTCCCATAGAAAACTTCAATACCTATTCGACCTAAACGTATGGGACCGCTGAATTTTTGAAGTGAAAACTTCTTTAGCGGCGTTGAACACTTTTTGTAATGGGTAAAAAATGTTAAACTCGCGTCAGGGCATCGCGTCAGGACACGTGACCGTCAGGAGAGATTCCCCCCCCCCCCCCCCCCCCGCCTCTCTTTCTACGGCGGCGCCTACGAAGTGAACCAAGTTTAGTGACACACGACAATGGATGGATGGATGGATGGATTGGATGGAGTGGAAGTGGAAGTGGAAGTGGAAGTCGAAGTCGAAGTCGAAGTCGAAGTCAAAGTCAAAGTCAAAGTCGAAGTCAAAGTCGAAGTAGAAGTCGAAGTCGAAGTCGGAGTTGAAGTCGAAGTCGAAGTCGAAGTCAAAGTCAAAGTCAAAGTCAAAGTCGAAGTCAAAGTCAAAGTCAAAGTCGAAGTCGAAGTCGAAGTCGAAGTCGAAGTCGAAGTCGGAGTTGAAGTCGAAGTCGAAGTCGAAGTCAAAGTCAAAGTCAAAGTCAAAGTCAAAGTCAAAGTCAAAGTCGAAGTCAAAGTCAAAGTCAAAGTCGAAGTCGAAGTCGAAGTCGAAGTCGAAGTCGAAGTGGAAGTGGACGTGGACACACTGCTGTGTATTCGTAACATTCGTGTATATAAAAAGTGTTTAAAATATGGAAATTGAACAAAGTGCATCTATTAATGAAAAAAGGGACGCAGAAATAGTGAAAAAAAATGAGTTATATTAATTCAATTTATTATTCAACAACATCAACGTTAATATTCAAGTTTTCACTTCTGCCGGCACTCCCGGAGTGCAACCCGTCTTTGTTTTTTATTCGCGATTACGATGTTGGTCTTAGGGTCAAATCACACCGAGATGGCAGCGAAGCGGCGAGCAGTTTCAGTGTCATATAATTTTAAACTTTATCTTCATTACTATAATACATAGTATCGCTTGAGAAACTTGAAAGGCCGCGCGACCGCCCGCGGCGCCTCGAGCACTCCGACGACTCAAGTTTCTCAAGCGATACTATGTATTATTGTAATGAAGATAAAGTTTAAAATTATATGACACTGAAACTGCTCGCCGCTTCGCTGCCATCTCGGTGTGATTTGAACCTTATGGACAAAATTGTTCAGTTTAATGGTCTGTACCACACCCTGACTGGTCTTTGAAAAATAACCCTAGACGTCAATCCGACAAAGATGGAGGAAGGACGGACTTATGTCTCCTAATGCAGGATTGTCCCGTGCTGGCAAAGGGCAGACATGTATGGGAAAGGGACACCTCTGGCCAGCAGTGGGGCATTACGGGTTAAATAGATAGAGCCTTCAATCTGGTAAACTAAAGTCTATATGGTGTACATAATAAAGAGTAATCCATTTTATTCAGAAGGCCAGTTCTCGTAATTAAAAAAAATTGTTTATTTCTCACCAGCATAGCATCAACGATTACATATTAAAAGTACTTAATACTAGGTCATTATTTGCCTAGTCTTTTCCCAACTATGTTGGGGTCGGCTTCCAGTCTAACCGGATGCAGCTGAATACCAGTATTTTACATAGAGCGACTGCCTATCTGACCTCCACAACCCAGTTACTGGGTAATACGATACCACTTGGTAAGTAAGACTGGCTGTCAGACGTTCGGGCTTCTGACTACCCGTAACGACTGTCAAAGATTCACGAATGACAGCCGGGACCAACGGCTTAACGTGCTTTCCGAGGCACGGAGGGGTCTCGGTATGTAAATATGGTCACCCATCCACAGACTAACCGCGGCAAGCGTAGATTAACCTGATCGATCGACCTGTGTGGCTGTACTATACTAATGTCATATACATTATACAATAATAATCCCACAGCATTTGTGGTGGTAAAGAGAGGTTTAGAATAGAATAGAAGAGGTTTACTTAGGGTATTGACTTTTATATTCTAAACTAGGCGAGGCCTGTATCTCAAAAGATAGCACTCAGCTGACAATTTCGTTATTTTATTACCTAAGAACTTTTAAAGATTAAAACGTTCAAAGTCGCAGTCTCATCTCAGCAACAATCAATGTCAAAAACTTAACAAATGTGAGGAAATTAGAGCTACATATTTTTTTGACAGATTGAGACTGAGATCAGACTGTGAACGTTCTTAAAATTACGAGAATTGTCCCTTGTTCTATTCTAAAGATCTCGAGATAAAAACAGTGATAATTTTTACAACGCTTTTATCAAAGACTTTTTCCAGAAATTGAGTCACATTAGTACCTACATGTCTGATTCTTGTAATCTAGTTTCCACGAAGAAGAAACTAGATAATATTATATTTTAAAAGCTGTGTCCTTATGGATTATAAAGAGACAGCTTATAAAATATGATATTAATTAACATTTACACCAAAAGCTGTTTACGGTTTTTCGTGCAGAAATTCTATGAAAAGCGGACCGTTTTACATTAAGCGCTTCAGCTTAAGCGATTAAGCCGCTTAAGCTGTAAGCGATCAAAAGAGTGTGGTTGATACATGTAGGGTATAAATGTATTTTATTTAAATAGGTAGGCTTTAACGGCCGATCGCAGATGGGGAAGTAGGGTTCATCTCCGTAGTAAAGGCGGAATTCTACTCCTATGTAGGACTTGCAGGGAGAGGTTTGCTACGTTAGCTGCGCGGTTCACTTGTTTGCCAGCGTTTGTTTCGTGCGTAACATGGTCGCAGTTCAGTGTTCACCTCGAATTATGACTTAAGACTATTCAGTCGGATCTGCAGTTGTCCTTGTCCCACGGCCGGGCGCCGAGCGCTCGCAGAGCGACAGCGATAGTTTCTTCAAACTCAAACTCAAAAACTCAAACTCAAAGCATTTATTTCAATTAAACCAATTACAGGCACTTTTGAATTGTCAAAGGATCGGTCAGTCAGAAAGATGAAGCTAGTTGCCCATTCCAAAGTGTAGGTACCTATGGAGAAGAACGGGCAAGAAACTCCATGGACACTCTTTTAAATCAAAATAATATAGTTACAAAGTCTTGGTTAAGTACATCATTCATGTTAAAATTTATACATGTGAGAACGATGCAGAACGTTAAAAGCCATGGCAGCAAAGAGATGACCAGTCCCTACTGACGGCGCCCGTTCACGAACATGACGCATGTATTAGCACCATTCAGCTCAACTCAACTCAAATACCTAATTTTCAAAAGTCTCTCCGACCGCTTTTCCTCGTTACCTGACAAATGTTTCGGATATATGAAAAAGCAATATCCTTCAAAATGATTTAGATTAAAATTGATAGTGTGGTAATTATCGCGAGGAAACCGGCATGTTCTACAACCAAAAATTCGAAGACATGTGACTTTTACCCGCACTGGGCCCGCGTGGTGGATTACAGTCCACTCCCTCTCACTGAGAGGAGGCCTGTGTCCCAGCAGTGGAAACATTATAGGCTGATTATGTGTAGCGTGGCCGTGGACGGTCCTTGCTACATGTTCGTAAAAAGCGAAGCTAAGTATACGAGCGTAACTTAGCGGTGGATAGCTTTGGAATAGCACTTTAAAATGTGGGCGACGTACGCAGAAATGTCTATAAGGATAAAATATATGACCAATAGACAGAAGAAATATCTAGTTCTTTAACATAACATACATCACGCCGGTATCCGCTAAGGGTCTAGTCAGAGGTGCATTACACCCACATTTCGGCAACTTTTGTTTTGAACAGGTCCCGGCGCGGTAAGCGGGACACAATAGAAGTTTCATTGATATATCTCGGGACCCTGGGGTCGCGGACCTTTGGAAGGCGTACGAGGGGCCGAAGCCAGCTCGCAGAGGCCCGTTAGACGTTTTTAATGAAATGAGGCACCAACCAGCGATCATCCCTCTTCGCACTATGCAAGTGTATCCAAGGACAACCCCCAGTTCGTAAGTAAGGAGGAGTGGTGGTGGGTGGGTAAGGTTGGTTGGTGTTGGTGGTGGTTGGTTGGTTGGTTGGTAGTGAGTGGTGGTTGGTTGGTAAGACTATTGCAGGATATGGAGACAAATATATTGCATTATGGGTTTGGGTGGCTAAAGTGAACTGGTTATTGAGGACTATGGAAAGTCTATAGCCCCTGCCTGACCAATGTTTATATAAGTTTTATTGTTGTGACGGTTTAAAACCAGGTCACATATCTAGACTCTGCTTTGCCACTGAAAAATAAAAACACTTTGCCTGACTTGGGAATCGATCCCAAGACCGCGTGCTCTGCAGTTCCAGTATACAAACGAGTCACCTTTTTTAATCTAAGTTTTTGTACAGTTTATTTGTTTTCAAATTGTATTTACATGTAAACTTTGTACTCGTTTCTTTTTCAGACACAAACGAATATTTTAGTAATTGGAAAAAACTTCGAAAAAAGTTGCCAATAAATTTATATTACTGTAAAATACTTTTGCATGAAATTAATGCTATTGTTAAAGTATTACGAGTGCGTTCATATAGCCTGATTTATGCTAAAAACAGTTCATTATCGTCAGTGTAGATCACAAGGACTTACTAACATAGAACAATGTTATTTATGACTATTTAAGTAAACTGTTTAAAGAGGCAACAAAAACCTATAAAATAATGTTATTTTCGTAATTTTATATTGTAAAAGTCAGCAAAACCAAGAACGTGTTTCATATCCAGCGTAATAGTTATTTTTCTACTCTACTTTCAATTGCTATTTTTCTAAAATACATATTTTCTCGGACAATGTCGGAGAGCAATACAAGTATATAATAGGGAGTTATTTTCCCACAAACCGGACGTATGCCGCACCGAAGATTTACCGGCTACGTGCACGCTACGGCGTAGCTCGTAGCACTCTCGTGGCTACGCCGTAGCTTTCGAGGGCCAGTGATGTAGTTTATTTTATGTTACTTTTCTATATTTTTAAACTGTGTGGATTGAGAGTACTAGAAATATTCTAGTGTTTATTTTGTTAAAGTTTTCTTGTATTTTACGATTTTCTTCGTACTTAATGTAAGTATGGCGCACGAAATAAACTATACGTTCGGCAATACACCGCTATCTACTCCTCCAGGGAATAGAGACGTGGTTGTTATATACATAATATATGTTACATACTTCCTACACTGTAGAATTTTCGAACAAACATTTGCGAGGAAAAAGTTCCATGTTTTATTTTCAAATGTTGGCAAGAGGGCGATACAATAAATTTCGCCGCCCCATCTGCAATCGTCGGGCGCATTTTGATAACGAGTGGAAGGGGGGACGAGAAGGAGGGGGGAGGGGGGTTAGCACAGCAGTCAGCTTCTCAACTTCACCTGCATTCAAAGCTTTTACAGGTGACTGACGAGACGCTGACGAGCTAGCTCTGCTGGAAAAACTCTGTAGGTAATTTTGAAGTTTTTATTCAAACGTTTCGGCAACTTTGATCTTCTAGTAAAGTAGTACGGTCTTCGTTATATTATTTTAACAGAGGAAGGGGTCTTAGAGCCACGCCATTATTAACAAGGCACCATTCTAAAATATTTATTTTTAAATTCATTACTTTATGTCCTCTAGAGGGCGCCATATTGAATTTAGTGTGCTGTCACATAGCCTATAACCAGCGGATGGTCAAGACGCTTCTAACGATATCTCATTTGTCAAATAGTAATAAGTACTTTTTAAGTTATGAGGGAACAGATGAACATACATACCGGTCAAAATCATAACCCTCCTTGTTGCTTCGTCGTAGTCGGGTAGAAACTAAACAAGACTGGATTAATTTCCGGTTAACGATAAAGGCAATATGCTCACCCCAAAAAACTTTATCTAACATAACTGGCAAAATGACGATATTATATTCTAAACACCTCTCCTCTTATAATTTAGCGGAGCTTCCTCAATTTTGTGCTGTATAGTCAGCTTCAGAGAAAAGGAACCCCATTTGGTAATGACATCAAGAAGTCTTGGAGTGGTTCCTTTTCTCTGACGCTGTCTGTACAACAATAAAATTGTTATAGAAACAATAAAAACTTCTTTTTGTTTGTTTACCTTTACTTACTAAGTATGTATGTACAGACGCCAGCACAGCAAGCTATCCGAAACTGTCAAATTTCCCCAATCAACTTTGAACCTTATGCTTTAGCGGTAAAGTTGAAAATATATTAAAGAAATTTGACAGATTGTAGTAGCTTAATGTGCTGGCGTCTGTACATAATCAGCCTATAATGTTCCCACTGCTGGGATACAGACCTCCTCTTTTTTGAGAGGGAGTAGGCTGTAATCCACCACGCGGGTCCAGTGCGGGTTGGTAGATGTCACATGTCTTAGAATTTTTGGTTCTAGGACATGTCGGTCTCCTCACGATGTTTTCCTTCACCGTTTTGAGAGCAGTGGTGATGAAATAAATGACACAAAGTAACACGCCTTGTTTGAACCCACGACGTATAATTCGTAAGTCGTGGCCATCACTACTGGGCCACCATTGCTCTCAAGCGTAATGTGATTATGATTAATAAGTACGCTAAACATAAAAACTGAAAAGATCTCGTCCCAAGATTAGGAATTCCAAACCGTTCAGATTAAAAGTGCGCGGAAAATGATAAAAATTCCCTTTGTTTCATAACGCAGCGTAATTATCCAGATGTCACCTCTAAACAATGGTATCACACAAAAGGATTAACTTCCAAAGCCTTTGAATTGTGTACAACCAGAATTCTCATTGAAGTAATCCCCAAACGGTTTGAAGACTCGTCTCGCGGTGGTTGGCGGATTATATCGACTTACTTGTGTGACAACCACTGGTAATGTGATCCTGGTGGGGTTTTAACGCTGTGCCGACTACTTTCTGGCGATACGTATAGCGCCACATCCACGGAAAATATGAGAGAGCAGACAGCCAACTCTCGTAATTATAAATGTTCAAAAAACTAGTCGTAATCTACTCTCAGCGACAATCAATGTCAAAAACGTGTCAAAAATATTAGGTAATTAGAAGAATTTTTGACGGATTAAGACTGGGATTAGAACGCGAATGTTTCTAAAATACGTGAAATACTACAATGTGAAAAATAACTTTAATTTCGGAAGTCGGTGTCAAAAAACGAAAATGCGGAACCAACGACACCGACTCCCGAAATGGATGTTATTTTTCACATTGTAGTGTTTTTTTTTTAAGTCGGTTGTTTTTTTTTTTTGTAAAAAAGGTTTTTAGATTCCTAATTGTATTTGTATTGTAAAACACTCGAGGAAAAATTGAAGATAGGATAATATCTTTAATTTTTCCTGGAGTGTTGTAAAAGGCAGCTAAGGGACTCTAATTTCTGGTTTCTGAAAACTTGATAAATTAAATACATAATTATGTTACCAAACATCAGGTTATTAAAAAAGGCGGCCAAGTGCAAGTCGGACTCGCACACGAAGGGTTCCGTACCATCTTAAAATATTTAACACAAAACGTTTTCATTATTTTTTATTATAGTGGTCATAGTAATTCACACTCTGTGAAAATTTCAAGTATCTACCTATTACGGTTCAAAAGATGCAGACGGACGGACAGCGAAGCCTTAGTAATAGGTTTCCGCTGGCATCTTTTGGGTACGGAACCTTAAAAACTAGTGTGTGTATTTGTTCACCTGTGTGGATGTCGGATATTGTCTCGTGCACGTACAGACAGCGTCAGAGAAAAGGAACCCCCTTTGGTTACTTACCAAAGGGGACTCATTACCAAAGGAGGTTCCGGGATAAAAAAGTATCCCATATTCTAACCCAGGTCAAGGTCTGCCCGTGTGCCAAGTTTCATTCAAATCCATTAAGTTGTTAAGATGTAAAAAGGCTGAAAGACAAGAGTTACTTTTACATTTATAATATTGTTGGATACCCGGCCCAGGAGCGCGGGGGACGCGGTCACTGTAAGGAGGCTGCCGCAGGGGCGGGTCAGGCTCTCTGGTTTTTGTTTGGTAGTCTATGGTTTTGTCAGCGTTGCGTGCAGAAGCGCTATCCGTCAGCCGTTCGGTGTAATCTAGTATCTTTATATCTCATTATTCTCTTGTTGATTTCTTTAATTTGATTAATGATGATTTTGTTCCTCTGATTGTACCTACTATGGTTGATAATTCTTTTTATAATACATGTGATTAGTTTTTTGGTTATTAAATAATAATTTCATTCAATTGTGTTTTCACTTCTAACCTAACCTAACAATATTAAGTATGGTTGATCTACTTGAGAATTGAAACTAAACTTATCACTAGCATCTGCCCGCGGCTTCGCCCGCGTGGATATGGATGTCATGGGTTTTACTTTTCTTACGCGGAACCCTAATTCTTTTTCTAAAACAAAATTAGCCTATGTTACTTCTTATATCATCAGCTTTCACATATACCAGTGAAAGCCCCGTCCATGTCTATGTTATGTTATGGGTTTGGTTTCCGCACTTAGTCCTTCAAATGGACCATTGTGCGTGTGCGTCCGACAGCATAACTGGCCGAAATAGCTATTTGAATCGACGTCGCTCGTTAGGGCGGCCATAGACGCGCATCACATATCACCGACCTCTGCTGATAACAGTTGCAGATAACATCTGCCGTTCTATTCATAGAACCGTACTAGGCAAAACGTTTGAGCTACACCACTGTTACTTACACTGATTGGAACGTAAGACCAGTCAGTTTTCAGCGGGATTGTCCGAAAGGGTTACCGCTACCCCGTTTCTTCAAAGGAACTAGTGAGCACAAAGGGGAACATAAAGGGATAAGGAAGGAACACGGGTGGGTTTTAGTCAGTAAGAGTCTGACACTCCCTTCTGCTCCACCCAGAGCGGGAGGAGTCATTTGATGATTTCCCACCCCAAAAAAAAAAGAAAAATTAAATCGACTTCAAAAAGAAATTAACTCAAAATTATGAAATAACTTTAATCTCGGAAGTCGGTGACAAAAAACTAAAATAACGTAATCCCAAGACACCGACTTCCGAAATTAAAGTTATTTCATTTCATAATTTTGAGTTAATTTCTCTTTGAAGTCGATTTAATTTTTCATTTAAAATTACTTTTTTGAAGTATATTGTTAATCCATTGCTTAATTTTTTCGAAAAATGTGTCTGCTCAACAACGTAAATGACGCAATGAATGTTGTTGAACTGTCAAAATGAAAGCCATTCCTACTGCTAGGGTGTTGGGCAATTACCCCGCAGACTCCATACATACATCTTTAATCGCCTTTAATTTCGCAGGTTACCTTATCGCGCCCCTCTTAAACCACTTATGTAACACCATAATGACTGTTTACCTTGTCAATAACAAAGTATACTTCAAAATAAGGTTACAGATTCTTATCGTAAGTAACATTTACCGAATAGGGTCACCTTTAGGCCTTGGTTTTCTTACAGTATAAGTTGGGCACGCGACAATTCTCTCAAGATTATTATAATTAGCTTCCCAAACATGGCAACTTTGTATACTGTACTCGTAAATGCTTTTTTATTTGGGTAAGTGACGTTAAAGAAAGAAAGAAAAATACGTACGTTATTTTTTTCTACAGTTTTATTTCTTTATTGAACTGTTTATACAGGGTGAAATTAAACTCATGGACATCCTTTTAAGGGGTCATTGAACTCATCGTTATAAACAACTTTTACTATGGGACTAAACCTAAAATCACGAAAAAAAATCAGCTGTAAGGGCATTTATCTTCACATAACTCGTCAAAATGTAGGGAAGAGCTGATTTTTTTTCGCGATTTCAGGTTTGGTCCCATAGTAAAAGTTGTTAATAATGATGAGTTGAATGACCCCTTAAAAGGACGCCCATGAATTTAATTTCACCCAGTATACACACACACAGAATCAAATCAAATTAGCCACCGAAACTCTGCGGACGTGATGAGTATCGATGTATGAACAAGATACGTTAGTTTTGACAGATTGAGACTGAGATCAGACTGTGAACGTTCTTAAAATTACGAGGATTGCCTCTCTGATATCAAAACGGTAATGTCAGCGTATAATTTGATTTTTACTTATAGTAGACTAGCTTCAGCCTGCGACTTTGTTCGCGTGAAACTTCTTGTTCCCCCGACCCACCCCGTCGCAACGCATCACCTGCCCGCGCTATCACTTAGCGGTCTTTCTGACTTTTTTCTATTTGCCTGGCTCCTTAGGGTCCTAGTGTGATGTTGCATATCAACATCTGCCTAGCCTCTTCCCAAATATGTTGGGGTCGGCTTCCAGTCTAACCGGGTGCAGCTGAATACCAGTATTTTACATGAAGCGACTGCCTATTTGACCTCCACAAGTCCACAACCAGTTACTGGGTAATACGAAACGCCTTGGTAAAACTGGCTGTCAGACTTTCGGGCTTCTGACGACCCGTAACGACTGTCAAAGATCCACGAATGACAGCCGGGATGATGCTGGTATGATGTTGTATATTATAAGTCTAATGCCTTCCTCAAGAATTGGGCTAAAAAACACAAAAAGATTTTGAAGTGAAACTTCTTTACGCACGCTTGACTTGGGGAGTAAGCTGACGAACGCGTGACGTAAGCGTTACGAAAAGTGTGATCGGGCGAGGCGAACGGGAGTTGAGTGGGGGATATAAGCAAGAGAAAGCAGTGCGCGCGCACATTTTCTTTCTCTCTTCCTCTCATAGCCAAATACGTTTGAAGTTTCACTTCAGTCGTGTGGTCATAAGCACTCTCGGTTTTTTTTTTCAAATCCGACTGGGAGTTCCATAGATTAGCGCGTTAAAATAAACAAAAAACGAACAACCTCCTCAGCGTTATTGTTAGCAAAGATGGATGGATGATTTCACTCCCACGTTGCCCTTCTAACTATTATTGGAGTCAGACAGCAGTGGGTTATTTTCCAGACAAATTCTTTCCCTATTGTGTTAAAAGGTCTCGCTAAAAATGTCTGTTTTCTTGGAATAACCTATCCCAACCTACCATACAATAACTTACATAAACACAAACAACTAACATCCCTTAAAGCGTTCAAAATCCGATACACCTAAATTTGACCTTTGATGGACCTTAGGGTTCTCCCTTTTTTCTGCCTGACCCATGTTAAACGCCAGACACAATACGTAACAACTAGCCCCAGGGTACGCCTGCTATTCATCATATTTTTCAAATAGATGTAAAAATAGATCGATTTTGTATAACACAATGATCGGGGTGTGGGGGAAAGTTTAAGTATGGATAATAATGCAACCGGAGGTTACCTAATGCGTTAGACACAAATAAAATCACATCACACTAATATTATAAAGGCGAAAGTTTGTGGGTGTGTGTGTGTGTTTATATGTTTATAACTTCTTCACGCTCTAACGGCTGGACCGATTTTGATAAAATTTTGTATGGAGGTAGCTGACACCCTGGATTAACATATAGGCTACTTTTTATCTCGATATTCCCACGGGATCGACCTTTACGCGGGTGGAACCGCGGGGCAGCTAGTTATTTTTATAAAAGTTAATACGTAAAACGGAAGCTAGTCATTCAAGCGTAAGCTGGCAGCCTTTTGAGCGTTTTTGGCTTTTGGGCTTTTGGCTTTTCCTGTTGACAGCGATGTGGATGAATTTTTGATGCCCTATGAAAAGCAAGCGCCAAAAAAAATAAAAATCGGTTATAACTTTTGAACCGTAAAAAAATTCACTGACATTCTCAGGGTTAAAAAGTTTGGAAATGACCTTGCCCACGCCCCTATTCGATTTGATCCATACTTCCAGGGCACCCTGTATATGGGCTTCCCCCAAGCACCGCCCCGTCGACCGGTGCTGTGCTTGTCCGGTTCACCTTATGGGAGGCCTTCCGACGCTACGTCTTTCGGTACGCGGTCGCCACTCCAGAACCTTTCGACCCCATCGGCCATCTGTTCTGCGAACAATATGCCCCGCCCACTGTTCAAATCCGTTCACTATGTTATATTCGTGTGAAATACATCTAAAACATTACCATTTTAATTATTTAATATTATATTTCTATGACATATTTGGGAATATAAAAATGGCGCTAATGGGCCGTCATCCAAAAAACGTCGCTTCATAAATCTAACATACGCGTACGTCAAAAAGTTAACGAACTGACTTATAAATGATCGAACGTTATCATGAAAAACGTTGTCTAGTTCATCTACTTTTAGAAGACACATTTATTAAGAGCCTATACTACCTCAGCTAAAATTCACTCTTTATCTCGCTCATACGATACTGCTCGCGGACTGAGTGAGAGCGAGACAGAGTGCCGTGCTGGGCGGCAGGCAGCGCCAATAGTCTAGGTATTTGCTTTTTACAGTGAAAATAATGGTAATTATAAAAAAGTAAATAACATAAGACCTGCTTTAAAGTAAGTTCAGTTAGTATGCAAAGTTTCATGATCAAATTTGAAGTATTTTTTGAATACCAGCGGTTTATTGTTAGGGTTAGAGGTAACTTTGGATTTTTTTTCTATCGAGAAAATTTTATGGAATCGTGTTTTCGTCTAACATAAGACTTAGCACTAATCCTCAACTTTACCATATATTTATTTTAAAATTAATGGTGTAGTATTTTCGACATAACGGAGGATCACGCTAAGCCATTTGAGGTAGTATAGGCTCTTAAGGGGACTACATGACCTAAAGCGCGGTCACTGTCGGACTGCATAGAAAAGAAAGAGAAGCGCGATGACACAACGCTGGTAATTTATTGCAAAATATGAAGCAATTATCTATTTACAGAAAATCTATTGTTTGGACTAAAAAAATTAAGACACTAGTGCTTTAGTATGTTGCTTGTAGAATAATCTGACAAAAAATCAGAATGATTTTATGTCATAGGTATTAGTATGGTTTTTATTGTAAAAAGAAAGTTTTTAGAGGTATCTTCATGATTTTTTTCTATCGTATCAAATTAGGTTTATCATATTTTCAACACACTATCTACCTAGCATATATCCTGAAGAATATCATATATTTTTCTGATTGTGTTTACTGTAGTCGATCATATACTTATTTTTAAGCATTATAAAACTTGCGTTTTTTGCGTTTAGATGCTGTAGTCCCCTTAATGTTCGTCCCAATATTGGCATTTCTTTTACCCGATACGACATTAATACGCTGCAACAAAAAATGTGGCATTTGCTGGAAAAACGAGGAAGTTTGACACCAATAGCGATTCGACTAGTGATGGGGGTATTTTTTGTTATTAATATTTAAGAAAAATACAATCATACATCATACATAATAAAGGCGAAAGTTTGTGAGTGTGTGTGTGTGTTTATATGTTTGTTACTTCTTCATGCTCAAACGGTTGGACCAATTTTGATAAAATTTTGTATGGAGGTAGCTGACACCTTGGATTAATATATAGGTTTCTTCTTATCCCGATATTCTCACGGGATCGGAACGTATGTGGCTGAAACCGCGAGGCGCAGCTAGTAAAATTTAAGGCAGATTTAATTGACACGGAATCTATACTCTGTATTTATTAAGGTGTTTCAAAATTAACCCAACAAACTTTAAGAGGTGCTTTAGACCACCGAACTAAACAACTTTCATTACGGGACCAACTCTAGAACACGAAAAAACAATCAGCTGTTTCATACATTTTGGTCAAGTAGGTATTAAACTTTTGTATTAAACAGCAGATTTTTTTTTCGTGATTTCAGAGTTGGTCCCATAATGAAAGTTGTTCAGTTCGATGGTCTAAAGCACCTCTTAAGGTTTGTTGGGTTAATTTTGAAACATCTTATATACGAGTACTAATAATAAAGTTGAAGAGAGGGTTCGCGGTATATACTAGATGGTCACCCATCCACGAACCGACCTTGGCAACCTCGACCTCTAAAGGTTGTTGGGTTAATTTTAAAACATCTTATATACGAGTACTAATAATAAAGCTGAAGAGTGGGTTCTCGGTATGTAATGAATGGTCACCCATCCACGAACCGACCTTGGCAACCTCGACCTCTTAAATTTTGTTGGGTTAATTTTGAAACATCTTATATACGAGTGCTAATAATAAAGCTGAAGAGAGGGTTCTCAGTATGTAATGTATGGACACCCATCCACGTATCGACCTTGGCAAGCGTAGCTTATCTTTCGACCGACCCGTACGGCTGTTATTATTTAGCCATAAATCGATTAGTTCAACAAATTACCTCAGTAATGGAGCTTAATAAAGTTTCATTATCGAGAATATGCTCTCTAGATATTGAGCGCTTACAAAATCTTCTAGTTGGGTTGATAATAGTTTACTGTGTTGCTTTTTTGGACCGCTAGATAATTTTGCTATCCGTACAAGATTGTTTGAATAAAACTATCCTTTCTATAATTCGTAGTTACATTTAGTTGATTTTTTCAATAAGGCGAAATAATAACGTGTGCCCTTGGAGATTCTTGGATGTTCTTCTTCATAGAGAAATTACGTTCTGGAATGAGCTGCAACTGACCTAGTTAATTCCTTGACAGTTCAAAAGTGCCTGTAAATGGTTTAACCGGTCAAGTTCCGCGCGTACCCTTTGTAGTACGATAGGTACAATAGAAAATTAATTGTGTCTCATTAGCGGGGCTCAAGCGATTAATTGGAATAAATGCTTTGAGTTTGAATTATTTTGTGCCAGGACTTGGTTCCCGTCAACAGGCAGGCAATTCCTTAACTCACAATTTCCATCTACATTCGATATCTTAAAAAAAAATTTATCGTTTGTTCCGCCACTTCTTCTCCCCAGCGAAAGCACTAGGTGGCGAAGGGCGGGCGTTTTGGGGGACTGTCTTTTGTAATTTTGACGTTCGAAAAGTGCTGATTCTCAGCCTAGTTTGAATTTCTTGATGATTTAAATTATCGTGTCGCGTGCCCACTATGGACACACACAAATGAAGTTCTTATGTTTGAGTACCCCGCGCCGCGCCCGCCCCGTGCCTGCGCTGCCAGTAGGGTTCCCAACCCTCCCGAATTGCCCGGGAGACTCCGTTAATAATGGCTAACCTCCCGACCTCCCGGGGTGCAATAATTTCTCCGGTTTTTCTAAAATTATATGCATCCGTCGCAACTCGTGACGTTGTTCTTTCCACTCCTGTCTCATGCTTCTTACGAACGCGTATTCAGCATGATGGAACAAGTAGGATGGAGCAAGGAAAGAAACCAAATGAATATTTCTTTAGTAAAAGCAGAGTTACAAATACTACTTTTATGATTTTGTGGTAAAAAACAGTCAAATATTAGATGCTGCTCGAAAGCAAAGAACCTAAATATACCTAAATTTAATAATTAATAAATAATTGAGATGTTCTTTCAACACCCACTCGATTTTTTCATGTAAGTAATAACGATTATGATTTTGTGGTAAAAAACCGTCAATTAGATGCTGCTCGAAAGCAAAGTACCTAAATATAAATTAAAAAATAATAAATGATTGATATTTTCTTTCAACTTCGCTCCCTACTCGATTTTTTTAAATTCTCCCGGGTTGGTCCTTCCGAGAGTTGGCAACGCTAGCTGCCAGTCTGACCAAGCATTTAGGGTCTAGAACATAGATATCGATATCCGTGGTCTAGAATCATGATTGTGCTTGCTTAATTCATGGTGAGAGTTAACGCGTCTATTTACCAACCTGTATGTATACTCGTAGGTAAGTACTTGCATTAATCACCGTATGCAATAGGTACATCATCGCTACACATCTGACCTAAATCTTTCCCTCACAAAAATCGCAGTCAACTTTTTAGGCGACACAGCAACTCGGCTAACCAGCTTACCATTCACCACTCCTCCACTAAAGCCAAACTCGAATGAGCTCAAACTAATCTCGCGAAAAAAAATACCACGAGTAAATTCTCCCGTAGGGTTCTCACAAATGTACTTGGTTATAAAATAAAGCTTCGCTTCGATGGTTCACGGCAAATTGAAGGTACTTTTGTTGCGTTGCGAATGTTTATTAGCTGCCAGATTGTAAATAAGAAATGAGACATTTTTTAACACTGAGGCAGTGTTGGTATTGTGTTTATAAGCGCTGAGATAGGAGCCTTTTTGGCCTTGCACAGCACTCTAATTGCTTAACAAACTATCAGTCTCAATCTGAATAATTTTGAAGGATATTGCTAATCCATTGCTTTATATGTTCGAAAAATGTGTCTGCTCAACAAGGTAAATAACGCAATGAATGTTGTTGAACTGTCAAAATGAAACCCATTGCTACTCAATTTCTCCGCAGGTCTTTTTTACACCGGCCGGTTTTTTATGCCGGTCGGCGCGTACGTGTTCCACGTGCGCCTCAAAGAGATGTCAGCAAAAAGGAAGGGGCCTGCCAGGGCCGAAGCCTGCCGGGGGTCCGCACCCCCGGCAGGCTTCGGCCCTGGCAGGCCCCTTTCCTTCCTTCAGTAACCCTTTCGGACAATCCCGCGATTGTCCGAAAGGGTTACCGCTGCCCCGGAACATAAAGGGCTAAGGAAGGAACACGGATGGGTTTTAGTCAGTAAGAGTCTGACACTCCCTTCCGCTCCACCCAGAGCGGGATGGGAAATCATCAAATAACCCCTTCATTTGATGATTTCCCATCCATAAAAAAAAGGTAATTTAAGTGGCTTATTTTTAATTTGTTTGTTTTTAATGTCATGTTGTTAGTTTTTTAACATTCCTTTTTTATTATTTGTAATTCAGTGTCACAATTAAAAAAAAAATTCTTTCCTTTGAGGTCCCAATTTCGATTTTCGATCGAATAGTGTTATTGGGTGTTTCCAAAAGGACATTTTTCAGCAGTTTGGAGTCTAGATTTGTGCAATGGACTTAGGAGTATGGGACTTCATAATTGACGAAATTTGGGTGTAGTAAACAATTGTGCATACCGGAGAATATAGGCGTTTGTTATGTTCAATGAATAAATAAGACTCAGGACCCAGTAAATGTGTTCCTGTTCCACAAACGATCGGATACTTAATATAATGTCCTGCGTGTCCTGTCAGCTGCACGTTACAGGAACTGATGGACGCTAGTGATGGCACCGAACACGTATCCGAATTCAACACGCGTAGCATGACCTCAATCGAAACGGGTTTTTCGACGGAAGAATAGACATAACGACATATTGTAGGAAGATTTCTTCCGTCTTAAGCATGGCGATAAAGAGAAGAAAATGTTTCTATTCTTCAGTCGACAAAAGTCTACAGTGTCAAGTATGACGACCAATTCTTTTTTCTCTACTTTTTACACTTGATAGATAAAAGATAGATACATAGATAGATAAAACGTTTATTTAGTGCAACAAAAGACAATACAGGCATTAAAAAAACATCAAAAAAGTTGAGAAAAGAGAAACAAAGATTAAAAAGATAAATTGACCCATAGACACCTCATATGACATTTATAACGGTCGATCACTACTGGTCGGCGTGTGTCTCATGGTTGCACCAAATAGGAGTCCAGCTCGGAAATGGTCTTTTGAGGAAAGAACAACACAGATTGAGCGGACCTGTCCAGTCAGTGCTCGCATTTGTCAAAAATTGTGCAGCTCAACTCAGAACTTGAGGAGGTGTAAACTTATCATTATACTTTGTCTATTCTTGGTAAAATAGATACAGTCATCAGTAGGTAGTGGTCATGCTACGCGAGCTGGGCTGAGTCCATTTAGATTGCCATCGATACGCTAAAAATAATGAATGAATACTAAGGAGTTTAAAAAAATACAAACATTCGAATTGAGAACCTCCTCCTTTTTTAGAAGTCGGTTAAAAAGTACCAACGCCATTTTGTAAGCAGTCTTCTAAACCGCAACTTTTAAAAAGCGTATTTTTTTCACAAATGGCTATTAAATTTTATTGAATCCCGCTTCTAATTACAAAACAAACAAAAGCAAACCAGGAAGTTATTTAGAATCCATCAATTTGCTCGTTTTGGTTCAGACTCCGGTGAAATCAATGATTGTATCCCACGGGTACGGGATTCAATTCCGGCGTGAAAGTACCGAGGTTGGGTTACATTCATTTTTTAACATTCGTTCGTTCAACCGGTCTTTCAATCAGGTAACTTCGTGGTCTTTTAGTGGGGTTACTGAGCTGTGTGGAACTGTGTAGATTTATTGGAAGAAGAGTTATATTGACAAGAAATAAATAGACTTTGACATTTTAGTTTGTGTCGCCATTACAGGGGCAGTCAGGAAATGTCGACTCCAACTAGCTTATTTTTTTTTGTTTGCCCTGGAAAACCATTAAAACGACACCCATGACGAAAATTTTAAAATTTTTTGCAGCCGCCATCTTGGATTTTCATTTTGCCCTTACTATCGGCTTCAACACCCTCGAAAACCATAAAAACGGCATCCATGAAGAAAAATTTGAAAATTCTTGCAGATGCCATCTTGGATTTTCATTTTGATCTCACTATCGGCTTCAGCACCCTCGAAAACCATGAAAAGTATCTCTCTCTCTTTCTGAGTTTCTATATTATATGTAATAAAAAGTCGCATGGAGGGGGCATAACGCTTTTTTGTTACGTGACGATTTCTCCAAGTTTACTCCTACCACAAGCTTCATTAAAGAACTTCGTTCTAATAAAAAAAAAACGTTATTCAGACTTTAATGAGGAACATAAAAAACGCAGGCGCTCTGTAGTTTCTGCAAACCCTCATGTGAACATCGTAATTACCTAGTTACGATGTTCACATGAGGGTTTGAAACCTGTGTATGTATGAAAGGGTAGGAACAATTTCTCAATGCCAAACAAGATACCTACTATTCCTACGACACAATTGCAAATATAACAATAGATCGGCCAAAAATCGAACCGAACAGCCAATTCTGAATCGCATTTAAGTTTCCGTCCGACGAAGGAATTTTATTTATCCCCATACAATTTTTATAATGCACGACACTTCAATCTTAATTCTACAAGCAACAAGGTTGATATTGGTTTGTCTCAGGTGCCGTCTTCGTGGGATACGGGACTTGCATGAAGAGAAAAATCCTATATTGTCTGTATACACAAGATGGGCTTGTATCCGACTGTAGAAATGAAAAGTAATGTGTTTGTATTATTGGGAGGTAGCTTTGTAGATCGGAAACGACTTATTGTTTCTTGTAGATTACGTAAAGCCTGGCTGTAATGACTGTTGAATCCGAAACCGTAATTAGGACGCAAAAAAAAAACAAAAGCCACAGATTTACGAATGCTAAAAACCTCCGAAAAGTCCTAACAAAAATCTTAATCCAATGAAATCTGAACTTTAATCACCGGAAGAAAAGCTTTTAATCGCAAAACATGAAATTTTTTAAAGTAGCAGACGTATTTCACCATTTTTTTTTTCTCTAAGCAGCATCTCTGCCAATCCCTCAAAGGGTTTTTAAACGTATACTTTATAAGTTTTTCCCTGCGACCCCGTTATTTGCACCACATGTACAATGTCCGAATGCTTGTCCTTGGTTTGGCCCCGCAATGCGGCAGGCCACTTTAATATTTTAGTTAGCTGTGACACATTGTCTCGAGGACCCTCCAACCTATATCCTTGCTGGTCCTACGAAAGATAATGGTGTGTAGACTAAAAGGATATCGTAAAAATGATATATTTAATGGTGTGGTGGGTTATGAACAGTTTGGTGCCAAAATGTTTGTCGTTGCTCGATGAAATATTAACATGGATGCGTAGGGTAATGTAAGAAACCTACCCTGACGTGCTTCGCGGTTACGCAAGCTCAAGCACAGTTTTGATTTTTTACAAGAAAACACGGCTCTTGTAATGCGCCTTGTAGTCATGTATAGTTTACAGTTTAAAAAAAAAACAATATCGATATTACTCCAAAACCAAGATGAAGTTCAGTGATACAACCCGTCTTCTTTTTGACAGTCCGAAAGACACCTGTCCTGTCAACGATTAACGATTGCTAGCAACTAAAAAAGGGGAGGCGAGCACAATAAAGCAGCGAGTGCGCGACGGCGACAATCGATTACTCGCTGGTATATGTAAGAACCGATGGCCGATGGAGCAGTGTGGGACTCCACCAAGCTAGATGAACCGAAGACCTTAAAAAGGTTGCTGGGACAGACTGGATGCGGAAGGCAGAGGACAGGGTGTAGTGGCGCCGCCTGGAAGAAGTCTATGTCCAGCAGTGCATGTATTTGTCAGTAATCGTCTCTCAGCGAGTATTCTTCCCGCCAAGCGAGTACATTCATTGATAGCTCAACTTTTTGTTCGTTGCTTGACCGAGAAAATCGTTGATAGCCAGTCGCTGTCTCGTCCGCGGTGTGATAGTTGCCGTACCCTCATTTTTGTCCGACTACGGCGGAGCAAAAAGGAGGGTTATGATTTTGATCGGTATGTATGTCTGTATGTATGTTCATCTGTTCCCCCCATGACTTCTAAACTGCTTGTCATAATTGGACAAATAAGGTATCGTTAGAAGCGTCTTGATTGTCCGCTGGTTATAGGCTATGTGACGTCACAATAAATTGAATATGGTGCCCTCTAGCGGATATAAAGACAAGACCTAAAAAAAAAATAATAATGCCGTGTTGGGTATCTAATGAAAGGGCTTAATTAGCACATTTAAAAAATATAAATATTACTGAAATAAACCCGAAAATAATTAATTAATAATTAAATAAAACCCGACTACTGAAAAGGACACATCCATTTCAGTAGTCGGGTTTTAGTTTTTAAACTTATTTTTTTCTATAAGCTCTTATATCGCCACCTGTTTTCCACGCCTGTGTGTATCAAGACGCAGCCGTTAAAAGTGCGAAGTGGATTGAATCGTAAGTACGTAAAGTAACAAGTAACTTAGTTACTGATGCGTGATCATTAATGTATTTCCTTCTTGAAGTTAGGGGTTTCCTATTCCATTATTAGGGTTTGGAGGGGGGTGAACTTTAATGTCCATAGTATTAAACGACTTACAAATAACAGGGTCCTGGGTTCGATTCCCAGGTCGGGCAGTGTTATTGAGTTTTTCCATTAGGAATGTTTCAGTGGCAGTCCGGAGTCTGGATGTCTGCCTGGTTGATAGCAATACTTAAACATAACTGGAGAAATATTGGACTGTGGGTGTACTGGTTACACCTCTGCCTAACCTTTTGAGGGTTATAGGCGTGATGTTATTTTATGTACATACATAATCAGCCTATAATGTTCCCACTGCTGGGACACAGGCCTCCTCTCTATGAGAGGGGAGTGGGCCGTAATCCACCACGCGGGCCCATTGCGGGTTGGTAGATGTCACATGTCTTCGAATTTTTGGTTCTAGGACATGCCGGTTTCCTCACGATGTTTTTTTTATTTCAGAGGTGATGAAATAACTTACACAAAGTAAAGCGCCTGTCTGGGTTCGAACCTACGACCTACAACTCGTAAGTCGCGGCTTTTACCAAACGGGCCACCACTGTTCTGCTCTGCTGTTGTGTTATGTTTAAAATAAAATTTTATTGAAAACTTACAAAGACATGATTATGAAGTATCTGCGGTCTCAAATGAGCCAAAAAACAAATGATTGCGATTATTAATTAAACGCATTTAATTTGTTTTGGCAAGCGTGCTGTTTCAATATTTATATCTATCTACTAGCTTCAGCCCGCGACTTCGTTCGCGTGAAACTTCTTGTTTCCCCCGAGCCACCCCGTCGTATCGCATCACCCGCCCGCGCTATCACTTAACGTTCTTTTTGACTTTTTTTCTTTTCGCTCGGCTCCTAAGGGTCATAGCGTGATGTTAAATAGCCTATAGCCTTCCTCAAAAAATGGGCTATCAAATGCAAGAAGAATTTTTCAAATCCGACTGGTAGTTCCAGAGATTACCCCCTACATACAAACTTACAAACATACAAACTTACAAATTTTACCTCTTTATAATATTAGTATAGATATACTTACTAATAATAACGCTGAAGAGATTGTTTATTTGAACGCGCTAATCTTTGGAACTCAGTGTCGGATTTTAACTATTCTTTTTGCATTTCATAGCACAAGCCTCGAGGAAGGATTAGGTTAGTTAACATCAGGCTACGAGCATTAAGAGCCGAACGAAAACGAAGTATAACGGGCGGGCGATTATATACGACGCGGTGGGATCGGGGGCCTAAATTTCACGCGGACGAAGTTGCGGGCAGAACCTAGTAAAGAATATATATACCGTGCATTCGCGATTTATTTGCCAAAAATGTAAACAAATATGAATTAATGGAAAAATTACTTAAATTCCTACACAATAAAGTTCAGTTTACGCTACAACTTCAAAAATTTTTGTAACTTTGTCAATAGTGCTAGTCACTCGGAAATACACTTAAATATCATTGAAATAAAGTTGATGTTTGTTGAACTTGAAATAGGGTCTGTGCAGCAATGCGCACTTTTACTTTAAATGTTATATCGTTGCTACTAAAATGACAACTAATCATGGCTGTACATCAAAGAAAATACCACCCTCTCCTATAACGCATAAGGAATATATCAGAATGACATTCTTCTTACTTCTTCACATAGTCCGTAACTGTCAGAACTGAAAAAGTGGTCCACAAGTGCTATTATAATGATGGATCGTGTGATTTCAGGAAGTCGGAAAACTGCCGCCGTTCCTTGACATTTGACCTTCAGTTTTATGTCACGCACGTATAGGCACAGAAATCACCCAAGTTCTCGCCAAAAAAAACCTTTCGTTCGCAAATAAAACCAATACATCAACGGTGTTATTTCGGGATGTATTCGGAACTAGCTATTGCTATACCAAGGACCTAAACTATCACTTACTGTATTCTACTCAATGTGAAAGGTAAGGAATGTTTGTCAACACGGTCTAAAAAACAACCCCAAAGGTAAATGCCAGGTTTCCTGAACGCAGTATTCCCAGCCATGGACCATTTAGCAGCAGGTAGGGTAGGCTTAAATGGCGTAGACGTAGGGCTGCCAAATCGAATTCGGGTAATGGAAAAAATATTGTAATTTGGAAGGACAGAGTTATTCGAGCGAATTATAATTTTATTACGGGGGTTTGCGGGAAATAGGAAGTTTTTGGAGTTTTTCCATGTGGTTGCTGGCAAACATTTTGATAGCCATATGATACGTTGGTGGGTTTCGCGAAAGCCGATTAAGGGAGCTTAGGAAAGTTGCTTGTCTCTTTATAAAACCGTGTTGCGATCCCCACCAAGCTGGTCGTAGGTTCGCTTTACTTTGTGTAAATTATTTTATCACTAATGCTCTCAAGACGGGGCAGTAAAACAGCGTGAGGAAAGCGGCATGTCCTAGAATAAAAAATTTGAAGACATGTGACATTTACCAACCCGCACTGGGCCGGTGTGGTGGATTATGGCCCACTCCCTCTCACTGAGAGAAGGTCTGTATCCCAGCAGTGGGAACATTATAGGCTGATTATGCTAACCATCAAGCTTTCTAAACAGAATGGTGATCGTCACTATTGTATTTTTTACGCAACAGAGTCCGCCTCGGGCCCTGTTTTTAACCTTATCTGTATCTCTTCTTTTTTTATGAAACACTGATAAGTCTTTATTCATGATTATTTTACTTATGGATAAAGACTATTTCGTTTTTGTAGGCTCGTTGGTAGCAGACAAAAATTAAAAAAAAAAATTTCTCCTACATGAAAAAATGCTATTTTGTCCTCGCTCTGGTACGCTACAGTGACGGTCTTTTTGAGCAAGAGGAGTGAAAAATCATTTATCATTTATGTTTCTCTTGTGTCAGCTGTGAAATAGTTAATGTTGGATTATTCCACTTTGCCCCACCGGCCGCCCCACGGGTGGGGCAAAGTGGAATGCCTAAAGTTTTGCAGTGGAATCTGCCCCACTAAATCGATATAGTGGGGCTGTGATAATAAGTAAAATCAATAAGAAAGGTTGGTATTATAAATTATTATAATACTAGCTTCTACCTGCGACTTCGTCCGCGTGAAATTTCTTGTTACCCCGACCCACCCCGTCGCATCGCCTGCCCGCGCAATCAATGTTTTCGCTTAGCATTCTTTTTGCTTTTTTTTTCGATTTTGCTCGGCTCCCAAGGGCCCTAGCGTGACGTTAGGTAGCCTATAGCCTTCCTCAAGAATTACTATCTATATAGGCTATCAAATGCAAAAATAAATTTTCAAATTGGACCGGCAGTTCCAGAGATTAGCGCGTTAAAACAAAAAAAAAACATACAAACTCTTCAGTTTTCCGACAGGACGAAAGTTACGCTAAACGTACTCAAACATCCTCAACGGATATTAAAAACACTCTTGAAAACACAATTGCCAACAAACTGTTATGCAGTTTGGCCGACTTTATGTATACTATTGTTAATACAGATTTTGAATATGTATCAGCCTATAATGTTCCCACTGCTGGGACACAGGCCTCCTCTCAGTGAGAGGGAGTGGGTCGTAATCCACCACGCGGGCCCAGTGCGGGTTGGCAGATGTCACATGTCTTCGAATTTTTGGTTCTAGGACATGCCGGTTTCCTCACGATGTTTTCCTTCACCGTTTTGAGAGTAGTGGTGATGAAATTATTTACACAAAGTAAAGCGCCTGTCTGGGACGGACTTTCATACAAACTTTCATCCCCTATTTAACTCCCTTAGGGGTTGAATTTCAAAAAATCCTTCCTTATTCCTTGTCTACATTATAAAGGGAACTATTGTGTAAAATTTCAGCTTTCTAAGTCCAAGGGTTTGGGCTGGGCGTTGATGAGTCAGTCAGTCAGTCAGGCCTACGACCTACGACCTACACGTCACGGCTGTTACCACTTAGCCACCACTGCTCTTGAAGAAGTATTTGAATAAATAAAAAAAATAAACATTTCCTTGGTAACCCTACAAACGTATCCCATTAAGTGGAATGAACAAATTTTATATATGCAAGCACCTTGAGGTGAGCAATCAATATTAAAGGGACCTTTTTCAGCAGTGTGTCGACACGCGATTGTGTTTGGGAGAATTGAACTTGTGAAAAATGGCATTTCCTTAGCTTAAAGCCATCTGGTGTGAAGTACTTAGTGCTATTAATCGTGGTAAAATATGGTTCTATGCGTTGTTTTTTCTTGGCATTCAAGTATGTAATAATAACAGGCTGTATTCGTTAAATTCACATTACCTGCCCTTAGATCATCATTCATCATCTGTCTAGCTAACCGGATGCAGCTGAATACCAGTATTTTAAACGGAGCGACAGCCTATCTGACCTCCACAACCCAGTTACTGGGTAATACGATACCCTTGGTAAGGTCGGTTGTCAGAGTTTCGGGCTTCTGACTACCCGTAGCGACTGTCAAAGATCCACGAATGACAGCCGGAACCACAGATATATGAAAGATTTTTTACATTTCTATGGCCGGGACCAACGGCTTAACGTGCTGTCCGAGGCACGGAGGGGTCTCGGTATGTAAAGATGGTCACCCATCCACAGAACAACCGCGGCAAGAGCAGCTTAACCTGATCGATCGACCTGTGCGGCTGTTATTATGTAGCCACGGACATCTCTGATGTTTTTTAAAAAGGGCATTGGTCTCTAGGTTTCAAACCCGAAACCTGGTAACAAGTCTCCGCAAACTAAACGCAACCACGATTAAAACTTGAATTTAATAACGCAAACAAATTCACCCTATAATAATCTTAATTGCCTTGAAATTGAAACAAGCCATAATGTAATAAGATCCACTATACCAATTGAATTTCATTACAATAACACAAAACAGCATTACATGATTTCCATAATAATATAAACAAGTGTAATAATAGGTAGTTTGTCGTGACCTGAGGCTATTAGAGGCTCGAACCTCCCTCATAACGTAGTTCACCTACTTACTACGCGTTAATGAGTTTTACCTAATGCAAAAGGTAAATTTTTGCGTTATCTTAATCGAAAAGGGAGGGAATGGTATTTTAGGTAATCATTTAGCGGTGGGTACTGTTTCATGTGAAAGAGTTACAAAGAAATATAGGTACCTAACATAAAAAGAAAGAAAATACGTTTATATGCGGAGAACATGATGCAAAAAAGAACAAAAACACAAAAAAAAAAGAAGGTAAGGGAAACATGCGTCACATCCACTTAAAACGGATAAGACGAAACGAAGTAACGAACGGAAGTAATAATTTCATCACCACTGCTCTCAAAACGGTGAAGGAAAACATCGTGAGGAAACGGCATGTCCTAGAACCAAAAATTCAAAGACATGTGACATCTACCAACCCGCACTGGGCTCGCGAGGTGAATTACAGCCCACTCCCTCTCTAAGAGAGGAGGCCTGTGTCCCAGCAGTGGGAACATTATAGACTGATTATAGGTACTTAGCATAGCATTGCAATTTCTGTAAGAACAGGTGCCGCTAAAATTACAGGTACAGGAAACTTTCAACTTTGCTTCGAAACCAGATGAGTCCGAGGCACTTTAAAATACCTCTGAGTTTGTTTTGGCGTTTTTCTCAGAGTACTAGGATAGGTAACACCGACCTCATCGAGTTTTTTTTTTAATATTTTTGTACATGTTTGTACTTGTACAAACATGTACAAGTAAGCTTCACCTGTAAGGTTTGTAAACCTTACAGGCGAAGTTTTATTATTAGGTTATAATATACAAAGTCCCATTAAATAGATGGATAAATTTTAACACAGCGCTCAGTACGTATAACCAAAGATATCCAAGCAAAAAAAAAAAAAAACTGTTTAAACTGATTTTATTTTGACCAAAACTAATAAATTGCGTACGTTAGTGTATTTTCGTTAGCTGATTATTTTTCTTGTAAGTATCTAATGCGTTTTTCTTATATATTTTTTTACCATCGTCCTTATTTTGGTGGTCTGAATGATTTCTAAAAGTTTGTCCATCTATTTTAATGGGACCTTATACACCGTGAAATTTTAATCACCGTTTTCCTCTTAAGGGGTCATTCTACTCATCATTATGAACAACTTTTACCAAACATGAAATCGCGAAAAAAAAATCAGCTGTTCCCTACATCTTGACGAGTTATGCGAACATAAATGTAGGGAACAGCTGATTTTTTTTTCGCGATTTCAGGTTTGGTCCCATAGTAAAAGTTGTTCATAATGATGAGTACAATGACATGTTAAGAGTTTGTTAGTGTTTTTCCAATAACCCTGTATACAAACTAATAATAAAGCTAAAGAGAGCTTGCAAAAATATTTTTGCATTTGATAGCCTGATTCTTGAGGAAGGCTATAGGCTACTTTATATCACGCTAGGACTCTTAAGAACCAAGCAAAAAGTAAAATAAAGGTCGGACAGAACGCTAATTGAAAACGAATTAATAGGGCGTTGCGATGTCACGGGGTGAGTCGGAGGGACAAGAAATTTCACGCGGCCGAAGTCGTGAGCAGAAGCTAGTCGGTGTTATCCAGCGTTTGTTTGAAGCTTGGTCTCTTTAGGACATATAATAATAATCATTTTATTATCAGGCAGCTGAGGCCCATAGATAAAATACACAAAATAATCTTATGCTATAAACTAATACATATTAAAAACCTTAAAGCTATGACTATACACGTAACGTTGTCGGCGTCGTGTTTCGCTGCGTGGTGTCGCGTAACCGTCCTCGGAAACGTCGATATACGACACCTTTCGGCCAAAAGTCCTCTTTCAGGAAGGTCTGTAGATGTTGGGTTGGAACTCATACCACGAATGACTTAAAGTTGATGTTGTGGCGCGATTCCAACCTTACACACACACACATATACTCCTATAACAGATATACACACACACCACACAGTTTGTAATAGTCATCATCTGCCTAGCCTTTTCCCAACTACGTTGGGGTCGGCTTCCAGTCTGATCGGATGCAGCTGAATACTAGTATTTTACATGGGGCGACTGCCTATCTGACCTCCACAACCCAGCTACTGGGTAATACGACGCCCCTTGGTACGACTGGTTGTCAGATTTTCGAGCTTCTGACGACTGTCAAAGATCCACGAATGAGAGCCGGGACCACCGGCTTAACGTGCTTTCCAAGACACGGAGGGGTCTTCGTATGTAAAGATGGTCACCCATCCACTGACCAACCGCAGCTAGCGTAGCTTAACCTGATCGATCGACCCGTACGGCTTTTATTACGTAGCCACAATTTCCTCTCAGTTTATAATAGTGTGTGTATAAAAACAATATTTCGCCACATTCGCAATTTATTCTAAGCGGAAGTTATAAAAGCGGCTAATGGCGTAACGGTGTTGATGTAGTGTTCGTGAGCGTGCGAACTGGTAATAATGTGTGCGACGATATTTGGTCTTTAAACTATATGTTAAACAGTTCAATATGCCTTTTCACAACTGTGTAAATTGAACAGGCGCCGTATTATGAAGTACTAGCTGCGCCACTCGGTTTCACCCGCGTAAGTCTCGATCCCGTGGGCATATTGGGATAAAAACTATCCTATGTCATTTCTCAGGACTTAAAGGATTACTTGCATGTCGTCAGAAACGCAAGTAGTCAAATACGCATTCGTCATCTCTCAGGATAGACTCGCAACTTGTCAGAAACGGAGCTCGACATACACGCATTTCGTCAGATATTTGAAACCATCCACCCAGATGATTTTTTCAACGCCTGATAATTTTATCGGAGGAATAATTTTGAATTTTTGTCAACTATCTTTAAGTATACAAAATTTCATCTAAATCGGTTTAGCGGTTTAAGCGTGAGGAGGTAACAAACAGACCCACTTTCGCGTTTATAATATTAGTATGGATTTTGACTGCTGTTTTTCTATTTGAATCTAATCGTATGCTGCACTGACTGACGTCATCATATCAACGCCGACTGTGGCTGAAAACTAGCGCTGGGGCTCTGTCCCGTATAGGGTCTTAGCATTATGCTGAGCGATGGCCATGTTGCGTAGATGTGATGCATGTTTTCTCCCAAATTGTTATTTTGTTTTTTTTTTTATGCGTCATGTTTGCTGCAAATAAACGGAAGTTTTTTCTTTCTTTACCCAAGTAGGTAGCCATGTAGCCTGCCCTTCAAATAAGTTCTACTAACTAACCTAGAAACATTATAATACATTATTATGGCCTTAAACAATAATCGTTTAAGTTGCAACAGTTTATTCGAGCAAGAAGACAAAGGGTTTCGCAACAAAAGCATCGCGTGTGAACAAAAAACAACTATAAATTAACATTTAATCAGTTTCCCTTAGCATAAACAACATAAACAAAACTATTTTACATACAAATAACAGTTATTTTTTGTTTAGTATTCAAAAGTTGGTAATCATATTCGTAGGGGCCACGCTATCCACATGAAATAGATTAGTTTTTCAATACGTAATCACGAGGTAATTTGTTTATTATTGAGGCAGCGGTATATTGTGGGGTCGGTATTTCATATTCGTCGTGTATTTAAGTATTTTATGTTTCTATAATTCCTCCATTTATTTATTTATTAACGTACACCAACAGCTTCCGTGTATAATATAACTTAAGAGGAAATGCGGTCGGAAAGACTTTTGAAAAAGCCTAAGTAAAAAGTCATAATTCAAGGTTTGGCTCTCGCCTATTTCCTCCTGTAATATTAGACCAATTTGAAAGATATTTCATAACCTAAATAAGAAGGATATATACTGTGTTTGTATGTTGTTATTTTCTCATTAATAGTTGTCAAAATTGTACACTAGGCCTCTGTTGACAGCGGTTTAAATCGGCAATTTTTAGCATTTTTTGAGGGTAATAACACAGAATAAATACTACGTTCTAGTGCTTATAAAAATAATGTATTATCAAAAAGGAAAACAATAGTTAATATTTATTATTCTGTAAAAAATCATGGCTTTATGGTCATTAACCAGAAAGAAAACGGGCGAGAGCGTTTCTATAGAGAAAAGACCCCCGCATTTACTCTTCAGTACCTACTATAGGTAATAATAGCCCCGAATTTACACAGTTGCCAAAAACAGGTTAACTAGCAATCAAAGAAATAGGTGATAACACAAAATGATAATAAAACTAAAACTGATGGCGCTACCATTCCACATGACGAGAACCTCGTAAAAACTGAGAAAGAGAAACAAATTAAATGTCTTGACTTAGACTCGAGGTCGTTTACATGTGGAATAGAGATGATATGATGACAATGGGCGGCCTTATCGCAGAAAGCGATAAGGCCGCCCATTGTATATTTTGTAGTGTTTAATGTGTTTATTTCATGTTATGTATTTTTGTGGTGTACAATAAAGTATATATAAATAAATAATAGAAAAAGAAAGAAAGAAAGAAAAATTGTTTATTCTGCATAAACAAAACACACATTACAAATAAAAAAAAATACGCACATACAACGTAATCAAAAGCCTCGTAGTCATCATCTACTTAGCCTTTTTCCAAATACGTTGGGGTCGGCTTCCAGTCTGACCGGATGCAGTTGAATACCAGTATTTTACATAAAGCGACTGCCTATCTGACCTCCACAACCTATTGACTGGGTAATACGATACTCATTTGTAAGACTGGTTGTCAGACTTTGAACGTCGTTCATGCATTATCGTTAATTAAATGATTGGATTAGATATTTTGTGATTGTTCATAAAGACTTTCATATACTTTCAACTCCTCGCTCACAAACCCACGCAACATGGCCTCTTCTGATAAAGATGACCTATTCCCTTTATATGCGTTAAAAGCGTCCAGATTACAGCAAATAGTAACAAAACAACAATCCAAAAATAAAATAATTTAAAATAAGCCGAGGCAGCTAAGTGATCAACATGACGCTTGGATCAGCACCATTCAGCTCAACCATTTTGAAGGGAGCTAAATGATCCAACACATATACTCATGTACACCTCTGCTTAGCCCTTGGGGGAGTTACTGGCGTGATGTTAATCAATAATCGAACGTTCTATCAAAGCTTAATGAAGCAATAAAAAACGCATTTCAATCTTCATACATATGTAATATGATTTATAGCATGAAATAGATCTTTAAAAAACCTCGCGGCTTTCATGAATCAAGTAACACCTCATTTGTCAAAAACGGGCTTTACGAGGACGTAATAATGTTTGAAATATATTGAACGAGCGTGTACAACGTGGCAGCCATTTTAAATAACGATTGCTTCCTATTTATTACGCTGAACTACGAATTAGCTTTGAATTTGTGTCAAAGGTTAAACTTCTTTTGAGAAATTGAATATAAATTAGGGTTATACAACAAAAAAAATATTAAATAGGCTCTTCATAGACCTAAAAAAGTTCCAGGGCTTTATATACCTAAGCTAAACAAAGATAACATCTTATAAATTATGTTTGTAGCTTAGGTATATAAAGTAGTGGATGTTTGAAGACAGTCTCCACAGGTGCGGGTTCACGGACGACTCAGATCACAAGTGCGCATGCGGCACCTCCCCACAGACAATGGGGCACCTTTCATCCTGCGTCTCATGCTGTTACCTGTGCACTGGATGATCTTATGACTGCCTTAGTGAGTGGAGTTCGCGCAGCTGAATTTTGGGTCAAAGATCCTTAAATCTTTATCTTTTTTTCTTCATAATCTTTCTTAGATCTTTTGGGAGAAAGACCTTTTTCCCATAGATGCGCTAAGGAGTAGAACATAAAACCACGCCGGAATGACCTGAAGGGTTTGGCAGAGGTGTGTAAGACCCACAATTCAGCAGTTCCGTTGAAGTCTCATAAAATTGGGGCGACCTTATTGCCAACCTGGCATCACTCCAGAACTTACAAATCGTTTCGTATTCTTACAACGACTCTCAACGGGATTGACATAACCTTTTCAGTAGCTTATGTCAGTCTCATGTCAATTATCCGTAAAAGAACCGGAGTTACCGACATAGCTTGCAGAGTAAGCAAAGTGAAGTGGCAGTGGTCTGGCCATGTCTGTCGAAGGACCGATGGCTGGTCATACAGTGTCGGCAAGCGTAGTGTGGGACGTCCCCCAGCTAGATGGACGGACGACCTAAATAAGGTGGCTGGGGTAGACTGGATGTAGAGAGGGTGTTGTGGCGCAGTCTGGGAGAGGCCTATGTCCAGCAGTGGACTGCGATAGGCTGAGTTGATTGATTGATGTCAGTCCCATACATTTTTGACTTTTCTATCAACGTTATTTCTGATAGAATGTTACTTTGTCTAGGCCCTATGGTGTGGTTAATTTTTTATTTTATTATATAAATAGCTTATCCTGCAGTAGGAGCGCAGGCCGGATAGCACGGCACGCCAGCATCAATGACATCATCCGCCGTGCTCTTGTCGGGGCGCAAAGACTCCAATCTTATTGGGACTTATATGTATTATGTTCTAGCCGTTTGGGTTGAGACACTAGGGCTATGGGGTCCGGGTGCCCAATTTTTCGATACACCAAGCGTCAGACATTTTTTTTCGCGATTACGTTGGTGATCCCATAGAGAAAGCGGTTCAGTTTGATGGTCTGTACCACGCCCTTAAAGGCCACACCTTTATGGTACACCCTTTGGTATCGTCATTTGTCCCGTCATTTAAATGAGTTCCGTAAATACCGGAAAAATGTTTCCGTAATTTTCGGAAAAAATCTGTTGTTTTACCTCAGTGAAAAAAGAGGGCTTATGACCATACGATAAAATTGAAAATTTACGACTGGAGACGAGTATACGCGATTCAGCGTCACCGACCGACTGGACCCGAGGATACCCGATTCAGCGCCACTGACCCGAACGTGATGGGTTAGTCTCGTTCATTGTTCAGGGGGTCAATTCCACTAATAAATTTTCAACGAAATCGTAACAGAACCGTAACTAAACGACCGCTATTGAGTGTTTTTCTATTCTGCTAAAATAACAACGATATAAGTTTAGTTCTAGTTAAGTTGAAGTTAAAAACTCGATTCTACTAACACAACCGATCCCGAACGAAACGTTAACTTGTTATAATCGCTATTCTACTAATGTTTTGACGCAAGCGTCACTCGAAAACAAAACGAAACTTAAACGGAACTAAGCGTCTCATCTGTCAAAATTAGTCGCTACGGATAAGTTGGCTTTGTATAACTTTTTCTTGACTGTTCGCAATTATCCTTTAATTAAGATGATGTTCTACAATGAATATCTTAGTCTCGCCCATCAAGTAGACATCGGAAGGGTGAGAAGACGAAATTTGTCGACAAGGCTACGTAATTTCGCCTTTGATTTAACCGATCGCGAGTTTGTGAAAACCTAGAGGCTTCCCAAAAATGTCGTTCAGCAGCTAATTGACGATATTAGCCCCCATATGCCTATTAGCCTTCGTTCTGATGGTATTGATACATAAATCCAAAGCCTGTTGGCGTCTGCGCGACCTTCCTTGGATCTAATTCGGCCCAATGCGAGATCAGTGTGGTCCTCCAGAAACTCTATGAGGAGCACCAACTGTCTCACAGAAGTAGGCCTCCTTCGGTTTTCTTCCATGTCTAAAAATAATTGGGGTCTTAATTAACGAAACCAATCCAAATAGTTATGTATATATATGTTACCGGCCAAACCCGATTTCAGGACAAACTAGTTTAGCCTAGGCTAAACTAGTTCTTCCTATGAACCTCGGGGTGCCCTTCGCTCGCCCTTGGATCTTATGTCGACGGAGCCCCGCTTCGCGGGGCCCCTATTTCTGTGTAAAGGGTTTAAAGTAACCTAACCAAACCGAACCTCGGGGTGCCCTTCGCTCGCCCTTGCATCCTATGTCGACGGAACTAGTTTAGCCTAGGCTAAACTAGTTTGTCCTGAAATCGGGTTTGGCCGGTAACATATATACGTTCAATCTGTATGAAAGTAGAATAGGTAGAATAAAAGTTTATTTGGCACTTACCGGCTTTATAAGATTTTTCCAACAAAATAAAACTTTCACGAAGTACGAATACCTATTTTGCTTTTCGCGCTTTGTCAGCTATTTTGAATCGACAGATTTTTTACGTTGGCAATGTAATCAGCGTAAAGGATTTCATTGTACGAGGGCTGCTATTTATGTATCCGGAATAACAAAGTGAAACAAACATATAGCATTTATTATGGTTTTATTGCTTTTCAAAATATTCGCCATGATGAGCGATGCACTTTTGCATACGTTGGAACCAATTTTCGTAGCACTTTTTCCATTCAGATTGAGGTATCTCCAAAACGTGCATTTTGAACGCATCAACGGCCTCTTCACGGCTCGAAAAACGTTGACCACGTAATTTATTCTTTATGGTTGGGAATAAATAGAAGTCGTTGGGAGCCAAGTCGGGGCTGTACGGCGGATGACCCGTTAATTCGATCTTTTGACCTTCCAAATACCGAGTTGTTTCAGCCGATGTGTGGCAGCTAGCATTGTCATGATGAAGAAGGATTTGGCGTTGTCGGTTGTTCTTTCTTATTTCTTTAAAGACTTCTGGCAAACAAATGCTCGTGTACCATTCAGAATTAACTGTTTTACGATGCTCTAGTGGTACTGTAGCCACATGTCCATTTATACCAAAAAAACAAGCGACCATTTGCTTCAAAGTGCTTTTTGAACGAATGACTTTTGTTGGGTTCGGCTCATCTTGGAACACCCAAACCGTAGATTGTTGTTTAGTTTCAGGATCATACGCATATATCCAAGTTTCATCACCTGTGTAGATATTATAGACAGCTTTTGACGCACCTTGATTGTACTTTTGTAACATTTTTTTACACCAATCCACACGAGTCCGTTTTTGGTCAATTCTCAAGTTGTGCGGAATCCAACGTGTAAGGTTTTAAATAATAAAAAGGAATTAAAAGGTTGGCTACACTACGTAGAGTATTATTTTATCGGTGGCTACACTGACCGGACAGATGACGTAAGCGGGGTTTTTGGTTGGAGGGAGAAAAGAAAGAGGAAAAAGGGCGGGAAGCGAACGGGGAACGAAGATAAGTTTTGGTTCGCAATAAGTTTAGTTTTAATTGCTACAATAAGTTTTGTTTTAAAGGCTACAATAAGTTTTGTTTTAAAGGCTACAATAAGTTTTGAAATTGGATGATTGTCTCGTCAATAAGTTTGGTTGCTAATAGTTTTGGTGCAATTATTGTTACACTTACAATAAACACATTGTATACAATATTGGTTTGTGCTTTATTTCTGAGGTTGATTAAATCTCAGAAGTGGGCATCACAACTCCATTTTTCGGTAAGTACACGCCTGCATACCTGTTTTTAACATTATTTAAGCAAAAACTATAACTACCTTTTGTTTATTCAAGTAAATTATTAAGTGCATTATCGTGACCCCAACCTGGGGTTTTGCGACTGTTTGACAACGATGTTAGTTTATTATGTGCCAAGGTGAAATGCCAAGCAGACTTGTTGTAAAATTTTGCAGTAGGGCTCGTGCCGCTGAGCACCTGGATAGATTCTGTTGGTTGCTGAGGTGAAGCATGTGACAAACACGTGGCATCCACTTTCTCAAGCGCTGAGTTATACTACTTTAGAAACATGTTGGGGTAGAATGAAACCGAACAAGCAATATGCCCTGTACTCTTAAAAATTCACCACAAACCTCAATACAAGAAAATGTCTTTTCCTTATCATGCTGTCCCTTTCATTTTCATTCGAAAACAGCCTGCAATGGTGATTCAGCCTGCTAAAAGCGCCTTTAAGGCACAGAAAAACGCAATCAAGTTGTATTTCTATTTTTTTTAAGTACAGGTTGTTGCTGTTAGTAACATTTATGACTAAAACTAATATTTATTTTAATTTATGCTGCGAGTTCCAGGAAAATGGGAGATAAGGATGGGACTCAACGGAGCTTAAGGACTCCAACACGAGATCGGTCACGCTCCAGGCGGAGCCGGAACCGCAGCAGGGCGAGCAGCCGCAGAGCAAGCTGCGAGCCTACGAGCGCGGGCATGCGCCGACGTAGCCGCAGCCGCAGCTGGAGCCACAGCCGCAGACTACGAGAGCGTGAACACGCCCTGAAACAGCAGCAGGAGCGGCTGCGCTTGATGGAGATGGACCTGCGAGCAGCCCGTGACGCTGAGCAGCGCCGGCGAAGGAGCGAGCGCCGTTCACCACAGGACGAGGGCAGGCGTCGGGATCATCAGAGCCGCAGCAGGCCGCCTGCCGCCAGAGGTTCGAGGCCCCGGGAGAGCCGGAGCCGCATCAGGCCGCCTGCCGCCAGAGGTTCGAGGCCCCGGGAGAGCCGGAGCCGCATCAGGCCGCCTGCCGCCAGAGGTTCGAGGCCCCGGGAGAGCCGGAGCCGCAGCAGGCTGCCGGACGCGAGGGCTCCGAGGGAGTCAGCACAGGCGGGCGTCGGACACCACTACTCAAACAGGTCATGTAGCCCTACTTTTTCGTCTAGAGATGTGATTCAAATAATTCAATCAATTAAAGACATCCTGCCATCCCAGCCATCAAGCCAAAACACACATGTGATTAATAGAGGCATAGACCACAAAAATATCATTCCAGAATTTAATCCTTCCGAGAAAAAACAACGTGTAGACGTATGGATCAAGAAAGTTAACGAGTGTGCTGAGGTTTATGGATGGGATGAGAAGACTTTAGTGCATTTTGCAATGCAAAAATTAGTGGGACTAGCAAAAACATGGTATGAGAGTCTTAACTCAATATTGTATAGTTGGGAAGAATGGCAGATTAAGTTAAGCAATGCGTTCCCCTGCGAGCAGAATTTTGGGCAACTTTTAGAGGACATGCTCAAACGAAAGAGTAGGCCTAATGAATTAATTGAAAACTATTACTACGAGAAGATAGCTTTACTAAATCAGTGCGAAATTCATGGTAGGAAAGCAGTTGACTGCGTCATCCACGGCATCAGCGACAGGACCATGCGGTCAAGTGCTTTGGCATTAAGGTGCGAAGAGCCTGATCAGCTCCTCAAATTCCTATTAAGTAACAATAAGGAACTCTCGGTTCAGCAACCACCGGTTAGAGAGAGGAACGCAGTCGCAGGAGAGGATAGGCAAGGCGGTAATCGGCCCGGGTGAACTTAAAATCAAATCCCAATCTCTATTGTTACAATTGTAAGGAAAAGGGGCACCCATTCTCCAAGTGCACCAAGCCCCTGCTCAAGTGCACTCATTGCAACAAAATAGGACACAAGCCTGAAGTATGCCGCAATAAACAGGATACGGGGTCAGGGAAGGCTTAGCAAAAACCATGCGCATATCGAGCTCTAATCCTTGCAATAAGTTCATAAAAAAGGTGTGCATCGGTGATGTATCTCTCGAAGCCTTCGTTGATCTTGGAAGTGAAGTGACGCAAGCGACGATGACAACATGCCCGAGTCTTAATATGTATGATATAGTTTTCAGGTGTACATAGATAATAATTAATTTATGTAGTTTAAGCTGAATTAACTATACTTTGATTTATTTGTGTTGTTTCAGGTCAAGCGCGAGCGAGAGAAAACGGAAGAGACCCTCATCGCGACTTGGCCTGAAACATTCATAACGATGTAATAAGAATACACTAGACTATTGTTTAGCATAAAAGGTTGGCTTACTGTGTGTGTGTGTATAAGGATAAAACTATGTAGTCTCACTTATCAATGAGTTACTTTTAGAACGCTATATAAGATTTGAAAATGGTTTCACTAGCTGGTTTATGTAGTTTAGTACTTACAATATGTTATTTAACTATATAATATCAGTTAAAAATTCGGCTGTAGTTGCATGTTCTATGTTACTGGTTTCTGTAATTAAGTAGGATATTTCGTTCCGCCAAGTGTAAGGTTCCACCGGGTACCCGCGTGGGGACACGCGCGTCATCAGGATGGTCGAGTGTAAGGTTTTAAATAATAAAAAGAAATTAAAAGGTTGGCTACACTACGTAGAGTATTATTTTATCGGTGGCTACACTGACCGGACAGATGACGTAAGCGGGGTTTTTGGTTGGAGGGAGAAAAGAAAGAGGAAAAAGGGCGGGAAGCGAACGGGGAACGAAGATAAGTTTTGGTTCGCAATAAGTTTAGTTTTAATTGCTACAATAAGTTTTGTTTTAAAGGCTACAATAAGTTTTGTTTTAAAGGCTACAATAAGTTTTGAAATTGGATGATTGTCTCGTCAATAAGTTTGGTTGCTAATAGTTTTGGTGCAATTATTGTTACACTTACAATAAACACATTGTATACAATATTGGTTTGTGCTTTATTTCTGAGGTTGATTAAAAACGTGAACAAATTTTTTTTACAGCTAAATGTTCGTGTAATATTTTATAAATACTCGTCATACTTATGCCCAGAGACGCCTCTATCTCGCGATATGTAACATGACGATCTTGCATTATTAGTTCCCGCACAGCATCAATATTTTGAGGTACAACAACCGATTTAGGGCGACCTTCTTTAAATTCGTCCGTGAGCACAGACCGCCCACGATTTTACTCACTATACCAGTGATACACAGTCGTTTTCGATGGTGCTTCGTCCCCAAAAGTCGAAGTGAGTTGATCGATGCACTGTTTTTGAGTTAGCCCTCGCCGAAAATCGTAATAAATCATAGCACGAACATTTTCACGAGTTAAATCCATAGTGATAAAGTCACAAAATTTTCAAAATGACGCCACAAAGGAAAAACAAATGACAGCTACATGAAACAAATTGTATTTTTCAGCCAAAGAGTTCCATTTTTAAATGTTATAATTACTTTTTTAATATTGTTCTGTAACTGGCCAGTTCCGGATACATAAATAGCAGCCCTCGTATTAATATGTTATATTCAATTCTATGTTTTAATATTGTCTCCCTTACGTAGATAATAGATGTATTTGCAATCAAGCAGAGCTTTCAATTTATTTAAAGCTAGCAAAACGTAATTTTATATTTTAGAAGTTTTTTCCTTTTTTCTTATGCTATCTCCCATACGTACTTTTTAATCTGTGCAATACAATTCTTGGCACAATTTCGTTTTGCTGATTAGGCGCCGTGTTCACGTTACAATAGCGTTGTAGTTGCGTTGCGGTTCCTTATCAGTTTTAGTTTTAAAATAGTAGAATACCAAAAACCCTAATGGTCGAAACTGAATCGAAACGTAAACGAAACAGTTAGATTATTGTTAGATATTAGTAGAATTGATCTCCAGAAAGAAGGCAAAGTGCACCTAAAAAAGTATTCCCTTCAAAAACTCACAACTCATCGTTATACGAACCCTTAAGCTGAGTCGTCTTCAAAGAACGCATAAATAATAAATGACATCTTTCAGTTCTCGATACCTTATTATTTAAGGTCTCATGTCAAGAGCAAATATCCTTTAAAAGGGTACTTTAGGCTTTTTGTAAGAGCAGTGTTGTGACAAGATACGGGTCCTCAAGGGTATCGATTGCCGAACTGTCGACTTTCGTCGTTTAGCGAGTTTTTGAACCAATATGTTGTGAGTTTTTTCTGTCTGTCTGTCACGGGGGTTATGGTTGGTTACAGTTTGCGCATGGCCCACCCTGCCACCCTGTATATTTTTTAAATAATCCTAACTAATATAATAAATGCGAAAGTAAGCTTGTTCGTTTATTTGTTACCTTTTCACGCGTAAACCACAGAACCGATCATCCTGAAATTTTGCATATACTTTGTCAGGTGTACAGAAAAGGGTATAGGGTACCTTTCATCCCGAAAAAAATTGCTGTTCCCGAGGAAAACAACAATAACGTTGTTATGGTAATAGATAGCGCCACGTGTCTATTGAACTTTGTCACATTATTTAATTCTGAGGCGGTACGAAGTTCGCCGGGTCAGCTAATGATTTTATTAATATTGTTTATAATTTGACATTTTGATAACCTTTGATATTATAATAGCATTTAGATAATAGAAATTGTTTCAATTTATGTACCAGTCACAAAGATGAAGCTAGTTAGAATAGAATACTCTTTATTATGTACACCATATAAATTACAGACATAAATATAGAAACTTTACAATGGGTGACACATTGGGTGGTCTTATCGCTAAGAGCGATCTTTTAAAGACAACCTTTGGATGGATTAAAAACGGGAAGGACAGACAAATACTGTAGGTAGTCTGTGGTGTACAATTTACACAATACAATAATATTATGCAACTATAATTATAATATTACTCATTTACACATTATACTGCATAATATAACTTTATATATAATGTAAGATTCAGGTAATCAAAACACAATTCTAACACACCTGCGAACAAGAACGTTGGAACTATATTTTCTATCACCAAAATTTATATTTGTCATCAAGTTGTATCACCTAATAAATAGATCTATCGCCACGAAATATTTGTATCACCTAATAAATAGATCTATCGCCACGAAATATTTTCGTTCTCAGATAGCGGGGCTCCGTCGACATAGGATGCAAGAACGAGCGAAGGGCACCCCGAGGTTCGGTGTGGTTAGGTTACTTTAAACCCTTTACACAGAAATAGGGGCCCCGCGAAGCGGGGCTCCGTCGACATAGGATGCAAGAGCGAGCGAAGGGCACCCCGAGGTTCGGTTTGGTTAGGTCACTTGCATTGTTTGGTGACTACATTTTGGTGACAGATCTACTATTTGGAGGACAAACCCTATTATTTAAGAAACACAAAACTAATTAAATTGGTGATAGCTTAAATGATACCCAAGAACGTTTCCCAATGCAAAACTTACTGTAGATTACATGATTAAAGTGTCGGGTATACTTACAAAACTTTAGTCTGCACTTAACACTTGTCACAACACCAATTTATCTCGTCTGCTCAACGTCCGTATGTCACTGCAGGGAACCAGCAGAATATCAGCGTCAGGTACATTTGCCTGACACATGCTGAGCTGGACTCCCATTTGGTGCAACCTTGAGACGCACACCGCACTGTGTTTCGTTGTTAATTTTATTTTAAGTATTCGTCATAGACTCATAGTGTCACTTTTATTTAGATATGTATATTTTTTCCTTTTTTTTTGTTTTTGTATCGGCACCTTGTTTTTATATTATGTTCATGTGGGTAATTGGTTATCATCTAATGTTGTACTTTTGTGTGTTGTGCTGTCTTTTGTGTGCGCCAAATAAGTGGTTTATCTATCTATCTAAATACATACATAAAGTACTACTAATCTAAATAAATATATCATCTAGTTACCCATTCTAAAGTGTACTAGGGAGATGAACGGGCAAGAATCTTCACTTTAAAAATTATTACCAACACTGTAGCAAATAACTCTCTCGTTACGAAGAAATTGCGCAAAATATAATATGAAGATACAGAAAATCTATCGCTCCGAACAATTTTCTACCTCTCACAGTAAATACAAAGGTCTATTGAGCTCCAGTGTTCCGGAACGTGAGCCTGATCTCATAATAGATCTATTGTATTTTAAATGTCTGTTGAATTAAGAGAATCACTTCCTAAAGAATTTCACCATTAATTGGCGGTATTATAAAATTAATAGGCAAACCCATTGTTTGTCTAGGTATTGAGTTGAGAGATATGCTGTTATGAGACAGTTTTAAGTTCAAAATTATTTTCGATTTCACGTGAAATATTTTTGAATAATTTTTTCTAAAGGCTGCTTATTTATACTAATATTTTAAAGAAGTAAAAGGGCTTTGAAGATCCGTGGCATACCTATCTGGCCGCCATTTTGGTTGTTTTTCAAAATGGCGGCAACGCATGTTTCAATATAAATCGATAGCAGAAGGGCAATTCTCCTAATTTAAAGTATTGAAAATCTAGTCACAGTCTCACCTCGGCGTTAATGTCAAAAACTTGTCAAAATGTAGGGAAATTAGAAGAGTTTTTGACAGATTGAGACTGAGATCAGACTGTGAACGTTTTTAAATTTACAAGATTAGAATTGCCCCTCTGATATCAATGCAAACAGAAAACATAATAAGACCAAACCCCGTAGTATCACGTTTCCGAGATATTTACGTTCAAAGTTGATCGTGTGGCATCCATTTTTTTTTACTTTAAATAATCAAACATCTATGCAACAAGACATACGCAAGGTCAAAAAGTATATATTCAAATAATATAATAAGGTGAGCAGAGGTGTACGTACTGTCAGTTCAGTTCTCCCATATTTCGTCAGCTATGTTAAGTCCTATGCAACAGGGTCCAGCTCAGAAGTCATGCTTGATAATTAATTGAAGTTAAATTCATCATCATCATTTCAGCCGAAAAACGTCCACTGCTGGACTTAGGCCTCCCCCAAGCACCTCCACTTCGACCAATTCTGTGCTTCTCGCATCCAACGGGTTCCTGCGGCTTTCACAAGGCCAACTGGGCAACTTAAATTACCCCATAGCAATCTGCATAGCATTGTCCAAACTATGTTAGGGTCGGTTGCCAGTCTAACCAGATGCAGCTGAATACTAGAATTTCACATGGAGCGACTGCCTATCTGACCTCTACGACCCAGTTACTAGGTAACACGATACCCCTTGGTAAGACTTGTTGTCAGACTTTCGGGCTTCTGACGCCCGGTAACGACTGTCAAAGATCCTAGAATGACAGTCGGGACGAACGGCTTAACGTGCTTTCGGAGGTACGGAGAAGTAACCCATGCACGGACCAAGGGTAGTTTAACCTGATCGATCGTGCGGCTGTTATTACTTAGCCATGAGCTCTTCAATTATAATTAATTCATATGCATTTCACAAAACTGCGACCCGAATTCGTTTGGAGAGCGTAAATGGTGATTACGTAGCGCAAAGCGGGCTAAATCATGCAACGTTGGTTCAGACTGTTAATCATAAGCTTGTGAAATTACATGTTGATACATATTTACTCGTATTTATGGTCCTTTCACAATACTGCAATTCGTAATGTATCACATCACACTTAAAATTGTATAGGCGAAAGTTTGTGATTGTGTTTGTATGTTTGTTCCTTCTTCACTGACAAACGGCTGAACCGATTTTGATAAAATTTGGTGTGGAGGTAGCTGATACGCTGGATTAACACATGGGATACTTTTTATTCCGATATTCTCACGGGATCAAGACTTTTGTGGGTGAAACCGCGGGGCGCTGCTAGTAATTAAAATAACCACCCACCATGTATGTCTGTCTATGTATTAGTATTTGTTCATGTATTTTATAGTCATTTCCTACCTATTTATCCCGTTTGTTGCACCTGCCATGTTTTGTCTCTGCAACACCCTAAGGTTGACTGGTAGAAAATGCCTCAGGCATTAAGTACAGCATTTTTTTACTTCAAGAAAGAAAATACTTTTATTTGCGGTAAACGTAACGACTGTCAAAGATATACGAAGGAACAATTAATGAAAGTTTATGACAAAAATCACAGATTTTCGCGTGTGTGTATTATCAAAAATCATAGATGTTCGCGTGTGTGCAGCCTTAGTTATACATTACGCTATAAATAATCTGTTATGGCATTATAAGTCACAGAATTTTGACATTAATGAAGCTAATTAAGAAGTCAAATTAAGCTTCCCATTGAACACGCTTTCAAAGGACGTTTGATGTTAAAATCTCGATTTATCCAACAGGGTGGCAAGAACATCGACACATAAAATGTACCCATGAACCACCTAGTTTGGGGACCACTGATCAAATAACTATTTATTTAATTATGGCACTACTACGACGTATTCACTAATACATTTTTGGGGTACTGTAACAATTAAACTTAAAGCCTAGAATGAATACTTACATATTTCAAGTAATATAATTTTATATAGAGCACATATAGGCTAAAAAAAAACAAAACTACATGAAAACAAAATTTAAATTAATAAAAAAGAAAAGAAATAAGTGACTAAATCTATTTTGTTGCTATGTTAAATATTCTAGTTAGAGTAAGCTAGAATATTATTATTTTTGAATTTCGTTTTTGAACAATGAACCTATTCTGAATGAACGTGTTCTCCTGTGACCACTACGGTAAAATATTGATTGGTGCTCAAATGGGTATAACTTTGGTGCTTTAAAAATAGGTGCTCTAAAAATAGGTGCTCAAACGGGAATACTCCGTATTCTGGGTATTAAACTTGTGGAGCGGGTTAGGAATACAACAATCCGTTCCATCACTAAAATAACTCATGTCACTCGGAAAGTTCCGACGCTTAAATGGAATTGGGCTGGACACATCTGCCGCATGTCAGAATAATCAATGGGCCAAACTTACGACAGTGGGTCCCGCTTAATGGCAAACGACATCGCGGCAGGCCTAAACGGAGATGACGGGATGAACTGAACTCTTTTGATAAAGATTGGTCCTTAGCAACACTGGACAGAAAGCCTAGCTTTTTACCAACTATGTTAGGATCGGCTTCTAGTCTAACCAGATGCAGTTGAACACCAGTATTTTGTATGAAGCCACTGCCTATCTGATCTCCACAACCCACTGGGTAATACGATACCCCTTGGTAAGACTGGTTGTCAGGCTTTCGGGCTTTTGGCGACCCGTAACGGCTGTCAAAGTTCCACAAATGACAGCTGGGACCAACAGCTTACGCGCAGAAACAACCCCCCTATATCCATTACATTTTATCCACGTCAAATCAATTAAATTGTATATGGCTCTCTGTAGCTACAGGTAAAACTCTCCTTCCTACTAGTTAAAAATCACATCATTACAGTTCATCGATACCCACTCGATACTATTCACACACATCACTATAAATGATGCTCCATAAGCCCAATGAGTGCGAACAAGATAGATAGACAGAATAAAGGTCAGGAATTATATTTTACAACTGTTATTTCAACACGACGGAGGTTATTATGATCAGTTGAAAAATGAACGGACAGTAATTTAATTTGAAAAACTTAACGGGTTCTAATTTAATTACTTAATTTTTAGACAGTTTGTAAATTAGTCTGACGGCGAGCGCTATTTCCAAGTTAGATTTCTTACCGACTGATTGGGATTTGTTAACTTGCCCACACGTAACTGCCCGCTCAGTCATTTTACTGCTAAATTACCTATTTAAATATTTGTTATGATAATGACTCATTTTTATTTAGTTTATGGCTCAGTTTTACTGCCGAACTAGTTAATAAACAACAATAAACAGCATGTGGCGTTTTCGTACAGACACTTCAGCACCTCGATGTATCGATAGTCGATCTGGCACCGTTGAAGAGACTGCAGCAACAATAATATACCCTTTTTATTATAAACAACTAGCTGCGCCCCGCGATTTCACCCGCATAAGTTTCGATCCCGTGAGAATATCGGGATTAAAACTATCCTATGTCCTTTCCCGGGACTCAAACTATCTCTATACCAAATTATATCTAAATTGGTTCAGTGGTTTAGGCGTGAAAACATGACATATAGACAGACAGACAGAGTTACTTTCGAATTTATAATAATTAGTATGGATTTTGTTGTTGAAAGTACCAGCATTCAGATTTTTTTAAGCATTTGGGATTTGTTGGGATATTTTTAATAGTTTTTGAGATTCAACGACAATAAAACGTAATTATCTTGCATTTTTAAAATTTGAGATCCAACGGAAATACAAAGTAATGTTTAGCGGGATCCAACGCCAAAAATATTAAACTGGGATTCAAAAGTGGGATCCAACGAAAATAAATCATTTTACCAAAACTACAATAAACAACTGCCGCTTTAAATCAGTGCCAAAAAGATTTATGTTCATACGACTCAGTTTACAAGGGTTGTACAGTATTAAAGTTACCACATCGCATGACATGCATCAGGTACCCATGTACCCACCTGGTATAGAACCGTCCCAACAGTTGATGAATTGAGCAAAATCAGCAAATTGGAACGTGCGTAGTGCGGTTGAGTCCAATCTCGTGTCACTGGGCAAGATCGAGTTGGTACTTTGCATATGCAGCTATGTATGGAGATCAAGTTAAGGCTAGTGCATATTACAGTCGCATCGGGCCGCAGCGCATTGCATTGCAAAACAGAATAACGATATGCTTCCGTACCGAATCGAACACGCGTCTCTCGCCCAGGTTTTTCCCGCGACTTTTACGATATTATCGTCAACCCAACGCGTTTGGACGGTCCTGGTTTCTTTGTATCGCATGTAATAATAATATATTTTTTTTCATTTATTTATTTATTTATAGGGCGCGAGCCTGACTCCGGGCTGCCACTGAGTAATTTCAAATGGATAAACCCAATAACACTTTGCCCGATCTGGGAATTGAACCCAGGACCGAGCTCAGCAGTAGCGCTTGTAACCACTAGACCAGCGAGGTAGTCAGCTTTGAGGTAAATCAAAGCCATTTACATTAGATAGGGGGTTTTCTAATTATTGTTACAAAAAATTTGAAATACGCATTTTGTTCTGAATTAAATGAGATATTAAGTGAGACGTAGAAAATATGACTGGGTACAGACGCTAGCACATCAAGTTACTACAATCTGTCAAATTTCTTTAATAGATTTTCAACTTTATTGCTAAAGCATAAGGTTCAAAGTTGATTGGAAAAATTTGACAAATTCGAGTAGGTTGATGTGCTGGCGTCTGTGCATGTTAACAAATGGATCTCTGTCACTTCGTCCTAAATACGCCCCGGGAGAAATCACGGTCCATTACCTCCAAGTACTTTTATTTTATTGTTATTTAAGGCAGTATATATTATTTTTCTTCTTTTGTTTTCTCTTGCTTGGAATAGTTATTTACGCCGTTAGCTGTATTTATCGTATTCGGGGTTCTCCGTATTTTAGTGCTTTACAACATTGTCGTGTGTATAAAAAAGAATTGGCAGTAGAAATCTTTATGTATTTTTTCGCTCGTTTTTTCATATGATACTTAGGTTTAAAATAAAGCTATAATTATTTTGGAAACATAACCCTCAGTGGGGCAATTCTCGTTTTATAGTAATTTATTTAACATGATTCTAATTTCAGTTTTGACTACGGAAATTAGCCTTTTGAACGAGTCGTTACACTAAAATCCCCTAGACCTGTCCCCTAGGGGACTACACAGCACTCAACGTTCCACTACGATCCCCTATGCTGGGGATTCTCTAAGTACTAATAAATGCTATTCCTTTATAATCCCTTCTAAATAAAAAAGCCACTTACAACATAACAATATGTGATACTTATAATTAAAAATCAACAGAGGGGATAACAATAACGTAAATTAACTTATAGTCCAGATTCCAACTACGCCACCGAGTCGCTCTCGCTGCTCTGAGTGAACCTGCCAAAGCTTTTGGTACTTTTTTTTTTCAAAATCTAACTTATTTTAGATAAGTTTATTTACGTTATTGTTATCCCCTCTATTGATTTTAATTATATGTATCACATATTGTTATGTTGTAAGTGGCTTTTTTATTTAGAAGGGATTATAAAGGAATAGCATTTATTAGTACTTAGAGAATCCCCAGCATAGGGGATCGTAGTGGAACGTTGAGTGCTGTGTAGTCCCCTAGGGGACTGGTCTAGGGGATTTTAGTGGAACGACTGTTTTGAACACACATCAAACCAAGCCGTGCGCTGCTACGGCGTAGTCAATCTGCTACGGCTGCTACGATTCGTAGCAGACAACCGATCCGCTACGCGTCGGCCGTCATATCATTATTCTTTAACATTTTGCATGTAGTGGACGTATGTCGTGCATATTTAACTAGAACAAATAATCAGTTAACGTTTTCAAAGAGCGGTTTTCATTAACTAAAATGCACATTCCGTGTTTTTCTTTCATCAGATCAGCGTATATACGTGAAACATGAGCAACGCAATTACATTAACTGCTTACGTAATTCAGTGCAGTGTTTCTATTCTAATTAAACGCATATTCCCGTTTGTACTGGCGACGAATGTAAACCCCATTTAGTATTTATGCGGCTGTTTCGTCGCGCCTTAATTACAAGCAAACTTGCTGGAAATTATTCAGTTTTTAATTATAATACTGGATTAAGGAAGTGACCGACTCAGTGTTGGTGACTGTTGGTGTTGCAGCTTTATTTTAACTACGTTACATTCTGAAATGAATAAAAGTATGTACTTATACAATGTGGGGATGGCAATACAACAATAAATGAAAACACTAAAAATACTAATGCATAGGAGTATTTCGGAACCATCAAATAAATCGTAACGTTGAAATTAAAAAAGTGATTTTTGTAACATAGTACGAGTAAGCAGCATAAAAGTGTAAACAAAAAAGAACACACTTTAAATAATGCGAGAACAGCGCGGTGTTATTGACCCAACAAACATATGGCCGAAACCTGAAAAAATTGTATAGGTCAGTGTGCCGGGCACCCTTTCTTTGCAGTTTTGTAAAAAATTTAACATTGGTAGTAAGTAATAACTTCCGCATGCATGACTCTTATGTCTCCAGCACAAGGTATATTATGCATTAGTTAACTTCGGGAAATAAAATTTTAGAACGACGAAAGTTATTGAACTAGCGAGCTGACAACATGTTGTGTTTAACTGCAGAAGTCTTTAACCTACCGGTGCTGGCTTGTTAACAGCTACATCATGTAGAAAATGTTAAAAATGACAAATAATGTCCAGTGACTAAACTATTGGATATATTTGATTGAAATTTTGTATGCAGACTGGGAACGTCATTAGGTATACGAAGTTTAATTTATTGTTGTATTGTCATTCCCACATTGTATAAATGTCAGTAATAATCATCAACAAAATAAATAATCTTCTATCGGTATAATATAGTTTTAGTTAACAGATAACATATTTATTATGTAAGGTAGCTTTTAAATGTATATAAATGTGGGTTATATGGACAGTCATCAAAAGAGATAAGTTCAGGGTCGTCGGATATAGTTGGAGTTTAGTAAGAAACCGATGAATTTTTCGAATGAAATTTAATTTGCTAAATTAACTATTAATAATATTTTTTTTAAATAATTTAGCCTAGCCAGCTTAACAAACTCTCAATAACCCTTTATCCGTTTGTTGTTTTCGGTCAAACAAAAGAACCAGTGTTGGTAAAAAAAAAATTGAGCGATAGGTAAGTACCTAACTAGATATTCAAAGCATTTATCCGGGTATATTAAAATTTCCTATAAAAGCCACTGGCAAACCTAGGCGCGACTAATCTCCTCAAAAAAACTAAGGAAACAAGACAAAATGACAACACAAACTTGTTAACTGCGTTTTTCTGTGGCTACCGGGTCAGTACTAAAATTCTGTTGGCTCATAAAGAATTCCATTCACTTTGTAGGAGAAAATTTGAGCGGTATACATACCTACACGAGCTCGAAAAATCTGGAATGTGCTTTTCAGGGTGCATAGGATTTATAATTTAAGTCTGGTTTCCCGAAATGGTAGTTTTGCCGCTTCGGGCTATGAGATTAGCGGGGAAAAAATTGCGATGAATTTTTAACACATATTTTAAAAATAATAGAGCTATTTTAACCGACTTCAAAAAAGGAGGAGGTTCTCAATTTTTGAAAGGTCTTTCAGGAATGTGTGATGTTTCGATTTTTTTTTTAATTTAGGTATACATAGAAAGCCCTTAGGTTTTCAGTTGCCTTTAGCTGAGGATAGCTTATATCAACAGAAGAAAACGTTCAAAATCTAGTCGCACTCTCATAATAGCGACAGTCAAAGTCAAATATGAAAGTAAAATATAGGTATTTTTAACATATTGAGACTGAGATAAGAATGCAAACGTTCTTAAAATTATGGGAATTGCTCCTCAGGTAGATGGCTGGCTTGTTTGTCAAACTTCATATTAATTAGAACCACTTTTTCTTGAGAATACAAGCTTTTAATTACATATTTATCTGGAGCACTCTACATCTCTCAAGAATGATACAAACTAAAATATCAAAGAATGAAAATATCAAAGACTTGTCATATCTGTCCGAAGTTTCCAACATATATCATGCATGTATCTTTTTCTTTATACCCAAGGGAATAAACTCGCCGTTTTATTTCCTTGAGGGCATGCCACTGATTTCCTTCTAAGGAAATTGTATAAATTATTGCACATGTAGAAGAATTGCTTTCGGTTGTAAATCTAAAGCTGTCGGGTAGTAAGAGCGATAACTTTGGCTGTATTTCTTTTGAAAGAAAGAAAGAGAAATTTATTTTTTGCTAGTACTTTAGCTTCTATCTGTACTTTCAAATGTATTTTATTCTCAGTTTTTTTTTGCACACCAAACTTAAATATGTGGGTGTTCAGTAGGTACACCTCTGCTGAACTGTTATGTTATATATATAAGTTACATATATGTATATAAAAAATATATTAGAGCTAAATAATAGTGTTATAAATTCGAGACTTCGTTTATTTGTTTCTTTTATAACTCAGTAACTGCTTGCCCAATCGTTATCGAATGTTTTCGCAAGGAAAGTTTTATGTGTGAAAATAAAAATCTGAGGTATATTGCAATGGGTAATAAAAACTACGTGGTAGACAGTAAAAGAATAAGTATTGTCTGTATTGAGACTCGTCTTCATCATCATTGGCAACCTTGTTCCACTCACTGCGAAGTATAGGCCTCCTGCCTTTCGACTACATCGCCATATGCGAACTACACATACTGACGTCACGCAAAATCCTGCATCGCGCAAGCAGAGTTTACCGCGCAACTAGCAATTATACATGGTTATTGGAAAAACACCAAAAACCTCTTAAGAGGTCACTGTACTCATCATTGTGAACCACTTTTACTATGGGACCAAACCTGAAATCGCGAAAAAAAAATCAGTTGTTTCCTACATTTTGACGAGTTAAACGAACATAAATGTAGGGAACAGCTGATTCTTTTTTCGTGATTTCAGGTTTGGTCCCATAGTAAAAATTGTTCATAATGATGGGTAGAGTGGGCTCTTAAGAGTTTGTTAGTGTTTTTCCAATAACCCTGTATACGACGTCCCGACATCAATAGTCGGGCAGCTGCAACAACACCCGTCTGGTCGGAGGGTCCTCCGTTTTCATTGGAGGATGAGTGAACTTTACACCCTGTTCCTCATGCCTCTATAAGTCATACTTCCCTGGTTTGTGCGAGTCTTATCCAAATCTTCCACGCGATCGGTCGTCCAGTATCGAGTATTTAATCGTAATTACCGACATATTAACTTAGTTATCTATTGCCTTAATTAACCAATTATTTTCTTTTCAGATTTCTGGATTGCAGAGGAGAACGGACAATAGATCTGTAAGCTTCATATTTTTTTAAAGTAGTTATCTTAAACCCTTTTTATCTTGAATGCCTTCGTTTCTGGACAAAAACTAAACATACTTATACAGACCGCAAAGAAAACATGTGGGAATCGAATCCACAGCCACGACCTATAATTTATTTATTGTACCTACGGAAACAGCTCAGTCAGAGTACTTTCCCGAACCAAACATTGTAGTACCTCATTCTTCGATGATAAATCGTTTAAATCACGGGCGAACCCAATGTACCGTCAACATCAAAAATGAAAGTAAGATCATCTTTTGTAAAATTTCTACATTTTATATACATTTTATTTAAATGGTGTATATAATAAAGAGTATTCTATTATTTATTTATTTATTATTAAGGCACATCAACAACACAAACACAAACATTTAAAAATAGCGGAGAACAGAGACATGGACTAGTGTTCACGTCAATTACAGACGTGCACAGCATTCACAACAAAAGAGAAAAAAAAACCCCATTCACGCTACAAATAAAATAAAAATAATAATAACAAACTAATAAAACTCTTAGGGCTGATTTTTCAATAGTCAGATAACTTTTATCTAAGGAATAATTATGTCAGTTTGACATTTTTTTATCTATACAAAAACTGTCAAACCGCAATAATTTTTCCTCAGATAGTTGTAGTAAAAAAATTATAGAATTTTCAAACGTTTTTTTATTAATGAAAAGTTATATTTGTTTAATAAAATAGTATGATAGAGCTTGTAAGCGAACTCAGGTGCGGAACCCTGTAAAACACCTTAGTGTTTTTTTACAGGGTTCCACACCTAAAGGGTGCCTACGGAATCGTAGAAAGACTAGTTTTCACAGAATACTTTCCTGTTGGAATGCAAAAAAAAATTTTTTGCCTAGATAGTGGTATCTAGGCAAAAAAATTAAAATATTGTGAATAACAATCAATAGCAATAGTGGGCCAGTGGTAACGGCCGCGATTTACGAGTTGTAGGTCGTAGGTTCGAACCCAGACAGACGCTTTTTTCATCACTATTGCTCTCAAAACGGTGAAGGAAAACATCGTGAGGAAACCGGCTAACCTAGAACCAAAAAAATAATATATAATTCGAAGATATGTGACATCCACCTCTGACGGGGCTCGCGTGGCGAATGACTCTCAGAGAGGACCTGTGTCCTAGCAGTGAGAACATTATAGGCTGATTATATCAAATCAAATCATTTATTTCTTGCCAACATGGGTAGGGGTATAGATGTTATACAGTCATGTTTTGGTAATGTTCTCCATGCTCTGCCGTCACTTGAGCATGCATATATGCTTAGGCTAATATTATGCTTTACTTACATCGGACTTTGCGCTTTTTATGTGATCTTTATTTTTTTTTTATCTGTTGTGTCTGGTGTATTGTGTGTCTTTTCGTCTGTGCTAAAAGAATGTATTTTCTTTCTTTCTTTTTCTTTCTTATGCTAAAGTACACCTAGACATACTTTAGGAACCGTATTTTTTTGGTGACCGCACGTCCGATTTTCATGAAGCATATTAATAAAGGTTGACGTTGTATCCATAAACTTTTCCTGTTGACTGTACACCGAAACTTGTTCGGGCACATTTCGTGGCCAAACTCGCAAAGGGGCTGGTACCATTAGCAGATTTCACTTATATTACGAGTTTCTTTACAAAGCCTGCAACTGAGAGGTTCTTAAGATAATCACTCTGAGCTTTGTGTAAAGTTTATTTTTGAGAAAATTCAGCGCGCTGCGGTACCCACTAAGTGCGCCGCACGAAGGAGTATTTAATCGCGTGATGAAGCTCCTTTGGTTTTCATTAACGGTGTTGTGGGGTTTGCTACCGATTGTTTTTGGGTCAAACTCAAAGCATTTATCCACACTTAATAATAGGATTATTCGGATTATTCCACTTTGCCCCGCCGGCCGCCCCACTGGTGGGGCAAAGTGGAATGTCAAAAATTTTGCAGTGGAATCTGCCCCACTAAATCGAAATAGTGGGGCAGATTCCACTGCTTTAAAATCCTGTTGGATTCTGCCCCACTAGGGTTGGCGCCTTAGAATAAACGTACAAACATTTTATTTTCGCAAATTTTTATTAAATAAAATATAACTAAGTACACTAAACTTTTAAAATCACAGATATTATGCGATTTTAAATTAAATTAAATATTTGTTTATTAATTGCAACTATATTTGTTTTTACTACTTTTTTTAAACTCAAAATCACAAACTGAGCACGATTCGTCCCCGTAAATTGAAAATGAAATGCTATTTATTCTAACTATTTAACTATTCAAAATCACACATTAATCATCATTTTGGTATGGTATAATACAGTCTTATGATTAACTTATAAATAAGAAACAACTTAACTAAAATAAAATCAACTAAAATCACACATTAATAAGCTTACATAAAATCGTTTCAAAAACAAAAAATAGACGTATACGTTGCATGGTGATTGGGGTAGCTCTCAACACAACAAATATTGTGCCATTCATGTACGTTGTTATGAGTACAAAGTCTTACAGAAGTTTACATCGCTTTTTTTTCTGTAGTAAAATCACAGATTCCGGAATGGGAACCAGACTTTTCAATCGGATTTTGAGGCAGTGGCAAAAAAATAAAAACTTTACTGCTTTAAAATCCTGTTGGATTCTGCCCGATTAGGGTTGGCGCCTTAGAATAAACGTACAAACATTTTATTTTCGCAAATTTTTATTAAATAAAATATAACTAAGTACACTAAACTTTTAAAATCACAGATATTATGCGATTTTAAATTAAATTAAATATTTGTTTATTAATTGCAACTATATTTGTTTTTACTACTTTTTTTAAACTCAAAATCACAAACTGAGCACGATTCGTCCCCGTAAATAGAAAACGAAATGCTATTTATTCTAACTATTTAACTATTCAAAATCACACATTAATTGTCATTTGGTATGGCATAATACAGCCTTATGATTAACTTATAAATAAGAAACAACTTAACTAAACTACTTTGTACGATTCGTCCCCGTAAATAGAAAACGAAATGCTATTTATTTTAACTATTCAAATCATCATTTTTATTAAGCACGCCGCCGCCGCCGGATACGGGGCCGGCGTGAAATCGGCGTTTCTTTTTAAGTTTATTTCACTGGCTAGTAAACGCCTAATAACATTTATCACATGATTGTGTCAGGTGATTTGCTTGATCCTAGGTTTCAAGGGCTACCTACATGAAATTGATATTTACCTAGAAGCCATTGGCCAAACCAGAGTGTCATATTTGTCGCGATTCCCATTATTCCCAAGAATGAAAGCCGATCAGAACCTCAGTTATTGCTTCAATTGTCCAAAAAACATTCTTCCACGTCTTAGTATAGATGCTGTTACGAATCCAATTGAAACGGAATGTTGGAAATACTGCGCGGCAGTGGATGCTGCATCGAGGGTTCTGTACGAAAACGCCACTATGTCAGTCCGACTCCTGGATCAGACCTCAAAACCTATCCTTCTGCAGAGAAGTGTGAGACAGGGAGACGTTATCTCTCCCAAACTGTTCACTGCTGCACTGGAGGATGTCTTCAAGGTTCTGAACTGAAAAGGGGCTGGCATTAGCATCAATGGCGAGTACCTGTATAACTCACCTTCGGTTTGCGACGATATTGTAGTCATGGCTGAGACTATGGAGCACCTCAGTACAATGCTCGATGACCTCAGTAGAGCCTCCAAAAGAGTGGGTCTCAAAATGAACTATACTGATAAGAAATGCAAATGGCCAAATGCACGTCTATTGTGTAGGTAAATGAAGGTTTGGTCATTCTTACTCCAACGCTGCATGTAACAAATGCTTGTAACAAATCGTGTAATTAATCTGCGATTTACATCCCTTATCCTTCCAGAAACAACTAGGAAATACAAAATTTGCGAAAATATAATGTTTGTACGTTTATACAGGGTGTTACAGAAAGGGTATATCAATACAAACGGGTTGAAGAGTGTATCTGGTCTAGAATCTCTGTACAAAATTTCAGCTCAAAAGCAGTAACTTTGGTCTGTGCGCCTAGTACACGCACATCACGCCGCCGCGCGCCAGTGCAGCGCCCGTGATGTCGAAATAAAAAAATATTAAGCATTTTCAAAGTTAATGCTTTTGAGCTGAAATTTTGTACAGAGATTCTAGACCAGATACACTCTTCAACCTGTTTGTATTGATGTACCCTTTCTGTAACAGCCTGTATATAAATATAAATTCGAAAGTAACTATAAATATTACTAACTACTACTACTACTTAATAACTATTAACTACTACTCAATAACTATTCAATTATAAATTCGAAAGTAACTCTTTCTGTCTGTCTGTAATCTGTATGTTACCTTTTCACGTTTGTGCTCTCTAGTTCCTTCTCGTAGTTCCTTTGAAGGAACTACTGAGAATTTTTGGATCAGTAGTTCCTTTGCAACAGGTGAAGGAACTAAACTGCTGAACCGATTTAGATGAAATTTGGTATAGAGATAGTTTGTCGTCCCGGGAAAGGACATAGGATACTTTTTATCCCGATATTCCCACGGGATCGAGACTTATGCGGGTGAAACTGCGGGGCGCAGCTAGTAATATTGTAAATGCGAAAGTGTGTCTGTCTGTTACCTCTTCACGCTTAAACCACTGAACCGATTTAGATGAAATTTGGTATAGAGATAGTTTGAGTCCCGAGATAGGACATATGATAGAAACCCACGGGAAACTTATGCGGGTGAAACCGCGGGGCGCTGCTAGTTTCAAAGAAACCGATTATAATGGCATTTTTGAATTGTCAAGAGGTCGGTCACTAGCTTCTGCCCGTGACTTCGTTCGCGTGAAAGTAGTAAGATACACAGTATACTAAACTAACAGTCATATTTTTATAAAACAACCTCGGCCCCTGACCCACCGCGTCGCATCGCATCGATCGCCCGCACTATTACTTTCTTCGCTTAGAGTACTTTCTAACTTTTTTTTTCCTGAATGGGCACGCTCTTGACCTCGATCACGCTTGATGGAAAGCGACGGATGAGGTCTATGATGGAACGAGCGTGCCTAGAAGATGCCCAAGGCTCTGGAACTCCCACGCATCGACGAAACACAACAGGCTGCTTGACTCCGGTGGGAGGGTGGTAGGGTGGGTGGGTGTAACTTTTTTTCTGCGTCTAGTCTGTTCTTGACGTCTTTTTAGGATCGTAATAGCGGCATAAATAAAAAATTACACATTACCTAAAACAACTCAAATCTAATAAAACCTTTTCAAAACATGTAGGTAACGTTATAAAACAATGTGTTAAAAATTTCACCTCCTCGCTGTGGACTAAACAAATAGCCTAAGTAAACCTCCAGCCCAGTACCCTCAGACTATTATGAGGGTACTGGGCTTACAATTCTAAATTAGTGTCGGAATACCCTCACTAATTTGATACAATATGTGGATTACAAAATGTTGTAGGACGATAACGGTAATTTATGTAAAATTGTAGTTTGTTGTGTGTGAATAGACTGGGTAAGTAAGTATTATACTCGTAAATAAATGATAAATGATTTATTTTTTGTAAGTAGGTTTGCACAAACACTTTTACACGTCAATCATATTTTTTTAAGCTAGATGAGGTCGGCGTTTCCTATCTGACTACTCTGAGAAGAAAGGCCGAAACAAACCCAGAGGTCAGAGTCTCTTTTAAAGTTCAGACAAAATCTTGGTCAGATCATGTGAAGACCATGTAGATTGGTGAATAGACACTCATACACAGTATAGTCTGTTTAAAAAGTATGAGATGAAAATGTAAACAAATAGATTAGAAAGCGTCTGCCTGTGTATGCCAATTTATATGATGCCACTTACAAATTGAGTGGTTTGATTTGATTATTTAAACATTTAAACCCGAAATTATAATTTTATTGAGGTTAATTTTATAACCCCCAATTTTCATCGATGTTTTTTCAATTATAATTTAACTAGCTGCGCCCCGCGATTTCACCCGCATAAGTGTCGATCCCGTGGGAATATCGGGATAAAAACTATCCTATGTCCTTCCCCGGGATGCAATCTATCTTTCTGCCAAATTTTATCGAAATCCGTTCAGTGGTTTAGACGTGAAAAGGTAACATACAGACAGACAGAGTTACTTTCGAATTTATAATATTACTAGCTGCGCCCCGCGGTTTCACCCGCATAAGTTTCGATCCCGTGGGAAAATCGGGATAAAAACTATCCTATGTCCTTTCCTGGGACTCATATATACCAAATTTCATCTAAATCGGTTCAGTGGTTTAGGCGGGAAGAAGTACCTAACAAATATATAAACACACACACACACACTCACAAACTTTCGCCTTTATAATATTAGTGTGATAGTGTGATATATTATAGTATATAGTATGGATTATGTTGTTCCAACAATGATAATTAATTAGAAACCTTCTAAATGCAGATGAGTGAGTTACTAACCCCTTTGACTGAGGTTATTACGCAAGAAGTCCGCCTCTGTACATTTATGTGCTTGAAGTATTAAATAAATAAATAATAAATAATTCCCTGAACCTGAGCCCTGATTCACAACCATACGACAGGCTATCGTATCGAAAACCTGACATTTAGATAACCTGATTTGACTTGTCCTCAACAGCAAATAGCTGCTGGAAGAATAGCGGGCGTCTATTTGATTTAAACTGACAAAATTATCAGGTTTTGGACTTGTGAACAACGTTTAGAAGACTCCTACTATAACAATGATTAATGTTCGATACGATACGGAAGCGTATTGAGTGTTTGTGAATAGCTATGCTGAACAGGGTTTGTTAACACCTTCGGCATATACTTTTGGAAAAGACCATATTATATGCTTTAGCGTAGGTGGTTTATGATTGTTATTCCTATTTAGGAGTACCTATTTGTCGGCGTATTTCGACTACTTTCGGACTAATTAAAACGGGGACACCCATTAACTCTTGTCCGAAATAAACAGTAAAACATTGTCGAAATCACTGTTGTTTCATTCTTATTATTCGCTGACAGTTTTGAATTATGTGTACTTGTAGGTACTGAAAGCACAAACTGTTTACAAAAATGGGACTCGTGCCAAGTCGTGCTGGAGAGCCCTGACCCTGTGGCAACGCCCCCGACTTACGAGTTTTACGTTGCAGGTTCGAACCCAGGCAGACGATTTACATTTACTTTATGTAATTTATTTCATCACCACTGCTCTCAAAAATGGGTGAAGGAAACCACTATAACTGTAATACCCAGCCTGGACTAAGACATAGGTTTATTTATTTTTTACGACTTGGCATAATCAGCCTATAACGTTCCCACTGCTGGGACACAGGCCTCAAACTCAAACTCAACGCATTTATTTCAATTAAACCAATTACAGGCACTTTTGAATTGTCAAAGGGTCGGTCAGTCAGAAAGATGAAGCTAGTTGCCCATTCCAAAGCGTAGGTACCTATGGAGAAGAACGGGCAAGAAACTCCATGGACACTCTTTTAAATCAAAATAATATGGTTACAAAGTCTTGGTTACATCATTCATGTTAAAAATTATACTTGTGAGAACGATGCAGAACGTTAAAAGCGTCCATAATTTTTTTTTTTTTTAATACCGAAATTCATGAGTTTTAAAACTTTGAAGGCCTATAACTTTATGTAGGATAAACGAAACTGGCAACAATTTTTTTTTTGTTTTTGTCTCGACTATTGGTAGATTCATCTAAAATTATTGTTTGGTGCAAATAGTTAAAATTGGCTTTAAAAAATAAAAATAAAACTATGGGGCCTAGGTATTTTTTTGGGCTGGGTAGGTAGCAGACGACCTGACCTATCTGCCATTTTCGTGTGTTCAACGTTCTGCCGAAAAGCCTGTATAAAGTTTAGTTGACCTAATTCAGTGCGGGTTAATAGATGTCACAATATGTCTTTGAATTTTTGGTTCTAAGACTTACCGTTCATATCTCATACCGTACTCGTATGTGGCTAGTGAAATTGCAGGCAGTCTGTAATTTTCTGTAATTTAATAGTACCGTTAGCCAGAAAAACGTTTATTTTTATGATGCCAATAGATGCAGTTTCTTTAAGGATTCAAAGACTCTTTTGGGCAAACTGAGGTTACAGTACTAGAAAAGTCACAAATCGCAAAAAACTTTTCTCATAACCAGTATTGTGTGTATTGCTAAACTAAAATGTTTCATGGACAGCCTATATTGTTCCCACTGCTGGGACACAGGCCTCCTCTCTTCGAGAGGGAGTGGGCTATAATCTACCACGCGGGCCCAGTGCGGGTTGGTAGATGTCACATGTCTTAAATTTTTTGGTTCTAGGACATGCCGGTTTCCTCACGATGTTTTCCTTCACCGTTTTGAGAGCAGTGGTGATGAAAATAATTTACACAAAGTAAAGTGCCTGTCTGGGTTCGAACCTGCGACTTTCAACTCGTAAGTCGCGGCCATTACCACTAGGCCACCACTGCTCTAAAATGTTTGGTACAGTATAACTCTGCACGGACAAAGATTTGGAATTAGGTGCCAGATGCCGTGGTACCTTCTGTTCAGTTTAATAATGTTATATTTGGATTGTTGTTTTGTTACTATTTGCTGTACTCTGGACGCTTTTAACGCGTACGTCTTTTTTTTTACATCGTTCTCACATATAATTATAAATTCAACATTAATGATGTAACTAATATTTTTGTAAAAATATAATTTAAAAGAGTGTCCATGGAGTTTCTTGCCCGTTCTTCTCCATAGGTACCTACGCTTTGGAATGGGCAAATAGCTTCATATTTTTTGTCTGACTGACCGATTTCTTGACAAATCAAAAGTGCCTGTTAATGGTTTAATTGAAATAACTGCTTTGAGTTTGGATTTGAAAGAGATATCCAACGATGTATAACACGTGGTTATTGGAGGGGGGCAAAATGGGCATCATCCTTTCTCTTTTAATTATTATTTACCAACAATTTTCGGTCCGGTTTCCTTCTCTCACTATAACGTATATAAAAACGTTTCCCAGCCTAATATAAAAATACACGGAAAAATATTTCAGGTTGCTTTCCGTTCCTTCGTCTTTGAAAACATATGTATTACAACGCATAGCTCAGACGTTTGTGTCGGTGTGCTAGCGGTTGCCAAGTACGGTCGGCATAACAAACAAAACTCACAGAAAATGACATAATTCTCGCTAATAAATACCAGAGCTGAGTTTAACCTTCTAATAAGTAAAAATCATCATTTTTGTGTCCTTGTCTCAATTTAATTGGGGTCGGCCCAACGGTCAACATCGCAGTAGTCGCCCTTACACGCCGTATCATCTTTCACACAGTCCATCCATCTATTCCGTAGTCTTACCCTACTCTTCAAGCACACGACATTTTCCTTATTACTCCCCATCACATGTCCTTACCAAGACAGCCGATGGAATGTTTAATACAGCTAAGGTTTTTTAATAGATATCTATTAAAAAAACCTTAGCTGTGTTAAATACTTCCATAAGGGAGGGATCAAACTTTCTGACTAACCCCGTTTCCCCGAGTTTTTGACTCGGTCGCAAGTCACTCACTTTGACACTGGACCTTAAGACTTATTATCAATTTTAACCGGTCAAGCGTCGCGGTTCGCCGATCGGCGACGAAACAATAGAAAATCAATTGTGTCTCATTAGCGGAGCTTGACAGATTAATGTTACTTAGTTTTTTCCATTTTAATTAATTACAATCTAGCTTTAGATTGTAATTAATTATTAGGAACCTGGTTCTTTTCAATATCATCATCTGCCTAGCCTTTTCCCAACTGTGTTGGGGTCGGCTTCCAGTGTAACTGGATGCAACTGAATATAAGTATGTTACATGGGGCGACTGCCTATCTGACCTTCACAATCCAGGTACTGTGTTATACGATAACCTTTGGTAAGACTGGTTGTCAGACATTCGGGCTTCTGACGATCTGTAACGACTGTCAAAGATCCACGAATGACAGCCTGGACCAACGGCTTAACGTGCTTTCCGAGACACGTGGGGATCTTGGTATGTAAAGATGGTCACCAATTCAAGGACCAACCGCGGCAAGCGTAGCTTAACCTGGTTCTTTTTAATAAATGATTTCATTACCATGCGAATAAAAAAACCTTTGGCCCTTAAATATGAATATTTTAACGCACTAAAAGTATAGTATTATAATATTCGGTTCATTATCGAAAAGTTCTAAATTACATATGTCCCTGAGCTGGTTTTCAAAATTGTTTTTAACTTGTCTATAGTCAAAAACTTATTCAAAGTTGGGGCGTGTAGGCGTTAATTTTGTTAAGTGATTTGCGTTGCTGGCTGTACCTGACTTTAATTATTCAGAAACGTTTTTGTTTAATTATAAGTTATTTTCCTGGAATAGAAAAAGACTATCTATATAATAATGATTAAATGTAGCGTTATTGGGTTTTGCCATTAGAAATTTCTTAATAACAACCCGCAGTTTGGAAGTTAGCGGTGTAATACCCCTATGCAATGAAAGCACGTTACGAGTAAGCCGTTGGTCCTGCGCCTGATCTCTCTCCGGTTGTGTCGCATTGCCGTGTCATGGGACTATGAGAGTGAGGGAAGAGAGTGTACCTGTGTCTGCGTACACACTTGTGCACTATGATATATCGCGCGCCAAAGGCCTAATCTCCGTTGAGATTGGCCGCCATAGCCTAAATACGGTCTGGAGGACTATGTACAAATTAAAGGAGTGTCTCCTTTAATTTCTATATTCACGACGCGACGGGATGAATATAAATCTTATCACAAATGATACTGTAGTCCTTTAGGCGCATTATGTCCAATTCGCAAAATGTCCAGTGGGCTCAAAATGTCCACTTCGCAATTTGTCCAATTAGCAAGTCTGGAGTCCCGAATAAGCGTAGAAACTAAACTAATGCGTTTAATTTCAAGCTCCTTGGTTTCAAATCTCAAATCGTTTATCGCAATCCATAATGTACAATTACAGGTGGTAAATAAAAAAAAATACAAACAATTATGGACCCTGTCGGGCACAGCAAATTTTTAAATAAGTAGAGAGAGGAAGAGTTTTTTATTAATTTTCCTTGTTACTAAGTTAGTAGAATTAATTTATATTCTATTACCTATGTATTTACATTTCCATTCATTCTCTTATTCTATTAATATTTTATATGTAGGTCTATCTATCTATTTATTATTTATTTAACTATATTTAATATTGCTTATTTCTTTGCTTTTTCTTTGTTTGTGACAAGTTACATTATTCACAAACCTATTTGTACTCAAAGGGTGCCGACAGTACCCTATTTCTAAGCCTCCGCTATACATCCGTCTGTCCGTCCGTCCGTCTGTCTATTAGCGGGCTATAGATATCTCATCACTTTAATAGGTAGATAGTTGACAATTTCACAGAAATTTCTATTGTATTTATAAAAATAAAATAAAGTTAACAATTAAAGGGACACAAAACTTAAAACCCTGAAAAAACACGTTTCTTCTATGGACACCTCCACAGAATAAATGTTTTTTCGGGTTTTTTTTTACTTTGTGGTACGGAATCCTTCCTGTGCGAGTCTGACTCGCACTTAGCCGGTTTTTTTCTGAACAGTTTTTTTTGTTTCATATTCCTGCATTTTAACATTTTATCACCGAAAGCACATTTAATAATACAAAATAATTACAATTTATTTTTAAACTGTTTTTATTTTCTTCATAAACAAAGCTATTGCTTTTACCCGACTGCGACGGAGCCCAAAAAGGAAGATAATGTTTGCACCAGGCATGTTTTTGAAAAACAACTCCTCCAAGAGCGTAAACCTCGCATTAATGTTTAAACAAATCAAATCAAATCTCAAAAAAAAAAAATCAAATCTTTAAAAGATCGCTCTTAGCGTTAAGACCGCCCATTGTGTCACCCATTGTAATATTTCTTTATTTATGTCTGTAATTTATATGGTGTACATAAATAATAATAATAATAATAAAGAGTATTCTATTCTATTTCTATTCTTCGTTCCGCTAAAAATTTCTTTATCCTTTAAGTCTATTATAATAAAAAAATGGACGTAGCAACACGATAATATCCAGCCAAGCGGCTTTTTTTATATAAAAATAGCTGTTGTATCGTATTTCAAACAAAAGTTGAGCACAGCTGTAGTTTCGGCCTCAGGCGAAAGTTTTTCACAAGGAGCGTGCTGTGGCAAGCGAGACTGGCGAGGGTCTATGAATATTGCTGGATTAAAAATATGCGTAGTTTTTTGCTAGTGCTGCAAGGCTCAATTCTTGGCCCTCAGTTATTTTGTAGAGAAAAAGATGTCTGAACTACAAGAGGTACCCCGACTTTCGTATGAGTTTATATGTTTTAGTTTCGTTACATAAATTCTGTCGTCGTAAGTCGGGGATTTTTCAAAAACTTTCATTTTGCTTTTAATTTTTTCAAACTTTTTAAAGAGCATAGGTGCATTATACACCTATTTAAGAATCCTCACTAATTAACCACAAACCCATTATTGATGATGAAAACCGCATCCAAGTCGGACTAGTAGTTTTGGTTCTGCATTTTTACTGCAGCGCCCCCTGGTGAGTTGTCACCGTAACACTTATCTAAGAACATGCACCAATCAAACCAGAACCCATTACTGAAAATCGGACTATTAGTTTTGGATATAAATGGCAACATTGGTTTGCACAAACAAACAAACACACATCCTCTCACCCCAAACGCATATACCGCCTCCGTACCGTCGCGGGTAAAAAGATGTCTGAACTACATACATCTATTTCTGTCAACTGCCCCGTTGGTCTTATTGCAAGCGTGACTGCTGAACTCCTGCGGGGCAATTGCGTAACAATTTATCAATCGGAATCGGTTTCATTTTGACAGTTCAACAACATTCATACGTGTTGAGAAGACAAATTTTTTGAACTTATGAAGCAATGGATTAGCAATTGGCTTCGAAGTGATTCTGATTCCGATTGATAGTGTGTTACGCAATTAGGGTGCTGGGTTCGATTTCTAGATCGGCCAAAGCAGTGGCGTGCATTGGTTTTCAGAATAGGTAGGCACTAGGCCGTTTCTAGTCTAGGCAAACGCGATCACTAATCAGAAAAAAAGTCAGGTCGAAAGTGTGGTTATTTGAGTAAGCATGCCTACTTAAGGGTGATGAATTACGAAGGTCGAACGTCATGGTATTACGCGTTGAACGAGTAAAGACCAATGACAATGTGCGAATAGTACGGGAGCCGAGTAGGCCGTCCGGCGACTGCCTACTGCCGCGCGTGTTTGTATGAAGATTTTTTTTTTTGTTAGGTATGATAATTTAGTGAGTTCCTTAATTGTGGGGCACCCACTAAAATATAATTGACAGGCTTATGTTGATATATCGAGGTAGGCACTGCTTATATGCCTATATGCAATGCACGCCACTGGGCCAAAGTGTTTGGTTTTTTCCATTCGGAATTTCTTAGTAACTAGCCCGGAGTTTGGATGTTGGCGGTGTGATACCCCCGTGTCTCGGGAAGTTCTTTAAGCCGTTGGTCCTGCGGCTGATCTATTTTCGGTCGTGTCGGATTGCGTGCCGTCCTATCGGACTATGTTAGTGAGAGAAGAGGGAGTGCACTCGCGTCTGCGCACTTGTGAACTGTAATATCTCCCGCGCCGAAGGCTAGTCCTCCATTGAACAATTTTAGTAGTTATTTTTTTTTTTAAATATCGCAGCATTATGCTGAGACAGAGAAGCCTTTTTGGTCTCGCACAAGTTTGTTTTTTTTTGGTATATTTATTTTTTTTTGGTTGTTTTTTTTTATTACCTACCTACTATTTGTATTTATAAATAAAATATTTTTCTTTCTTCTTTTTTAGTTCTTATTTATTTATTCATAGGAGAACCAACAGCTATAACAGAAGCATAACAATATTGTATATCACACTAATATTATAAAGGCGAAAGTTTGTGAGTGGGGGTGTGTGTGTGTGTGTGTGTGTGTTTATAATATATGATTGTTACTTCTTCACGCTCAAACGGCTAGACCAATTTTGATAAAATTTTGTATGGAAGTAGCTGACACCCTGGATTAACATATAGGCTACTTTTTATCCCGATATTCCCACGGGATCGACATTTACGCGGATGAAACCGCGGGGCGCAGCTAGTGAGACATAAAAGCCAATTACAGGTTCTCATGGGTAAAAACAGGAAATGTAGTAGAAATCTTAGAATCACTAACAAGCACGATAGAAAAGAATACATACATAAGATATACTGAGCACATATGTATATTAGTTTATATACTTACCAAATGGAGGTGCTTTCGCTATAATGGCAGTCCTAAGAGATCATTATCTTAATTGTGATTGCAGTATTTAGTTTCTTAACAGATACGAGTGTGGTTGATGATGTTGCTCTAAATCTTGATCCCTTAGTCGCCTCCAGTCCCACTAGCAAAGCGGAGTAAATCTTCTTGGTTCAAATTGTAAGATTAACCATATCTTTATTATGGTGATGAAGTAATAGGTAATGTATCTACTATGGCTGTCAAAAGCGGAAAAAAGAGGGTCAGAAAGTTAAAGAAGGCTGACCCAAGTTGACCATAAGGGTCTAAACAGTAGCTCACCGTCCGATCAGGACCAGGCCCATGCCGGACGGCGCGTACGTGTTCCACGCGCGCCTCAAAGAGATGTCTGCAAAAACTTTTTATGAAAAAAAAACCGACTTCCAAAAAAACACTACAAAGTGAAAAATAACTTTAATTTCGGAAGTCGGTGTCTTTGGATCTGTATTTTAGTTTTTTGCCACCGACTTCCGAAATTAAAGTTATTTTTCACTTTGTAGTGTTTTTTTGGAAGTCGGTTTTTTTTTCATAAAAAGTTTTTATTTCACGCTTTTTAGTGGGTCTGCTTATAATTTATCTAAGTTACAATAGCCTAGTGATCATCGCCTTTTACAAACAAAATATTGCTTTTCCCGATACAGGGAAGTTAATTGTTGAGGAGTTCTCCAGATCCACCATCAGCTCCGTATCACCATTCACATTGTGACGAGCATAAATTGCTTAGCAACCATATTAAAGTAATCGAATCGCAACCCGTGAAATACTTAGATATTATTGAGTAGTTCCGGTGGCCATCTGTGGTCTTCATCATCAGTTCCACATCACCAAATAGTGCTTTCCGAGAGCAAATGCACGAGTTACTATAAAAAATACCCAAATCGCTATAGGTGTGCCTATAATATTTGAAGAGTTCCTTCGATTTCTCCAGGATCCCATCATCAAATCCTGCCCTGATGTTTTTAGACTAGATGCTGATAATCCTGGCTGCAGCATCAGGCCAGACTTGTCAACATTGCATTGAACTTAAAATTTAGTCCTGTTTAAAATGAGCCCAAACACGACTACGGTGCTGTAATTTCAAGGTTGGTACTTTTTCTAATGCTCCTGGCTTCAGCATCAGGTCTTTATGTACTTCGGTGTTCCTCATTAACAGTACGTTTATCCACACATCGAGCCCTTTTCAATAAGCCTTAACACGATATATCTGCTGTTAGTTGTCGAGGAGTTAGGTACTCTGCAGACTATCCTGACTGCAGCATCAGGTCATGACTTGATGATCATGAGACCAAATGTGGCAAATGCCCTATCAAACATCAAAACAATTTACTAAAACAGTCCTTGCCTGTTCGAGTAACTTCTTACTGTTAAGGAGTTGTACCTTCCATCATCAGCCCAGCTACCTGAGATGGTGACAATCATACGCAAATACACAAGATACTTCATAAAATATGCGAAAAACAATAAGTGAGCCTATAAAATTTGAGGGTTGCCCTCGATTTCTCTAAGATCCCATCATCAGATATTGAAATGGTGACAATGGGACCACACGGGAAGCACCAGCTTTCAAATAAAAAAAGAATCATGAAAATCGGTTCACCCAGTCGCAAGTTATGAGGTAACAAACATAAAAAAAAAAAAAAAAAAAAAAAAAAAAAAAATACAGTCGAATTGATAACCTCCTCCTTTTTTTGAAGTCGGTTAAAAAAGGAAGGGGCCTGCCAGGGCCGAAGCCTGCCGGGGGTGCGAAATTGTCCGAAAGGGTTACCGCTACCCCGGAATATAAAGGGCTAAGGAAGGAACACGGATGGGTTTTAGTCAGTAAGAGTCTGACACTCCCTTCCGCTCCACCCAGAGCGGGAGGGGTCATTTGATGATTTCCTATCCATAAAAAAAAGGGTCTAAACAGACGGACTGCATTTGAACTGCATGACAGCTGCAACATCGCAGTTTCGACGCAGTTGACATAACTAGGTTTCGAAGCAGTTAAGTCAACTGCATCCACACTGCGATGTTGCAGCTGAAATGCAGTCCGCCTGTTTAGACCCTAAGTCATAAGCTTTTTAATTTCATAACGAAGTAAATTGTGTTAAAAAAATTACAGTGAGATTCATCATATTCCTGCACTAGTCCCATGTTACTTGGGCGCAACACGTTTTCTTCTTCCATTCTCCTATGTCAACCGACACGTTATCATTTACCATGACCATACTCTCTTTCATATCATTCCTCACACAATCCATCCATATTTTCTTTGGCTTTCCCCTCATTTTAAAAGAGTAACGGTGGAGTTTTTTGCCCATTCTTCTCCATACGAAAACTACCTGTTGGAAGGGGCGACTAGAATCAATTCTATTTTAATGTAATTTTTGACGTTCAAAAGTGCCTTTTATGGGCCTATTTGAAATAAATGCTTTGACTTTGACCTCCCTCTCCATCCATCAACATCTATATTCGTAGAAAGAAAGAAGGAAAATACGTTTATTTGCGGCAAATATGGCGCATTAAAAAAAAAACAAACAAAAAAAAAATAACAATTATAATAATACATTTTTATTTGTGCACACTTTGAAAAATATATAGGTACATAAGTACACACACAGGATTAGGTACATTGTACAATAGAGACACATTAAAGGGCGAACTGCTGCCTCCTAAACTAGGCCAAAGCCTGTGTTTTAGGAGACAAAGTTCCTCTAGGTACATACAACTTGTATTAAGTGTCATGCAAGTACTTATAAAAACACAACATAAATTAAACAAAACAATGCCTCAATATAAATACAGTATTAGTAATTTGGGAGAAAACATGCGTCACATCTACACAAAACGGCCATCGCTCAGAATAATGCTAAGACCTTATGCGGAACAGAGCCCCAGCGCTGGTTTTCAGCGACAGCCGGCGGTGACGTGATGACGTCAACCAGTGCAGCATACGTCCATCACTCCTTTGTCACTTGGTCATTAAAGTGATGATTCATGAAATAACAAAAATAAAATACGCATTAAAAATGTATCAATAATTCCGTAATATTAATATATTATGTTAATTATTCAGTAATAATATTTAAATAATCACAAACATTGATTTGAATGTAAAAAAAAAAATGGTAATAGTGTCTCATTTAATTAAAAACGTCGAAGGGGTCTCTGCGAGTTTTCTTCTGCTTCTCGTACGCCTCCCAAAGGTAAATTCCAAACGACAGAACAGTCGGGACGAGACAAATAAAGAAAATAGAGAGGAGAGATCTCATGACTAGATTGCATAGAGGGAAGATCTCATCTTCGATGTAAGGCTTTTACAATCACACGATCTAGAAACACGAACGTAGTCAAGGAGTACCACTTTAAAATGGCCTTTAAGGATTTGTCACCCAAAATTATTCATCATCATCATTTCAGCCGAAAGACGTCCACTGCTGGACATAGGCCTCCCCCAAGCATCTCCAATTCGACCGGTTTTGTGCTTCTCGCATCCAACGAGTTCTTGCGGCCTTCACAAGGTCTTCGGTCCACCTTGGGGGAGGCCTTCCAATGCTACGTCTTCCGGTACGCGGTCGCCACTCCAGAACCTTTCGGCCCCATCGGCTATCTGTTCTGCGAGCAATGTGCCCTGCCCACTGCCACTTAAGTTTGGCAATTCTTCGGGCTATGTCGGTTACCTTGGTTCTTCTACGGATCTCTTCATTTCTGATTCGATCCCGCAGAGAAACTCCAAGCATACTCGTAGCCCTCTCCATTGCCTTTTGGGTGACTTTATCCGAAAATTATTGTTATCAACTTAATAGGGTAATTGCGTAACCCACATAAAATCAACCGAATGTCTTTCATTTTGACAGTGCAGCGACGTTCATTGCGTTATTTATGTTATTGAGCAGACAAATATATCAAGCCTATGAAGCGAAGTTAGGAAGTCCCTTCAAAACTCTCGGATTATGATTGAAAATAATATGTTACGCAGTTAGGGTGCTGGTCACTTCTGCGCAAAGTTCTCCAAAAGCATTACCATGATTAGTAGACCTGTTATTCAAATATATTTTGACCCGAAGTTTAGTGAGCAGTGCTTGGGCGAAGGATTATGTCCGAAACGCCTTAAGCTCGGTCCTCGAGTGACATTTGTGTCCGAGTTCCCCTGACACTGTAATCTGTCTGGTGTCTGTCTGGCATCTGCCTAGCTTAAGTTGTATGACCGAGTAGGTTTACAGTAAAAGTGTTAAGTATTTTGGAACTTAGAGTAGTGAACCAATGAAAGGCTAGAATTTTATAGACTGAGAAAAAAACTAGATTTGATTAGTGAAGTTACTAGGTGCCTAATTACTTTTTACATTTTTGTAGCTTTAGTACCAACTTTAAATAAAATTCCTTTTTAATAAGAACTTCAAGGTTTTTATTAAAATTATAGATGAGTTTACTCCCCAAGGGAAGCAGTGGTGGCCCAGAGGTAAAGCCCCCGACTTACAAGATGTAGGTCGTGGGTTGAACCCAGCCAGGCGATTTACTTTGTATAACTTTATCACCACTGCTCTAAAAACTGTAAAGGAAAACATCGTGAGGAAACCGGCATGTCCTGGAACCAAAAATTCGAAGACATGTGACATCTACCAACCCGCACTGGGTCTGCGTGGTGGATTACAGCCCACTCACCATTACAGGCCAACATTATGGGCTGATTATGCTTACTCCCCAAAATTACAAAAAAGCAATATTACTTGAAATCGGCAACTTTTCTAAAAGTGCCAGTTTCACACCGGTAAAATTATCTGTAAAGTACAGACGCCAGTATACCCGAAACTGTCAAATTTTCCCAATCAAGCCTAAATCTAATGCCTTAGCGATAAAGTTGAAAATCTATTAAATAAATTTGACTGATTGTAATAGCCTTATGTGCTGGCGTCTGTACCTACAGTTTGTTCCCAATTATTTTACCTCTGATAGCAGCAACCTTATTGTAATGACAATAAAGATCACAGTAACTTTGACAGAGCAACCCAAGAGCAACCTTATTTAAATGAGAATAAAGATCACTATGACGTTGACAGTGGTGCAAAATCAAAGGTAAAATAACTGTCCAAGGACTATGTCTAGAGTATCTCGACCAAAAACAAAAGAAATAAAGAATTTAAACAATAATTCTTACCGCAAAGACCTTAATTTTCAAGATGAAGAGCGCTTCAGCACTAATATAATTACTCAGCATTCTGTAGCTGAAACTAAACTTAGTATTGTTGAAATGAAAGCAAAACAATTTATATAACGAGGGAAAACGGGGTGTTGCGATCGCTGGCATCAGACTAAGGCTTAATTTACACCGCCGCGGAACGGAATGGAAGCGATTTTTTTGAAGTGAAAACTTCTTTAGCGGCGTTGTACACTTTTTTTGTAATGGGTAAAAAATGTTAAGCTCGCGTCAGGACACGTGACATTGATCGAAAATTCGTAAGACGGATGGAGAGTAGACAGCCGGCGCGGCGTAGGAGAGGAAGTATCCCCTCTCTTTCTACGGCGCGACGAAAATGTATGCCTGCTGTTTCGTTTAGGCGGCGCAGGGCACTTGCGCAAATGTTCGTGTGTGTTTATGTTACAGCGTACCACGCGCATCCATGGATGGTGATAGCTGCAATGGCTCGACCGTCTGTGTAGTGGCCACACTGCTGTGTATTCGTAAAATTCGTGTATATAAAGTGTTTAAAATATGGAAATTGAACAAATTGCATCTATTAATGAAAAATATCAAAAATGCACAACGTTAATATTCAAGTTTTCACTTCTGCCGGCACTCCCGGAGTGCAACCCGTCTTTTTTTTGTACAAGGCATTATGAACTTTATGTCAATAGTGTAACGCACAAATTAGATACACTCATACGCACAGGTCGCGCATCTTCTGAAGAATTATCGCGCATTCTCGGGAATTCCTGGAGTAACTAGCTCGTATCTAGTTTGTACGTTAGACAATTGACATAAAGTTCATTTTGCTATTACGAAAACTCGATTCCACTCCGTTCCGCGGCGGTGTAAATTGAGTCTAAGGCTGCATTTTTACTAGAGATGTGCGAGAATGCGTAGCGAGGGATGTGTGTGAAATAATCCAATGGCATCGCTTAATTTTTGTAGCTTGTGTTGTACCTAGTGGTTAGTTTTACGTACATTCCTTGGTACGTATCCTCGCTCATTTCTGGTGGTAACGCAGCGTTACAAAGGAAAGTAAGTTGCCAAAAGATTATTTATTTATTAAAACTTTATGCACAAGTAAAAAAAATAATACTGTACAAAGGCGGACTTAATGCCTGAGGCATTTTCTACCAGTCAACCTTAGGGTGATGCAGAGACAAAACATGGCAGGTGCAACATACAGGATAACTAGCTAGGAAATGAATATAAAATACAATATATACACAGATACATACATATAAACCAAAAGAACTCTCAGGGGAAAAATTATCGGTAGAGGAGAAAACGAATTCAGCAAATCAGCGCTGGGATGTTACGGCCAACTTCTGCCGAATATGTTCACGTGCCTTCACTTTAAAAGATAACCGACTGGTTGCCGTCCTGATGTTCAGAGGGAGCGCATTCCATAGAAAGACCGGCCGATTATTATAGGCCGACCGCTTAACTGAGACGTTGCCTGAGGTAGCAGCGCGGTGCAGGAAGGGTGTGACGTGATGCGAGAGCTCAGTAAAGGTATGGTTCCGATCTCGGCAGCACTGCTGCGTGCTGCCGAGATCGGAATCATACCTTGATTCAACTTCTGACAACTATCACCCCTCCCGCACCGCGCAGCTGCCTCAGGCAACGTCTCAGTTAAGCGGTCGGCCTATACACATTCGTTTGTTTTGTCTTCATCCTGTAGACTCTCTGGCGTGTTGCCATGGTTATCTTGGCTCAAAGGGATAGAGGGTCTGGTAAACTATGGTGGAAAGCCGCTTTTTTTTATCCTTATTTTTGTTTTTTTTTATAATGAACTGCGGGTAATTTTGTAACACGCATAAAATGGCAATCGATCGCAATGCCTTTCGTTTTGACATCTAGTGCTTCATAGGTTTAAAAAATTCGTCTGCTTAATAACGTAAATGTCACTTGAACTGTCTAAATGAAAGGCATTTAGATCAGTTGTCATCTACGATGTATCTTTAATTTCTCCTAAAACACTATCAGTGCCCAGAAATGGGACATTGTCAACTATCTTTAAAAAAAAGACTATCGTTTTTCCTGTTAATATTATTATATTCGTATAGCCTCGCTTAGCTTGTTTATAATTTTTCACCTTGCTTAATCAATTGTAGCAATTTGCAAAAATGCTATTCAACCATATTATTGAACTTGCCTCTCAGCATAGTATTGCCTTTTGCATTATTTTTAAACCTCCATGGATCAAACGTACCCTATGTATTAATCCAGGTTATAAACTGTGTGCTACATTTCATACAAATCGTTCAGCCGTTTTTGTGCAAATCCGGAGCAGACAAACGGTAAAAAATTCTAAAATCTTTTTTTTCCGGCATAAGACTCGGACCTTGTAGCAATTAGTTTTTTTCAAAAATATTCAATGTTATGTTTTGACTTCGTTTCAATTTTATATTGACTTATATTATTGAGGTGTAAAAGTGTTTGCACAAACCTACTTACAGAAATAAAACCATTTACCATTTATCAATGAAAAGAAGAAACAAAAATATCCAACAAAGCAAGTTTCCCCTAACTTATCCCACACAGATTACTGGTCTTCATATGGAACATAACTTTAACCATATGTTCCCTTTTTTACTATATAGTCTTTATGCAGATCTGTCCTTTGTTGAGGACACGATATTATGGCACAGACAAAACTTTTGTTGCGATGTTATCCTTTCTACATTTTGTATCAAGTTAAATGTTGGTGTTTATCATATTCCGGCCAAGGACGGTTTTAATGTCTGCTGTCGTTTGGATAGTTGCTTTTTTAGTTATTTCATTTGTTTCTCTTTGTGCATTTGTTTGTGATTCTTTTACTCGTATTAAATGGGGCGATGGAATTGATGTATTTGTAAACTGACTGTGAATGTGAGTACAATGCTTTATTAATAATTAGTGACTACTATGGGTTCTGTGAAGTGTATGATTTCAACTAAAGATTAATACGATAGTAGTAGAAAAAGAAGAAGCATCCATACTCCATACTAATATTATAAATGTGAAAGTGTGTCTGTCTGTCTGTTACCTCTTCACGCTTAAACCGCTGAACCGATTTAGATGAAATTTGGCATAGAGGTAGTTTGAGTCCCGGGACATAGGATAGTTTTTATCCCGATATTCTCACGGGATCGACACATATGTGGGTGAAACCGCGGGGCGCTGCTAGTAAAAAAGAATAGAAGAACAAAAAAAAAAAAAAGAAAAGAGAGATGAAGATCAATAGTAGTTCAATAGTACCATCTGAAAACTAATAATTTTTAAGATAAAAAAAAAACCATTCAACTTCTAATTCTAAATACATGTCGTCTTCGTTGATATCGAAGTCCAAAAATTGTTCATGACAATAAAATATATTCTTAAAATCCATTGCCACTTAAGGACAGTTCTTCCCAGCAGTGTTTTAAAAATAATTGATCAATATATTTCCATTCTGAAGAGGAAGGTAAATTAGTTTACCTTAATCTTGTTGAGATTACGGTACTTTATCAACTTTCAGGGGAAGTTTTGTCAAGTTAAAAGGACAATTTTGGAGATGACTGCGTAGTTTCTCCATGCTATTAATCTGAAATATGTCCTTTTGTGATTGATGACGATTCTTAAGTTGTTCGAATCTGTTAAATAAATTATGCTAGGAACTTACTTTTTAAGAAAGAAAAAACTGTTTTACAAAAAAAAAAAACGACAGACTTAAAAAAAACACTACAAATTGATAAATAACTTTAATTTCGGAAGTCGGTGTCGTTGGTTCTGCATTTTCGTTTTTTGACATCGACTTCCGAAATTAAAGTTATTTTTCACTTTGTAGTGTTTTTTTTTAAGTCGGTAGTTTTTTTTTGGAAATGTTTTTATTTTTCACTTTTTAGTTGTAGATACCTACTCCAAACAAATTCAAGTAACACTAGTGCATTGAAGAATTGAAGACACCGACTAGAAGAATCATCAAAATTCGCATAGAAATGCCGGAGATGCAGTACATTTATGCATATAACTTGGTATATAAGAATAATTACCTAATGTGTTATATACTAAAACCTTCCTGATAGTATGTAGATCACATTAGTGAAATAATTATCAAAATTGGCTCATTGGTTTTTGATAAAATCGCGGACATAAAAACATACATACATACGGGTCGAATACAGAACCTCCTTTTTTTAAGTCGTTTTAAAATAGATTTATTTGTCACATAAACACGTGCATCCAAAAAGATAACTCAAAAATATAGAATAATAAAAAAACAAAATTGATGAGTCCACGAGCACAGAACTGAAATAGTCGACAGCTGCATCATTCTGAATTCAACTTATTGTACACTAGTATAAAGTTGCTTTTTGTTTAAGTGAAATAACATAAATTGGAAACAAAGATTTATAATAATATAGAATAAGGTCCACAACGAACCGAGAAAGATCTATAGACCAACTCAAGCCTCCAAAGATCTGACATCCCTTTAAAGATAACCAAAACTTCAATGTCCTTGACCTTAACCTTAAATCAACGAGTCAGGTTGGCCTTAAGCAAAGGATAAGTACCAACCCCAATCTTTTCCCTCTAGACGGACAACCAAGTGTACAAAGGAGTGTGTTCAAAGGAGACGTATCTAGGGGTAATCGTCAAAAAAGACTTTGTTTCCGTAAAGTACCTATCTACTAAATAATTATCATACCCAACACACATACCACCAATAAAAAATTAAAGCCCTGACTGACTGATATATCAACACACAGCCTAAACCGCTAGTCCTAGAGACATGAAATTTGGAGGGTGTGTTCTTTGTGAATAGTAGGTATCCACTAAGAAAGGATTTTTCAAAATTCCCCCCCTAAGAGGGTGAATGGGGGGGAGGGTAGAAATTTCACGCGGATGAAGTCGCGGGCAGAAGCTAGTAATTTACAGGGTGTTACGGAAAGGGTATATCAATACAAACGGGTTGAAGAGTGTATCTGGTCTAGAATCTCAATACAAAATTTCAGCTCAAAAGCTACTGCTTTTGAGCTGAAATTTTGTACTGAGATTTTAAGCATTTTCAAAGTTACTACTTTGAAAATGCTTAATATTTTTTTATTTCGATAGTTTATTATTGCTTTGCCCGACAGGGTCTATGTTGATATTTTACTTTGTTATACCCATCTATTTAATAATTAGGACTTCGGTTGTTTATTTGGACATAAATGTTACAAGATGTGTTGCATTCTTATTTTTATTTTTTTATGATAGAATATGAACCACATATTTCACAGATGGCGTTGAATTAAAGATGACGGTGTATCTAACTCATTTATGACTAACTAGCTAGGCCCCGCAGTTTCACCCGCGTAAATGTCGATCCCGTGGGAATATCGGGATAAAAAGTAGCCTATATGTTAACCCAGGGTGTCGGCTACCTCCATAATTTTTTTATAAAATTGGTCCAGTCGTTTGAGCGTGAAGAAGTAACAAACATATAAACACACACACACACACTCACCAACTTTTGCCTTTATAATATTAGTGTGATTATGATTGCATATATAGATGTATTTTGTCCACTCAAACCTACAGAGGGACAATTCTCGTAATTTTAAAAACGTTCACAGTCTGATCTCAGTCTCAATCTGTCAAAAATACCTCTGATTTCTCTACATTTTTGACAAACTTTCGCCTTTATAATATAAGTGTGATAGTGTGATTTTGAATTCAGTCACTTTAATACTAAGCAAGCGACATATGGAATGTAATAAAGTATTGAGTACCTAAACCAGCATAAATAAATACAAATTTCATCGTAGCATTTTACATTTTCATCTTTTCAAAGACTCTCAACTCAATGCAGCAAGGTTCTGCAGAACAGAACACAGCCCTTTATGTCTTATTACAATCTTTGAAACCTGCCACGTTTCTGAGACATGTCTTTGCACTCCATCCAACAAAGCACTGTATTCTACGCCAAATCAAAATAATGTTTCAGTTAATTATCTTGCAATGTGAAATGTCTGAGCTAAATGAAGGTGGAATCCGAGGCGCTTTTCTATTGTTTCTTCGGATTCCTTGGAGATGATGTGTCAGTAAGTATTTTAATTTGCTAAAAAGGCTCCGATTCTAGTATCTAGTACCGATGTACAGACAGGTAAATTTATTGCTTACCACACTATGAATTTGCAACCCCCAGTTTGAAGGGCCCGTGGCTAAATAAAAACAGCCGCAGGGGTCAATCGAACAGGTTAAGCTACGCTTGCCGCGGTTGGTCTGTGGATGGGTGACCATCTTTGCGGTCAGTAGGTGGCCTGCCACCTTGTATAACATTGAAGCCTACTTATTGGTTTTTCTAAGTACTTTGAAAAATAAACTAGAACTAAGAAATTAGATTGAATTTAAAATTGCAAACTAGATTTAGACTTTTTTAGATTAGCCGATTTCTAAGAATACCTACAGAGTCGCTGAATTAACATTTGTGAACTAGTTTCTTTCGCTCGAGCTCGACATTTCTTTCGTTTATTTTTAAATACACTACTTACTTTTCTATTAATATAGTTGTGCTTCTAACTGGTTTTCGAACCTACGACCTTCAACTCGTAAGGCACGGCCGTTAACAGGGCCACCACTGAAGTTTAACCTTTTGTAAATTATTTCATCACCACTGCTCTCAAAACGGTGAAGGAAAACAGCGTGAGAAAACTGGCATGTCCTTTTTTTTTTTTTTTATTTTTTTTTATGGATGGGAAATCATCAAATGACCCCTCCCGCTCTGGGTGGAGCGAAGGGAGTGTCAGACTCTTACTGACTAAAACCCATCCGTGTTCCTTCCTTAGCCCTTTATGTTCCGGGGTAGCGGTAACCCTTTCGGACAATCCCGCACCCCCGGCAGGCTTTGGCCCTGGCAGTCCCCTTCCTTTATGCTGACATCTCTTTGAGGCGCGCGTGGAACACGTACGCGGCGTCCGGCACGGGCCTGGTCCTGATCGGACGGTGAGCTACCCATTACTCTCCGTCCGCAGGCCCGCGCCTACGGTGGCCGGGAGTCGTCACGCGGCTCCCGACGCCCGGAGCGTCTCCCGCGGCGGCTGGGGTGTGAGGCTCTCTCCCTCAGCCGTTCAGCCACCTCCTTCGCTAGCATGACTGCTTCGCAGAAGGAGGTGACCGCCTCCCACTCCCTCTCGCCCCGGACCATGGCTTGAACCAGGGCCGGACGCGAGAGGTCGCCGCCGCTGTCGATCGCCTCTACGAGGGCACGGCGGTGCTCCGCCCATGCGGGGCAGACCTCCACCGTATGCTCCACCGTGTCCTCTGGGCGATCCTCGCAGTGGTGACACCCGGGCGTCTCCTCCCGCCTGATGATGTGCAAGAACCTCCCAAAACATCCGTGTCCGGTGAGGACCTGCGTCAGGCGATAGGTGAGGACGCCGTGACGCCTCTCTAGCCACTCCTCAAAGAGGGGTCTTATCGCCACTATCGTGGCGTGCCTTAAGATTCATCACTTGCCTAGACTTTTGAACTGGCATGTCCTAGAATCCAAAATTCGAAGACATGTGACATATACCAACCCGCACTGGGCCCGCGTGGTGGATTACGGCCCATTCCCTCTAGAAGAGAGGAGACCTGTGTAACAGCAGTGGGAACACTATAGGCTGATTATATATGTTATGTGTAACTGATTTTATTATAAACTAGCTGTTGCCAGCGACTTCGCCTGCGATCTAGAATGAAAAGTAGCCTATGTCCTTCTCCAGGTCCCAGGCTACCTATGTATCTGTCAAATTTCATCCAAATCCGTTCAGCCGTTTTAGCGTGAAAGCGTAATAAACAAATTAATTATAATATCAGTTAGGACTCACTGACCGGACAGACGTTGTCTTGTTTCCTGGAATTAGATTGCAGCGCCACCTACCGAGTGCATTTGTGAATCAAAATCATCCAGGACCAACTCAAACACACCTACATCAAAATCAGTCCAGCCGTTTAGGAGGAGTTCAGTGTAATACAAACGTACAGAAGAATTACATATATACAAGGTGGAAACGACAATACGACAATAAATTAAATTAAACTTCGTATATCTTAGGCAATTGGCACAAAGCACCGCATTACGCAGCGGGATGCGTGAAACGGAGCCAAATTCCCTGCACGGAAGCGCGTTTTTATTGAATTTGTACGTAAAAAATCACGCGCGGCGGCGCGTTATCTGCGAATCGCCTTAATCTGTCAAGCTCCGCTAATGAGACACAATTGATTTTCTATTGTTTCGTCGCCGATCGGCGAACCGCGCCGTTCCCTGTCTGCATACAAAAATTCAACCAAATATATCCAATAGTTTAGTCTCTATAGCTAGTTAAAGATTGGCAAAACCCATAGTCGGCCCATCACTAATATTTAGTTTGCTTGAAAAAAAAAAAAAAAACAGTGGCACTCCGGGAGTGCCGACGGAAGTGAAAACAAAACACAAACAGAATACTTTGCCATCACTCACTGACATATCGGATACCTATACATTAAAATTGCGTACATCCCGAGGACTGCCGAAGACATCCGAAGCGGTGTTTTTACGGTAACAGTGGCGCGAATTCAATGATTTTATCCCATCTCAAAAAATGCCCAACGCGCCTAATGAAGTTTTCACTTCAAAAAACACTTTTTTATTTTCGATGTTAGGATTTATTTGAAAGATCCAAAATACTCCATATGCTAGTATTTTCACAATAAATGAAAAGACTGACAAAACATTATGTAGTATTGTCAGTGTTTTCATTTATTCGGCGTATTGTCATCTTGTATACATATAAAGGTCCCTTCTTATCTAAATATAATTTGTGCGTATGAAGGTTAGGCAATTCTGGTAAATGTAACGCAAATGTTGTTTCAACCGAAATAAAACACATCTGTGGGGGACCCTCCCGGCAAGTTTTTGATACAAATATTTTTAATTATTACAATGAATTTCAGTACTTCTAGTTTTATTGTAAATATGACTTTACATATTATGTAATAACATTTATGTAGGATCGTTTAGAATCTATGTGTCTATATACTAATAATAAAGCACGAAGAATGAAAGCTGGGACCAACGGCTTAACGTGCTTTCCGAGGCTCGGAGGAGTCTTGATATGTAAAGATGGTCACCCATCTACGGACCAACCGCGGCAAGCGTAGCTTAATCTAATCGATCGAACCGTGCGGCTGTTATTTCTTAGCCACAAGCCCCTCTCGTGGCTGTTATTTCAGTATATTGTGGTCTTACGACTTCCACGCGAACGAAGTCGCGGGCAGAAGCTCGTTTAGAAATAACGTTTTAGTTGCAACAATGATTACCAAATTGTCAACAATGGCGCCGATTCCCTTGCTCACAAACTGAACTAAATTTAAGTTCAGTGCATCTCGTTGTTTCTATTTCATTAAGAAAAGGACAGAACATAAATATTAGTTTAGTCCTGTCAGATTAGTCAACGCCTGACATAAATTGACGTATTTTTAGTAGCCAATTTTTTAAATCACATCTAAACTTGTCTATGGAGTATCTTGATTTGACAGGACTAACCTAATATTTATCTTCTGTCCTTTTCTCAATGAAATAGAAAGAAAAAGATGCACTGCACTTAAATTTAGTTTAGTTTGTGTACAAGGGCATCGGCACCAATTTTAACTTTACTATCAAACGTGTTTTAAAACCAACGAAGGATGACTTAATTAATATTTTCCGTGGTTTCATTCCTAGCAATATAATATAATTCTATTCCATTTTTTTGCTTCCCTCTTATTAAATAAACTCAACATTATGAAACGTAAATTTACAAATCAGATTAGCAATCGTTGAAATTGCATTCAGATTCTTCATAATATACCAGTAAATTCTTTCGACGAACAAATGCCTTCCTCATTCCTTCAATGTCGTATTATTCCGTTGATTACAATCTAAATCGCTCTTCCTGCATTACTATAGCATTCACGGAGTTTCAGCTTTAAGTAAATCTAGTAGATTTCACGAAGGGTTTTGATTCTCCACGTTTTCAATGGAAAATGTATTCGTTTCCCGCGCCACCGTATTAAAGGGTCATTCCGCTATTCAAAGATGGCTGTCGCTGATTTTTGCGGTCACATAAATAAATAAATAAGCGTGGAGTTTGGGGCTTTTATGTATTTTTTATGAAAATGTATGCGTGGAATGTTGGATATCTGGGGCGTGAACAACGGCAGGTTTAATTGTAGTGCAAGAAGGGTTGTGATTAATATTTAATAGTCGTAATTAGCTGTTCAAAAACCTGTCCACGTATAAGTCGGAAAAAAACAACGACATCATTACTTGTGCTATGTATGAGACTACTACATTGGGGTTCAAAATGTATTTCACAGTTTTCCGAAACAATAAATATAAAATAAAATAGAGTTTAGAGAAAAGTGATATTTAGTGACGAATTCCGGGAAATTTTTATAAATAGGTACATAAGTATTTTTTTCGCTTTTTGTTGTTTTTTTTTTCGTGAATTTTCGCGTATTCTTTAAGCGTAGCATTATCATGTTCTGAAAGGAATACCTAGGTCTAATTACAAGTCAACCTGTATATTATTATATACTACTAGATGATGCGGCAAACTTCGTACCGCCTCAGAATTAAATAATGTGACAAAGTTCAATAGACACGAGGCGCCATCTACTATCATAATAACGTTATTGTCGTTTTCCTCGGGAACAGAACTTTTTTTTCGGGATGAAAGGTATCCTATGTCCGTTTCTGTACACCTGACAACGTATATGCAAAATTTCAGGATGATCGGTTCAGTGGTTTAGGCGTGAAAAGGTAAGAAACAAACTTACTTTCGCATTTATAATATTAGTTAGGATAGATTAATGGTAACCAAAAAGAATAGCTAAAGGAAAACTCGTCCCAATTAATTCACCGTAGAAGTAGCTCGCCCCATCTTTCCAAGAGAATGTGTGAAACAAAGAAATCCAGTAAATCAACGTCTATTAGAAAGAAAGTTTCTTAAGAACCTTCATCAAGTGACTAATGAGGTGAGTACAATCAATTGCTATCCCAAAATCGATAGTAGTTAGGGAAAATGGACCCTTTATAGAACCTTAATATAATTAACCCGAAGGATCGACAATTCAAAGGTAATTAAGTGCAATAACGAGGGCCGGGGAACTATCGTGGTCTAAAGTTAATCGTCGATCAAGGACGTTATGATGATTATTATGAACAGAAGGCCAATTCTCATATTTTAAAATGTTCAAAATCTAGTCGCAGTCTCATCTCGGTGACAAACAAATGTCGAAAACTTGTCAAAAATGTAGAGAAATTAGAGGTATTTTTGACAGATTGAGACTGAGATCAGAAGGCCAATTCTCGTAATTTAAAACATTCAAAATCTAGTCGCAGTCTCATCTCAGCGACAAACAAATGTCAAAAACTTGTCAAAATGTAGGGAAATTTGAGGTATTTTTGACAGATTGAGACTGAGATCAGACTGTGAACGTTCTTAAAAATTACGAGAATTGCCCCTCTGAATGCGAACGTTTTTAAAATTACGAGAATTGCCCCTCTGTAGGTTTGAGTGGACAACATACATATATACATGCAATCATCATCACACCAATATTATAAAGGCGAAAGTTTGTGAGGGTGTGTGTGTGTGTTTATATGTTTGTTACTTCTTCACGCTCAAACGGCTGGACTATTTTGATAAAATTTTGTATGGAGGTGACACCCTGGATTAACATATAGGATACTTTTTATCCCGATATTCTCATGGGATCGACATTTACGCGGGTGAAACCGCGGGGCGTAGCTAGTCATCAAATAAATAACATTGAAGTGTCTGTTTGTAATGTCAAAATAACAGCTTTTTACTAAATGCATATGACAGTATATACGGTACTTATAACAAAAAAACTATTATTAAAATTTTTGTCTGTCTGTTTCTTCCGGCTAAACTCCGAAACTGCTGGATCGATTTTGACAGGGCTTTCACTGGCAGACAGCTGATGTTATAAGGAGTAACTTAGGCTACTACTATTATACTATACTATTTTTAAAGGAATTAGGGTTTGTTTGCAAGTTGTTTTCCGACATGCACGCGAATGAAGTCGCTATTAAACTTGATGAAATGATGATTTATGAAAGTGACATTCTTAGGTAGGACGCCATATATCATGGCATTTGTTGAGACTCAAAGAGAAAAAAAAAAGACGGGTTGCACTCCGGGAGTGCCGGCAGAAGTGAAAACTTGAATATTAACGTTGAAATAAATCAATTATTAATTGAATTAATATAACTAAGTTTTTTTCACTATTTCTGCGTCATTTTTTTCATTAATCGATGCACTTTGTTCAATTTCCATTTTTTGAAACACTTTATACAGGGTGAATTTTTCAAGTGGGCGTGGATGGCCAAATCCGAAACTATGAGGAATAGCGAAAAGTACTCAAAGGAGTCGCGGGCTCGATTTTGATGAAAACTAAAACTGCATCATTGGATTTTTGAAAAATCAATATTTCTGGCCACGAATCGAACCTGTTGATTTTGAAAAAAAAAACACACGCTGTATTATTACACCATTCGATAGTGTCGCTAATAAGGATCAAATTCTGGGAAGTAATGACATACGGCAAACTAAAGGAAAGAGCTCATTTTTATCAAAATACTTTTTTATATTCATATGCTACCTACCTATTAAACCTTAACTGATTAATTGTTCAAAATTATGACAATTGTTTTTGAATACATAGCTGGATTCGACGTCTCAAGGATTGTACTGCAATTTAAAATTTGAATTTAGAACATAATTTTGTGAAGGTGACTGCGCTACGAGTGTTTCGGGTGTAAAAATATTGAGCATCATTTCGAACAAGGTATGAAAAAAGAAGCAGTTTATTAAAATTCAACATTTTCCTTAAGTTTGTCGTATGTAATTACTTCCCAGAATTTGATCCTTATTAGGGACACTATCAAATGGTGTAATAATACAGTGTGTGTTTTTTTTTTCAAAATCAACAGGTTCGATTCCTGGCTAGAAATATTGAATTTTCAAAAATCCAATGATGCAGTTTTAGTTTTCATCAAAATCGAGCCCGCGACTCCTTTGAGTACTTTTCGCTATTCCTCATAGTTTAGAATTTGGCCATCCACGCCCACTTGGAAAATTCACCCTGTATACACGAATTTTACGAATACACAGCAGTGTGGCTACTACACAGACGGTCGAGCCATCAGCTGTCCATCCACGTCCGCGTCCACCATCACATCACATCACATCACGTCACCATCACCATCGCATCGCCATCACCATCACCATCGCCATCACCATCACCATCGCCATCACCATCACCATCGCCATCGCCATCACCATCGCCATCGCCTACGCCATCGCCATCACCATCACCATCCATCCATCCATCCATTATCGTGTCTCACTTGGTTCACTTCGGTTGGCGCCGCCGTAGAAAGAGATGGGGGGGGGGGGGGGAATCTCTCCTGACGGTCACGTGTCCTTACGCGATGTCCTGACGCGAGTTTAACATTTTTTACCCATTACAAAAAGTGTTCAACGCCGCTAAAGAAGTTTTCACTTCAAAAAAACAATGATCTGAAGACTAATCGAAACAAGATCAAAAATTGTAAAACAATTTGATTGACTTTTAGATTACTTAGATAGAACGATTCTAAGTATGAGAATTTGTCTTCTGATTTAAAATGAGTTATTCCGGTCTGAAGCCCTTAACACCCTCCTCCTCTGGATCGCCCTGCTATAGTTATTCTTCTGTTTTAATCTCTGTCTTATACACTATAAACGTTAAGGGGTTCTTAGAAAGCTCGTTTCTTTTATTCAACTTATGATGTAAAAAGTAAATTATAAAATTATAGTGCGACGACGAGAGAATGCGTTCTTTCCACCTGTCAGTTACATGTGAACGAATACTGGTTCTGCGAATTTAATTTATTATAGTCCGCGCGGAACTAGTTGGCCGCTAAGGTGGGGACAGAGGTGAGGCGGCGGTTCGCAATGCATGTACTGAGTAATGCGCCCCCGCCCCTCCGTCCCACCGCTCACATACCTAAGACGCGGCCAACTACTTCCGCGCGGACATAGTTATTAGAATTGTCACACTGACGGTTGTCAGGATTGCATTCTTTCGACGAGCGGACTTCAAACGTTCCTATAAATTAGGAAAAATATTGCAATTCAAAACCTACAAACCTATTCTGCTGACTCAAATGGCTTCGCGGCTCGCTACCCTCAAATAACAGTACCCGCATCTTACATATTCAGTAGGGATCCTGCAACGGTAAACTCGGGTAAATGAAATATGGTTTTGGGAGTTATAAGGGCCCCCACTTAAGGCTCGCCTTACTCGAGGCGTTTCGACAAGTAGGGAACAATAATAGAACCTTAAGTAAGGCAGATCAATAAACAAAAGAACTTGGACTATTAGCTTGATGAAGTGACTTTTGGGGCTCTAGAGTGGATTTTGAACAAAGCCATGTGTGTAGAATGATTACGATGGCGATTAATCAAAGGTGGGATGCGAAAATGAGATTTTTGTTTATGTTGATGACCTAATGAGAGAAATATTCTTTTTCAATCAAATATATCCGCATGATAATAGAAATACAATTATAGTAACTTTTGATAATCTACTTTTTACCTGACTACGGCGAAGCAAAAGGAGGGTTATGATTTTGACCGGTATGTATGTATGTATGTTCATCTGTTCCCTCATAATTTCTAAACTTCTTGTCATAATTGGACAAATGAGATTGAGATTGATCATCCGCTGGTTATATACTATGTGACGTCACATTAAATTGAACATGGCGCCCTCTAGCGGACATAAAGTCATGATCGAAAATATTTTTTTTTTAATCATGCCGTGTTTGGTATCAAATAAAAGGGCTTAAGTAGCACATTTCAAAAATATAAATATTACTGAAATAAGCCCCATAATAATAAAAAAAGTTTAAAAACTAAAACCCGACTACTGAAAAAGATTAAACAAGAAAGGACCTTCCCGTGGTCGCTTGCCGCTGTACTAATATATTATAAGCTATGGTAGCATGCGACAACGGGAAGATACTTTCTTGTTTCATCCTTTTCAGTAGTCGGGTTTTAGTTTTTAAACTTATTTTTATAGTTTACATTTCAATTTAATTGTGTGTCTTCACGTGACCAGAGGGCTGGCCTGTTTTTAGGTCAAAGAATGTGAATGAATGAATAAAGAAAACGTGGCAACGCTGTCTGCCTTTTGGGCACTTTTTCCACTGACATAGTTGTGGACGATTTTTTTTATTCTTAAGAAGTTCTTCCCTATTTTCCCTTTTATATACTTATACATATCAATATTATAGTGTTAGATTGTTAATTTATTTATTGGATCTTCAACAGAGGCTACAAAGTGTGCGCTTCCAATTATATGAGACCACATCATTCACTTATATGTAATATAAGTATAGTAAGTTTGACAAGGTAAAAACAACATAACTCGAAAATCATACACAGGAAACAAAGTGAATCACATATGAAATGAATAATAATAATACAAATGATTAATCCATACAATATACAAACCCCCTTATTCATAAAACTTATCAAACCTATTTTAGTTAAAATGGGGTTTGTCTCTTTCTTACACACAGAAATGACAACGTGACAGATAAAGACAAACGTTCTATAAACCTATTTTAGCTAAAATAGAGATAAAATAGGATTATGAATAAGGGGGTAGGTATAATTACTATATATTATATATTATGAATTCGAAAGTAACTCTGTCTGTCTGTCTGTATGTTACCTTTTCACGCCTAAACCACTGAACCGATTTAGATGAAATTTGGTATAGAGATAGTTTGAATCCCGGGAAAGGACATAGGATAGTTTTTATCCCGATATTCCCACGGGATCGAAACTTATGCGGGTGAAACCGCAGGGCGCAGCTAGTAAGAAATAAAAATAACAACAAAAAACAACAGGCATAAAAAACAAAATATTACGACCTAGAAACAGGATATCCAATTATTTTTTTTGCAAAACAAGCAACGACTCGGTCTGCTCATAATCGTTTATTCACTTAATCAAGACATACAGTGCCCGTTAAATAAATACTCTTTGCAAAAAAATAAAAAATAAAGCGAATCACCAATTCGTTTAAAAGGTCAACTGCTCAATAAACATTAATTAACATTCATATTATTTTCTAACTCACTTATTTACCGTATTTGATTCCATGGATAAAACGATCTATTCCAGTAATTGTATTTGACAGCGAACAATTTATCTTCAATTGAGTGACTCTCTATTGACAGGCTATTAATGTCCACGTAGAAATAGACTCGATTTTATAGTCGACCTCGTAATTTTTTACCACTTTTGACAACGTCTCTCAAAAACTTCACCATGGTTGCAATATCTAACTGTCACGTAACCAAATCTGAGGGCACATTAGTACCCCCACCAAGATGAACAAAAAAAGCAAATGTAAATAAAATAAATAAATGGCTTGGCTTGTACATTTAAAACCAGTGACTTAATTTCTTACCATAAGCCCATAGGAGTGTCTGTGCGACGACGGCCGCGAAACGGCCAAGCCATAAATTTGAAACAAAATGTAAAGTACAGTTAATCCTTGTAGAGTTAGGGGCTTGTCTTTACATTAGATTTGATAACTTTTTAACAATAAAGCGTTACGTACATACGTCTTGACAACCTACTTTACAAGAAAAGTTTTTGGTAGTATAGACCTTGTCGTTTTATGACGTTTGACGAAGTGACATTCAATCTTAGGATGATAAAGCACAGTCGAGGGTGCGGCGAATGTAGTAAAAAAAAGAGATAAGTATGCAGGATCGTCGGATATAGTTGAAGTTTAGTAAGAAACCGATGAATGTTCTCGAATAAAATTTAATTTTATTAATAGAAAACAAACAGCTCATTTATCAAATTAAATTTTGAGTCTACAACATCCATCGGTTTCTTACTAAACTTCAACTATATCCGACGATCCTGCATACTTATCTCTTTTGTTGACTGTACATATATCTCCCGGGCCCCCAATTTACGGTAGTAGAAAGAGCAGTGGGGTTTTAGTCGGTAGGAGTCCAACATAACCTACCGTTCTCTCCAGACGAAGGGTATCCAGGAGTACATCCCAAAGAAACAAAAAGTGGCACTCCGGGAGTGCCAACAGAAGTGAAAACTTGAACAATTACTTGTGTATATTTTTTGAATCTACATATAAACAAAACACAAACAGAATACTTTGCCATCATTCACTGACATATCGGAAATACATTAAAACTGAGTACATCCCAAGGACAGCTGAACAAATCCAAATGTAGCGCGGTGTCGGTGACAGTGTCGCGAGCTCAATGGTTTTTCCCATCTCAAAAAATGCCCTACCCGCCTAAAGAAGTTTTCACTTCAAAAAGGGTGGTAACGCAATTACGAAGTTGACTATACAACTATTAGACACATAAACAATATTAAACTACAGAATACTAAGAAATAGGGTTACTATTATACAGTATTAATTTATTACTATTGTTGTTTAAATGTTCATATCGGTCGATCGTGTTCCACTAGTAAGTTAAATTGGTTTGAATTCAGTGTCGGGTGATTGCCATCGAACTTCTCATTGTTTGGATAGGTCCTAATATTAGTTTGTTTATAGTGTTTACTTTATAATTTGCGTGGGAATGGGTCATTGTAGGCGTATGGACGATTATTATTTTATACTTTACTAACTGCTATTGGTTAAATAAATGATGTCGCTGTCAGAAGCAAATTCATAAGCGGTAGGTAATTGACAATAGCGCATCGCGGCAACAAATAGGGTCCACACAGCGCAGGGCTGTGCTGTTTTGAAGTTTGTTTTTCGTTTGATGTTTGTGGAATCGAGTGAGTACTAGAATAAAAGTAATTTTGCAGTTTTAATTAAGAGGCCGGCGAAGCATGCGTTGTTCATACAAACATAATACCAAAATAATTTGTAAATTAAACATATTCTTAATGTAGTGTGTATTTATTCCGATTGGATTACAAAATATCTAGGTTTCCAAATATATATTTTTAATGTACATTGGTTTAAAGAAGAGTTATGACAAAAATAAGTTTTCTATAGAAATTTCTCATATCTCGTCTTTATATCAGAGTCCTTTGCATGCGTAGTTCGCCGCCCCCTTAAACGAAAAAAAAATTGTGGGTATTTCATTAGTTTATTGATTTCCCTTTATTATCATTACATAAAACATGATTGTTTACGCAGAAAAATTTGAAGTATGCGACGAAAAATAATTTTTTGATCTCTGTTTTAAGATTGTTTTATGAATATTTATCTACTATTTTATTTGTATAGGAATTTTTGAATAAGTCTTTTCTTTGAACATTTGACAATATAATCCATTTATTTCTGGTTTGTAATATGAACAAATTCTCAGATGATACAGAAGTACGTATAACAACACGAACGCCTAACTGCGCGACAAAAACTGAGCGTTTTATGTTGTCCTACGTTTGAGCAGCGCCTTAAGACCTCCATTTTGCACAAAAGATCCAAGAATTATAAATTACCAGCGACCCGCCCCCGCTTCACACTGTTTTTACGACTTGACAAAACATCGAGATACCTTTTATTATATTGCTAAGAATAATATGAATTTATTATTTAAACACAAAATCCTTCCCGAATAGGGGCTTGTGTCTAAGTAATAACAGCCGCACGGGTCGATCGATCAGGTTAAGTTACGCTTGCCGCGGTTGGTCCGTGGATGGGTGACCATCTTTATATACCAAGACCTCGCCGTGCCTCGGAAAGCACGTTAAGCCGTTAGTCCCGGCTGTCATTCGTTTATCTTTGACAGTAGTTACGGGTACTCAAAAACGTGCTATCCGAGACACGGAGGGGTCTTGGTACGTAAAGACGGTCACCCATCCACAGACCAGCCGCGCCAAGCGAAGCTTAACCTGATCGATCGACCCGTGCGGCTACCACGAGCCCCTTAATAGCGGATAATTTATAATTTTATTTAATTCCCACTACATGAGCCTGAGAATATTATGAATGGACATTTTGACCTGGAATGAATTCATAATTAAATGTTTTCAGACAAACTATGTCTGAAGGCCGCAGGAACCCGTTGGATGCGAGAAACACAGAACCGGTCGAAGTGGAGGTGCTTGGTCAGGCCTATGTCCAGCAGTGGACGTCTGCCGGCTGAAAAGATCAATCAACTCAGCCTATCGCAGTCCACTGCTGGACATAGGCCTCTCCCAGACTGCGCCACAGCACCCTGTCCTCCGCCTTCCGCATCCAGTCGACCCCAGCCACCTTCTTTAGGTCGTCCGTCCATCTAGCGGGGGGGGGGGCGTCCTACACTGTGCTTGCCGGTACGCGGTCTCCACTCCAGGACTCGCCTGCTCCACCGGCCATCAGTCCTTCGACAGACATGGCCAGCCCACTGCCACTTCAGTTTGCTTACTCTGCAAGCTATGTCGGTAACTCCGGTTCTTTTCCGGATAATTTCATTCCTGATTTTATCCTTCAAAGAGACTCCGAGCATAGCTCGCTCCATAGCGCGCTGAGCGACCTTGAATTTGTGGACCAGCCCGACCGTCAGTGTCCACGTTTCAGCACCGTATGTCATGACGGGCAGGACGCACTGGTTGAAGACCTTAGTCTTCAAACACTGCGGGATAGGCGACGAGAAGACTTGACGGAGTTTTCCAAATGCTGCCCAACCCAACTGGATCCTTCTGTCAGCTTCCTTCTCAAAGTTGTGTCTACCGAGCTGGACGACTTGCCCTAGGTAGACATACTTCACAACTGCCGAAATGATGATGATGTCTAAAGCGTGAAATTAAAAAAAAAAACATTGAAATAGGTTTATCAGAGTTAGACAAATTTTTTGACAATTTTTTTTTTTTTTGTCTGTAATTCATTCATAATAAAGAGTATTCTATTCTATTCTTTAACCGGCACAGAAGTATGTATAACAAATAATATAAACAATAATGATGGGTAATGGTTAAGAAAGTGTCAAAGGATTACCCTTATACAATTATCACCGTTTCTCCCACGAAACAGTCGTACCAAAACAAGACCCATATTTGAAGTTTAAAAATATACACAAACAAACATCTACAACGAAACAATTTTAAAAATCTCATCAACACACGTACTTTCGGGATTTTTTTTACTCGAATAATTCCTTTCATTATAATTACAATCTTGGGGTGGGTTTCGCGAATCTCTGGGGTGGGATAGACCCCCAGAATCCGGGTTTTACTTTTAAAAGGTTCATACGACATGACCTTAGATCCTCCTCCTCCCGCCCCCGAGGGTCCATGATGAGTTGGGGAGCAATTACAAACCAAGATATGGAAATTAATCCAAATAAGAGGTACGAGCATGTATAATTGCTTGGAGTCGTAAAAATTGTAATGAAGAGTAAATTCTGTTAGATTTCACTTTAATGATGACATTCATTTTGCTGACTAGGACCTTTTTTCCTTGGCCTGAAGTAGGTTTCCATTAGAGGAAGCTTGGTTAAGTCATACGTATGGTTTTTATACTTGCCTTGAGCCTTTTTCGGGGAAAATTAAGATTTATAGCCAGGTTTTCCTTTAAGGCTTTGACTTCTGTCTTATAAATGTGGAGGTACGGTCTCGGTTTTTTCTTCATCAGGTTGAAGTGGAACAAACCTGACGTATATTGCTGCCGGTTGTCTAGAACTTAAGTGACGGGTCTCCGGCTCAGGATATTGATTCCCGCCGCTCCGTTCCCTCTAAGAATAACATCTCTCACGGGTGTCGTAACAGCGGCCATTTGTATATTGATATCTGGAAAATCTGGTGTCCCCAAGGTTTACGTCGGCGAAATGACGGTAAATCCGTGTAAAGCTTACTATTTCATAGATAAAAGATATGATCTTATAAGCTGAGTGGATCCTGCAAATACATTCGGAGAAACCCTTAATGAAAAAGAGGTAGGCGGCAGGAAACATAAAACACAAGAAAGCTGCTTTCAACCCGTTATTATTCAATAAAGCTTGCATGATTAAAAGGCATTAGGTACTTTTTGCATGTTGGCAAAAAATGTGTGGGATAAAAAACCGATAAAAAAACCATTTCCTAAATATGACAAGGCCACTTTGCACAGGGACTCTAAAATGGGCTGTTTTGTAACCAGGCCAAGGCTTCAACGTGTATTTGATGAATTGCCATACCGTGTGCTGTCCTGCAAATCCTTCATACCATTTTTGGAGCAGAAATCTGTGCCCGTCTCCATGACTACAAGATCCCAACCCTTTATGATACGATAATGCGGTCGTGAATATAAAACCCCTTTGTCTTTTATTTACAAGAAGAAAGAGATGAAGATATGACATTTGAATAAAGGAATTCTGGAATTTTGTCGGAACGATTCCATTCCAACTTTTTGTGTTAGGATCGCAAAATGTGGGTCTATGATGAATACGTTTTTTGCAGATATCGTGTTTTTTATCTGTAATGCTGCGTTTTATGCTCGCGTTGACGTCTTTAATATATATTTCATCAAATATTTTTGGGACAGTAAGCATAACTTATGTCTATGGACTTAGAACTTTTTCTTTTCCCCGCGAAGTCTTACCGCATGCAAACCACGTCAATATCGTGTCTTGCTAACGGCAAGAAATCGAAACGTCAACTGTACGGACAACATGTATTTTGCTAGATCAAACCATGCCATTATGTAATAGCAGATGTCGTGATTAACTAAGGAATTGAAGTGGTTTTGAAGTAAGGACTCGTTAAGGGGCCGGCGGAGCATGCGTAGTTGACAGGCCTGATGGTCTAGTGGTTAGTGACCCTGACTGCTATGCCGGAGGTCGTGGGTTCGATTCCCACCCAGGACAAATGTTTGTGTGATGAGCACGATCATTTGTTCTGTGTCTGGGTGTAATTTATCTGTAATATGTATGTATTTAGAAATATATGTTTATCAGTTGTCTAGTACCCATAACACAAGCTCTGCTTAGCTTGGGACTAGATGGCGTTGTGTGATAGTTGTGGAATATTATTATTATTAAACGTAATACCAAAATAATTTGTAAATCAAACATATTCTTAATATTATAATGTGTATTTATTCCGATTGGGTTCTGGGATCTGGCTTCCCAAATATATATTTTGAATGGACATTGATTTAAAGACGAGTTATGAGAAAAATAAGTTTTCTATAGAAATTCCTCATATCTCGTCTTTGTATCAGAGTCCTTTCAAAATATATATTTGGGAACCTAGATATTCTGTAATCCAATCGGAATAAATACACACTACCTTAAGAATATGTTTGATTTAAAAATTATTTTGGTATTACGTTTGTATGAACTACGCATGCTCCGCCGGACCCTTAAGTGGTCATAGTGAATCAGGACCCAGGTGTAAAAAGTTCTTTGACCCACGATTTTAATGAAGTAAATTTTTATATGCTCCGTTAAGTTATAATAGCTCAAGATTAATGTATTAAGTTTATGGCGGCTTTAAAATATGATTTTATATGTCACGCGTTTTCTCGGCTTTAACATTAAATTTCTTATCTAAGTTGACCTTAAGCCACGTAACCTTCAAAGTGCGAAGTTACGGGTACTTATTTTTTATGGTGTGACCTTTAATACCCCATGAAAAACACATAAAAGTCCGTAGCAGTGAGTACTATTAGTAACATTCGCGTGATGGATACGTTGACAATGCAGGCTGTCGTTGATTTATTGGAAAGACCCCATAATATGGGGTATTACCCCATGTAAGTGGGTTTTATAGACTGTTAATGGCGTGTAACAAGGTAGATATAATGGAAGGTTGACAGGGCATGTTATTTACTGATTTGGTTCTTATACTTGAGGCCTATATTTTGTGAAATTGCCTGTGATCAACGTTGACAATTTTTTTTTGTGAGCAAATTACGTTTTCAAACTGGTTTCATGACAGTTTTAGGTTCAATGCCCGGCCGTAATATGTTACAGAGCTAATGAAAAAGTTAGACTTTGAATGACGTTATTGTCGCTCATAACTGTCTGACAGTATATTTTTATAGCTTAGTGTGTCATATTAACGCCCGGGTACTTTTGATCCCATACATACCTTCAGGCACTTTGTACACGGTACGGTTTAATTTCGGTACGGCGTGGCGTATAAACTGCGCCGTAGAAAAAACGTGTTCGCCAACAAGCTTTCACAGTGACCCATAACAACACTGACGACCGTCATTTTGTCACCATAATCAACATTAAAAATCAAAATATTTTATTTTGTACTTATGTAAGGGCAATTGTCCGGCATGCCCCTCTGTCATCCCCACGATAGAGGAAGTCCATGAGGATTTCCATCGCCAGAAAAAAAAAAAGATGTAAGGGCAATGGAGCGTGCTATGCTTGGAGTTTCCCTGCGTGATCGAATCAGAAATGAGGAGATCCGCAGGAGAACCAAGGAAACCGACATAGCCCGAAGAATTGCCAAACTTAAGTGGCAGTGGGCAGGGCACATTGCTCGCAGAACAGATGGCCGATGGGGCCGAAACGTTCTGGAGTGGCGACCGCGTACCGGAAGACGTAGCGTTGGAAGGCCTCCCACAAGGTGGACCGACGACCTTATGAAGGCCGCAGGAACCCGTTGGATGCGAGAAGCACGGAACCGGTTGAAGTGGAGGTGCTTGGAGGAGGCCCATGTCCAGCAGTGGACGTCTTTCGGCTGAAATGATGATGATGAACGTCAGACGCTAGGTGCTTAGTTCCAATTGGCACTTAAATTTAATTTAAAAAAAAATTAGAAATATTACAGCGTTATTAGGTATGGGACTGTGTACGGCTGTCAATATTGTAATTCACCTAAGAGTTACGCGGACTTAGCGACTACTTAATATTGTGCGTTTGAGTATTTGGCCGTTAGGGTCAGTTTCATTTTCTACATTTCTGTGTCCTTTACACATAATCAGCCTATAATGTTCCCACTGCTGGGACATAGGCCTCCTCTCTGTGAGAGGGAGCGGGCCGTAATCCACAACGCGGGCCCAATGCGGGTTGGTGTCCTGTCTTTATCAACATATTCCCTTTACAATCTTCAGCAAATACGTTCAACTGCCACATTTCTAACCCAATGGCTTCAGCAGGCTGAAAAAACTCAAATAAACATAATAATTACAACCACAAAAGAGTACGGATTAAATTTTGACAATTACGCCTGTTTTGTAATCAGGGATTCGTTATCTCAAAGCGGGGACTCTTGAAAATTTGACATGCGTGCGTGGAATTAATTAAATATTCCCTCTTTTGTAATGTTTTTCGGGTTTTCTGTATGTTTTCATATTACCCTCATTCGCATTTTCCAGGGTCATTGAAAAGAAAGAAAGAAAAATATTTTATTTGGGACACCAATAAAAACAAATAAAAATAGTAAAAAAGAACCGGTCAAGTGCGAGTCGGACTAGCGCACCGAGGGTTCCGTACAGTAGTTATGTAACTACAAACAATTTTCGGATTTTTTCCTTTACTTGTGCTACATGACACTGGTTTTTTTCAAATTTCATGATTCTAGGTCAACGGAAAGTACCCTATAGGTTTTGATTCCCTGGCGAGTGTCAGAATATGCGGCATAGACGGAACGTTTATTTTTCATTTAAGCCCGTATCTTTTGATTGCGTTGACTTAGAAGGTTGATTTTTTCACTGCTTCAAGGGATTGCAGGCCTGAGTATTTCATATTAATTATTCCACCCGTTCCTGAGAAAAAGGGTCTTGACCGACGGACAGACAGACGGACAACGAAGTGATCTTGTTGTTTCCTTTTGAGGTACGGAACCCTAAACCGGAGCATTTAAAACAATAAAATTGACATTAAAAACAAAAAAAAATAGACCTGGCGAGGCCAAAACGGCTGCTATCTCAGCATTATGTTGCGATATTTAGAGAAAATAAATACCTACCGCAGCGCTGGTATTCCGATAAGGCTCGCTGTGATGCCACGGACACACATACGGACGTCTATAAAGCCCACTATGGGATTAAGAAATAAGAAAACACAGTTAAACAAGGTAATTGACAATTGCAGACAAAAAGAATTCCACTTAAGGTTGCCCGCCCACGTCCGATAATCAATGGCCGATTTTTGTAGGAGAAAAATAGAACGTACTGATGACAATTAGGTATAGTGAACACACACGTCCTCAAAAAGTCGGTCTAAATAACATAGGCTGAAATAATTTGACTGATTGTGGGATCTGCAAAAAATATGTCGTCTACGAGCTCGCTAAGGAGCGATTTCAATTTTTTTTGTTTTTGTTTGTTAAAGACTACGAAATCGTGGCTCTTAGATTGGTACTTGAATTATCATTAAAGATAACTTAACTTTGTTATCCTTGGGTGAGTGGAAATAAAGCACCATTAGTCAGATCATATTAATTTTATTACAACACTAGCTTCACCCCACGACTTCGTTCGCGTGAAACTTCTTGTTTCCCCCGAGCCACTCCGTCGTATCGCATCACCCGCCCGCGCTATCACTTAACGTTCTTTTTGGCTTTTTTTCTTTTTGCTCGGCTCCTAAGGGTTATAGCGTGATGTTAAATAGCTTATAGCCTTCCTCAAGAATTGGGCTATCAAATGCAAGAAGAATTTTTCAAATCCGACTGGTAGTTCCAGAGATTACCCCCTACATACAAACTTACAAACAAATTTTACCTCTTTATAATATTATTATAGTATAAACACAGAATACTTAAAGTACTACGTACAGAAAGGCCACTCCCTTCCCCGCACTAACATCAGTTACCGCACCTCACCCCGCACTTCGGCGTATTCGTCGCAGTTCTTTAACAAAAGCGCTCGCAAACACAAGTACCTCACGCACACATTCATACGTATACAAACGTCATTTTTTAATGTAGTAGTAGTAGGTAATTATTTTGCGAGCGTTGTATGGAGTGTCCGGGGTGTGGTATAGATTAATATCATCTTCCCTAATTCCAATTTATTTGGGGTTGGCGTATTCATTTCTCATCTTCCTTACATCTTTTTAAGCCGTTATCTCTGCAGTCACCGCTATTGCTAGCTTTCTTATTATAAACATAATCAGCCCATCATGTTCTCACACCTGGGACACAGTCCTCCAATCAGTGAGAGGGAGTGAGCCGTAATCCACCACGCGGGCCCAGTGAATCGAAACTTTGGTTCTAGGACATGCCGGTTAGCTCACAATGTTTTCCTTCATCGTTTTGAGAGCAATGGTGATGAGATAATTTACAAAGTAAAGCGCCTGTCTGGGTTCGAGCCTACGACCTACAACTCGTAAGTCAGCCGTTACTACTGGGCCACCGCTGCTATCGTTTTAACTTAATTTAAAACCTACCACGATAATCTCTTATCAGAATCAAAAAAAGCTCATTTCATTTTTAATTATGTCCCTGGTCAAGGGTTTGACACCGCAGCCATAGGTCATTAGTGGCAGACCATAATGACTTAATTCTATATCGGCTGTATGTCGATAAAAGTCTCGTGACCGTTATCGCCATCTTGGAAACCCGAGTTTTCATGGCTTTATCGTAAAATGCAGACTTTATTTTCGTTCAAGCACTTTATACACTTTATTTTAAGTAGGCGCGGGGGGTGGGGGGGGGGGGCTAGCTTTAATACTGAGCTGAGGCGATAAGTTTTGGGTATAAAAGTAAATTGTAAATCCAGACTAATATCATGAACGGGAAAGTTTGATTTGGTTGTTTGCGCATTCGTAATGTTAAAACGGCTGGAGGTATTTGAATAAATGTTGGGGTACCGGTACACTGAAAAATATAATTTCTTACTACACCACATTAAAGCGATTTCATTAAGACTTGCTGACTTTATACGGTAAGAAGAAATGTTTGTAAAACAGTAAAAGTCAAAACAGTAACTTTTAATGATTGAACATACTATTTACTGAAAAAAAAAAATAACAGAAAAAAGGAAAACCACCATTACTGTAATGTAAGTAAAGGAGACTGTTAAAATTTCTATGGGAACTGGTCTATGATCCAATAGCGATCCTGTAGAGGTATTTCTGTGGGAATACCTCAACTATGCCCTTGTGCAAAGGGGCATCAAAATCTAACCCGGCAGTTTTGAGAAAAATAATACTTTAAAATTCACTTTATTTGCTACATTTTTATATTTTAAAAACGTTTTAACGGGTATTTCTGACTTTATACTACTTAATTAATGTGGTTTTCTGCTAAACAAAGACACTTACCACCTCGACAATGCTGAATTTCAGGTTTTTTTTTTTTTTGAAAAAATAGCACAGAATGGTTGCAGATCAAACAAATCACATCACCTCTGGGTCGAATCATGATTTAATCATTCAATATTTTTTCATTTCATTTTGACGATTTATTTATAGCATAAATTGCTTAGCAACCATATCGAATCGCAACCCGTGAAATACTTATTAAGGAGTTGTTCCGGTGGTCATCTGAGGTCTTCATCATTAGGTCACTTCACCAAATGGTGCTTTCCGAGAGCAAATGCACGAGTTACTTTAAAGAATACCCAAATTGTTATAGCTGTGCCTATAATGTTTGAAGAGTTCCCTAGATTTCTCCAGGATCCAATCACCAGATCCTGACCTGGTGACAATTTGAACATTTGGGAAGTATACCCTTTCACCCAAAAAAATAGTTTTTTAAATCGGTCTAGCCGTCTTCGTGTAATCGGTGAACATAAAAATATTTAAAAAATGTAATTCCTACAAACTGAGAACCTCCTCCTTTTTTGAAGTCGGTTAAAATCGAAACAAAGACTAAAATCTAGGAAAGAAACACAATTATAAAGTCAGAAATACCCTTTAAAAGGTTTTTAAAATAAAAATGTTATCATGAAATTATTTATTCTAAAATATTATATTTCTCAAAACTGCCGGGTCAGATTTTGATACCACTTTGCACAAGGGTACAGTTGAGGTATCCCCACAGAAATATAGTAACAGTTTTGCTATTGGTTCATAGACTACTTTTTAATGTTATCATAAAATTATGTAATCCAAAATATTATATTTCTCAAAACTGCCGGGTCAGATTTTGATGCCACTTTGCACAAGGGTATAGTTGAGGTAGCCCCGCAGAAATATCGTAACAGTATCGCTATTGGTTCATAGACTACTTTTTAATGTTATCAACTTATCATAAAATTATGTACTTATTCTAAAATATTATATTTCTCAAAACTGCCGGGTCAGATTTTGATGCCACTTTGCACAAGGGTATAGTTGAGGTAGCCCCGCAGAAATATCGTAACAGTATCGCTATTGGTTCATAGAATACTTTTTAATGTTATCATAAAATAATATATTCTAAAATATTATATTTCTCAAAACTGCCGGGTCAGATTTTGATGCCACTTTGCACAAAGGTATAGTTGAGTTATCCACATAGAAAAATCGTAACAGTATCGCTATTGGTTCATAGACCACTTTTTAATGTTATCATGAAATTATTTATTCTAAAATATTATATTTCTCAAAACTGCCGGGTCAGATTTTGATGCCACTTTGCACAAGGGTATAGTTGAGGTATCCCCACAGAAATGTCGTAGCAGTATCGCTATTGGTTCATAGACCACTTTTTAACAGTCTCCTTTCAATGGTTTGAACGATATCACCAAATGAATAGCCGTTAATTTTCGGATCAGTAAAAATATTGTTTTGAACGTTAGGCTCATATGGAACTGTTTGAAAAATTTTTTTCATTTTTATTTCCTGCTTATTTCTTTCAGTGTAGTGTAATGAAACACATGTTTTGATAACGCAAGCGTGGCGATCAATATTATAATAAATTATTTTTTCGAGCAAACATTTATACTTATACTAACTGTGTTAGTCTAATACATAAACAATGTTAGTGACCGCGTGGTGGAACGTAGCGTTGGAAGGCCTCCCACAAGGTGGATTGATGACCTCGTGAAGGCCGCAGGAATCCGTTGGATGCGGGAAGCTCAGAGCGTTACACACTGTCACTAGCAATGGGTTTCATTTTGACAGTTCAACAACATTCATTGCGTTATCTACGTTATTGAGCAGATATATTTTTCGAACATATGAAGCAATGGATTAGCTATATCCTTCAAAATGATTCAGATTGAGATGGATCTCAAGACTTTGGTCAAATTCTAGAGCAATATTTACACCAAAGCTATTATGATTGAAATTGATAGAGTGTTACGCAATCAGGGTGCGGTTGGAAGTAGCGATGCTTGGGGAGGTCTATGTCCAACAGTGGACTTCTTTCGGCTGATATGATGGTAAGGATGAAACAGAGAATCATTGCTTCAGTATTTCATTCGAAATATTAGAGCAACTATTCAACGGTCGAACCTAACTGTAATCAATGCTCAGTTCTTCCTTGCAAGAAAAGGACCGTTTTTGCCCTGCAGAAAGAGAAGGTCCGGCGTTTCTAAATTTGCCAAATATGTAAACAACAATGGCCTCTCGAAATTGAATACAATCGATATACAAGAACATTTATTTTAAGTAATGTTTGTTTTGAGATTTAGACGAAAACAAACATTACATAAAATAAATATTCTTGTATATCGATTTTATTCAATTTCAAACGACCATTGTTGTTTACATCTTTGGCAAATTTATAAACGCCGGACTATAGGTAAAACATTTATACAAGGTTTTTAAATTGGCTGACTAAACATCGAAGGTACGGTATTTTTGCGGCCCACGACGGTTGTTTGTAATGAGTTAAGAAAAACTTTCTGATGTTTAATCATGTTTAGATATCGACATCCATGACGTCTAAGAAGTTTCAAAAAAATTAAAAGATATTTTATACTGACATTTCAAGTGCAACAACAACACCAGCAGTCGGTGATCTCACAAAAAAAAAACAATCAAATTAATTAACCCTGTATATGTCTCACTGCAGGGCAAACATACTGAAATCATTTCTGCATGCAATATTTATTCTTGCATGTCACCCACACATACATTACTGCATATATTCTTGTTTTTGAGGTTTCATTAAAGTTCCAATTAGTTTAAAAGCAGCACTTGGTATTCCGTTCAATATAAATATTTATGTACATACCTAGAAAACAGTTTATGAAGCAGTCTGCGTAAATAAAGTGGGGAAAAGCAATCCTTATTAGGTATATTCTCATATCATTAGGGTTCCGTACTTCAAAAGGAAAAAAAGAACCCTCATAGACAATCACTTTGTTGTCCGTCTGTCTGTCTGTCAAGACCCTTTATCTCGGGAACGCGTGGAGGTATCGAGTTGAAATTAAAACCAGGTATACAATAAACTCAAGTCTGCGGTTCGATGTGCTGGCGTCTGTACATAACGATGAGTACAATGACCCCTTTTCAGGTCCAAAAATTTTAATAACATCTTGTATACTTAGCTACTAAGGCAAGTTTTTATTGGCACTAGGTCTCGCTACATATTGTGCAAATGCCCGGCACAAGTCGAGAAATACTTTCCAGTCTTTACGACTTTACACTGTCGTGTCCTGCTGCCGAGCAGTGCCGTAACGCAAGGCAATGGTCACCTATATTTTGCAAGGCACTGTACCTTGTCTAAAACTAAAGACTGCAAGAAATAAAGATATCCATACAAATTACCAGGTACACCTCTTTCGTTTTACAGGAAGCGAATTATTTTACATCAGCCTAGGCGCCTGACCTATTTCTGGGGGTAAAATAAATGTTTTCGAGCCAAAAGAGGGGGGAGGAAATTCTTCGTTACGTATTCATGGAGTTTATATTTTCATGCCGCGAGTTAAGTGAGTGGCGCAATTTTTTTTGTCACTAAGTGTAAGTACACGTCCGTGCAAATAAATTTATTAAGGTTTAAGGATTATTTTGGCGGTGAAATAACAAGACTTTAGATTTATCACAAAGAACATTTTGTGTCCGCTTAATGGCGAAAGTCTGACAACCAGTTTTACCAAGGGCTATCGTATTAACCAGTAACTGGGTTATGGTGGTCAGATAGGCAGATGGGATGCATGAAGAAGCCTCCGAGTGTAGCGCAGTTTGTTCCGCCAATTACTCAACTGAACCGAGCGCTCGGTGCATCCTGGACAGTCACACCCAACTCCTTATTTGACTGGTCTATTCTTCCCTTGCGGTGGTAGGACTAACACCCGCCTGGTTTGCGACCAACCTCCCACCGGAGTCCGGTGTCAAGCAGCCTGCTGTATTTTGTCGATGCGTGGGAGTTCCAGTGCCTTAGGCATATTCTGGGCACGCTCGTTCCATCATAGTGACCTCATCCATCGCTTTCCAACAGGCGTGATCGAGGTCAGGAGCGGGCCCATACAGCAATAAAAAAGTATTGAATTTACAAGAAACTAAATTACTCTATGCTGTTCATATTTTATGTAACTTAACTAGCTGCGCCCCGCGGTTTCACCCGCATAAGTTTTGATCCCGTAAGAATATCGGGATAAAAAGTAGCCTATATGTAAATCCAGGGTGTCAGCTACCTCTATACAAAATTTTATCAAAATTAGTCTAGTCGCTTGAGCGTGAAGAAGTAACAAACATATAAACACACACACTCACAAACTTTCGCCCTTATAATATTGGTGTGATAGTGTGATTTCTGCTCATTCACGGTAATTTTGTAATGTTCTCACAGACATGTTTATCATTGGTAACTTACTGTTGATCAAAATCTTATCTTTAAAATACCCATTCACGAAGCTCGAAGCCTCGAAGATATCGAACCCAGGACTCACCGCTCAAAAATAGTGCTTGTGAACAGCAAACCAACGAGGTAGTCAATTTTTATAATATTATTATCTGCCTAGCCTTTTCCCAACCGTGTTGGGGTCGGCTTCCAGTTTAACCGGATGCAGCTGAGCACCAGTATTTTACATGGAGCGACTTCCTATCTGACCTCCACAACCCAGTTACTAAGTAATACGAAACCCCTTGGTAAGACTGGCTGTCACACTTTCGGGTTTCTGACTACCCACAACAACTTTCAAAGATCCACGGATGACAGCCGGGACCAACAGCTTAACGTGCTTTCCGAGGCACGGAGGGGATGTAAAGATGGTCACTCGTCCACGAACCAACCGCGGCAAGCGTAGCTTAACCTGATCGATCGAACCGTGCGGCTGTTATTACTTAGCCACAAGCCCCTCTCAATTTTTATAACATAATTTGATAAAAATACGTTGTGCGTACCTGTTTAATGGATCCAGCAGTACAAAAGGTCCAACATTTACGAGGCTGAAATCAGAATGCTCAATGATGCGTCCGGAATATTGAAGAGTTTACGAGAGGTAAGTGGAATTTCAACAGGCTTCATGATAAAAAATAACCTAAGTACCTACTGAAAAATATGACGTGGAAAATGTTCAGAGAAAAAATACAATGGATATTGAGTTATTCGAATACATATACATTCCCTATCTAGACAGTGTGAAGAGTGCACGTCTATGTAGCTCTAATTGACAACATTACACGACCTTAAAACAAAAATACTATTTCTTTATTTTCGTATCCTGAGTTCAAATTTATTTTTATTTTATTTTTTTATTTCTAAATTTCTGAGAAAAAAAAAATAAAATCAAAAATCATGTGATGATGTCACATAAATGGCGGAATGAGGTTTGCGCAGTGACCTTTGCGCATTCCAATGTCTTTGATTGAAAACATTACATCAAACAAGACATGTCAATGTCACCTAAGAAGTGTAACTAGAAAACAACTAAAAAACTGAATTTAATTCAACAATATTTTTTCCTATCAACTCGGCACGCTGCTTACTGTTAATATTATCAATTTTTGATTGATATTTCGCCAATAAAATGGATCCCAATGAAAAATATACGCCAATGAAGGAACCAAAACAACGACTGAGACAAGTGACGTGTAACAGTTTTTTTGACGGGTCACAGTAAAGCAAAGGTATTATCGCCATTCTACCGTAAGCATGACGTCATCTGGCGCTTACGTCTTTTTAGAATACACCGAATTTCAAAGTTGAAATTATGAATGAAAAGTACATAATTTCGAAAAACGAAAAAATATGGGTGCCCTAGATTTGAATTTACTTTTATATAACGTAATAATACATGCAGGTTAAAAATATGAAATGTTGTCAATTGGTTTGTTTTGTAGCGTTCTAGATTATTATTGGTTCTGCTAGACACATTTTATATTTTTCTCCTTTGCCTCTAATATTTTTTAAGTTAAATGTCATGCATACCTATTAGTTGCATGGTTATTGCAACGTCAATTTTAAATGATATTTAATTTGAATTGGAAGTGATTGTGCAGTTGGTGTGCTTATTATAAATACATAAATAAGTAATCAGCCTATAATGTTTCCCACTGCTGGGACACGGGGTCTTCTCTCAGTGAGAGGTAGTGGGCCATAATCCACCACGTAGGTAAATGTCACATGGCTTCAAATTTTCGGTTCTAGGACATGCCGGTTTTCTCACGATGATTTCCTTCATCGTTTTGAGAGCAGTAGTGATAAAATTATTTACACAAAGTAAAACACCTGGGTTCGAACCTACGACTCTTGCCACTGCTCAATTTTGTAGGGGTGACCTAATGTTCAGTAACCCGGCGGATAAATCCAGACACCAGGCTGCTATTGAAGATTCTTAACATAACACTTTGCCCAATTTTGATTGAACCCAGGACACACAATTGTATACCTCTAGACCATAGGTTCACAACCTTATTATGCCCACCACCCACTTTGAGATTTTTTTTCTAGAGCCCCCCAATTTTTTTTTACATACCATCTGTCGCGAATCTGAAACAGCCATTGCCACGATTATATTTAAACGTGTATAATCGTAAGATAGAATATACAAGGTGAAACTGAAAACATGTGACAAATCGTAATGGGAGATTGTACTCATCATTATGAATAATTTTTACTATGGGACCTAACCTGAAATCGCGAAAAACAAAATCAGCTGTTCCCTACATTTTTTTTCGCACAGCTGATTTTTTTTCGCGGTTTGGTTCCATAGTAATTTTTTTTCATAATGATGAGTACAATCTCCCATTTCGATTTGTCGCATGTTTTTAATTTCAACCTGTATAATATTCTCTGGGCCTTGTACAGCCCCCCCTGTAAGTGTCAAACGTCCACGAGGGGGACGCGTTATCGTCATGTTTGCGGTCTAGTGACTAGACCAACGTGTCAGTCAAGAAAAAAAATGTACAAAAAAAAAACATACTTTTCTGTCAACAAATCCGGTTATATCGATACAGGAATAGTGAGATACGTTACATAAATTGTTCATGACTTTATCCTCCTCCTAGATCAACGTGTAAATAAATATGTTTACATTTACATATTATTCTACAAGGTACGCGTATTTGTCATTCCTTACACGATGTGATTCTCGACTGTGAAGTAGGTAAGGTCAGAAGCTCAGGTGACATTAAAAACAGCTTCTTATAATACATTATCGAGCAGTGATGGCCTAGAGGTATAGGTCTTGAGTTCAAACCCAGGCAGACAAAACGATTTCACCACCGTTGCTCTCAAAACGGTGAAGGAAAATATCGTGATTAAAATAAACAAAAATTCGAAGACATGTGACATCTACCAACCCGCACTGGACCCGCGTAGTGGATAATAGCCCACTATCTCTCACAGAGAGGAGGCTTGTGTCACAACAATAAAGCGAAAAAAAAAAAATATCGAATCTTATTATTTCTTCGTGTCGTATTCTCAAAGTATTTATTTCAATTAAACCATTTACAGGCACTTTTGAACTGTCAAGAAGTCGGTCAGTCAGAAAATATGAAGCTAGTATTTACATTTATTTAACCATTTACCTTAATTTAACAAAAATAACAAAATTAAAACCTAACTTAACTAAAACTATACAAAAACTAAAATATAGCGTCGAAAAATTCATCCGCATTGCTGTCGACTGGTAATGTACCCAAGAGACTGGCGGCATTGCCACATTGTATGGCAATGATTAGCCTTTGGCCAAGGTAAAAGCCAGCCCTTGGGTCACGGGAAGTGAAGTGAAGTGAAGCTAGTTGCCCATGATGTTTAGCTAGGCGATCTAAAATAACCCTGTATTTTTGCACAGCAGGATCTGGTCATGTGTATCTATCAAATACTGAAACTTAGAATCAATAGAGGTGGCTGTTGTATCTAGGTAGGTAGATACAACATTACACAACAACACGATACATTTCAAATATTATAATGCGAAGGAAGAGTATAGTTCCCCCTACAACTGTTTCCAAAAACTACCTCGTCTAAATCTCCGAAGGTTGCATAATAAAGCTGTATCTAATTGAAAACGAACATTCTCGAGACAAATGTTCTGATCAGCTTTCAGGGGTGGCAAAAAATCTGGCTAAGCGATTTTGTCGGTACGATGAGTACGACCACTTGTGTAATATAAGGGCCTTTGCGTTGTGGAGATAAGCCACTTTGAGAGAGAACAATCAGAGGGGCAATTCTCGTAAATTTAATAACGTCCACAGACTCATCTCAGTCTCAATTTGTCAAAACTACCTCTTTTTTATGGATGGGAAATCATCAAATGACCCCTCCCGCTCTGGGTGGAGCGGAAGGGAGTGTCAGACTCTTACTGACCCATCCGTGTTCCTTCCTTAGCCCTTTATGTTCCGGGGTAACGGTAACCCTTTCGGACAATCCCGCACCTCGAAAAATACCTCTAGTTTTCTATTTTTGACAAGTTTTTGTCATTGATTGTCGCTGAGATGAGATTGAACGTTTTTATTTACGGGACACCTTCACATGTCTCTATTAACAAAGAGGGTGGAGATTAATTATATAAGAAACGGTTTTATTCATTCAGTGAGCCATACCTCGAGTAGGGTCTATCAACTACTGTAACTTAGAATCAATAGAGGTGAATGTTGTATCTAGGTAGGTAGAAACAACATTACACAACAACACGGTACATTTGAAACAACATTTCAATGTTTGTATCAGAGTGTATGATCTTCAAGGCGGGTACGAAATGCCCAACTGTTGTTCCACCAGTATTACTCAATGGTATTTCTCTTAATCGAGTATACCAATTCAAGTATCTTGGGCATGTGGTTACCGAAAATCTTGGAGATGATGCAGACATGGAAAGGGAGCGGAGGGCATTGTCAGTCCGGGCGAACATGCTGGCCCACAGGTTCGCTCGATGTACAGACGCAGTCAAAGTAACTTTATTTAAAGATTATTGCACATCCCTGTACTCAGCGAGCCTGTGGTTCAGATATACCCAAAGGGCTTACAATTCCCTGCGCATCCAGTTTAACAATGCCTACAGGGCGCTGTTACGTCTGCCACGTTTCTGTAGTGCGTCAACCATGTTCGCAGAGTCGCGCACAGACGGCTTTGATGCCACCTGGCGCAAGAAGACTTCCTCACTGCTAAGCAGATTGCGTGGGAGCAGTAACAGCATCCTGAGGGTAAATAGGCAATAAGTCAGACAGCCCACTGGTGTGGAGCCTCACCCAGAGGACTAAGTCTCTCTTAGTTACGAGTATTAGGTACTAACATAGTTTTTAAGTTCATACTAACAATATAAATGTAATCTGTAATATTCTGTAATGGATCAATGGTTGTCTGAATAAATAAATAATATTATTATACAAATTTTAGTGGAGGGCCGTTTATTTTTAGAATGGTTTATCTCTAACCGTTGGTCTCGTGGTCGCAAGCGCTACTGCTGAGCGTGGGGTCCCGGGTTCGATTCGGTGACTTTTACCAAGGGACCAAAGCTGCAATCGCAAAAAAAAAAAATCCGCTTTTCCCTACATTTTGACGAGTTATGCGAACGTAAATGTAGGGAACAGCTGATTTTTTTTTGCGATTTCAGGTTTGGTCCCATAGTAAAAGTTGTTCTTAATGATGATTACAATCTCCCATTTCGATTTGTCGCATGTTTTCAATTTCACCCTGTGTAATAGAAACAGTCTATATTGATAAAACCATCCGTCCTAGGGTTCAGGAAAAGTAAAAATCACTCAAGGATTAAACTGTTTTTGCGAATTTAACCCGTTAGTGACTATCATAACATTCCTTTATAACTAACATAACATAATATCGCCTGTGTTCACTAAAGGAAACCACATTTCAACACCCACATACACATTTCGCCAGTTATGTTGAGTCCCATGTTATAGGGGGCGAGTCTTTTGCTATCAACCGGGCAGAAATCCTATCTGCATTTATTATAAGAGCTTTGTCCCAAAAATAGATATAAAAATAAGTTTAAAAACTAAAACCCGACTACTGAAAAGGATGAAACAAGAAAGTACCTTCCCGTAGTCGCATGCTACCATAGCTTATAATATATTTATATTTTTGAAATGTGCTAAGTAAGCCCTTTCATTTGATACCCCGCAAGGCACCATCCCAAAATATTTATTTTTAAATTCATTACTTTATGTCCTCTAGAGGGCGCCATATTAAATTTAGTGTGACGTCACATAGCCTATAACCAGCGGACGGTCAAGACGCTTCTAACGATACCTTAATTGTCAAATTATTATAAGTACTTTTTAAGTTATGAGGGAACAGATGAACATACATACATACATACCGGTCAAAATCATAACCCTCCTTTTTGCTTCGCCGTAGCTCAAACTAAATAAAACAGACTTGATTTTCTGCCTTCCCCGTCAGTCATAGTGTTTACTTAGTATTGCAGAACAAGCTTCCCTTTCGTTACACTTTCATACAAATGTGTTACAGCGCTGCGACATAAACTTTATTGTAGCAAAATTAGTTTTGCTTCTCTAGGTAAGGGGTTTCAGGTAAAACTAGAACTCACTGACATAAATATTACAGAGGAATGAGGTTTGTTCCGGATTGTTTTAATACTTGCTTTTATACATATTTATAAATTGAAGTAGCTTTTCGTGTTTGTCTGTGTGACCGCGTTGTTTTCTAAAGTTCGCAACGAATTTTGATGCGGTTTTCAACATTATTTGGAGAATTTATTTCGGAAGGTGTTAATATTTAACTTTGTAACAATAAAGATATCTGTAAAGGCGTGGGTGGATACCAGTGAAAGACGATGATTTATATGCCACGAAACAGTTTAATTTAAGTTTCACAATACAACAAGAGTATGGCGTAACCTTTTACAACAAGCATTACAACTAATAACAAGTTTTGGCGGGAGCGGAGGGGAGCCGTGGTCGGTGTGAAAACGTGCGCTCGCGTCGGAGCGGGTGCGCGACTAACCCAGAGCGTGGGAGAGGGACGTAATGACGTAACGGCGGCGGCGGCGCGTGAGCAGCTTCATACATTGTCAAGTCGTGCGAAAACTGTGCGAAGCAGGGGTGGTTCGCTAGATGCATCATGGAACTATAATAATTAGGGACGTTGACCCCTCAAAAAAAAAAAAAAAAACAAGTTAATTTATTTCTTGTTTTATCATGTTCAGATATTGATATCCATCTCGTCTGTGAAGTTTAGCTGATCGCTGATCCAAATTACTTGTTTTTTTTTCTTTTAGATTTGGCTTTGGCTGGGTTTTAGTGTTTTTTTTTTTTAAATTATCAGTAGCAGTTCGGAGTATCGATTTATGCTCGGTTAGTTGTAATAGGCTTGCTTGGGACTGATAGATAACATAAGGGAGATAATGTTTATTTGCCAAAAGCAGTGCTTAACAATTCCTTTTAAAAAAAACCGGCCAACTGCTAGTCGGACTCGCACACGAAGGGTTCCGTACCACCGTAAAATATTTAACACTACAAATATAAAAAAATCACGTTTGTTAGATGGGAGCCCCCCTTAAATATTTATTTTAATTTTATTATTTATTATTAAAGTAAAAATACAACTGAGTATTTTGTGAATATTTCAAGTCCCTACCTTTGATATTGAGCAAAAAAGGGCAAAAAAATCGCGTTAGTTGTATTGGAGCCCCCCTTAAATTTTTATTTTGTTTTTAGTATTTGTTGTTATAGCGGCAACAGAAATAGGTACATAATTTGTGAAAATTTAAACTGTCTAGCTATCGCGGTTCTTGAGATACAGTCTGGTGACAGACAGACGGACAGACGGACGGACAGCGAAGTCTTAGTAATAGGGTTCCGATTTTACCCTTTGGGTACGGAACCCTAACAATATGCAAAGGAAGCATTTTGCTTATAAACTCCACACTATGTCGAGCCTGTCTCGTGGAATTTTGTAAATTTTGGAACTGTTAATATAACTGGCGAAATTCAGGGTACACATACCTTATGTTATGTTATCTTGGTTTTCATACTTCAGCAGTCGGATTTCGGAACTGTCTACACTAACACTTTCATGCAAATATGTTACTCGAATAATATCATAAAGTTTTATAGTTTAAAATTCAACTTTTTTGCTTCTTCGCATAGTTTAAATTACAGTGAGCGATGTAGCCGTTTAATGTAAAACAGGGATGCGGGTTATAATTTATTTTCGTGGAAAAATGTTTCGGAATATAAAATTAATTTTGTAGTTCTGCTTTTTTAGTTCCTTTGGGTGGAGTGAAATAAGTGGCGTCGTTGCTTTTATATATGGGTTATCATAATTACAAATTATGTCGGCCAATTGTGTCAAACTAGTGGTCTAGTAATGAGGTTAACAGCCGCTCAGGTCGATTGGTCAGGTTAAGCTACCCTTGCCGGGGTTAATCTGTGGATGGGTGACCATCTTTATATACCAAGACCCCTCCGTGCCCTGGAAAGCACGTTAAGCCGTTAGTTCGTGGATATTTGACAGTCGTTACGGCTCTTCAGAAGTCCGAAAATCTGACAACCAGTCTTACCAAGGGGTATCGTATTACCCAGTAACTGGATTGTGGAGGTCAGATAGGCAGTCGCTCCATGTAAAATACTGGTACTCCGCTGCATCCGGTTTGACTGGAAGTCGACCCCATTATAGTTGGGAAAATGATAATGGTCTAGTAATTTTTCAACGCAGGTTAACTTTTAATTTGTAAAATGGAGTGCGCTATCGAATCCTGGGCATATATTATCTCAGTTGCACGCCAGAGTGAGGGAAACAACTTTATATAATTATACAGGAAGATTTTTTTATCACTATCCAAATTTTTACAGGGTGTTCTACCCATGGATATGAACAACTTTCACTATGGGACCAACTATGAAATGACGAAAAAAAAATCAGCTGTTTCATACACTTGGGTAAAGTAGGTATTGAACTTTTGTATTAAACATCAGATTTTTTTTTCGTGACTTCAGAGTTGGTCCCATAGTGAAAGTTGTTCATATTCATGGGTGGAACACCCTGTAAAAATTTAGATGGTGATAAAAAAAATCTTCCTGTATATATTTTTGAATTATGTGACAACCATAAAGTATTAGGTTCCTCTTAGAAATACTTTTTACTGTCAGTTGAGCTTGATCACAAGTCAGGATAGTCAAGTATTTCTCAATATTACAGCTTTATTCTTGTACAGACACCAGCACATCAAACTACCCGAAACTGTAAAATTTTCCCAATCAACCTTAAACCTAATGTTAATAGCAATAAAGTTGAAAATCTAATAAAGAAATTTGACAGATTGAAGTAGTAGCTTGATGTGCTGGCGTCTTCTGTACATAATATCACTGCCCCTGAAGGAATTTTATAGCAAGTTTTTTATATGTTATACTCAAACTCAAAGCATTTATTTCAATTAAACCATTACAGGCACTTTTGAATTGTCAAAATTAAGTAGTCGGTCAGTTAGTCAGAAAGTTGAAGCTAGTCGCCAATTCCAAAGCGTAGATCTCTATGGAGAAGAACGGGCAAGAAACTCCATGGACACTCTTTTAAATCAAGATATTACAAAATCCTGGGTACATTATTCTTGTTGCTTCTATATGTGAGAACAATGTAAAAAAACACACAAATGAAGAAACAATACAAGAAATAAGATTAAAAATAAGCCTTGGCAGTTAAGAGATGACCAGTCTCAACCGACGGCGTCCGTTCACGAACATGACGCATGGATCAGCACCATCCAGCTCAACCATTTTGTAGGAAACCGACTACTGTAAGGATGTTCAGAAGTATGCCATCTTTTTATGCTCACTTTTCTCGTTATTTTGAGATACTTTTCTTTGCTGCAGGACGGGGATTAAATTTAGAACCTTCTTCTTTCAGAAATACCCAGAAATATGAATTTCGTCGTTTTGCCCGACGCTGCATGAATTTGAATTTTAGCTAAAAATCTGTAACAAAGCTTTTGATATTCAGTTAAGTGATAAAGAAATAATCGCGAGTTCTTTGTATATGTTTCGCGGCGCGGATTTTTCTTTAAACGCACTGGGTTTGTCAAACGCCGCCGTCACTGGGAAAAAAACGCAGGGAACGGGGGTAAGGCAATTTGATCTTCTTCTTCTTTGTCGAATTGAGAACCTCCTCCTTTTTGAAGGCGGTTAAAAATAGAAAACTATGGGGGAGTACCTATGTCCAGCAGTGGGACAACAAAGTACTACATCTATACATATAAAATTCTAAGTCCTGACTGACTGACTGATATATCAATGCACAGCCTAAACCACTGGTCCTAGAGACATGAAATTTGCAGGGTGTGTTCTTTGTGAAGAGTAGATATCCACTAAGAAAGGGTTTTTCGAAATTCCACTCCTAAGGGGGTGAACAGTCATTGGCTTGTCTCCGTATCTGGACAGCAACAGGAAGAATTCTGTGTTCCAAACAGCAAAAATAAAAGCATAAAATCCAGCTTTAAGCTCCCTGCAATGTTACTGTTTATGACTAGAAAATCGCGTGACGTAGTTTTACGGTAGTTGTTATAGTTTAGTTTTTATTAGTTTCGAACAACGTGACATGAACATTAAAAATCCAGTTTTACTAGACCTAACTGAATATTTTATGAGTCATTTCTTGATATATTGCTGAATTCCCGGATTAACTGCAGCACGGTAGGTAACGTTATTAAATAAAATTGTGCTTGCATTTTTATTAAATTTTGCTCCGATTGTAAAGAAATATTATTATCGGCCGCTATACCTATATTACAATGTGAAGAGGACAATACGAAAAGAAATTGAACTTCGTATATCCAACGACGTTCCGAGTATGCATACAAAAAATCAGTATAAAATAAAAAATAAAAGGAAAAGGGTGGAGCTCTTTGGGCATCAAATAATTCGTTCACATCGTTGTCAATGGGATAAGTGCCCAAAAGGCTGGCAGCATTACCACGTTGGCTGGTAATGCTGATTTATTTTTTATTATATTCTTGTACATAATGTATATATTTTAGTGTTAGCTTGTATATTGTAATTGAGGCGTTTTGAGTAAATCTATTAGTTTTGTCACTATAGCTAGTCAGAGATCGGTCATTATCATCTGCCTAGCCTTTTACCAACTATGTTGGGGTCGGCTTCCAGTCTAACCGGATCCAGCTGAATACCAGTATTTTACATGGAGCGACTGCCTATCTAACCTTCACAACCAACTTATTGGGTTATACGATACCCCTTGGTAAGACTGGTGGTCCGACTTTCGGGCTACTGACGACCCGCAACAACTGTCAAAGATCTACGAATGACAGCCGGGACCAACGGCTTAACGTGCTCTCCGAGCCACGGAGAGGTCTTGGTATGTAAAGATGGTCACCCATCCACGGACCAACCGCGGCAAGCGTAGCTTAACCTGATCGATCGAACCGTGCGGCTGTTATTTCTTAGCCACAAGGCCGTCTAGTCAGATATCGGTAACACCCACTACAATTCAGTTTGTTTGAAAAATCACTTCTTTTGTTTCGACGTTAGAATTAATTAGATCGTTTCAAAATACTCCTATGCATAACTATTTATCAGTGTTTTTATTTATTGTCGTATCTCGTCTCGTCTCTACCTTGAATATATGGCGTTCCCGTAGCAGTGTTTAACACAAAATTTATTATTTTCTTTCATACTTTTAAATCATAATACGTAAACCACGCAATAAACGCCGCGTTTTTTAATTCGAGTGAGAAGCCATCCACTCGGAGGCTTTCATTAATCCCCCTCGTAGCAAAATAAAAGGCTCTACCTTGTCTCTTTTTTATTCGTCTGTAATTTGTACATTTCACGCTACATTAATTTCTACTGCTTGAAATTCAACTTAGTTTTTTTCTAAAAAAAATTCTTATTTTTGAATGCCTGACCCATCATTAATTTTTATTTTGATTGTTTTTTAGGTCGAACAAGAACACAGCATTAATAGATGTTAAAATGAAAAAAAAAAATTTTTTTTTGCTAAGAATATTATTTTTATTAAAGTTAGGGAAATTAATTTTTTATCAAAAGGAAGAAAGAAAAATATTTTATTTGGTATACACACAGAAAATACAAACAGTAAAAATAAGCATTTAAAAGTAACAATATTACATTAAAAACAACAAAAAAAAAACCTGTGCGGGGCCAAAAGGCTCCTACCTCAGCATAATGCTATCCAATGACTACTAACTAAAATTGTTCGTATACTTACTAAAATCACAATTGTCCTTTTTTGACAGTTTTATTAAATGGTTATAACCTCAGACCAAATAAAAAATCAAGACAGAGGACTGTCAATAGTAAAGTGAAGCCGGTTTCGTAAACATGTGTGCACTTCGTGAGGTGTAGTTTAATTATAAATGGTTGTAAATGTGTGCGTGTGAGCGTGTAGGTATGCACAGAGTGGAGGTGTAGATTTGGCATGCTTCACTGTATTGTTCGCAGCGCTATGTCTTGACTTTTTTATTCGGTCTGAGGCTATAACAGGGCAAACTGATGTGTCAATTTGATATATTCCACGAAGAGCACTGATTTGATTTCAACCGCACTTGGACGAACCGCACCTGAGTACTTCCATTAACCGCACTAAAACAAAATTCCCTGCATAATCAGTGTTCCCACTGCTGGGACACAGGCCTCCTCTCTGTGAGACGGAGTGGGCTGTAATCCACCACGCGGGCCCAGTGTGGGTTGCTAGATGTCTTAAAATTTTTGGTTCTAGAACATGCCGGTTTCCTCACGACGTTTACCTTCACCGTTTATGAGAGCAGCAGTGATAAAATAAGTTTCACAAAGTAAAGCGCCTACCTAGGTTCGAACCCATGACGTACAACTCGAAAAGTGCAATTATTACCACTTTTGGTAGACACATGGTAATTTTCCTGACTGTACATTTAATGTAAAATTGAATTGCACAATCATAGAAGGCCAAAACTTAACATCGGATATCGCTTTATTGGCTGCAAGTCGGGTGTCTGGTTAAAATAGTCCGCGTAATAGTTTCGACTCGTGCAAACAAATCGATGCTGCATCCGTTCAATCTGGTACTGTCACTATTTCTGTACGCTTTCCTTTGGCATCGTTATACTTGAACAAGTTATTTATATATCGAGTTATTTATTTATCGGTCTCTTTTTCAGAAACGGATCTCCGTTTTTTTTTCTTTTTGAAACGTCATGCAACTTTAACCCAATCCCGGAGCAAAACTCTATTTGTCTTAATTACTATTTTTAACATTTTGGATACAATTTATGGACCCTATTTTTTTAAACGTTAGAAAATCATTGACTTTAAAAGTTACAAGGTGTAACAGAAAAACGCAAGGAAGAGTGTATCTGGTCTAGAATCTCTGTACATAATTTCAGCTCAAAAGCAGTAACTTTGAAAAAGCTTAATATTTTTTCATTTCGATAGTTTATTAAATTGAAATCATAACAAACGTGTCACCGCACTACGAAGGTCATTATCCATTATCTGTAGTGTGTCTGTGCACCTAGTACACGCACATCACGCCGCCGCGCGCCAGTGCAGCGCCGTGATGTCGAAATAAAAAAATATTAAGCATTTTCAAAGTTAATGCTTTTGAGCTGAAATTTTGTACAGAGATTCTAGACCAGATACACTCTTCAACCCGTTTGTATTGATATATCCTTTCCGAATAGAAAACTGATCTATTTATTGTAAGCCTGAAGACATGGTAACATTTATATAAATAGCAGACGTTATCGACCCCTTACGGCTTTGTAAATATTTTGAGTAATTGTGTGGGCGCCATTGATTGCGCCCATGGTAACCAGTGGTGGCTTAGGGGTAACGGCCGAGGTACACAAAACGCCTATGTAGGTACTGTAGTTTGGTAACGGCCCACTCCCTCTCACCGAGAGGAGGCCTGTGTTCCAGGACACAACAGGAAGATTATGCCATTGTTTGCGTAGAAGCTTCCCAGAATTCATCAATATCAGAATTCATTAATAGGATGTTTGTACGATATACTTTTGTTCCACATCATCATCTGCTTAACCTTTTCCCAATTATGTTGGGGTCGGCTTCCAGTCTAACCGGATATAGCTGACTACCAGTATTTTACATGGAGCGACTGCCTAACTGACCTCCACAACCCAGAACTGGGTAATACGATACCGCTTGGTAGGACTTGTTGTCAGACTTTCGGTCTTCTGACGACCCGTAACGACTGTCAAAGATCCAAGAATTAAACCCGAGACATGCTTTCCGAGGTACGGAGAGGTCACGGTATGTAAAGATGGTCACCCATCTAAGGACCAACCGCGGCAAGCGTAGCTTAACTTGATAGATTGTTCCGTGTAGCTGTTAAAACTTACCAATTTGTTGCAGTTATTCGGAAGCAATGCGCGTACAGACATTTCGGCGACTTTGTTTTATAGACACTTGAAATCTTGTAAAAAAATTAAACACTGTGCAAAATTTCCATAACATCAAAATGACAGAAGTGCTAAAATATCATCTTCACTCACATTTCCAAAGCACAGACATCTCAGTACTAGTCAAAGAAGAAGAAGCGCAACGAAGTTTGAAGAGCCAGCGAGTTACTATATAAATATTTTTATTTGGATCTCCGGAAAGTTTTCAAAGGAAGCACTCATTATGTAAACACGCCTTACTGAGTCCACTTCTTGGAGTTTGCAAGAAATCCTGGGGCTACAGAATACAAAGGAATTAGAGTTCAACATTTTTGAAGTTAATTTAATTTGCTTTCGGTGCAACGTTGGGACTGTATCGAGTTGGAAGTGTTATATTTGTTTGAGAATGGATTTGTTCACGGAACATTGGAACTTTGAAGTGTTATAGGAATGGGTTTTATTAAAACAGCTTCTACGATCTGACCCTTTTTTTATGGTTGGATCAAATGACCCCTCCCGGTCTGGGTGGAGCGGAAGGGAGTGTCAGACTCTTACTGACTAAAACCCATCCGTGTTCCTTCCTTAGCCCTTTATGTTCCGGGGTAGCGGTAACCCTTTCGGACAATCCCGCACCACGATCCGACCCTGACTCGATAATCAGTAGGATGGTAGGATGCTTTTCGGCTCATAGCACGATCCTCTGATCAAGATCAAAAGTCATTTATTAAAAAATGTTTAAACATCAAAATTACATAAGACAGTCCCCCAAAATGCCCGCCATTAGATAGAAAGAAAATACGTTTATTTGCGGTGAAAATTACGCAAAAAAGAACATAAACACAAAAATAAAATAAAAAGGTAGGGGGAAACATGTGTCACATCCACGCAAAACGGCTATCGCTCAGCATTATGCTGCGACCCTATGCAAGACAGAGCCCCAGCGCTGGTTTTTAGCGACAGCCGGCGCTGACGTAATGACGACGTCCGGTGCAGCCAACAATTATTAAAATACAGTGTACTTAAAGAAAAATAATTGAATTTAAAAGTGATAGAATAATTATAGTAAACAGGAAATAGACATAGGTACAGTATATACTATGAGAATATCATCCTCAATAAACCATTCACCGCTTCCTATTGTTTAGCTGAGAAAAGTAGCGCAAACTCACCCAGCAGTTCACCAATTCTTTTCCTTTTTTTTCGTAGAGAAATCCTCATGGATACCTTCCTGCATCCTCCTCCTACCACAAAATTACCACTACAAGCACCGTATAAATTGCAATTATTACCACTTTTGGTAGACAGATAATATCTATTTAATTTGAATAGCAAACAGAAGGACTAACCAGTGTATAAATTAAATTCCTTCGGTATCCTAGAAAAAGAGTCATCATCTGCCTAGCCTTTTCCCAACCATGTTGGGGTCGGCTTCCAGTCTAACCAGATGCAGCTGATTACCAGTATTTTACATGGAGCGACTACCTATCTGACCTCCACAACCCACTTATTTATTTATCCATTTATTTCAGGCATCAAGGCACATATAAAACACATACAATACAATATCAATATAACTTAAAAATACTATGAATATTATACATACAACATTATAATTACACTAAAAAACTAACTAAACATGAAGTGTCTGCGTCGTGTTTCGCTGACTGGTGTCATGTAGCCGGCCACGAAACCGGCGATACACAACAACCTTCGGCCAGAACTCTTCCTTGAGGAACTTCTCGAGATGATGGGTCGGAACACGCACCACGAACTACTTGAAGTTCGTGTTGTGTCGCGACTCCGACTCGACCCTGAAATGAGCAATATTAAATATTAAATATAATATATATATAATAAGGAAATTTAATAAAGCGCTCTTCCTCTCTCTTACCTATATAAAAAATTGCTGTGCCCGACAGGGTCCATAATTGTTTCCATTATTTTTATTTACCACCATTGTACATTATGGATTGCAATAAACGATTTGAGATTTGAAAAAAAAAAAACCCTCAAAGTCGAGTTGGTCTTCACACGCAAGTACTCCACGATCTCCTCAACCTTCGCAGAGTGGTGCAGTCTGGACACGTACAGCTGCGTCGTCGGGATTGCTGGACGCAGCAGCAGGTTGGGTCCTGCCAGCGCGGTGCTGCACTGGTTCCGACAAGGAGGCTTCTTCTTCTTCTACTTGTCCACTTTGATGAAACCATCCTTGTCCTTGTGTGTGTTGTGGATTACCCAATAAGTAGATTGTCAGATTTTCGTGCTTCTGATGACCCGTAACCACTGTCAAAGATCTACGAATGAAGCAGGGACCAACGACTTACTGTGCTTTCCGAGGCACGGAGGGGTCTTGGTATGTAAAGATGGTTACCCAACCACGGACCAACCGCGGCAAACGTAGCTTAACCTGATCGATCGAACCGTGCGGCTGTTATTTCTTAGCCACAAGCCCTCCTAGAAAAAGAATATAAAGTAAAAACATTTCAAAGCGAAACGAGTAAATGTTCAGTGCTTTGCAACTTCGCTTACTAACCTGTAATTAAACGTTAACTGAGAGAAGCGAGGTATTAACTAAACATTTATTAGTTTTGCGGTAAAGGAAACCTGTTGCTATTTGTATTTGGTTACTATAAACCTGGACAAACGATGGGGCACTTAATATCGTGCCCTGCGTGTCCTGTCAGCTGCACGTTACAGGAACTGATGGACGCTAGTGATGGCGCCAAACAGGCGGCCGAATTCTGGGCCGAGTACATTTAGATTGCTATCGACACGCTAAGAAGAAGAAGAACCTGGATCTTATAAAGTTTGTCCCACAATATCACATCTATACATTCACTCCCTTACTAATAAACGTTGTTGTAGCGTTTGTATACAGGATGAAATTGAAAACATGCGAAAAATCGATATGGGAGATTGTACTCATCATTATGAACAACATTTACTATGGGACCAAACCAGTCACCGCGAAAAATAACACCTACTAGCAGACTTTTGAAGATAAAGGGTGACATGTGTTGTTAGTACTATTAACCTTTTGAACGCCAGAGTATAAACGTATCGCCGTACCCCTGACGCCAGGCCACTTTAACAACACAACAACACACACACACTTAAAACAACTCGATATTGGTGGTTTATTTATATTAGTTTCATGCAATACAATATAGACGGAAGCTTAAACTTTTAAATTATATAAATAAAAACACAGAAAAGTAATGATTAAATTGTTTATTTCATAATATGGTGCGACCCCTGTGACGTGTATTTTGTCATATATTTGTGACGTTGGCGTTCAGGGTAAGATTTCGTTTGTCACTTATATGTGACATAGGCGTTCGAAAGGTTAAATACTGCTTACCTCTTCAGTGAATAATTATAGATGTGAAGTGTACCAATATAAACATTTATGTACCAAGAGTAGTTATCGACCAAAACTTGCTCTATGGATGCAGCTTAAAACTCCACCTCAAAACAGTTTCAGCAAAAACCCGTTAGATTAAGATTATCTGGGATATCGAAAACGAAACGAAATCTTTGTGGTTGGTAAATGCATTTTCTCTGCACTTGTATCTTCAATCCGTTCTAAAACGAATATCGACAAACTAAATTGTTTGTTCCAATAGCTTTCACACTTTTGGAAGTAAACTGGATACTCAAGTTTAGTAGGTATAGACGCTAGCATATCATGCTAATACAATCTGTCAAATTTCTTTAATAGATTTTCCACTTTATCACTAAATCATAAGGTTCAAACTTGATAGGGAAAATTTGACAGTTTCGGGTAGCTTGATGTGCTGACGTCTGTACTACCGACCGTGCCTTCTTCGGAAGGTTTTCACAAATTGACAAAACATCGAGATTTCTACTATAATAATATTAGCTGCACCCCGCGGTTTCACTCGCATAAGTCTCGATCCCGTGGGAATATCGAGATAAAAAGTATCCTTTGTCCTTTCCCGGGGCTCAAGCTATCTCTATACCAAATTTCATCTAAATCGGTTCAGCGGTTTAGGCGTGAAAAGGTAACATACAGACAGACATACAGAGTTACTTTCGAATTTATAATATTAGTATGGAAGTATGGATAGTACCTATGGATTAATGTATTAAAGACATAACTGCCTCGTTTGTTACCTGGTCGCAAGCACGACTGTTGAGCGTGGGTCCTGGGTTCGATTCCCAGGTCGGGCAAAGTGTTATTGAGTTTTTCCATTAGAATTTTTTTTTTGTAACAGCCCGGATTTTGGAAATTGGCGGTGTTATACCCCCGTGCCTCGGAAGGTTGATCCTACGTCTGATGTCTTTCCGGTCGTGTCGAATTGCATGCCCGTTTAATCGGACTATGAGAGCGAGGGATTAGAGAGTGCACCTGTGCCTGCGCACACACTTGTGCACTCTAATATCTCCCACGTCGAAGGCTAGTCTCCGTTGAGATTAGCCGCCATGACAGAAATACGGTCTGGAGGATTATTATACACATAAACCTTCCGGAATAAATTTTCTAAATGATGGTGAAAACCGCATCCATAGTATTCAATGCCAAAAATATTTGAACCTCTAAACCTCATTATCATAGAAATAGCTCCAAAGAAAATCCAGTACTTACTTATTAAAGAACAAAGTTTCGTTTAAACTAAGCGTCTCCATGAAGTAAAATTAAGACGAACACTTTACTGAGTAGAACCTGCCTTTAGTTGAAGACCATAAGGTATGTCGTCCACGACGCTACTCAGAATAGAATAGAATATTTATTTGCGTAAGTACCGTCCTTGTTACAAAATCAAATCACCAATGAATGAGTGGCCAGAATGTCATAGCACTATTGGTGTCGTTTTCATGGTTTTCGAGGGTGCTAAAACCGATAGAGAGGTCAAAATAAAAATTCAAGATGCCGGCTGCGAAAATTTACGACACCCCTAATGAAACATTTGTAAATGTTTCATTAGGGGTGTCGTTTTCATGGTTTTCGAGGGTGCTAAAGCCGATAGCGAGGTCAAAGTGAAAATCCAAGATGGCTACAACTTCATGAGGGCTTCCCAAAAACTTATACTAGTTTTTTCCTTTACTAAATAAAAAAAAAAATCTGAAAACCGTAAATTTGTAGTTAGGTATATTAAAAAAAAATCCCATGATAAACTATTTACATACCTACAAATTTGTACGAAACCCTCGGTGCGCGAGTCCGGCTCGCACTTGGCCGGTTTTTTTAATGATTGTATTTCCTTTGCATGTCCCAAATGAAATATTTTTCTTTCTTTCTTTATTTGAGTTGGAACGCGTTACTTTTGAGTAGCGTCGTGGACGACAGGCCTAAGGAAAAAAAGGTTTCTGACAAAGATTAGTTATGCAGAAGGGCCAGAGGACAGGGATTATGTAAAGACGGTGGGATGAGAACTAAACCTTTGTATTTTGTGAATTAAAGCGGCATATACAAGAGTTAAGACGTCGAGACTTGCGAGCGAAAGGCTCTGAGTTCATTGCATGAGACCCACATGTATTTACAGAGTCAATTAAAATTATCCTTTTATGAACAATTGAATTGTTTCTCTACGGGATCGAATCAGAAATCAGAGATCCACAGGAGAACCAAGGTAATCGACATAGCCCGAAGAATTGCCAAACTTAAGTGGCAGTGGGCAAGGCACATTGCTCGCAGAACAGATGGCCGATGGGGCCGAAAGGTTCTGGAGTGGCGACCGCGTACCGGAAGACGTAGCGTTGGAAGGCCTCCCACAAGGTGGACCGACGACCTTGTGAAGGCCCCAGGAACTCGTTGGATGCGAGAAGCACAAAACTGGTCGAAGTGGAGGTGGTTGGGGGAGGCCTATGTCCAGCAGTGGACGTCTTTCGGCTGAAATGATGATGATGATGAACAATTGAAAGCAGCAGCTTCTCGTATGTAGGAGGACCCCTTTATATTTCCATTCTCTTATTATTTTAAGGAATGCGTGTAAGCTCATGCCTGCTTTCCATAGGTGTTGGCAGATAGTTGCATTGTATTGTGAACCTTATTCATTATAGGTGACAAGTCGCTTGCTTAGTATTAAAGTGACCGAATTAAAAATTAGTCATAAATGAGTTAGATACACCGTCATCTTTAATTCAACGCCATCTGTGAAATATGTAGTTCATATCTATATATATAAAAATGAAACCCGTTTTCCGTTGTCACGACTTGACATGAAAACGGCTTGACCGATTTCGCTAATTCTTTTTTTGTTGTGATCGGTATTGCCGGGACAAGGTTTGTATGAAAGAAAATTTTGGAAATTCGAAAAAAAAAATTGCACCCGTGCGAAGCTGGGGCGGGCCGCTAGTTTTATCATAAAAAAATAAAAATAACAATGCACCTACATCTTGTCGTCGAGAGCAGTGGTTGCCAAGTGGTAACGGCTGCGACTTACGAGTTGTAGATCGTAGGTTCGAATCCAAACAGGCGTTTTACTTAGTGTAAATTATTTCATCACCACTGCTCTCAAAACGGTGAAGGAAAACATCGTGAGGAAACCGGCATGTCCTAGAACCACAAATTCGAAGACATGTGACATCTGCCAACCCGCACTGGGCCCGCGTGGTGGATTACGGCCCACTCCCTCTCACTGAGAGGAGGCCTGTGTCCCAGCAGTGGGAACATTATAGGCTGATTATGTATGTAAATCTTGTAACATTTATGTCCAAATAAACAACCGAAGTCCTAGTTGCAAAACATTTTTTGTGATTTGCCAAAAAAAAACTAGTTTTTGTTTTTAATTCGGTCACTTTAATAATAAGCGTGCGAAGTATGACTTTATTGTATTGGATTTAGATATTATTTATATTTGATTAATGGTCGATTGATATCAAACAAAACGATTAGGAAAAACATCGTGAGGAAACCGGCATGACCTAGAACCAAAAATTCGAAGACATTTTACATCTACCAACCCACTGGGTCCGCGTAGTGGACTACGGTTCACTCCCTCTCGCTGAGAGGCCTGTATCCCAGCAGTGGGAACATTATAGGCTGATTATGATGGCAATAGGCTCGTCCCCTATTACATGGGATTTTAACTGGCCAAATGTGGATAGGTGTACTATAGGTCACCTCTGCCAAACCTTCCGGGAAAAAATAAAAACTTTTTTACAAAAAAAAAAAAACAACCGACTTCAAAAAAAACATTACAAAGTGATATAAATAACCTTAATTTCTGAAGTCGGTGTCGTTGGTTCTGCATTTTCGTTTTTAGACACCGACTTCCGAAATTAAAGTTATTTATCACTTTGTAGTGTTTTTTTCGAAGTCGGTTGTTTTGTTTGTAAAAAAGTTTTTATTTTTCACTTTTTAGTTGTACCTACCCCGCAAAAATTCAATTAACACTAGTGCACTTACGTTTTTCCTATAAAATCTGAAGAATTCCCTCGATTTCGCCAAGATTCCATCAACAGATACCGACTTAGTTACTATGGGAGCAATTGGAAAGCATAGGCTTTGGAATAAAAATAAAAGAGTTTTCCATATCGGTTCGTAAATGACGGAGTTATGCGCGAACAAAAACGCAAAAGTAAACGAAAAGATCGTTAATGTAGACAAAGTAGATAAATTTTTAGATTTTTCAAAAATCGCTTGTCCGATTTCGATAAAATTTTCATGGGACCATTTGGAACGTATACCCTTTCCAACAAAAAAAGAATTTTTCAAATCGGTTGGCAAGCGACTGAGTTATGCGCGAACAAACATAAAAAAAAAATTCAAACATTCGAATTGAGAACCTCCTCCTTTTTAGAAGTCGGTTAAAAACAAGCTGGCTTGTTACATTATGTGTGTGTGTGTGTTCACGTCATTGTTAAGTGTCAGATTCAACGTTTCGTCAAGATTTTTTTTAATATACACATTGACATTTATGAATTTTATATACTTATACAATGACATGAATATTTACTTTGTAAATTATTTTTATTTTATTTAATTATTGTGAATGTGAGGACTATGTGGGTCGTTTCTTTTTTTCTGTATTTCTTTTTTCTGTTTTCCTTCTTAGTTAGTTTTAATCATGATCTGGAAGTTTGAGTAATTTATGCGGCCTACCCAAATGTCCTATTGTTCGTCGAATCGTTGAGCTCCTCAAGCTCTGAGTTGAGCTACACGATTTTTGACAAATACGTGCACTGACTGGACAGGCCTGCTCAATCTGTGTGGTTCTTTCCTCAAAAGGCCATTTCAGACACCAATCTACATGGTCTTCACATGATCTGACCAAGATTTTGTCTGGACTTTAAAAGAGACTGTGACCTCTGAGTTTGTTTCGGCCTTTCTTCTCAGATTAGTCAGATAGGAAACGCCGACCTCATCTAGCTTAAAAAAAATGTGATTGACGTGTAAAAGTGTTTGTACAAACCTACTTACAGAAAATAAATCATTTATCAACCATACCGTGCTCAACTGGCTTTAAAAAAGGTGAACCAGTAAACATAACACCACGTCCTAAAATATTTATTCTATTTTCTTAATATATATTCTGTAAAACCTACCACCTAACTTCACATTTGGAAGCAATAAGTATATAATTATTTGAGCTCTTATTAAAAAAACACCAACCCTTTGTTAAAATTTTGAAACGCAACGTATGTCAAGTCTTCAAAACCAACATTTTGACTCGTCTATATCAATTTCCCAGTTACTTTGGTGTAACGGGGTTATAATAATAAAACATTCATGGGTTATGTTACTCATCATTTGTGTGTCTCCTGAACATTGAGACAATGTTCTTTGAAGGGGAAGGGTGGCAAACGAAAGGGGGTGGATATCGACATCTTATTTTGTATACCCACATTCTGCGCAAAATAATACTAAAAAAAAAAAAAAAAAAAAAAAAAAAAAAAAACATTTTCCATTTTTATGGAGTTTTCTATACCTCATTCTACATTGTTTTTAAAGAGGTTGCCTTGGGGTGTAAATTTTTTATTTTCATACAAGACAATGTTTTTGAATTACCTCATCTTGGATACCCATTGAAGAAAATTTATAATCCATTTATTATAGCTTTAGAAAAATAACGACCAAATAACAACAATTAGTGTGTAGCATTGTTGAAATTACTGCATTTCAGAGTAATTTTTTTATGTAAATGGGGAATAGATAACTTTGCTTTATATTTATCGTCAAATAACGGAACTTAGTATACGATTATATTACTCCTTACTATCCTATCCTACTAAATAATATTATAAACGCGAAAGTTTTTTAAGGATTGATGAAAGAAAGAAAAAAAAAATTTTATTGCGACTCGTACAGGAAGGATGGATGGGTGGATGGTTGGTTAGGTCTGGATGGATGTTTAGTACTCTTTCACGCAAAAACTACTGAACGGATTTGGATGAAATTTGGCACACAGATAGTTTATAACCAGGATTAACACATAGGATACTTTTTATTCCGAGTTTCTCACGGGATCGAAAAATATGCGTTCGAAACCGCAAGGCGCAGCCAGTATTGAAATAAAGAAAGGGTTATAACCGTTATTTTTCTAATGCTATAATAAATGGAGTATAGAATTACTAAACATAATAAAGTTTGGTTTTCCAGGAAAGCTGTTTTGTATTATTATAATGGCCGCGGCCATCTTGAAACTCTGTCACTGTTTCACCAGTATTTGACATTCGCATAAACATAATCAGTTTCTAACATCCCCATTGCTGGGACACAGGCGTCCTCTCTGTTAGAGGGAGTGGGCAATAATCCACCACGCGGGCCCAGTGCGGTTTGATGGATGTCACATGTCTTCTAATTTTTGGTTCTAATCCATGCCGGTTTCCCCACAATTTTTTCCTTCACCATTTTGAGAGCAGTGGTGATGAAATTTGAAACTCCATGTATTCGGGCAGCTGTTATTGTGTGACCATTCACCGTATTATTAATATGAAAACTTCTTTAGCCGCGTTGGGTATTTTTTGAGATGGGAAAAAACCATTGAATTTGCGCCTCTGTTACCGTAACGACACCGCTTCGGATGTGTTCGGCTGTCCTCGGGGTGTATTCGGTTTTAATGTATATCCGATATGTCAGTGAGTGATGGCAAAGTATTTTGTTGTCACTTCTGTCGGCACTCCCGGAGTGCCACTGTCTTTTTTTACGAAGCCTCAGCTTAAACAATCCTGGTGATGTTCTTTCCATAAACGTATTTCGAAAAGTTTTTCAACCGCATTGGCAAATGCTGGCTGTAGCGGTATCTACAACGCCACATGCGAACAACGCGTCATACTGACGTCACGCAAATCCTGCATCGCGCAAGCAGAGATTACCGCGCAACTAGCATAGATACAACAGCCCGCATGAATCATCGGGCAGTTGCCCTCCAGACACAACACCCGTCTGGTGGGAGGATCCTCCCTTTTCTATACCTCTATACTGGCTATTCTTATTAATATAAAGTAGGACACTAGAAAGATGGGTGCAACAACTTGCAATTCATTCAAAATGACATCATATTTCAATGTTGAAAGGCAGGAGTTGGCAGCGTGCACGCATTGCATACTAAAAACTTCAAGATGTATAGAACCCAGAGTTAACATCGTATTCTTGGCATCGCTTCAGCTGACTGACGAAAATATGTGACTCATAAAATTGAAAGATGGCTGCCTATTATACAGCGTGTTTCAGAAAGCTGTGGTCTAATTTAAGGGGGTGTGATACAGACCATAAAACTAAAAAAAGGGGCACTCCGGGAGTGCCGACAGAAGTGAAAACTTGAACAATTACGTGTGTATTTTTTGAATAGTCATATAAACAAAAGACAAACAGAATACTTTGCCATCACTCACTGACATATTGGAAATACATTAAAACCGAGTACATACCGAGGACAGCCGAACACATCCGAAGCGGTGTCGGTTACGGTAACAGTGGCGCGAATTCAATGGTTTTTTCCCATATAAAAAAATGCCCAACGCGCCTAAATAAGGTTTCACTTCAAAAATTATCAGCCGTCCCATATACATTTTTGGGTCGAGTAGAAGTTTTAAATGGGACAGTTGATGATTACGATGTTGGTCCCATGGAGAATGTTGTTCAGTTCGATAGCCCGTATCACATTCTTAAATTTTACCACACCTATCTCATTCTTATTCTATTTTACTCCCTCTAGAACGTGCTCAAAGAGCAATTCTAAAGGTAGCCACCTTTAGGCCTTTCAGATTTCCTACACACCAGCTTTACATTGCATGTGAGGTGCTAACAGTACGCCAATTATTTATACTGCACATCATATTACAGCAGCACGTTGAACTCGCTTACAAGCCAGTACCTTCTGACAAGCGAAGGAAGGACTTGGTCTGCATAAAGTCTCAAACTAGACATGCCTTTGTAAAACGATTCTATGTCTATTTAGGACCCGATTTATATAATAAGCTCAATAGAATACTTAATATTTATAGTGCCAGTTACAAACATTGTAGTCTGAAGATACACGAATATTTGGGTACACTTGATTACACAGACACAGAAAGACTTCTAGAAGTACTTCAATAATGATGTAGTTATTAAATTGGTATTTTATTTTTATTGTATTTAGTACCTACTATAAATAGGATAGTATTATTAAAAAAAAAAAAATTAACTAACCATGGACAAATTATCAGCTAATCGCTTAGTATGGGGATGGCCTGAAACACAGGTTTTTACTAACCTAGCTCAGGCAGGTCGCCACAAGTTATTATGTCAGTACCAGCGCACTTTTCATAGGTAATTAAAAAACATGTAAATTAAACTAGCTTTTATATAAGTATGTTAAGAACTTGGTACCACTAAGTATTTTTAAGTTTGTAAATGTATTACTTTGTAAAAGGACCACAATAAATTATTATTTAATTAATAATTTAAAAAAAAAAAAATTCATGCTATACAGGGTTATTGGAAAAACACCAACAACCTCTTAAGAGGTCATTGTACTCATCATTATGAACAACTTTTACTATGGGACCAAAGCTGTTCCCTACAGCTTGACGAGTTATGCGATCATAAATGTAGGGAACAGCTGATTCTTTTTTCGCGATTTCAGGTTTGGTCCCATTGTAAAAGTTGTTTATAATGATGATTACAATGACCTCTAAAGAGGTTGCTGGTGTTTTTCCAATAACCCTGTATAAATACATAGGTATGCGTGTTGCCGTTTCAATGTCCGAGTGGCGCTATCAACGTATTAAAAGTGGAACATAACATGGTATGCATTTATCTGCTAGATAGCGTTAGTCGGGACTAATCCGGATGTTGTTCCACAGGCTATAACTCTAGTAAATTACAGGGAGTTAGCCCCCATTTCTTCTATAGTACCAGCACGGGCTATTAATACGAGACCTTTGTGGAGCTACTGAGCAATTTTTTTTTACGATTATGTTTCTATTAACCTTCTTACTAATAAACGTTGTATAGCGTCTGTATAGTTACACAACGCCTTGTCTTCTTCTTTCGAAAGTCAAATTACTGACGACCGAAAGAGAGAAATCGGTGTGTATAACTATTCATCTGATATATACAGGGTGAAATTGAATTCATGGGTATCCTTTTAAAGGGTCATTGTACTCATCATTTTAAACAACTTTTACTGTGGGACTTAACCTAAAATCGCGAAAAAAAAATCAGGTGTTCCTTCCATTTATGTTCGCATAACTCGTCAAGCTGTAGGGAACAGCTGATTTTTTTTCGCGATTTCAGGTATGGTCCCATAGTAAAGTTGTTCAAAATGATGATTACAATGACCCCTTAAACGGATGCCCATGAATTCAATTTCACCCTGTATATATAAAAATACGTTTATTAGTAAGGGGGTATGTCTATAGCTCTGTGATAATAAAGGATATTTCGAAATTTCTGCCCTAAAGGTTACAAGTTTCAAGAAAACTAATTCGAGACGAAAACCAGTCCCCTATAAAGTATTATTTCTGCTACCCCGTATATCATTTCGTTTTGACAAGTCAGACAATGGCAGAACAAAAGCACTGAATGCAGATGATAAGTCCTGAGTACTTCAAACGTTTTCTTAGCTCTAAGTTAGTTTCGGCTTTAGTAAAGAGACATTTCAAGAAAGTTTCGTACAATTGTTAGTTTTAAGTACCTACTGTGTTTCTGAGATTTTGTTTGACGTGCTTTGTTTTAGCGTTTTCAAAGAATATTCTACGTCTATCTAGGTAGTTCAATACAATACTTGAGTCGCTGGACACGATATTAAATGCCTCATTGTTTGTCATTTATTTTTTTGTTTTATTTTATTAAAACGGTTTAAAACCAAATACAATAATTAAATACAAAAAACACTGAGTGTGCTTATGACCACACGACTGAAGTGAAACTTCAAACGTATTTGGCTATGAGAGGAAGAGAGAAAGAAAGTGTGCGCGCGCACTGTTTTCTCTTGCTTATATCCCCCACTCAACTCCCGTTCGCCTCGCCCGATCACACTTTTCATAACGCTTACGTCACGTGTTCGCCAGCTTACTCCCCAAGTCAAGCGTGCGTAAAGAAGTTTCACTTCAAAAAGACACACACAAAAGAAACACATAAAAGATTAAATTAAAATCATCAAGTAAAAAAAGTTAACAACACTTTCATACACCCCTCTCACAGTACTTCTGACATGCCGACAAAATTTTCGTCCACTTGTCCACAAACATATCGTTTGTTGAATTAGAGTCCAAGAGATCATTAAGTACGGCCAGAGTACGTGGTACTGGGGACTTAGCACGTGCAACTATGCGACATGAAGGCACAGCAAACAGCCTGTGGTCATCTGTGAATCTCCACCTGAGCAGGTTTTCTTTGCTTCCACCTACCTCTCCTGTCAGACAACAGGAGTATCGGACTCAGGCTACAGGAGTTGATAGACGCTGCAGGAGTTAATGGACGCTACTGATGGTGTCAAGTTCAAAGCCAAATTTTGGGCTGACTGTGTATAATCTGCAATCGCGACTTATTTGCCAAGAATGTAAACAAATATTACTTTATGGAAATATAACTTTAATTCCTACACAATAAAGTGTTGTTTACGTTACAACTTCGAACATTTTCATAACTTTTCCAATTGTAAAAGTCGCTCTGAAATCAACTTAATTCCCATTAAAATAATGTTGATATTTGTTTATAACAATTTGAAACATTTTTAATAGACTTTAGATTACCATCGACACGCTAAGAAGAAGATGAATACTTTAGTCGCGATGACATAAAACGGTAAAGGCAAACATCGTGAGGAAACCGGCCTGTCTCAAAACCGAAAACATCGTAAGGAAACCGGCCTGTCCCAAAACCGAAAACATCGTAAGGAAACCGGCCTGTCCCAGAACCGAAAATTTGAACACATATGACATCCACAGACCTGCACTCAGCCCGCGTGGTGGATTATAGCTCGCTCCCTCTCAAAAGAAAGAAATAAAAAATAATGTTTATTTGGACACATTTCGTGAAACACAAAATACAAAATTAACAAAATAAAAATAATGTTTCGAACAACAATAGTGTGTGCCTCACGGCTGCGCCAAAAAGGTTCATTTCAGCATTAATGCCAGACAGATGCTGTCTGACGCTGGTGTTCTAATGAACCTTTAGGGACAAGTGACGGGGAGTATACACAGTTTCAACATTCGTAATACATACTTTTTATACTTATATCCATACTAATATTATAAATGCGAAAGTGTGTCCGTCTGCCTTTCTGTTACCTCTTCACGCTTAAACCACTGAATCGATTTAAATGAAATTTAGTGTAGAGATAGTTTGAGTCCCGGGAAAGGACAGGCTAGTTTTTATCCCAGGAATCATCCTTGGGGGTGAAAAGGGGTGGAAGTTTGTATAGGGAATCAATAACCGCTGAACCGATATAGATTTTAGGTATGGAGATAGTTTGATTTGTGGGGAAGGATATAGAATAAAGGTTTTATCTCCGAAATTATACCTCAAGGATGTTTTTTACACCCTTAAGGCATATTTTTTCAAGGGGGATGGAAATTTGCTACCCAAATTACTAATTCCATGCGGACGAAGTCGCGGGAAAAAGCCAGTAATTAAATAAATAAACTAGTAATCAAATAAATATCATAACAAAAACAAAAAAAAAAAACGAAATCAACAAAGTCTCAGCAAAACCTGTTCTTCGTGATCATCAAGATGGATCCTTGCACGGTGCACTCAAAGCGCAACAGGCCTCCGAGCGCGACGGACAGTACACCGGTATATTTACTTAAACTACTATGTACTAGAGTGTGTCATAGACTGGAGGCCTGTGTTCCGATCATAATCAGCTTTTTTTTTTTTTTATGGCATCTCGCAGTTCAACCTATGAGGTTGTCGTCTGCTTAACCGGGCTTGCCTGTGGATGCCTCAAAATTAAGGCCTCCAGCCAGGGCTTAAAAACTTACTAAAACTAAGCGACTACACGCTAAGGGCACCCCCTGTGGGGTACGGACCTCGGCTTAGGGTGTCGCTGGGGGAGGGCAGCAAGGGACAGGCTGGATCGGAATAAGATCATAATCAGCTTACAATGATCCCTTATTATAAGCTGATGATGATAACACTAGCTTCTGCCCGCAACTTCGTCATCGAGAAATTTCTCGTTCCCCCGGCACCCACCCCGTCCCGTAGCCTTCCTTAAGTAACCTAGCATAAAGTGGATAAGCCAGAGTTTAAAACAGAAGACGAACTAGCAGGGGATTGAAGAGGGGGGGACGGAGGGGAGGCGCAGGCGATCAGACCTTAATAAATAACAAATTGGGCTATGAAATACAAAAAGAATTTTTCAAATCCGACTGGTAGTTCTAGAGATTTGCGCGTTCAAACAAACAAAGTCTTCAGCTTTATTATTGGTATAGATAATCTCGCTCTCGTTCGAAAAGCTCGTTCCATTTCATGGGACTAAAAGATACACACACACACACACATACACGTCTAAAAGTATGTATACACTTGGCAATTTTCAATTGCGATTTTTTCGTGAAATAACGATGCAACGTTGAAATACGACACTTAACATAAACCTATGGGTTCGAAAATACTATTTTCGTAATAACATAAAATTTCATTCAAAAATAAAGGAGAAAATCGCCTTTGAATAAAGCCAAGTGTATACATACTTTTAGACGTGAGTGTACACACACATACACACATCTGCTACTGCCTACTCTTTCGATCAATGCAGGCGTGATAATATACTTTTATGTCCAGTCAAGCACACCGTAATAGGCTTACCTTACTCCCGATGTGAAGTAACCCTTCATACCCAGATCATTCGGAACCCACAAAAAAAACCCTCAAATTACCTTCCTTTAAAAACATTTTTATTCAATGTTGTCCCAAAACCCGCAGCGACATTCTAACAGATCTCTAATTAGAAATAAAAAAAACGAAAATGTTTTGTAAAGATATCCTTTTATTTGCACAGAAAATATTTTACGCTGCGTATTAAAAAAAATTCATGTATGAAAAAGTATATGGTGGACTTTTTTTCTTAATAGTCTTGGTTTACGATCATCATGTCTTATTCCAACATACATAACAACTCGCCTGTATTTCGTGAATGGTTAGGCAGAGTTGTACCTATAATGCACGCATATTTGGTCAGTTATTTAAGGGAACTACAGAACCTAAACTAAAAAAAAACGCAAGTTTTATAATGCCTAAAAGTATGCGATCGACTACAGTAAACATAATCAGAAAAATATATGATATTCTTCAGGATATATGCTAGGTAGACAGTGTGTTGAAAACGTTATACAACAAATTTGGTACGATAGAAAAAAATCATGAAGATACCTCTAAAAACTTTCTTTTTACAATAAAAACCATACTAATATACATACAATCATTCTGATTTTTTGTCAGATTATTCCACAAGCAACATACTAAAGCACTAGTGTTTTAATTTTTTTTAGTTTTAATTTTAGTTTAGTCCTGTCAAATTAATCAGCGCCTGACGTAAAATGACGTAATTTACTAAAATTACATCATTTTACGTCAGGCGCTATTATTGCCTACTAAGGCAAGATTTTATTCACGTCTAAACTTGTATGGCGTTAGTGTCAGGCGCTGATTAACTTGACAGGACTAAACTAAAATTTATTTTTTGTCCTTTTCTTAATGAAATAGAAAGAAAAAGATGCACTGAACTTAACCGGTCAAGCAGCACGCGTCGCCCGTTGGTGACGAAACAATAGAAAATTAATTGTGTCTCATTAGCGGAGCTTGACAGATAAAATTTAGTTTGTGAACAACAGAATCGGCACCAATGTTGGTTCCAAAATCTTCGCTCACAAAACAAACTTCTCTCTACTCTTTTCTTCGTTCTTCTTTCGTTCTATATCTTGACGAAAAACCCTAATTCAGGCTTAAAGGCTAACCAGATGTAGCCGAGCACCAGTATTTTACATGGAACGAACCCCTAAAAACCCCTACTGTTTTCTTTTTATTACGCAGCAACAACACAGACCATAAAAAATAATTTAAACAAATCCGCACATAAAATATAACCCACCTCAGGCGCTTCCAGTAACACGGATATATGCATGTCAACATTAAAATACTTCAAAGGGCGAAAAAAATATGTTTTTATTTATTCGGTACGGTAAACAGGGACCGTAATCATTCGGTACTGACCTCACCCCTCGTGAATTCATAATGTTGGGACCAGAGACAATGGGTGCCAGCTGAAGATTACAAATGACGTCACACGACGGTCTTTTTCTTTGGATCTGCTCTGTCATTTGCCGTGAGTCTGTAGTAGAGAAAAGAAAAGGTGGTCCGTCTCTTTGTTTTGTTAATTTTGTGAGTGATTTATGAAGCGGGAGTACTATGTAAGGGAAGGTTTTACCTTTAAAGAGAGGGTCGACCGTTATTAATGCATGTGTAGACCAAGATGAGTTGAGGAATTTACACTTGATTTCATTTAGTTAACTCAATCTATACTAATATTATAAACTAGCCATTGCCCGCGGCTTCGCTCGCGTTAATTTAGAATTTGACAATCAATTCGACTGTAAACTCTAAAGTTTCTTGTATAATTCAATCATGATTCGAAAGACACGTGGCGCTATCTATTATCATAATAACGTTATTGTTGTTTTCCTCGGGAACAGCACTTTTTTTCGGTATGAATTACCTTTCATCCCGAAAAAAAGTGCTGCGTGCTGTTCCTATGTCCGTTTCTGTAGACCTGACAACGTAGGTATATGAAAAATTTCAGGATGATCGGTTCAGTGGTTTAGGCGTGAAAAGGTAAAATGTATGATGCGCGCGCTCGGACTCTTGTCCTTATATACGGTAGCGATACTTTGCGCCCGCGCGCCACGCGTGTGCTGCGAACGGTGCAAGCCAAATTCAACCTTCAGCACTACATTTACAGCATAACTTAGGCCCCCGACTTGAGAGTTGTAGATCGTGGTTTCGAACTCAGGCAGGCGCTTTACTTTGTGTAAATAATTAAATAACCACTGCTCTAAAAAACGGCGAAGGAAAACATCGTGAGAAAATCGGCATGTCCTAGAACCAAAAATTCGAAAACATGTAACATCTATCCACCCGTACTGGGTTTGCGTGGTAGATTACAGCCCAATCCCACTCGAAGAGAGGAGGCCTGTTTCCCAGCAGTGGGAATGTTATGGGCTGATTATGCTTATATAGCGTAATTTTTGCGACTCATTTTGAGCGTCTGCAATGGTTGGGTACCTTTCACGCCTATGGGTCGGTTCACATCTGATGGAAAATGCGTCGGGCGTAACTTCGATTGCGTCTATTTATTCGCTCGACGCACTAACGCATCATCGGTTGAGTGTGAAAGGTTGAATTTTTTATCATATAATTGTCTGTTCTGGCGTTACGCGACTGATAATACGCGACGCATCTTCCGTCAGATGTGAAACGACCCTAAATCTACGCTTACGCATCTGTAAGTACCTACCACAGATATTTTGTGCTTGCTTAGTGCAATTACTGAAAGCGAAGTTACGTATGTATGAAGATTATGTAGAACATCATTCACAGTCAGGTATACCTGTAGTACTGTACCGGTACCGGTGCTCAGGTATACCTGTGATCCGTAGTGAAACGTAACGAGTGATTTAAATTTCATGAGTTGCTTTGAGGCGGCCATTGTTGGGTAATGCAATTTGTATCGCGATTCGATATAGATGTGTGGTGTTTTTAATGTGTTCAAGCTGGGTCTTGAGTTGGTTTATGGGTTTTATTCGATTCCTGATTCTCGGAGGGGCTCGTGGCTAGTTAATAACAGCCGCACGGTTTGTTTGAAGGTTAAGCTACGCTTGCCGCGGTCGGTTCGTGGATGGGTGACCATCCATTATACAGGGTCCCATTAAAATAGATGGACAAATTTTAACATAGCGCTCAGTACGTCTAACCAAAGATATCCAAGCAAAAAAAAAAAACACTGATTAAAGTCATTTTGAATTGACCTAAAATAATAAATTGCCGGCACATTAGCGTATTTTCGTTAGCTGATTATTTTTCTTGTATCTAATGCGTTTTTCTTATATATTTTTTTACCATCGTCCTTATTTTGGTGGTCTGAATGATGTCTAAAAGTTTGTCCATATATTTTAATGGGACCTTGTATATCGAGATCAATCGATCATCATTGAGTAATTCTATTGCGATTGGGAGCTTTGATGGTAGTTGATCTGAAATAATATTATGATAATTTTATTAGCAATAGAATACGGAATTTCGATGCACAAATTATCGATAAATGCTAATACGATGATACAAAATTACGATGCATGTTACTGCGAAAGACCGTCTCTGCGAAGCCACTACACTTCGATGCATGGAACCGGGAAAGATTTTTATTGCGATACTACTTGACTTCGATGCACGGTAAAGGTATTTATATTGTCATTTGCTCGCTCTTGCATCCTGTGCGTGCAAAGCTGAAATGGCCCTTTTTTTAACAAGCCGCTTACAAAAAATCTTAATACTATGTTTGGACTACTTAATCCATACTTAATATTATAAATTCGAAAGTAACTCTGTCTGTCTGTATGTTACCTTTTCACGCCTAAACCGCTGAACCGATTGAGATAAAATTTGGTATAGAGATAGTTTGAGTCCCGGGAAAGGACATAGGATACTTTTTATCTCGATATTCCCACGGAATCGAGACTTATGCGGGTGGAACAGCGGGGCTCTGCTAGTAATAAATAAAAGCCATAATTTATCTCTATAAATATGTATTATTAACCCCACGCGGAAGACCCCAATGGTCTCGACTCCTCCGATCAACTGCACGCAATAACATACATAATTGCCTTTTCCGTTAGTCGTATATAAAAACGTAATCCATGTAATAGCCACTTTAGAGATATAAAAGAAGGTTCACTTTCATCATTTGGCCGGTTTAGGTAGGTATTAGGGCAATGCGTTGCCGCGGGAAATATGCGTAATTTGATGTCAGGGTATGCCCAAACATCAAATTACGCATATTTCATACTAGCTGCGCTCCGCGGTTTCACCCGCATAAGTGTAGATCCCGTGGGAATATCGGGATAAAAACTATCCTATGTCCTTCCACGGGATGCAATCTATCTCTCTGCCAAATTTGATCGAAATCCGTTCAGTGGTTTAGGCGTGAAGAGGTAACATACAGACAGACAGACAGAGTTACTTTCGAATTTATAATATTATGTAAGTATGAATCAGATTTTTGTTGATTTATATATTTTTAGTTTCGGTATTATTACTTATTATTTTGTTATACAATGTGGAGCAGGACTATTGACATTCCTTTAAACCACATAAAGAGTGGCATGTTCTTTACCCGTATACAAAAAATAAATCAAATCCAATGAATACTTTAGCCACAGGAAATTATTTTTCATTTTCTTAATATTCAACATGATGTAGATCTGAGTTCGTAATAATAGGTAAACATTGTAAGGTCAGGAACCTGTGCAAAAACGTACCTACGATTCTATGCTTGAAAGACAGAGAAAGGTGTCATACGGCCCCACTCTGACGCGCCCCGCCCACTCACAAAATACTACGATTAGAAAGAAAAAGAAATATTACTTACGATAATAATGCATTAGTGGTGCATAGAAAATTGCGAATGTGTGTGAGCGGAATATTTTCGGCAAATAGTCCTTGAATCGGTAACTATGTCATGTCAGTGCATAGCGGCGCCCTTTGAGGAGCACACGCCTACTTTTTTTATCACAAAACGAGCCGCGCGCGCATTGTCGTGATTTTATGAAAAGTTTTAGTTGTTATTGTGATTAAAGACGATTTATGATAATTGGATTAGTGCATAGGTTAGTGTGACTTATTGTTAAGTGTTAGTGTAATATTGGTTAGTTATTTTGGACATTTATTAGGTAGCTAGTTTTGTGATTTAGGTTAGGTTTGTAAGTTTTTTGAGTTTAATTATGCCTCAAATAAGGTACACAGCTGCCGAGTACACCGACATGGTACTTAGGTACGGAGAATGTCACCAAAATGCTACTATTGATGATTTTGATTGTTAGTGAGTCTAAAGTACCTACGCCCAGCACCGCCGCCGCCGCCCGCTGCACCCCGCACCCCGCCGCGCAGTAGGTCAGTGACTTTTCGTAGATAAAGCGTGTTTACTTTTTATGCAGTTGATTCTGCTATTTATTTTGTTTGAAAATTGCAATTTTTTAATTTTCCATTAACTACTAATCTTCGTGGTTTAAAATGTTTCGATGGACTAGTACTGTGCTCGTTTTAATTTAATGTCGTAGTTCCATATCCACATTGTATAATTGATCTCACACAGTTGATTTCAAAATAAAATCAACTTTGTGAGATCAATTCACGCGGACGGCAATGTATATTCTAACCCCCTTATTCATAATCCTATTTTATCTCTATTTTATCTAAAATAGGTTTATAGAACGTTTGTCTTTATCTGTCACGTTGTCATTTCTGTGTGTAAGAAAGAGACAAACCCCATTTTAACTAAAATAGGTTTGATAAGTTTTATGAATAAGGGGGTTAGTTTTTATTTTATTTTTTATTTTTATTGATTTTAAATTAGTTAAATTTTAGTTTATGTTTTCCTGTCTTGCAATAATCACTAGGTATGCACTACTACCACTTTGATAATGTCGCAACTCTGACTCCCAAGATTAAGGCAAATGCCTAGTTTGGGAGTCACCATCTATTCTATTCATGTACAAATTGTGATTAATAAATAATATCTAAATGTTATAAACCTTCTGCTTATTTTTTCCAAAATGGCGGCTACAAAGACCCTTAGATTAAAAGGTTTAATCGTTCAACCCTCCGACTGACGCTCGAGTAAGCCTTACGGATCGTATTGACACATCCAAAATGTTCGGCGAACAGCTCCGATGGCAGACGATGGGTTAAAGCATTATTTTATAAAGCGTATGGTGTCAAGTTAATCTAATAGGTAATTAATTATTTATAGGTATTTACTTACTAGCAGTGCCCCGCGGTTTGACCCGCGTAAGTGTCGATTCCGTAGGAATATCGGGATAAAAAGTATCTTATGTGTTATTCTAATGTATAAGCTATAGTACTGTAAAGTTTCATAAAAATCCGTTTGGTAGTTTTTGCGTGAAAAAGTAACAAACATCCATCCTCCCTCACAAAGTTTCGCGTATAAGTTTCGATCCCGTGGGAATATCGGGATAAAAAGTGTCCTATGTGTTAATCCTGGTAATAAACTATCTGTGTGCCAATTTTCATCCAAATCTGTTCATCGGCTTACGCGTGATTGAGTAACAAACATCCAAACATCTTCACAAACTTTCACATTTATAATATTAGTTTTTTTTTGTGATTTTTTATTTATTTATATAGATATTTACATAATATAAGCTAACATACAACTATAATAATATGTACAATTATATGAAAAAATAAACAAAATGGTCATAGGGCATCAAAGAATTCGTCCGCATCGCTGTCAACAGGAACAGTGCCCAAAAGGCTGACAGCATTGCCACGTTGTTTGGCAATGCTAATTCTTTGGCCAAAAAATAGGCCAGCCCTCTGGTCACGTGAAGAGTCAACTAACCGCTTAATATAAGTAGGATTTCATGTATTAACAGTCAGAAAAAGCCTCCCAACTAACGTGACACAATTTCTCGTGAAATAAGTATCTCACACGTAATCGAAAACCTAAACCTCATAAGAGGGATCGCGGAAAACATTATTCAGTCCACGAACCGAGGCTAAACTGGCTATTGGCTCAAAACGTTGACGGGAATGTATCAAATTTTATGAGTCTTCATTGATACCCAACGTTTGTCGTTCGAATCGAATTGAAAAATAATGAGAAAAGACACATAAAAAGAACATTCTTCGTACACGCGAAGAAAGATCAAGCGAGAACGTTCCAGCATAAGCTGACCCGGCATTTTATAGGCTTTCCCAACAAGAAGAGGTCAACTTAGGCTGGATGTGAGCTTGAAATAGCGTCGGGCGTACATTCGATGTAAAGGAAAAATACGTTTAGTTGATAACATTTCGTATGCAAAGGTTTATAATGTCTGTTTTGTGTGACGACTCTATAACGTGGCGTTGGTGTTTTAGCATTGAAAATGCTTTTTCACTGGCTCCGGATACAGCCCTCATTTTACGAAATAGTGAGATTTGTCTAGGGCTTCGTGAGTTTTAGGGCTACGTGACTGGTAGGGGTCTCAAAAAGTGCGTATTGACAAAAGCTAGAAGATGTGAAAAAAATGATTGCAAAAGTCAAATTTTTTTTTAGGAAACTGCAAGTGTTAAAAAAAATCGCATTTTGTTCATGTCTTTTGTGATAAAATCGTCTATATCTCTAAAACTAAATGCGATATCAAAAAAAAAAAAAAAAAAAAAGTCCTCAGGGAATACCCTATCAAAATGTAGCCTAACTCAATAGAGTTAGGCTACATTTTGATAAAAACAAGACCTCTCTATCTCTTACGGTCTAGGTGCTAAGGTGCTCTTTGTGTAGCCGTATTTTGGGCAACGCGCGGAAGGCGGTAGGCGCGTAGGGGCGAGGCGGCACGCGGGCTGAGGAGCAGGAGGCTGGCCGGCCAGCAAGCCGCAGATGCGGTGGTCCCTAGTCCCTATCATCAGCTCACTTCAAGTTCACCCTAAGTTTTCGTGGTGAGATTTTTACAGAATAGGTCAACAGAACGTTGTGAACCTTTAGGCTGAGGCCAAACGAGCGTAATTTTATGAGCTTTGAGTCGCGTAAAATGAGTCGCGGAATTTACGCTGCAATCGGTTTCATACTAAAGTCCTGTTTGTACCACACGGCGACGCAAAATGAGTTGTCTGCTGACTCACGCGCGTAATTTCAACCGAATTGCGCTCGCGATGAGGGAGGTTAGCGAGGCAAGCGTCTCAGTTATATTACAGAATGCGACCGAAGTTACGTCCGTCCGTCTGGCAGCCTAACCGAATTTCAGTTGAACGTAAATTACGATACTCAAAATACGCGACTCACAACTCAAAAAATTACGCTCGTTTGACCTCAACCTTAGTGTGGTTTATTTGTTAAAAGGCCTTCAAACAAACAAAGTATGCCCGGATGGATGCATGCCCGGTTCGTGGGAAAAAGCTCGCCCCCTATTACATGGGTGGAACTTAAACATGCTTAGCTGGTGAAATACGGGTTTATTCATCTCTACCCATGCCTTCAGGGATATAAGCGGTGCGTGATATTATATTATGTTTAATTTCACACTATTAAGTTAAAACAACAAACACCCTTTGTAATACGGAACCCTAAAAACCACTCCTTGAAAATTGAACATCCACACACGAGTAAAGAAAAAGCCACGGAATTTGGGAATTACGTTGAACAAATTGCCTTTCAAGTCTTTCCCTTAAGGCATTAAGTATACCCCGAGAAGGAAGTCTCTGAGCAATTTAAACCAGAATCAATGATGAATAATTTCAAAATCCCAAAACCTAGTTAACCAGGTCGGGACTTGGAATTGAGCCAAAACATTCGAACTCGCTCCGAATATCCATAAATTTTCCGCTACATGAATTATTAAGAGACGAAACTTTGTGCTAAGTATTTTAATATTTTTGTAGGGTTGTGTACTAGTATGTACTGCTATGTAGTAAGTAGTACTTCCGTACAAGTGGTGCCTTCATATCATCATCAGCTTACAGCCGTCCACTGCTGGACTTAGGCACGAGAATCGAGTTGAATGGCGTGCAATAGGAGAGCCTATTGCACGCCATTCAACTCGATTCTCGGCAACTCTCATCCAGCTGCTACCAGCCATCCTGCGAAGATAGTCGCTCTACCTAGCCTGAGGGGATCCCACCTTACTTTTACCGATTCGCGGTCTCCACTCCGCTCAAAATGGTTGAGCTGAATGGTGCTGATGCATGCGTCATGTTCGTGAACGGGCGCCGTCAGTAGGGACTGGTCATCTCTTTGCTGCCATGGCTTATTTTAATTTATTATTTGAATTGTTGTTTTTTCTCATCTTTTCATTATGGACGCTTTTAACGTTCTGCATCGTTCTCACATGTATAATTTTTAACATGAATGATGTAACCAAGACTTTGTAACCACATTATTTTGATTTAAAAGAGTGTCCATGGAGTTTTTTGCCCGTTCTTCTCCATAGGTACCTACGCTTTGGAATGGGCAACTAGCTTCATATTTTCTGACTGACTAACTTCTTGACAATTCAAAAGTGCCTGTAAACGGTTTAACCTTTTAACCGCCCGATTTTATATCAGTTGTCGTGCCCCCAGCGCCCGAGAAAAAAAAAACGTAAAATAAATACCGATGAAACGAGCTGTGATGATATAATAATAATACAGATTAAACGAGATGTGTTATTTGGTCGTATATATACGACTCTGGCGGAATGGACACGAAAATATTTGTCGGATTAATCCGCCGTAGGCGGTTAAAAGGTTAATTGAAATAAATGCTTTGAGTTTGAGTACACGTCTACCCCAACGGTCATCGGTTCTACGGCTAATATGGTCGGCCCATTGCCACTTCACACACTTTTGCTCTCTGCCGGATCACCTCGTTGCGGATTCGTTCCCTCAGAGAGACTCCAAGCATAGCCCGTTCCATAGCTCGCTGAGCGACCTTGAATTTATGAACCAGCCGTACCGTGAGTGTCCACGTTTCGGCTCCGTAAGTCATAACTGGCAGGACGCACTGATTGAAGACCATAGTCTTTAGGCTCTGTGGAATATGCGACGAGGGGACTCGACGAAGCTTCCCAAACGCTGCTCAGCCCAGCTGAGTTCTTCTGTTAGCCTCCCTCTCAAGGTTGTTGTCTATGCCCTAACCGTGAGAAACTAACATTTATGTGGCCTATTATCGAAACTTCCAGGGCACGTATCAACTGTGTGAGTTCAACAATTAGGTAGATAGTATCAGTGTATTATCTGCCCAACAGCTAATTATGTAAATGTACTAATTAGGGGAAGGACAAGGTAAGAAGATGGTTGAACTTGTGGTATATATTACCATGATAGAGTATATCTATTTGATGTTTTGCTAAGTCAAAAGCCTTTGAGGAAAGGTCAGGGAGCAGTAGCCCAGTGGTAATAGCCGCGACTTCCGAATTGTAGGTCGTGGCGAACCCAGTCAGGCGCTTTAATTTGTATAAATTATTTCATCACCACTGCTCTCAAAACGGTGAAGGAAAACATCGTGAGGAAACCGGCTTGTCCTAGAACCAAAAATTCAAAAACATGTGTCATCTACCAACCCGCACTGGTCCCGCGTGGTAGATTATGGACCACTCCCTCTCACCGAGAGAAGGTGCAAACAGGAAAGGCTGATTATGCTATGCAAGGAAATTGGCATATTCAAATTCATTTATGTCTTCCAACATTTTTTTTTTTATAGAACTTACACCTTTAGCAAGCAATATAGTTCCAAAGCAAGCTGCTATAGTAAATCAAAATTTCACATTTCAAGACTAACTCAGAGAGGATATTTTATAAATGTTTGGGTAAATCGAAAAATTGCGTGTTTACTTTGATTTTGTAGGTGGTGAAAAAAACGGTGGTAAATCCCTTTATACAAAGTTTTGTAAATAAGACACGGAAAACGTTAAACAAACGATAATGAATCAATCAAATCGTTCACAAAAATCCATTCCAAAACTCTTCACTACTTTAATCATTTACGCATCCAACCTCTTTGAGCCGAAAACCGTTCAAAAACATTTTTTTACTGTCCAATTCGATTCTCTTTGGTCCAAATCACTGGGGCAATGATCACTTTGATAAAAACTCCGAAAAATATAATTGCAAAACTCCTTATTTAGATAACAAATCGTTACTGGATTCACAAAGGGTGGCTTTTCAAAAAATTTGCCAACAATTTGGACATCAAAGTGTTCGCAAATGGGAGTTGAGAAGACCGGGGGGGTGCGTTTAACCGGAACCCGTGTACGACAAATTTGCTATTACGCTGTTTGTACGAATTGAGACTGTGATGTGGTGTAAAATGTAGGATGAACGGTTCGGATCAAATTGTGGTCCAAATGGTTAAATGCATTGATTAAATTAAAAGTGACGCTAATTTATGTGTTATTGTGCGTGTGCTGAGCAAAAATAATATTCCTAATTTTACTTTTATAAGAGGATGAGCGAGAAAAAGATCGTGATCGTTTGGAACTGTTAAATATACTTAAGCATATAAGCAGCCAATATTGTTCCCACTGCTGGGACACATGCCTCTTCTCTGTGAGAGGGAATGGGCCGTAATCCACCGCGCAGGCCCAGTGCGGGTCGGTAAAAAAAAAGTAGTAAGTACTTATAAACTTAGGTGTTCTCTTTTAATACCTATGACACAATGATTTCTTTTCCTCTTTCATTTACTTCATCATCCCTGCATACATGCAATTTCACGTTACTTTTATAGAGGTATTAGGAACAGGGTGTAAAGTTCACTCATACTCCATAGAAAAGGGAGGATCTTCTGACCAGGGTGTTGTGTCTGGCGGGCAACTACCCGATGATTCATGTCGGGCCGTTGTATCTATGCTAGTTGCGCGGTAAACTCTGCTTGCGAGATGCAGGATTTTGCGAGACGTCAGTGTGACGCGTTGTTCGCATGTGGCGTCGTAGGTACCGCTACACTTAAAAAAACCACATTATTCCAGTTCATAACTTGTCCCATACAGAAAATCCTTTATACCTAGGTACTAGAGGACACCGAAAGGCACAGCACACTGTGTTCTCACCGATTTACACAAAATCCTCTCCCTAATAAAGTGTAGGATATAAATTGACCTCTCCAGCGCTTAGCATTTATTCTACTTTTGTAACATCCACGTAAAAAATAATTCGCCCTAAAGGTATTTCAGGGTCTCCGACATTTTGCGGCTGAGGTACCGTCTGAAGAACTTAATTTTCCTTTATAGCCACTCAATGGGATATACATGTATTATTTTTTTTATGTTATAAAGTAATGTCGGTTTTATGTTTTATTACGATGTACGTAAAAGATTGTTTTTGGATATCAAAAAGATCTTTGGGGAAAAAAGGGTGATTCTGTAATGTGTGTTTATCCAGCTCTGTAATAACAGTAGGTATTATTGTCTTTAGAACTTTGTTTTCGGTTGAAAAAAGGGATAGGTAACGTCTTTGTTTAACACGCTCCCTGCCGACAATACAGGGTTATTGGAAACACATTAACAACCTCTTAAGAGGTCATTGTACTCATCATTATGAACAATTTTTACTATGGGACCAAACCTGAAATCGCGAAAAAAAATCAACATTTTGACGAGTTATACGAACACAAATGTAGGGAACAGCTGATTTTCTTTTTCGCGATTTCATGTTGGTCCCATAGTTAAAGTTGTTCATAATGATAAGTACAATGACCTCTTAAGAGGTTGTTAATGTTTTTCCAATAACCCTGTATATAAAACATTTTAAGTTCAGGAGGCCATGGAGGTCGCCGGCGGGTCCCAAAGTTTCTGCTTTTGAACGCCGTGAGTCAAAAGTCAAAATTATTTCAAGAGGCCGAGGGCCGGCGAGTCCAAAACAAAATCTTTCAGGACGCCGTTAGATCCACCCTGACCTCGCGAATTTAAATAGTTTTTACAACTACTGGCGTGCTGCTATGGAAAATGTGATAAAAGTATTGAAAAATGTGCTTTGGTCTGCTGAACAAAATTTTTTGGGGGTCGCCGGCGCGGCGGTGGCTCCCTTGGCAGGGAGAGTGTTAACATGTTTTTGCATATTAAGAAAACTTACTCTTGAAGATTTTAGCCAGACCCCCACGTCGGTGAAACGGTAAAGGAAAACATCGTGAGGAAACCGGCATGTCCTAGAACCAAAATTTCGAAGACATGTGACACCTACCAATACTGAGCCTGCGTGGTGTATTACGGCCCACTTCCTCTCACAGAGAGGAGGCCTGTGTCCTAGCAGTAGGAACAGTATAGGCTGAATGCTCCAGTTCAGGCATAGAGTGGTGTACATTTATTTATATATACTTTATTGTACACCACAAATATATACATATAACATGTAAAAATTACATCAAACAATACAAAATATACAATGGGCGGCCTTATCGCTTACTGCGATCTCTTCCAGGCAACCTTGGAATGGACAGTGATTTATAATATGTTGGTAATATGTTTTTCCGAGTAATTTCGCAGAAGAACATCTGTTTCTGGTTTTATAATGTTTTTTTTTATTATTATTTTTATTGCTGAATGGGCCCGCTCTTGAACTCGATCACGCCTGATGGAAAGCGATGGATGAGGTCTATGATGGAACGAGCGTGCCCAGAAGATGCCTAAGGCACTGGAACTCCCACGCATCGACGAAACACAGCAGGCTGTTTTACGCCGGACTCCGGTGGGAGGGTGGTCGCTAACCAGGCGGGCGTTAGCCCTACCACCGCAAGGGAAGAATTGGCCAGTCAAATAAGATGTTGGGTGTGACTGTCCAGGATGCGCCGAGCGCTGTTTTCAGTTGAGTAACTTATTATAATATCCAAAATGGACGGATGGATGACCCCTGTAACACAGGCTTTGCCTAGCATGGGGGTCATTGATCATTTATTTTGTACCATGCTATTCGCACGCTCAAATTAAGTTTCACTCTGTATCTGTGTACCTTTTTATGTCAAATAAATTTATTATTATTATTTCCTTTATTTCACTATATACATATAAATTATATTTTTAAATATTAGTATAAAAAATATATAAAAACATTTAAAAATATAAAAAATAGTAGCCCACCGGTATCGGGAACAGGGTCCAAGCTACCGGCGGTCAGGGCTTATTATTATTATTATAACTGGCGGAACAAACTGCGCTACACGGGGAGGCTTCTTCATGCATCCCAAAAATGTGTTGTAATGATGTTGGAAATTATACAAAAGGAACGTGCTACCGGAACAAAAATAGCTTATATCCTTCTCCATGAAGCCATCTATCTCCTTGCCAAATTTTATCGAAATCCGTTCGGTGGTTTAAGCGTGAAAGGGTAACATACAGACAGAGATAGGTACTTTCAAATGTATTATATTACGAGTAGTACGGATGCCTGGCCTGGTAATAAGCTCGCCTTCTGTTTCACGTGACTTAAACGTCTTCATCTACCTAACCTTTTCCCAACTATGTTGGGGTCGGCTTACAGTCTAACTGGATGCAGCTGAATACCAGTATTTTATATGGAGCGACTGCCTATCTGACCTCCACAACCCAATTACTGCGTAATACGATACCCCTTGGTAAGACTGGTTGTCAGACTTTCAGGCTTCTGATGACCCGTAAGGACTGTCAAAGATCTACGAATGTCAGCCCGGACCAACGGCTTAACGTGCTTTCCGAGGCACGGAGGGGTCCACACAGACCAACCGCGGCAAGCGTAGCTTAACCTGATCGGTCGACCCATGCGGCTGTTATTACTTAGTACCAAGCTCCTCGTGAACTGGTGAAATGTGGGTTTACCTGCTGTGCCTGCGATATAAAATAAAAATAATAAAAAAATAAAAATCTTTTACTGGCAGGCAACGTAGGCCCATAACGTGTTAGTACCTATTACAAGTAACTTAAAAATCTATGTTAGTAGGTAGTAGATAAAAAAAATTAGGCACACAATTAGGAAGTGGTGAAGGGCGGGCGTTTTGGGGAACTGTCTTTTGTAATTTTGACGTTCGAAAAGTGCTGATTCTCAGCCTAGTTTGAATAAATGACTTTTGATTTTGATTACAATCTAACGTGATTTAAAAACATAACAAAAAGCACCCAATTACAGGAAGGTTTATCAAGCCCCATGTCTGCATGTAGCTTGATAAACCTATCCATTGTAGGCCCTTCTAACCTTTCAGAAAATACCTTCGCTTAATTCCATGATATAGCTCCGCCTAATTCTATGGGAATACAGGCGTGATTTTATTTTAATTGACCTTGTAGTTAGTATCACAACTAACCTATAATCAAGATGTAAACAACAATGGCTGCTCGAAATTGAATAATATCGATATATATACAGGGTGTTACGGAAAGGGTATATCAATACAAACGGGTTGAAGAGTGTATCTGGTCTAGAATCTCTGTACAAAATTTCAGCTCAAAAGCATTAACTTTGAAAATGCTTAATATTTTTTTATTTCGACATCACGGCGCTGCAATGGCGCGCGGTGGCGTGATGTGCGTGTACTAGGCGCACAGACACACTACAGATAATGGATAATGACCCTCGTAGTGCGGTGACACGTTTGTTATGATTTCAATTTAATAAACTATCGAAATAAAAAAATATTAAGCATTTTCAAAGTTACTGCTTTTGAGCTGAAATTTTGTACAGAGATTCTAGACCAGATATACTCTTCAACCCGTTTGTATTGATATACCCTTTCTGTAACACCTGTATATCGATTTTGTACAATTTCGAGTGGGCATTGTTGTTTATATCTTTGGCAAATTTAGAAACGTCGGACCTTACGTAAAAGGAGTGGGAAGTTCTTTACTAAATAATTCCTTTTCCACTGAATAAGATATCTTAATAATATAATGCATAATTAATTAGAACTCCGTATAAACGAAAAGTGCTTTACAATTGTTTGTAAATTAAATTATTTTATACAATCGGAGATGTTAATACGAAGATAAATGAAAACACTGGCAATACTATTAGCATAGGAGTATTTAAGAACTATCAAATAAATTCTCACATTGAAATGAAAAAAAGTGTTTTTTTTCTAACAAACTAAATATGTACTATGGATTTTGCCAATCTTTGACGCGCTAGCCTGTCAGACGCTCCGTGGCACTATTGACGCGCCTGATCTAAATGCTGTGGATTGGGACTGAAATCAGACTGTGAACGTTCTTAAAATTACGAAAGAAAGAAAATACGTTTATTTGCGATGAACATGACGCAAAAAAGAACATAAACACAAAAAAAAAGAAGGTAAAGAAAGAAAATACGTTTATTTGCGATGAAAATGACGCAAAAAGAACATACACACAAAAAATAAAATAAAAAGGTAGGGGGAAACATGCGTCACATCCACGCAAAACGGCTTTCGCTCAGCATTATGCTGCGACCCTATGCAGGACAGAGCCCCAGCGCTGGTTTTCAGCGACAGCCGGCGCTGACGTAATGACGTCGTCCGGTGCAGCAAACAATTATTAAAATACAGTATACTTAAAGAAAAATAATTGAATTTAAAAGTGATAGAATATTATGCTAAACAGGAAATAGACATAGGTACAGTACATGCTATGAGAATATCATCCTCAGTAAACGTTTTACACTTTATGTAGTGGCAACATTTCGAAGCGTCCTTATGAATTTGATGGTAAGGGAAACATGGCTATCGCAGGCTATCGCTCAGCATAATGCTGCGACCCTATTCAAGACAGAGCCCCAGCGCTGGTTTTCAGCAACAGCCGGCGCTGACGTAATGACGTCGTCCGGTGCCTGTATATGTGATAGAATAATATTATACTAAACAGGAAATAGACATAGATACAGTACATGCTACGAGAATATCATCCTCAATAAACGTTTTACTTTTTATGTAGTGGCAACATTTTGAAGCGTCCTTTACGAAAGTTAACCCTCTGGTCATACGCGCATGCCGATGCCGGTTTCGAGTACATACGCACCTGACCTTTCTGAAGAACACAAAATACAAAGAGGAATATACATTAATATTAATTAAAGTGTGTGCGTGCGTGTATTGGTGCGGCGGCACAGTAGAAAGATATGAACAGTACGGAAACTACGTACAAACGTTCGAACCGGCACACTCACACAGACGCGCGCATCTACGATACTCCTAAGCGATAGTCGCGGTGCGCTCAGTCACGCGTGGCGTGTTGGAACGAGTAGTCGCGTAATTCATTTATTCCTTGCGCCACGGACCGTCCATCTTTTTAAAAATGCGTCGAGCGTATTGGATGAAATTGTTCGTTCTTGTTCTAAATGAGAACATATTACCTGCAAAATAGCTCTTTCAATTTACAAAGAACTTGGCAAAATCTCTTTTTTTCCCTGTCCTTGTTTCCCGATAATTTATTTTAAAAAACTATTTATTAGAATGAGAATATTTTACACTGTAAAATTTAATAACAAAGCATTTCGAACATGTCGTAGCAGGCGAAAGTATTTTTCAGTAAATAATTTATAATTACGAAGAATAAAGATATTTTTTTTAAATATTGTTTTCATTAATTACTATTACACCTATTCTCTGGTTGAAACGGTAAGGTGCAGGTTTAAACTAGACATCGGTCGAGCGACGCGCATTTTGACTTCACTATCGGCTTTAGCACCCTCGAAAACTATGAAAATGATATTCACGACGAAAAATTTGAATTTTTTCGCATCCGCCATCTTGGATTTACGTTTTGACCAGAAGGAGGGAAAGATAACCAGTCAACTCCTAACCGCAAACCACGTTAAAAACTTCGTTACAATAAAACACATCAATTTTACAGATATGAAGAGCGACAACCATAACGCTCCAATAGAGCGTAGGTAATTATTTCAACAAATAGGCCTAGTTTCCATACTGTTCATATTTATACTGTGGCGGCGGCGTAGGTGCTGTAAATGTGTGTGATGATGTGTATATGTCTATGTAGGTAGTTAGATACGTATGACTAACGGGCACTACTTAGTAAGCTGAGTATCCGGCGTTTGATGGAGGGTTTGGATAATCTCCTTGTTAAATCTGTATTTAATAAACATAATATAACACCACGTCTGGTTTAACCGCTTATAAAAAACTAGCCACACGATCCAATTTTGCACGGTTTTTGCGACTTTTGAGATTTATAATGTATTTATTTATTTATACTTTATTGTACACCAGAACATACATAGCAAAAAATACGATTATTAATACAAAACATACAATGGGCGGCCTTATCGCTTTCTGCGATCTCTTCCAGGCAACTTTAGAATGGACTGTGATTGCGTGGATATAAAAAAATTGGGTTGTCAGTGGTGCAAAATAATATACTATAATAGATACATAGATATATATATATATATTTAACTAGCTGCTGCCCGCGACTTCGTTCGCGTGAAATTTCTTATTCCCTCGAACCATCTCGTCGTATTGCATCACCTGCCCGCGTCTCCTGCTCTATCACTTCGTTTCCTCATAGCGCTTTTGCTCGGCTCCTAAGGGTCATAGCGTGACGTTAAATAGTCTATAGTCTTCCTCAAGAATTGGGCTATCAAATGCAAGAAGAATTTTTCAAATCCGACTGGTAGTCCCAGAGATTACCCCCTACATACAAACTTACAAACAAATTTTACCTCTTTATAATAGAAGTATAGATTATGTACATAATAGATACATAAATAAATACATACCAAAATAAACAACGAAAATGACTACAGATTATTGCAGCTACGAAAACAAGATCACAACAACAAGTAATGTTCCTTCACGATACAGCTAACGATTGCGTGCGTTTTATTTGAACTATATATAATGTATATTATTATGTTACCGGCCAAACCCGATTTCAGGACAAACTAGTTTAGCCTAGGCTAAACTAGTTCCGTCGACATAGGATGCAAGGGCGAGCGAAGGGCACCCCGAGGTTCGGTTTGGTTAGGTTACTTTAAACCCTTTACACAGAAATAGGGGCCCCGCGAAGCGGGGCTCCGTCGACATAAGATCCAAGGGCGAGCGAAGGGCACCCCGAGGTTCATAGGAAGAACTAGTTTAGCCTAGGCTAAACTAGTTTGTCCTGAAATCGGGTTTGGCCGGTAACATATACATACATACATAATCAGCCTATAATGTTCCCACTGCTGGGACACAGGCCTCCTCTCGGTGAGAGGGAGAGGGCCGTAATCCACCACGCGGGCCCAGTGCGAGTTGGCATGTGTGTGTCTTCGAATTTTTGGTTCTTCTAGGATATGCTGGTTTCCTCACGATGTTTTCCTTCACCGTTTTGAGAGCAGTGCTGATTTCTTCTTCAATGTTGGCTACATTGAAGAAGAAATCAGTAATTTGGTGGATGTTTTGCGAGCAATATTTAAAACTCATCAACATTAACTCAGGTGGTGGTCATTTGACCGATATCATTTTTTCGACTTAATGTCATAAATACTCCTTTAAATAAACTTTCCGTGAAAACAGAGCCCAATTTTTTTGATGTCCAACTAAATGGCAGCCAATTCATATAGATCCAGAATTTCTGACTATTAATAACGTACCTAGGTAATATAAGCACAATGAACAATGAAATACCTACTTACCGTCCAAAATAGATCTATATTGAAGAAGCAAATATCAATTACATAGTTCAATAACTTTCAATAATGTTCAAGAAATAAGAACTATAATTTGAATGTTATAGATTGTTTCCATAAAGTTCTAGCACCAATCAGAACAGAGTAAATAATAAACTTTCTCACTCATAATAAAACGTTCAACTATATTGCTGCTATATTATTTATTTACTTTGAATTGTTGCTGATATTTCTGAATTCTCCTACATACAATATACAATCTACCACTAAAATATACCTACAAGTACAGAGTGGCACGAACAACGGGGGTTTCAGAATCATGTGTATTGAATCCATTGTAACAGGAATGTAAGTGCGTTGATTTTCCTGCTAGTGGAGCATTGACACACAACCACGACTGTATACAGGATTATTGGAAAAACACCAACTACCTCTTCAGAGGACATTGTACTCATCATTATGATCAACTTTTACTATGGGACCAAACCTGAAATCGCGAAAAAAAATCAGCTGTTCCCTACATTTTGACGAGTTGTACGAACATAAATGTAGGGAACAGCTACTTTTTTTTTCGCGATTTCAGGTTTGGTCCCATTGTAAAAGTTATTCATAATGATGAGTACAATGACCTCTTAAAAGGTTGTTGGTGTTTTTCCAATAACCCTGTATAATAATATGTCGCAACTGGTTTAATTAGCCGTTTAATTAACCGCCTAGCCTTTTAACAAAACGGCGGCCGTTCAACTAACGGCCTGAATGATATTCAATTATAGTTTAGGTTGGAACTGTAACCACGCACAAGCCGAATTGGTCGCAGTAACTAAGCCAGGGCAACCGACCAAATGGGTGAGGTTAGGTTAGAACTGTGATCAACCGTGTGAGAGCCGAGAGAGCGAAGCGAGCCGAGCACTACTTCCGAAGGCCAGGCGGTTAACTAAACAGGTAATTTAACCAGCTGGCTGCCACATGTACAAGGTGTCCGGTGCTACGGAACCAAACATGAAATCGCGAAAAAAATCAGCTATTCCCTACATTTATGTTCGCATAACTCGTCAAAATGTAGGACTGCTGATTCTTTTTTCGCGATTTTAGGCATTGGTTTCATAGTAATAGTTGTTCATAATAATAATAAGTAAAATGACCCCTGAAGAGGTTATCCATTGATTACCAGACACTGTATATTACGTACAAGTATAAGCATAATCAGCCTATAATGTTCCCACTGCTGGGACACAGTCCTCCTCTCGGTGACAGGGAGTGGGCTATAATCCACCACGCGGGCCCAGTGCGTGTTGGTAGATGTCACATGCCTTCGAATTTTTGGTTCTAGGACATGCCGGTTTCCTCACTATGTTTTGCTTCACCGTTTTTAGAGCAGTGGTGGCCCAGTGGTAATGACCGCGAAATACCGAGTCGTTAAAAGTATATAAAAGAAAAAAAAAGTTAAGCGCTCATTGGGCCCAAAAAATTGGCCTAAATTGAATTTTAGAATAGTGTAAAAGACGCCAGCACATCAAGCTAATACAATCTGTCAAATTTCTTTAATAGATTTTCAACTTTGTCGCTAAAGCATAAGATTCAAAGTTGATTGGGAAAATTTCAAATGAAATCATTTATTTTTGAATTTGACAGTTTCGGGTAGCTTGATGTTCTGGCACGTCTGTACAATGTAGAAAGAAAACTAAAACAAAGCCCAATTTAGTTGAATACTGCCTAGAGTATACTGCCTAGGAAACAACTTTCAATTTCGTTAAAAAATCAGATTTTAATGTTTGGATGTACTGGGAGAGTTTTGAACTACACAGTCGCAGTCCGTTGTACGTCATACACCTGACTAGGTATGACGTGTCAGGTGTATGACGTCAAACGTCTGACGTGAAGTCTGCTGCCACTGTAGCAGACTTAAGTCTCCTAAGTCCTAAATCTGTTGGGATCAGATTTCAGTCTAAACGTATGCAGCTTTATACCAGTACTTTACATGAAGTGCCCAGTAACTGAGTTACTGAGTTGTCCCCAGTAACTGAGTTGTGGACGTCGTATAGGCATACGACTTCCACAACTCAGTTACTGGGTAATGCAATACCAAAATGCATGTAACAAAAAGTTTCATGTCTCAAGACACCAACGGTAAGCGGTGTAACTCCACAAAACGATTAATCGAATTATAATCCAGCGTTGAGCTGCCATAACTGTCCTAAATTTTCATTACCGACACATCTCGTGTCGTCCCAAACTTTATGAATTCTCCACAATTGGCGCTGAGCTCATAGAATTAATTTCAACCAGTTAAATGTTCATATCGTCGACCGTAGGTTCAATTGAGGTAAGGGACAAAATACCCAAAATGAGTTGAGTATACAGTTTTGTTCAGAATTTTTCGCTCTATCGAATGGTGAATATGACAAAATTCTAGCTTAAGAAAAATGTCCCTTACCCTAATGATTTTTGGATCCAAATTTCGAATCAGCCCCATAATAACGTCCGAAAAAAAACTTTGTCGGTCTCTCCTGAAAAATCGTATTTTGTCCCTTACCTCAATTGAACCTACGGTCGACGATATACGCTTCTATAAATGCTCTGACACACCAGGTACCAAGGTTTACCAACATTTACGGTACACCACGAGTCCCAACTATTTGGAAAACCACCCACGCGATGGTAGCAGTTAGATTATGTTTTTAAGTGATTTCGCAAACTTTCCAGTTCCGAAGTTGGGGAGAGTGATTAATTAATCAACTGTATGTTAAACGGGGAGGTTATTAATCTTTAATTAAGGCTGAGTTTGAAGCATGTGGATTAAGGTTTTTGCTATTTAGAGTAAAAACTGTGTAAGCTGTTTTGATTTGAAAGAAAAAGTATGAAGTGTAACGTCGTGTTGATTTTACGGATAAAATGTAAACGTCGATACCAAATAGTGTGGTTCAGTATAATATCATATTTTTTGTTAGACCAAAAAGAATAAACATTTTACATAATTTGCCTTACGAGTAGCTAAATCAGTTACAATTGTGTCTAATTATTGTGTGTGAGTATTATTAACACATGATAATTATATTCCTATAATTCACGGTCATGGATGTCTTTGACAGTTCATAAGTGCATGTAATTGGTTAAATTGAAATAAAATGCTTGAGTTTGAGTTTGAAGTTAAAAAAAGACGAAAATGTCATCTAAAAATATGTATCTTTTTTTTGGTATTCGTCTTATTATAAAAGAAATTGTTACTTATTATTCTTGAGATTTGAAAAGCTTGGTTTTTATGACCGAGTTTCTTCAAAACTGTTTATTTTGATAGCCTTAGATACGTGTTTATTTGATTTCAGTTGTCAGTTGTCACATAAATAAATACTGTGTTTTTGTGATGGGCTACAACCTATTTACCTACTTTGAATAAACAGGTTTTTTTATTAATTGGATATTTTTAGGCATTTTCGCTATAACCTTTTTTTCTGGAATAAAAACACAGAAAAATACATAAAAGCACAAATACAAATTAGGAATAATTAAAAAAAAAACAGTGGCACTCCGAGAGTGCCGACAGAAGTGAAAACACAAACAGAATACTTTGCCATCACTCACTGACATATCGAAAAAAACTTGAGCAGCGAGAATAAACATCTCATATCTTTAAAAATACTCCTTTCCTCACTTATGTTACATACGTACAAATGCGCGTTGCATCTATAAAGCCGTCGCCTACTCACATATTAATGAAACTACGTGCCGGTAACACAATACTTGTTCCTCTCTATCTAAATTACTAAGAACTCGACACGCCTTCCGCGTTCTCTGTCATTACCGCATTTCATTAGGAACCTGGCACAATGAGACTGTATCAAGGTAGCAAGCTGAATTGAGGAATACCTACTTGGAGTAGGTAATGATAGTGGAACCCCTGGCTCTGCGTGCAAAAGTTTTTAATTTACCGGAATGTTTTGCACTTCTTTTAAAAATTTTCAAACTTTAATACATTCATAAAGAAATTAAAACAATTTCTATTATATAAATGCTATTATAATATCAATGAATTTTTAAATGACAAATTTTAACTTACATGTCTTTTATAAAATTACTAGCTGCGCCCCGCGGTTTTACCCGCATAAGTTTCAATCCCGTGGGAATATCGTGATAAAAAGTAGCCCATGTCCTTTCCCGAGACTCAAACTATCTCTTTACCGAATTTCATCTAAATCGGTTCAGCGGTTTGAGCGTGAAGAAGTAACAAACATATAAACACACACACACACACACACACTCACAAACTTTCGCCTTTATAATATTAGTGTGATTACAATATTTATTATATCAACAAAATAGTCAAATAAAAGCCCTCTTTCTCTCTCTTACTTTTGCTGTGCCCGACAGGGTCCACAGTGATCATATTTTGTAAAACCTACCACCAAGTTAACACGTGGAAGCAATAAATATATTGATTATTCTTACCTAACAAAGTAAAAAAAAATTTTTTTTTTTTACTGGAATGAAATCTAGTTTCTATTTTATTTTGGAGGAATATAAAGTCCGTTTGATAGAACTTTATGAATTTTGCAAAAAATGGGTAAATTAATCGATTCATCTAATTGCGATGGGATTCCCCGATGTTGATCGATGTTGTTTTTGTTGTTGTTGATTGTTATTTTGTTTGTTTTTTTTTTTTGGTGCATCATGTTTGCCGCAAATAGGTAAATGTATTTTCTTTCTTTCTTTTTCTTTATGTTACGGAGGTGGATGGATGCAGCTCCACGTTAAATTTTAATTGTATATCTGTGTCTGTAACCTTCTAACAATAGAAGTTACGTTAAATTGTTACTAACACTATGGATTACTGTCAGCAACATAGAAATGTAAAAAATATCTATGGTCATATATCTATGGTCTGAAATAAAAGTTATCATTCTATTTTATAGCATTATTTGCAAGAAAAAAAAAAACGATGTCGTCGCTCGATACTAAATAATTAATTGATAATGCATCGCCAAAAATATAAAACGAGAACAAAAATCGATTAGTAACTTCACGAAATTACAGATTTCTTAAATCGACTGCAGCATCTCTATTAAATAATTTATGCTGTAGGTATAAAGGTAACCCCTTTCAAGTATAAGTGGGGCCCGAACTCTGAGGCATCCCTTAAGTAACTTTGAATATGCAGGGTGTTTTTTCGAGAAGGGATTGCTGGCCCAAAATTGTGACAGTAATGGGGAAGACGGAAGATCGGTTGGGGGAAAGCATTTTGTAAATCCAAATTGTTATACGAGTATTACAGCACCGTTCGAGTATGCTGCTACCTGGAATTCTACTTATTTTAATACTAGCAGTGCCCCACGGTTTCACCCGCATAAGTGTCGATCCCGTGGGAATATCGGGATAAAAAGTATTCTATGTGTTATTCTAATGTATAACCTATATTACTGTATAGTTTTATCAAAATCCATTCTGTAGTTTTTGCGTGAAAGGGTAACAAACATCCATCCATCCATCTTCACAAACTTTCGCGTTTATAATCCTACTAATACTACTTACTACTAGTACTACTATACTATACTACTTACTACTATACTATATTACTTACTACTAGTACTACTATACTATACTACTTACTACTAGTACTACTATACTATACTACTTACTACTATACTATAATACTTACTACTAGTACTACTATACTATACTACTTACTACTATACTATAATACTTACTACTAGTACTACTATACTATACTACTTACTACTATACTATAATACTTACTACTAGTACTACTATACTATACTACTTACTACTATACTATACTACTTTACTACTAATCAGACTAATATTATAAAAGCGAAAGTTTGTGTGTGTGTGAGGGTGTGTGTGTTTATATGTTTGTTACTTCTTCACGCTCAAACGGCTGGACCAATTTTGATAAAATTTTGTACGGAGGTAGCTGACACCCTGGATTAACATATAGGCTACATTTTATCCCGATATTCCCACGGGATCGACATTTAAGCGGGTGAAACCGCAAGGCGCAGCTAGTTATCCTACTATATCACACTTCACACTAATATTATAAACGCGAAAGTTTGTGAGGATGGATGGATGGATGTTTGTTACTCTTTCACGCAAAAACTACTGAACAGATTTAGATGAAATTTGGTACACAGACAGTTTATAATCAGGATTAACACATAGCATACTTTTTATCCCGATATTCTTAAGACCAATGAAACGGCGGGACGCTGCTAGTCTAAAATGAAGCAATCAATCTGCCTAGCATTTTCCCAACTATGGTTGGGTCAGCTGCCAGTCTAACCAGAAGTAGCTGTATTACACATGGAGCTATACAGGTATGAGGAACAGGATGTAAAGTTCACTCATCCTCTATGGACAAGGGGTGATCCTCCGCCCAGGAGGTCTGTGTCACTGCAGTGGGAACGTTTTAGGCTGATAATGCGATGCTATGCTATGCACACAGTAAAACAAAACTCACGCACACAAACATAATTATTTTTATTACATTCCTTCGCGAGTTCAACTAATTACACGTCAGACCAGAATAAACTGCGCGTTGTTAACGTTATAATTTGGTGGATAAAGTGTTGTAATGCTGAAAATCTTGGCTTAAACGTGTATTCCACTCACGAAATGAGCGGGTCGGAGCCGGATGTGTGATGCTCCTAAGGGTTGTTTTCGTGTGTATTTTTACTAAGCTGTTAATTTTGTGAAGTACATAAGATGTATTATGGGTTGGCCATTATTTTGTGGTAGGAAGGTTTTGGTACAACGTTTGTCTAAATTTTTAGGGTTCTGAAACCAAAGGGTTCCAACGGGACCATATTATTAAGTCTCCGCTGTCCATCCGTCCGCCTGTCAGCGATCTCATGAACTATACTAGGTTGACAGTTGCTATTCTCAAAGTGTCTATTTCTATTGCCGCTATAACAACAAATAATAAAAATAAAATATAGTTCAAAGTTAAAGGGAGTTTCCAAACGAGAAACGTGTTTTTTTTGTGGCGTTTTTTGCCTTTACAAACACCAAGGACCCAGATTTTTCCTTTATTTTGAAAGCAGTAAAAATTACGAAATGCGGAACGGTGGAAAATACTTTCAAGAATAATGAAGCCTGCAGGAAAAAACCGACCGAATTCGAGTTGGTTTAATTACTAAAATTATATCTCATAAATTTTTTATTGCTACAGAAATGAAAATACACTTTCAAAGAATTTTTTTTAATAAAAATGCAATTAATTTCTCAGGGGTAGAATTATGTAAGTCATAAACTACTTTTATTCTATACTAACATTATAAAGAGGTGACAGTGACATTTGTAAAGAAAAGGATGCATGCATAGCTATTCACAACCGCTCGATACGCTTTCGTACCGTACCGAACATCATTCAATGTTATCGTAGGAGTCCCGAGCCCAAAACCCAAAAATGTTGTCAGTTTAAATCAAATAGACGACCTCTATTCTTCCGACACCTGTTTGCTGTCGGGGGCAAGGCAAATCAGGTTCTCGAAATGTGTCATTTTCGATACGATAGCCTGTCGGATGGTTGTGAATAGCTGTGCGGGAAGGATTTGGGGGAGGCTCAGCAGAGCGACAGTGTAGGCTACAGAAAAAAAACAGTGTCACTCCGGGAGTGCCGATAGAAGTGAAAACAAAACACAAACAGAATACTTTGCCATCACTCACTGACATACATTAAAACCGAGTATATCCCGAGGACAGCCGAACACATCCCAAGCGGTGTCGGTTACGGTAACAGTGGCGCGAGTTCAATGGTTTTTTCCATCTCAAAAAATGCTCAACGCGACTAAAGAAGTTTTCAGTTCAAACTAGTGAGTTTATTTGTAGGGGGTCTTCGGAACTATTGACTCGATTCCGAAAATTTCTTTACTAACAGGAAGCTACAGTATTACCGAGTGTCATAGAATATAAGCATAATCAGTCTATAATGTTCCCACTGCTGGGACACAGGCCTCTCTGTGAGAAGGAGTGGGCCATAATCCACCACGCGAGCCCAGTGCGGATTGGTAGATGTAGACGAATTTTTGGTTCTAAAATATGTCGGCTTCCTCACGATGTTTTCTTTCACCGTTTTGAGAGCAGTGGTGATGAAATAATTTACGGAAAATAAAGCGCTTGTCTGGGTTCGAACTCGAAACCAATATAAGTATCCTTTAAACAAAAATTCGAAGACATGTGACATCTACCAACACGCACTAGGCTCGCGTTATAGTAAAACCAATTTTTTACTATGCTCGCGTGGTGGATTACAATTTACGTCCCACTCCTTCTCGCCGAGAGGAGGCCTGTGTCCCAGCAATGGGAACATTATAGGCTGATTATGTTATGTATTGTTACACCATACCCGTCATTCCTAACGGGTGGGCAGAAGTCCAAGCCCAAACAGTGTTGGCGCCACTCAAGACACCGTGTAGCACTAAATGTTTCAAGACGATAACCGGCTGTAACATGTTGCAGCTCGTTTACGAGCAATAACCAGTGCCATCACGTCTCGAGACAAAGTTACGAGACCATAATAACCCGCATTTTCATGTTTTTCTGGGAAATAAACGATTTTTATTACATAGTTGTGGTACTTGTGTGAGGGGCTTGTGGCTAAGTAATAACAGCCGCACGGATTGATCAGGTTAAGCAACGCTTGCCGCGGTTGGTCCGTGGGTGGGTGACCATCTTTACATCCGTGACTCGAAACGCACGTTAAGCAGTTGGTCCCGGCTGTCATTCGTGGATCTTTGACAGTCCTTACGAGTCGTCTGACGCCCGAAAGTCTGACAACCAGTCTTACCAAGGCGTATCATCATCATCATCATTTCAGCCGAAAGATGTCCACTGTTGGACATAGGCCTCCCTCAAGCACTTCCACTTGGACTGGTTTTGTGCTTCTCGCATCCAACGAGTTTCTGCGGCACCTGGGCTGTTTCCTGGGTATGGTATTACCCAGTAACTGGGTTGTGGAGGTCAGATACGCAGTCGCTCCGTGTAAAATTCTGGTACTCAGCTGCATCCGATCAGACTGGAAGCCGTCCCCAACATAGTTGGGAAAAGGTTAGGCAGATGATGGTTGTGATACTTGTGTTTAAGCCCGGTGCAAAAGTTGTTTTTAAAGCGACAGCGTCAGGGCAGCCTGCGAAATTAAAATTCAATTCGATTTGTGGTGCAAGCGGGCCTGTGTCATTTTAAATTAACATGTTGCTAAGTCTAAATAATAACTTAATTAAGAGGAATGCGATAAGGAAGCTCGCAAAATTCAAATTAATCTACGTTTTTTAGGATCACTTTGTTGTCCGTCTGTCTGTGTGTCAAGACTCTTTATCTCGGGAACGCGTGAAGTTATCGAATTGAAATTAAAACCATATACACAAGTCTACAATCATTCAAAGCTGTGAAAAAAAATCAAACTTCTAAGTTAACGTAAAAAAAAGATACGGCCGTTTATGCCGCAAAAAACGTTTATTTCGACATTCCCAAGGGAATCAAAATTTATGGGGTACTTTCCGTTGACCTAGAATCATGAAATTTGGCAAGAAGCATTGTCATATAGCACAAATAAAGGAAAAAATCCGAAAACTGTAAATTTTTAGTTACATATCTACAAATTTGTACGGAACCCCCGATGCGCGAGTCCGACTCGCACTTGACCGGTTTTTTTTTAATTCGCAGATCAATATAAGGTTGTATGTTGATCTAAATATGCTTCGCGACATTGAGAGTGAGGCAAGAGAGAGTGCAGGTGTGTCTGCGCACAAACTTATGCACTATAATAGCTAGGTCCACATGGGACGATCCAAATTTGGATCGTCGCCCCACGCTCCCCGAACATGGAACGCCGATCCAAATTTGGATCCTCCAGTGCGGACCCAGCTATTTCGTAAGACAATCTCCAAAACGCAATTAACTAGTGACAAACAAGATCTAAATACTAAATCCTATTAACTTATCCCGAGATTATGTTAGGAAATTGTGAACTAGGAACATAATACGATCATTAAAGTAAATCAAAGAGAATAATTAACGTTTAATGAGTTTATTTCAAAAGCAATCAAATTAATCTTGTAACTTAATCAACTCTCTAAGGAATACGAATAAGTAATGGCATCTCTTTCATTATTGTGCCTTGTCGTAATTCCGATACCAGCTTGTTATGGTCCAACTGCGGGGCTGAGGCCTTTTCTTATCAATAAAGTCCTCCAGACCGAATTTCCGCCATGGCAACCAAGCTCAGTGGAGCCCAGCCTTCGGCGTGGCAGATATTACTTATAGTGCACAAGTCAGTGGCGTGCATTGGTTTTCAGAATAGGTAGGCACTAGGCCGGGTCTAGTCTAGGCAAACGCGGTCACTAATCAGAAAAAAAAGTGAGGTGAAAAGTGTGGTTATTTGGGTAGGCAGGCCAACTTAAGGGTGATAATTTGCGAAGGTCGAACGTCATGGTATTACGCGTGAGACGTACGTATTTTTAATTTTGTAGTATTAACTTGAACGAGTAAAGACCAATGACAATGTGCGAATAGTACGGGAGCCGAGTAGGCCGTCCGGCGACCGCCTACTGCCGCGCTTGTTTGTATGAAGATTTTGTTTTTGTTAGGTATGATAATTGAGTTTCTTAATTGTGGGGCACACACACTAAAATGTAATTGACAGGCTTATGTTGATATATCGAGGTAGGCACTGCTTATATGCCTATATGCAATGCAGGCCACTGGCACAAGTATGTGCGCACTCACTCTTCCCTCACTCTCATGGTCCAATGCGACGGCAATCCGACACGACCGGAGAGAGATCAAGCGTAGGGCCAACGGCGAAGCACGGAGGTATCACACCGTCAACTGCCAAACTCCGGGCTGTTACTAAGAAATTCCTAATGAAAAGACCCAATAACACTGCGCGACCTGGGAATCGAACCCAGGTCGCCACGCTCAGCAGTCGCGCTTACTACCACGAGACCAACGGGACAGTTAAAACCTACTTATGGTTCATGATACAAAAACATATTTATTACAGCAACACATATTTATTATTTATATTCTTGAATTAGCAATATTTGTCAACAAATCGATGTTTATTTGCAACTTTAATAGAAACTAGAAAACGAAATACAGCTATGAGATCTCAATACTATAATAACTATAAATAAATAAAAAAAACCAGAATCTATTATGCATTTAAAACTAGCATATTAAAAAAAATGTGATTTGTATGTCTCCTGTAATCTTTAATAAAATACCTGACAAACTTAAAAACTTACCGTTGCAAAAATTTAAAAAACGTTTCACAGAATTACTTGTTGATAAAATGTTATTGTTCTGTGCAGGATTTCTTAAATGATATTTTTTTGTAATATCTTTATTATCCACTACTTTGTATTACATTTGCTTGTTATATGTACAGACGCCAGCACATCAACCTACCCGAAACTGTCACATTTTCCCAATCAACTTTGAACCTTATGTTATAGTGATAAAGTTGAAAATCTATTAAAGAAATTTGACAGATTGTAGTAGGTTGATGTGCTGGCGTCTGTACATGGATCCAATTATATAATTTAACAACTTATTTTTTATATACCTACATTCTAAGCAAATAAAGACCTATTTTATTCTATTCTACAATTACTACACATAGAAACAAGCTTCTTCTCATCAATCACAACACTCAACATTATCAAACAAAATCATTATTCTTAATTCCACTCGCTCCATTACCTAGATAGATAATAGCTTCTCTTTTACTAAGTAAATAATAAATGCAATCAAAACATGTTTATAGTTAGCTACCCCGGGGGAGTATTTGGGGAAACAAGCAAAATTATATTTGTGAAGGAAACAATTTATCTTGAGAGTAAACAGACTTCTCTCCATCATATTTTATTAATCCCTTGGCTGATGTAAATGCGCCCCTAACATGTAAGGGTGTTGCGTGTTTGTAAGCGGGGGTGGTGAAATAACGCGTTTTGTGAAAGAAAGAAACGAAGAAAAAGCTAGTAAAAATGGATTAGTTATACTTAGTCCGCGCGGAACTAGTTGGCCGCTGAGGTGGGGACAGGGGTGAGGCGGCGATTCGCAACGAACGTACTAAGGGCCAAAGCACACACGCTACTTTTTGCATCGGCTATCGGCGATTCAGCTGCTTTTTAGAAGCTAAATGCAGCGACCAAGCATTCCACACCGCACACTTAAAAAAACGCCAAACGCGGCGATTCAGTCGCTTTTCGGAAGCTCGATACAGCGGCTGAACGCTACACTCCGCACACATTCGGATGCCGGTCGCAGCGATTTGGCATTTGCGCCAGCATCGGAGCGGTCGCTAAAACGTGCGATTCCGATACCACGTCCGAACGCAGAGAGTCGCCAAAACGCGATGCAGCATCGGAGCAGTCGCTAAAACGCGCGATTCCGTTACCGCGTCCGAACGCAGAGAGTCGCCAAAACGCGATGCAGCATCGATACAGCCGCAAAATCGCCGATCGCCGATGCAAAAAGTAGCGTGTGTGCTTTGGCTCTAAGTAATGCGCCCCCGCCCCTTCGTCCCACCGTTCACATACCTAGGTACCTAAGGCCCGGCCAACTAGTTCCGCGCGGACTTTAGTCACAGAAACACGTGGATACAAAAGATAAGTTCTGTTTTAAGGAAATTTCTTGCCGTCTGGTCGATACTTCATGTGATGTGACCAGAAGGCTAGCCCGTTCTTTGGCTAAAGAAGTAGTAGGTATTGCCATTCAACGAGGCAATTTATAAATTCAATCTCCTAGTATTGTATAATTGCATAGCACATGTGTGAGTACTATGTACATACTATAAAGCTACCATTTACTGGGTACGTCTTTCATTGACTTGAATGTGCCCTGGCGGCTGAGAGTATGTCATGCTCACTCAAATGTCTCGCTGATGGTGGCGCATGTGTTGGATCATTTAGCTCCCTTCAAAATGGTTGAGCTGAATGGTGCTAATACATGCGTCGTGTTGGTGAACGGGCGCCGTCAGTAGGGACTGGTCATCTCTTTGCTGCCATGGCTTATTTTATTTAAATTTAATATTTGAATTGTTGTTTTTCTCATCTTTTCATTATGGACGCTTTTAACGTTCTGCATCGTTCTCACATGTATAATTTTTAACATGAATGATGTAACCAAGACTTTGTAACCTTATTATTTTGATTTAAAAGAGTGTCCATGGAGTTGCTTGCCCGTTCTTCTCTAAATAAATGCTTTGAGTTTGAGTTGAGTTTGAGTTTGCTGCCAGTCTTCTGGGCACGTTTCCGGATGACGTTACCCATCACGTCTGCGGAGTTTTGTTAACAAATTTAATTTTACCCTGTGTAAGTCAAAGTCAAAGCATTTATTTCAAATAGGCACATAAAAGGCACTTTTGAACGTCAAAAATTATCTTAAAATAGAATTGATTCTAGTCGCCCATTCCAAAAGGTAGTTTTCGTATGGAGAAGAATGAGCAAGAAACTCCACCGTTGCTCTTTTAAAATGTTTTAGGTACAATATTTTGCATGGGTACATTAATTATATAATAACATGTGAGGACGATGCACCTAAAATAAAATTACTATACCACAATAGGTAAAACAATTAAAAACGAAACCATGACATATAAATTAATTATCTGATAGATACATGGTGCTCATATATTTACAAATATGGTACAAACAAAACTATTTTTATAAAAAAAAAAAAAAATACAAGTAATAAGTCAGTGTGTGAGTAATAAATGTAAAAACTAATAAAAAAAAAATTACAATTAAATTAGCAACCAGTTTGATTTTGTCTAGACTCTAGATTGTCTTCTAATTTATAGTATGCTTGTTTACAAAGTGTACGTTTAATGTGAGTTTTGTAAGGTGCGGAGTGCATCTCCAGTTTGCACCATATGAGAGTCCAGCACAGCAAGTGTCAGTACAGTACAGTCAACAAAAGAGATAAGTATGCAGGATCGTCGAATATAATAGTTGAAGTTTAGTAAGAAACCGATGGATGTTCTCGAATAAAATTTAATTTTATTAATAGAAAACAAACAGCTCAATTATTAAATTAAATTTCAATCGACCACATCCGTCGGTTTCTTAGTAAACTTTAACTATATCCGACGATCCTGCATACCTCCATCCTCTTTTGTTGAATGTACCTGACGTAGCTAGGTATAATTCTTTTAAAGACTAATTCAAATGTTCTTGTTAGTCATTGCGTTCCCGCTTTCGACGTGGCTTGTCTTTACAGCGGTGGTTTTGAATTTAGATATAAAATTAATCGTGTCACATTTCTTGCCAGCATGTGAACGTTTTTCTCAAAAAAAAAAATTAAATGTGATCGTATGGAATTACGAAAGTGTCTACACAGGTCGAGTTTTAAAGATACATGATAAGTTTTCAAGTGATTTCTATGTATACTTATTTTTTTAGATACGTAATGATATTGATGTTTCGCCAATGTAACGAATTTTTTGCCAACACTGTTAGCTACATATTTATAGCAATATATAACATAGATATGGATGGATTAATTAGTTGTTAAAATATATTTATTTATTAAAACTTTATGCACAAGTAAAAACTGTACAAAGGCGGACTTAATGTCTTGGGCATTTTCTACCAGTCTACCTTAGGGTGATGCAGAGACAATACACAGTAGGTGTAAAATAACAATAACAGAAAAAAAAAATTATAATTGAGATATAAGAATAAATACATATATACTCGTACATACATACATACAACAAAAGGTAAAAAGAAATATGAGAGATAAATAAGAAACCCTACAACAACTTAATTCTGAGACGAATCTGCCACCTTCTTGTGTATGTGTTCTCGAGCTTTCACTTTAAATGTGAACCGATTGGTTACCGTCCTGATATTCTGATATACTTTTGTACTAAAATAATAATAGTAAATAATAATAAATCATTTTATTTCAGGCATTGTACAGTCATACACATACATTTCACCCATAGTGACTACATGTCATAAGCATTGAGTATTATTAAGTATTATTATTTAGTTGGTTATTATTACAGATTATAAATTAAATTATAAGTTAAATAAAATAATTTACGGATAATTAATATGTAAATTATGCATGCTTACACATAATATTACAAAATTATTATTAATTATATTAATTCGTCATTATTATCATCACTTGATTACATCGTAGTCAATGTTGAGATTGAACAATTCGGTTCTAGACACGAAAATTGTGCGGAATACAGTGGTTACAATATTATTTTTACAGTTCAACAATCGTGTTCGAAATGAAGCTCTCGTCCTTCTCAGGACGGAAAAGAAGTCGCCCACTTGGTTTTCAAAGAAGTTTTCAAAAATATATACACTGGATATACTTTCGTACTAAATTAACTAACAAAATATTAAAATATTGTATCCTAACCAAAATACGTCGTCGAAAAACTTCTCCGCATCGCTGTCGACTAGTAATCATACCCAAGAGACTGGCGGCATTGCCACCTTGTTTGACAATGCTTAGCCTCTGGCCAGCCCTTGGGTCACGGAAAATGCCAACCAGCCGTTTGGAGATTTCGTTGAACAAATTGATGTTTTGAATTTATTGAAACTCAAACTCAAAGCATTTATTTCAATTAAACCATTACAGGCACTTTTGAATTGTCAAAATTAAGTAGTCGGTCAGTTAGTCAGAAAGTTGAAGCTATTTGCCCATTCCAAAGCGTAGATCTCTATGGAGAAGAACGGGCAAGAAACTCCATGGACACTCTTTTTAAATCAAGATCCATCAATATTATTATTTAAGTTAAACTTCAAAACCTTGAAAAGTTTTGTACGATCGACGAAGTAAAATAAGGAAAAAAAAACAACACCACAATTCTTCGTCAATATAGCATATGCTCTCAAAATGGTGAAGGAAACCAGCATGTTCTAGAACCAAAAATTCTAAAACATGTTACATGTACCAACCCTCACTGGGCCCGGGTGGTGGTAGCGGGCCATGCTGGTTTCCTCACGATATTTTCCTTCACTGTATTGAGAGCAATCGTATAATATTTCGACGAACTGAAAACCTCCTCCTTCTTTTGAAGTAGGTTAAAAATAGTTCGATATTATTTTATTATTTTTTAACTTACAAAAAATATACTTGTAAATGTTTTCTAGTATTATCACTTGTAGAAGCTACTTTTAACCGACTTCAAAAAGGAAGAAGTTCTCAATTCGACTCTATGTTGTTTTTAGTAATAGTAGGTATAGCATAAGAATAATCAGCCTATAATGTTCCCACTGCTGGGACACATGCCTCCTCTCTGTGAGATCCCATTAAACGTGAATTGGCATATTTTAATATACTAATTCATATTTGAACACGGTGAATTGATAACACATTTATTCAACAGACTATGCTTATATTTGTATTCAAATAAAAGCCAAAATATTCTAATAGAGGCAAACATGATCCAAAAATTATCCTCGTCTATACTCAATGTTTGAATTATATATTTTTAATGGAAAGGTGGGGTTTGGGAAATTGTCTGGGCGTTATTTTGTTCAATATGAATCGTAAAGGTTTGTTTGATGAGATTCAAAAAGCAATCAGACTTGGTACGTATTATGTAGCTACGCGGTTGATATGTAATTTATTTACATCAGTCGAGTTTTGAGCACTATGTTGCTATGTCAGAAGACTTATTTAACTGAATATTATATAAGGTCCCATTAAAACAGTTGGACAAACTTTTAGAAAACATTCAGACCACCAAATTATGGACGACGGTAAAAAACATATAATAAGGAAAACGCATTAGATATGTACAAGAAAAATAATCAGCTAACGAAAATACACTAATGTGCCGGCAATTTATTATTTTAGGTCAAAATAAAGTCACTTTAATTTGTGTTTTTTTTTTTTTGCTTGGATATCTTTGGTTAGACGTACTGAGCGCTGTGTTAAAATTTGTCCATCTATTTTAATGGGACCCTGTAGAACGCCTGGTCCCCTAGTTATCGGGTTATCCAGTAAGTTAGTTGTAGAGGTCAGACAGGCAGTCACTTTATGTAAAATACTGGTAATTAGCTGCATCCGGTTTGACTGGAAGCCGACCCCAACATGCTTGGGAAAAGGCTAGCCAGGTGATAATGATATAACGCCCTTTTTACTTTACACAGGTAGTCGACGACCTACTTGACTGCTTCGTTGGTCGTGGTCGCAAGCGCTACTGCTGTGCATGAGGACCTGGGTTCGATTCGGCCGGGTAGGGCAAATTAATCTGTCAAGCTCCGCTAAAGAGACACAATTGATTTTCTATTGTTTCGTCGCCGATCGGCGAACCGCGCCGCTTGACCGGTTAATACCCCTAACAACTGTAAAAGATCCACGAATGACAGCCGGGACCAACAGCTTTACGTGCTTTCCGAGGCAGGCCCGTGCCGGACGGCGCGTACGTGTTCCACGCGCGCCTCAAAGAGATGTCAGCAAAAAGGAAGGGGCCTGCCAGGGCCGAAGCCTGCCGGGGGTGCGGGATTGTCCGAAAGGGTTACCGTTACCCCGGAACATAAAAGGCTAAGGAAGGAACACGGGTGGGTTTTAGTCAGTAAGAGTCTGACACTCCCTTCCGCTCCACCCAGAGCGGGAGGGGTCATTTGATGATTTCCCATCCATAAAAAAGGGGGTCTCGGTATGTAAAGATGTTCACCCTTTCACGGACCAACCGCGGCAAACTTAGCTTAACTTGATCGATCGACCAAGACCCGACATCGATATAGATAGATAGGTATATAATACTAGTATTAATTCAAAAACTGCATTGTATTAGGGAAAAGCATAATTTTTGGCTATTGTTAAACTGATATGTTTAATAAGGCATAACTCTGAACGGATTAAGATTCAAAACTTGGCGTCATAGTAACTTTTGTTCAGCTCAAAAATACCTATCCAACGATGTATTATGTAGCTACGGGAGAGTGGGACCAAAATTTGCATCATCCTTTAGTTTAGTTTGTGAACAACAGAATCGGCACCAATATCTAATCTAATCTAACTAGCCTATTGTCCCACTGCAGGGCAAAGGCTTCCCGGGATCTCCTTCTTCCTTTTCCTTTGAATAAGATAGTAATTAATTTAATCTTTATGTTTGTTTCAGATCCAGACATTCGTGAATGTTCATAACCGTAAGTTTTTGCAATATTTTAATTTTAGTTTTTAACTCACAAAGAAGAAAATCAAAATCAAAAGCCATTTATTCAAATTAGGCTGAGAATAAATAATTTTTCGAACGTCAAAATTACGAAAGACTGTCCCTAAAAAAACGCCTACTCTTTACCGCTTCCTAGTCACCTAGTTCCTAGTCGCCAAGACTAGAATCGATTCTAACCCCCTTATTCATAAAACTTATCAAACCTATTTTAGTTAAAATGGGGTTTGTCTCTTTCTTACACACAGAAATGACAACGTGACAGATAAAGACAAACGTTCTATAAACCTATTTTAGCTAAAATAGAGATAAAATAGGATTATGAATAAGGGGGTAAGTATTTTATTGTAATTTTTGGCGTTCAAAAGTGCCTTTAATGTACCTATTTGAAATAAATGATTTAACTTTGACTTTGACATAAGATTATTTTGGAACGATCAAATAAATCCTAACTTGTTTTTTTTTTTTCAAACAAACTAAATACGAGTGATGGGCCGACCTCATAATTTCCTCACAAACTTTCGCCTTTATAATATTAGTGTGATTAGTAGGATAAGTAGGATTATAGTAAGAAGTAGGATTGTTGTCTCCACCTTGTATAGCGATTACCTACATCAAAATAAACTCTGTTAGTTTAAAAACAAAAACGATGGTGTTGTCAAAATATGTAATTGGCTCAGCCTAAAAGCGGCGCGCCTTTGTTGATCAGCTGGTCTGATGAACAGTTTTTTTCATCCGCTAATTATTACTGGGTTATGTTAGAGTGATAAGTTTAATGCATAGAAATAATGTTACTAAGGGCCATTACCATGTTTGGTAGAGAACTAAGAAAAGGAAAAAAAAATTGGAAAATTCCAAAAGTGCTCGACTCGTAATGCTCATTTTGATCGTATGGAAAATAGATATAAATATTATATTCGTTAGTTTTATATTAATTATAATTAAACTAATTTGAATAAAAGAGCCATTTTCAATAGGGTTCCTTCAGGCTTCAATGGGTGAAACGAATCTATTAAAAAAAAATTGACTCAATTAATTGATTTTTTCGCAAGCTACAATGTTTTCAGGTTTCATACTTGATTAACAGGAAAATTAGAAATATTTTGATGTTTTTTTTCGTTTCTACTGCATTAAATAAATTTTTGAAAGGAGGCAAAAAAAGTCGATCGTAAAGCACTCTCTAATGCTTCGCATTATGAGTCGTGTAATATAAACTGATCCTCTAAAATCTTATTGATCTTCTAATGGACACTTTTTTAAAATTAATAATCCTTAAAACCTCACCTTTACCATGTTTAGTAGGGTAGAGAATTTAATAAAAGTAAATATTTAACTGATCCTCTAAAAACTTATTGACCTTCTAATGATGGTAACTTTTTTAATTAATTAAGCTCTATAAACTCGCCTGACCCTTATTGACCTTCTAAAGAATTATACTTTTTTAATTAATGAACGTCTAAAAAAAGGAAACTATTTAACTGATCCTCTAAAAAACTTTTCGTGCTTCTGATGCATACTCGTTTTATTACATGTTTTCCCCCAACTTGCTATTTTTTGTGATTGTGTTATTTTATATGCGTCATGCTTGCCGCAAATAAATGTATTTTCTTTTTATTACTTGGCCCTCTTTTTAACTGTCTACAATACATTGAAGATACTTATTTACCTAAGTGAAGGTTTATGATAGGCCACTGCCCTCATTTTGAAAAACTTATCAACAGAAATAACTTTCCTTCCACCAATACGAAAGCACACAACAAAATCGTCGCTTCATTGAAATCAACAAACAATGCTTCAAAGATGCTTTAAGAGCCTATACTACCTCAGCTAAAATTCACTCTTTATCTCGCTCATACGATACTGCTCGCGGACTGAGTGAGAGCGAGACAGAGTGCGGTGCTGGGCGGCAGGCAGCGCCAATAGTTTAGGTATTTGCTTTTTACAGTGAAAATAATGGTAATTATAAAAAAATAAATAACATAAGACCTGCTTTAAAGTAAGTTCAGTTAGTATGCAAAGTTTCATGATCTAATTTGAAGTATTTTTTTGAATACCAGCGGTTTATTGTTCGGGTTAGAGGTAACTTTGGAATTTTTTTCTATCGAGAAAATTTTATGGAATCGTGTTTTCGTCTAACATAAGACTTAGCATTAATCCTCAACTTTACCATATATTTATTTCAAAATTAATGGTGCAGTATTTGCGACATAACGGAGGATCACGCTAAGCCATTTGAGGTAGTATAGGCTCTTAAGTATCGTCTGTGAGAATTGGAGTCAAATATAGACAGCGCTGTCTGTGATCGCTGCCAAATATGACAGTGGCGTCACATGACAAAGACATTAATAGCTATTGATTTGTCTAGAGAGAGCAGACTGCGAGGTATTTTGAGATATTTGAATGTTTGAGCTTGGGACCATTATAATACCTTATTTATTACAATGCCGAAATGACGACTATAGGAGAAGTACTCGTACCTATGGAAGAAAAAGACATGTTGCGCTAACCCCAGATAAAAAAAAA